>JAQQZT010000007.1:7943064-8008001 GCA_030068275.1 Clarias platycephalus | reverse complement strand
ACACACACACACACACACACACACACACACACACACACACACACACACACACACACACACACACACACACACGCTTCTATTATTAAAACACGGACTAAACAAGGACATGTGCATATAATAAAATCAAATATCAACATGATTATCTCTCTGTATATGCATTTTTGGGAAATTCACTCTCAAAGTGCAAAACACTGGGTACAAACAATTACACCCTGATTGTAACCACCTATTTCCATTTATCAAGGCTGATAGTAATTACTGACTTCATGACTGCAGGCGTATTTCATGCCCTTGAAAAGCTGGAAAAGTTATTGTTCAGATGAGACATCAATGACCGGCAGGCTAGACTATTTTTGAAATCTATAATTTCTTTTCTGTGACGGACAAAACAATTTTGTATAAACATAGAACCGGGTAATAAATGAGGGGGGAGGGGGATGGATAAGGGGTGCAGGGGTAGCTCAGTGGATTTCTCATCTGAAGGTCCCAGGCATCATCAAGTTGCCACTGTCGGCCCCTTAACGGCTCGGATTTTTAATGAGATAAAATGTAAGTCACTCTTTATGAGGGCATCTGCCAAATGCCATTAATGTCTTTTTTTTTTTTTTATGAAAAAAGACTGTAACCAAAAGTAGTTCTCGAACCATGCATCTTCGTCATGATCTTTGCTTAGTTTTGTAAATGTACCGTGGCCTCAGTAGCTCGAACACAAGAGCTTCACTGTCTGCAGATTTAAGGCCTCATCCCAAAAGACCAACTTGCACTTAATCTAATTAAACATGGATTTTCGCCACTGAATAATTACTTAATCCAAATATGATTCCTGTTTAAAAACATCAAGTACATGCACGTCTAAAACGTCTAGACTGGAAATCCCATTGTGGCAAACAAGGCGTATTTTAAATTAGCCACATTTACCGGCAGTACTCACTTATATTGCTAGCTGGCACTTTCACTATCGCTGGTTCCATTAGATTGTCAGCAAGGACGAAGGCTCCTTCCTCGAGAGTGTCTAGTAACATGGTGGCAGCGTGAGTCTGCTCCGTGATATTCATGCCCCTCCAAGACTTCAGTGCTTCTGGCCGGAGCAGGTTGTCCACGGTATCCACGATAGCCTGCGAGCAAAAAGGAACCGTCATGTTAGCACTGATAATGATGTCGAAGGTCAAAGCTTTTGATTTATACTAGTGCCAGATAGCCTGTCTACAAAAACAAACATGCATGCCTTAACAATGTGACTACTACGTTTTGGGTAATACAGTTTCTTTTTTAAAAAAAAAAGCAAAAAAAAAAAAAGCTATAAAAAAAAACTAAATAAAAAAAAGAAATAATAATAAAATAAGACGGATCTGCATAAGAGCACATTCCATCCACCATAAGCACAATCCGTAAGGAAAAGACAGAGGGGAATTGCTGATTGTGAGAAACTGGACAGTAATACAGTTTTTCCATGTGTTTTGGCTCCGTACTTCAGCACAATTTAAATAAAATAAAGTGCTAAATGCCAGGGTTCATTTTAAAGGTAATTACAACCAGTACGAATCTTTAATAATGGGATTTTCCAAAACAAAACGCAGAGAACAGCATAAAAGCTCCCAAGCACCATGGTGCATGTTGCCATAACATAGTGAGAGCACTAAGCTTTTTTCATGGAGTCAAACATGTAGTTTACAAATAAATCAGACACATATTTTTTTACAGCTTTCTGAGCTTTCAGAATGCAATCTAACCAAGTACTGAACATCCTCGACACACTGTACACATTTGCATATATTCTAGTACATACATGGATGAGTCCTGCACTGACATCACCGTCTCCAATCAACAGTTAATCACTCAGGTTATTCTTCCATTCTTTCAAAGTTACATTAACCGTTGTTAAGATATCAGTGATGTGGCAAATACAAAGCGTTATAGAGTTCACAAAATAAGTTTACTTGAAACGCATCGCACAGTTGTCTGTCATCAGCGGCCCGTTTGCGAACCGATGATTTAATGGATCATCGGGCAACCTATCTAATTCAGTGTTCATTGGTGTGACATAGTAATAGGGCATATAGTTTTATTATGCTTAAGGCTTGCAACGATAACATCTTTCTAGCAGGGGGTACTCACACAAACTGTGGGGGGTCAGGGGATGTCGCCTGCACAATACATCAGTAATTATTCAAAAAAACACCCCAAGCAGACTTACGCACTCACGGCTTTCCTATGTGCTAATAACATGCTAATATATGCGGAAATTCTGGATCTTACAAAACAACATTATAACTCCACAAATAACTTAACATAACAATGCAAAATAACATGTCTGTTTATCCAGACTGCTTCACAATGCGGGAAAGCCTCCCGCAGTCTATCTGTGATTTTGCAATTTGCTATGTGGCTCCAAACTCCTGCTCTTTATCTATCTTTCTTATTCACACCTGCAGCGTAATGCCACTAGCTGCTGTTGACACTGGTGTCTGACTACCAACAGCTTGTTACTCCTAGTACCAGGGTTTACAGTTTTATGCATTTCTCAATCCTTTATTTTTTTTTTAAAAGCATCTTTAGTCCTATATATTCTGCTCGTGTCTTAAGTAACTGGCAAATTCACCACTGATGCATGAAAAAATACAACAGGTGACGCATTGACTGTATGCATAACACCGACTGTATATGTACATATAAGTCATATGTGACGTAATATGTCCCAAACAGCTATCCTAAGCTGTTCACACAAAACCGTTTCAAGAGATTAGTAACAATGGAGCGAAAAGAAGCACCGAACAAGCTCTGTGCATGAAAACAGCGTGTCAGAGAGGTCAAAAGCGGATGGTGATAATCACACAAGAAAGCAGCCGGGCCACAACTAGGATAATCACAACCGAGTTGAACACTGCTTTGCTAAATGCCATCTAAGGAGCACTTACGGGACGCAGCCACAAATGGGCCACAACACGGGAAATGGGAAAGTGTGGGAAAGTCGCCTGGCCGTGGAAGAATTGAGATTTCTCTTGCGATGCGCGTACATCTGGGTCTGTGACGGGTTATCACGAAGGTACTAACCGAGGCAGTTCCTGTGTCTGAGGTCCAGGAACATTTTATGTTGGAACGCATCTGTAGACCCGGAGTTACTGTAATGGAGCTCGCTGTGCTGCATGTCATACATGCTTTCAGTGAAATACCATCTGTGACAATGGCAAAAATAGACACAAGGTGTGAAACTCAACCTTGTGACTGTGTGACTGCTGCTACACCACTTAAAAAGCTTTTAAAAAGGTACATTAATGTAAATGTTAGCAGGCTCAAAACACCCAGACTCCTGCATGTTAGCTTCTTTGTCTACCTTTATTCCACACTAAAATGGCAATCTTTATGTAATTTGTTTCATTTCTGCTATTTTACATAATGGTAATGTTCCCTGTAGCGTGCTGAAAAACACAGGACAGTAACTTGTCCGTGAATTGTGCAGCTCTCGCTCTGAAACTCTTATTTTCCCCGAAGGAGAACCGGAGCCTATGGGGTAGACGATGTTTTCCTGGCACACATTTATCCCTCCATGGTTACAGTGTATCCACACTTGCACATAAAGCATGATAATGCACCATGTCTCAAGGCATGTATTGTCACTGAATGGTTGCAGCAGCATAACAGCCATTTCTTTCATAGCTTTACTGGTCTGTTTAACCTTCACATCTCAATCCAATAAAGCATATTCGGTACAAAGTACAAAAGCGCTGCTTACCGCAAGATTGCGCAGCCATCCAATTTGCATTAACTGCACAATGAGGTCCTTTTTGTGCTTGTTCGACAGCATTTATCATCACTTCATGCGATCCGGAATGCCGAAGAAGGCACGACGCACCTATATTGGATGAACCGAATAGGAATTGCACTTCTTTTTTTTTATTCGTAGTTGTCCCATTTCACGGGATCATAAGTCACTAGATATAGTGACATCTTGGGTAAAATGCTTGTGTTTAACGCTTGCTTAGAAACCCTGCCAGGCCTGTAACGCTCAATAAGGTTCAGGTCAGGTGATTCGACGGCAGCCATACATCTTCCGTGCCACCGCGTTTCGCTGTTCAGCTGATAAGCACTGCAGGGTGCCCTTCTCAATACATCGCAAACTTTCACTCTGGCCCGGGCTCAGTGTGCATGAGATTAGTGTTATGCTAAGTCAGCCCCCCTTTACTCCACCTTTACTGATGTTCCTTTCATCACAGAGCCACATTCAATTCATTTACTTTGTGACACCAAGTACTAAGTAGTATTCCATCACTACCTCGTTCCTCCAACCAAGCCCTCCTCCATGTCTTTCTTTCCTCCCCTCTCTGTCCTGAATAGCCTTAATAAGATCGCATATTTTATTAATTAATATTTAATGAAATGCGGGGAATGGAGAATTTGCGTCATCCTACCCTGATTAAGAGATAATCGTGTTACACGTCTGAAGCCTGTGGTTTGAAATCTGGAATTTCAATTTGGAATCATTACAGTAGCTACTGTATAATGAACCTTGTTACATTGCTTATATAACGGCTAATGTCTCCTTTAAAAGGCAATGTGCTGGAATAGAAAGCCCAAACTAGCAAGAACCGTGTCACTGTCCAGTTACATGCTGCACCGTAATCATGCCTTAATTCTCTCCTGACAGGCTGCGGTACGATGCAGACTATCTATGCGTGTAGCATACTTTGCAAAAAAGTGCATCCAACCAAAATAATCTGCTGGTTTAGGCTGTGCGCATTTAAAATATCACCAGACCCTAAGTGGACCACTGTTTTTAGTTTAAATGAAAAATAATGTACGATCGTGACCATACCATAGAAATCTTTTTTTTTTTTTTAAACAGCTATTCAAATTGAGAAACAATGAACAGCCAAGCTGCAAATCAAAGGCGGACACATACTGCCATGTACCATAGCAGGAGACAAACTGCACTGATTAGTAAGAGATGATGGTTCCAAGTCACAGTATAGCTGGCACAAGCTTAGAGGGCACTTGTAGATCAAAATTCATCAAGTGATGGAGAAAATGAGACGCTACATGGCAGTGAAACATGCCGCTTAGCAGTGGCAGGGAAAGAGGGAGGAGTGGGAGGAGGAACATGTAAAGAAAAGAAAAATGGTACCGTTGGCACAAGTATACCTTCATATATGCCCTGCATGTCCTTTCTCGCTTTTGAAGCTTTTTTTATTAGAAAGAAGACAAAAAGACAGATGAAAGAAAGAAAGACGTTAGAAAACACTGGCCCCTCAGACACACATAACTGTTCCACATGGACTTCAGCAACACTAATGAGCTGTTTCGATTGCTCGTTCTCTTGTGTGCATTAAGGCCAAATTTGAAAGGTGGTGTCTGGCCAAAAAATCAAAATCAATATACTGCAGACGATTACATCAGTAGTATGCCAAATTTCTAATGCTTAATGAGGATTTAACCCTCTGAAGTCACAGTTATCGCTGGCGATACCAGAAATAATACTAGATTAATTATCTACTGTAGAATAACAATCTCAGAACCAACAAGAAAAAAAAAAAGAAAAAAAGTGAATATGAATTTGTTCTGAGTAAAACCCCGCACTAATGCACCATTTTTGATTGGTCTCGACACAAAAGAGTTAAAAGAATTCCTCTGATCATTTCTACAAGCCTTGAGTAAAAATAATATACTGCTGTGTGTGTGTGTGTGTTTTTTATGTCCAGTAATAAGTGCAACAACAGAGGGTAAAGTCGTGAAGTTGCTGAGTCAGCTCCATGTGCCTAAAAGTAAAGTTAAAAGACAAAGATAAATCTATTTGTACCTTGTTGAAGCTCCGTCCGGTAGAGTCCTTTTCGCTTGGCCTCAGCTCCTGGAGTTGGGCATCCAGGATGTCCACCAGCTGTTCCATGAGCCTCATGGTGGAACTGATGTCGCCGGGGAAGATGGGCCCTTTGGTGTGCTTTGCTAGCTCGTTGGCCAGGTTGGCCGCGTTCTCCCCACTCCGAATCTGAAAGATTGTGCAAATTAGCCGCGCAGCAGGAGCTGAGAAATATCATTCTGCGTCTGCAGGCCTCTCGCCCCTAATTATGACATCTTCACGCTGTGAGGAAATATGCTTCGCTAACAGCACCCACGAGCCATCGCTTAGTAATTAAAAACTGATAACACATCCTGTGCGCATTAGACAGGGTTTTTTTTTTCCCCCTACGAAAAAAAAAAAAAAAAAAAAAAAAGTTAATTTCGCTGCCGCGTGAGGTGTGGGCAGTCCATTGTGTCTAATGGCAGCCCATTCGAACTTCAGTTTGCAGAACACATTAGCCCTTTAAGAGCACGCATTCAGACGATGCGTTATCAGATCGAGCAGCGGGGCGCCCTATTGGGTAGCTCGAGGCTACGTTTCTCAATCTCAGCCAATGATAGCGAGAAGCTTGTGCTCAAAATTTGGCACTGGGGACTGTTTTATATTCATGACGGTGAGCTCAACAAACTCTCTGAGCTATCAGGAATATTTGTATGTCTGGTGTCATGCAGCTGGATGAATACGAACCTTCTGAGCCACTTGATTGACCCAGTGAGAGGTGCAGTTGCTTAGATCTGGGCCGTTAGGGTGCCAAGCCCCGGTGGAGAGGACGCACATGTAGGAGGCAGTGCCTGAAAATAAACCCACGTTTGGACTTGATTTGTTATGGACATATCCATGAAAGACATGTAGTATGCAACTGCTATTTCATTTGGGCATGAAACACCTCACTGTAAAACGTACAACATTCTCAAACAACAAGTAACAAAGCCCCTGTCGACACAAGTGCTCTGCTTCATGCCTCTTTTAAGTGAATTGCATTTGGTGAAGCAAACACACTTGCCTCTGGTTCCTTTGGGACATGGTCGCTCCACAAGCATGCCCCTCTGTGTCTGAGGCCACAGGATGTCCCTTCGCTCTACGCTGTCACAGAACCGCTTGGGCAAAGGGAACGACTCCAGGGACGGAGGTGTGGTAGTTCGGGACGGAGCCGCTGGGGGTTTAGGGGGCTTGTTGCCAACCCTGGTCCCCGTAGTGTTTATGGTTGTTGTTAGGCCTCTATGCTGTGCTGTTGTTGTTGTCATCGTGGTGGTTGTCATTCGGGGTGGTGCGGGCACTGAGGTGGCATCTAAGATAGGTGGGGCTGAAAAAAAAAAAAAAAAAAGAAAGACAAATTTAGCTCATGATGACCTGTTTTTATTTGTTTTATTTTTTTATTTGTCAAGTTCTGCTGCCAGTAAATCTTTGATCTGGAATTGAATTATAGAAAGAGAGTAATATGGAGACATTTCTTCTTTTTTTTTATGACCTATATTTTATTCCTGGCACATGGCAGAAGCATTAATGATGGAGCAACAATGCTTGCGTCTGCTATTTTCAAGGATGCTCAATTAGAAAAAAAAGTTATATTCCACGTCCATTTAAAAGACGATACGTGATGGACGAAAACACTCATTGCTTCTGAAATGCGCACGAAACCGTGCATTTGGCGTAACTCGTCTTAAATGCTGTACTGGAAAATAAAGGCTTCTGTCAAAAAAAATACGTTCAAGGTTTCTTGTAGTTAAATTTGCATCCTATCAGGAAAGCAAAAACGTCAATAATGCCATCCCTGCTTTGATAAATGTCAGTCTTCTTCGCTGCTGCCAATTCACATCCGTGAGTCATTACCCACAAGTTTATACCTATATATAAGGCTGGCTGAAGTGCATAAATAGTGTACGGTGAAAACACAGCGCTGTTAAATCACAGCATGTTTCAATCTAAATAAATACTGACCAATATCTTCTACCTCCAGCTGGATGGAAACAGCTTAGTCTGGCAGCCTGCTGATAATAGCCCCGTGTGAGTGTGTGAGAGATTCCGGTCCAGTGTGCGTGCGAAAGAGCTTTCTCTTTGAGATTGGTCATGACCTACTGTGAATTAGTCTCAACTGACCGGGTGGAGAGCTCTGGTTCGATTCAGACGGCAGAACTACTCCAGACTCTCCACCCTGAAAAGCTCGATGTTTCCCCTGATCAGGTTTTTTGGCGCTGTGCCTGCCATGCTCAAACGTTCATTACTCCTGTTCCAGTTTTTTCACCCTGACACTCAACATGTGTACATTTTCCCTGCTTGTGGTGCTGGGGGAAAAAAACACACTGCTAGATATTCTCAAAACAGGGCATCGTTTTTTTTTTGCTGTACGCCGTGTGATATGATATATAACAAAATCAGGTGTTAACACAAGCTGCCCCCTGAAAAAATATGATCTGCCAATACACACTGTATTCCATCTTTGTCTTTGGAAGCGAGGGTCGTTGCATCTTTGTGATGTGCTATGCAGGTGAAACTTTGCGTGAGGTTTGATGCCGGAGTGCGCGCCAGCCCTGGGGATTCGATGCGACTCGATGCACTGTTTAAGACAGAGACGTTGTATAAATATCGTATCCGCATATAAATGAACGGTTATGTGGATTTCCTTCATAATGAAAAGCTCACACAAACACCATATTAATCACTGTTGCTATGGGGACGCATCCGCCATGGTACTCCATTATAAATCGCACTAAAAAAAAAAAACCTCCACAATCTTTTTATGCTTTTAAAGTTGGCAAGCTGTACACACATCGCCTTCAGCTGAGATAGCCCCTTGTCTTAAATTAAATGTAGTGTGTCAGAAAATGAAAACACATGCTTTCCACTAGGGGTAAGTAATTACTCGTTCGGAGTCGTTGGTAAAACCCACATTAATGAGTGTAAGTGATACCCACACCCACTGTAATACATGCCAGTTTTTTTTTTTTTTTTTTTTTTTTTTGGAAAGGACTCAATTCAATTCAATTCAGCCAACTTGGAAAAATCAACACAACCTCGTCTGATCCCTGCTAATGTTTATTTAATGCTGCGGACATGTTTGTAAGAAAATAACTCGACTTCATTCCGGGGCAATTAGCGATGTGACCTACCGCAAAACAAAAAAGTTAAAAAAATATTATCTCAGGCTGGTATCAAATAAGCATGCAGGCGCGTCTACGTGTTGCGAAACCCGTCTCATCAATCAAAGCTGCAGTCGTTTAATCGAACCGCTTTCATTCACAAGTTTTACTGGACCTTATAAAACACGGTAGTGTAAATATCACCGAAACATTTGAAAGGAGAGAACGGAAAACAGCACGGCTAATGAAAGTATAAATCATGTTTCCGGTTCTTACACTCCCATAAATTGTAGCACTGCAGATGAACTGTTGCGCATTGCAAGGTCATGTTTGTTTACAGGTAAGATTACGCACAAGCCTGTTCTGTCTCTGTCTGAAATTCTTGAACCGGTGTAACATATTTTGCAATGAGATGAGAGGAAAAGGAAAACGAATTAAGGTCAACATCGTCTTCTCACGTCTGACATTCCTAAAAGAAAATGACTACATGATTATCATTCGAACTCGTACACGTACACGTACACACCGTACGCCGGATTTCTTCGCAGTGCCGCTGCTGGTCGGAGAGTTACTGGTGCCCGGCAACTGAGGTTGTTGTGGAAGGGAAATAACAAGCTTTCCAGCTCATGTTTGTGTGTCACGGCTAATTTCACATGCTGAGTGAGCGGTGCAGAATATTCACCTCCGTGTTGTTTAAAGTCTAGAACTGTGTTATGCTGTTTGCACACATGGAGACTACCTTAGCGTTGCACAATAACTTCCAGCGTTGTGCAGCTGCTCTGTAATTTGGAGTGGCAAACGAGTGTGTGTTCGAGGACGCAGCATTTACTCGTACGTTTCCTGATGACCTGCTGGTTATCGAAAACATTCATTTGTAACCAGGGTTCGGAATTAACAAGCTGAAAACAGAAACATGACTAAATGGAGTGTGTTTTTGTCTTCCTAGATTAAGGAAGCCATTCTCTCTCTCTCTCTTTTCTTTTTTTATTAATGGACAGTTTGTGAATCTAGAGCATGTTTCCTCTTCCCATGACGGCAATCTGCTTAATTTATTTTTTTAAACAAGGGATTTCAATCAGACTCAAATTGGTCCTGGGTGTTAATAAAATGAGCCTGTTGGGTAATACTGTATACTTCATACATACAAGGCATTTGTACATCATGGATATCATTATGCCACCTGCTTATTATGCTTAATAGGTTTAGGAATTGTGGAAATAATACACTGCCTGGACCAAAAATAAATAAATAAAAAACCATCATTTGGATTTAAATAAGCAAATACTTAAGAACCTTTAATTAGATAATTACTGCAGTGATTAATACGTTTCAGCTGGCAGCATTTTTTAAAGCCCTAACTGATGCGCCGTCTCGTTTCTTAAACAATAATGTCTTGAAGACGTATCCTGTGGTCGTGGAAAAGGTGTCTCTGTGATGTTCAGAAGGGTCAAATTACGGGTCCTGCAACAAGCAAAGAAAACAACCATGGAGGTTTCAGGAATTACTGGTTAAGAACTGTCCGAGGCATTATTAAAAACCTGGAAGGATAGTGGTGAACTGTTAATTTTAGGAAGGAAATGTGGTCAGAAAAGAAAAGAAATCATGAATGACAATGACCAGAGGTTACTTAAAAGCTTGGTGAAGTTGCATCATATAAAAAAAAATTTTTTTTTAAAAGAAAGAAATCGACAGGAGAAACCACAGCTATGTTTAATAGCGAAACTAACAGCATTTCCATACGCACACAATGTGACGAGAACTAAAAGGATTCTGAAAAACGTCATGTGGTCTTCTTCTGAGTTCAGACTGCCCGGATCCCAGAGCGATGTGTGCATGAGGGTAAGAAGGGAGGCACATGATGTGATGCATCCTCTTCATGCACAGTGTCCACTATACAAGGCTCTGGAGGCAGTGTTATCATCTGGGGTTGCTTCAGTTGCTCAGGTCTAGGCTCAGCAGTGTTATGTGGCAAATCAAATAAAGGCGTCTGATGACCTGAATGTGTTGAATAACCAGGTTCTCTCATCAATGCATTCTGTCTTGCCTGATGGTGTGGATATATTCATGGATGACAATGCCAAGATTTATCCTGCTCACACTGTAAAAAAGTGATTCTGGGAACATGAAGAATCGTCCTGATCCTGACCTCTGTGGCCTCTGATACAAGATCGCAGCAAAAAAGTGCAAATCTGGGTGGAAATAAATTTGTGATGTTCCATAAGGTTGTAAAAACAATGACATGCCTAATGCATGCCGGAATCAAAGCTGAAGACAGTCCAAAGAAATATTAGAGCGTGAAACTTGGGACTTTTCCCATTTCCTAGCTGAATGTTTCTCATAACTCGCATAGCTCGAAACTTATAACTCACAGTTGGGGGAGTTTCTCTAAAAGGTTATCGGGATGTGTCGCGTTTGTTAGGCATATGAAGCTTAATCGAAATCTAAAGAAAGCATTTTCTTAACCTGTGTTAAGTGAAAATTAACGAAATGAAACTCAGTAGCAGCCCACACGCCTAACAGGGCTGTTTCGGTATTTTAATTGTAGAAAATCTTTGTGCAAACCTTGCAAAAAACACAAGCTGTCGTTACTTGAATCACAGAATGGTTCACGATACGCAGCGTTCAAGGAATGTTACCACAATTATATAAATATAAAACGACGCCTACGAAACAATAAACTGCTTTAAACTGTAGCCTCTTAAATGGGCTGAAAATTGACTTTTGGAAAGAGTGAGAAACTTTTACAGACATGACACTATCTTACTGCTGAAGGTTTTTCTTTTGCACAGGTCGAGCCAGAGACATTAATCAGGATGTCTGCGTGACTGTTTGATCAATCAATAGTCTGTGCTATTTTTAGCCTGGCATATGTGATACCTAGGCGAAAGATTAGCCGATTCTTACCTAGGTACCACAACAGGCGAGTACAGTAAGTACAGCACCGCTCACAGGGTCGGCGTAATTTGTTAAACCTTCATGTACCATTCTGAAAAATGCTGTTAATTATATCAAGACCACATTGCGGTGCGGTGTGGGACTTTATTATTATTATTTTTTTTGTCCCTTCACTTCTAGCCCTCGACGTTGCATGCTTTGGCAGCGATTGTTCACTCGACCACTATTCACACAGCACCCAGGCATTCTCTGATATTAATTCGCCCTCTGCAACAACAAGGACCATTTTTCTTAAGCTCAATAGACCAGCAAACCTGAAATTAATATGTCTGTCGAACAGCAAGCCCAAAGGGAGCCTTCAATTAGCTGTCAAGGAAGAGGACAGGAAAGAAATATTAAGGGAAGAAAGCGAAGAGTTATAACAGGTATATTCATAAGCTGCGGGGATGACAGACGCTCATTTTGTACCCCTTAAACCCCCTAAACTTCTTATAATAAATCGGGAATCACCGCTGGGTTTAAGAGATTCATTGGGAATATAAAGGCAATAATCTATGATGTGAAAAGGGGGATGTTTTGTCGTGTATGTTGTCAACGTACAATGTCTATGAGTTGCGCTTTTTTCTTTCTTTCTGGAGCTCTGACTGTCTGTGCACAGTGCGGTGAAAAATTAAAAGTGACAGCCAGTGTATATTCTATATTATGCTTAATGGCCACACTCAGATGTGCGGAGCTCGCTGGTTCGCATGAGTAATGCCTGGCCTGTTAGCTGCGCCTCGTTGTGTTGAGTAACTGCAGCTAACGGATGCGCGGTTGAAAGAGGTGCACGACGAGATCGATGCCTGGACTAATTTCCGAAGAAGATGCACGAATCGGGAGTGGCACGGGGTCCTTCGGCACACCGCTGAGTACATTATCAAGCTCCGAACCCGAAGACAAGGACTCCTGCTCTGATTAGTGCCTCTTCTACACTACACCGAGCGAGTGTGTTAAACAATGATCTTCAACACCACTGAAACATTGCTCCCAGGTGGTAATCAGCCACTAATGGAGAGTGCAACAGGAACCAGGGAGTCAAAAAAAAAAAAAAAACACAACAACAACAACAAAAAAAAACACAAACAATTACAGGCATTTGGGAGAGGGGTTGAACGGGGTGTCAAAAATTAAAGTTCATCCTCTGAAAAACTACTTAAAAATCACAGCAGGATGTGTATAATCCTTCAGCAATAATTAAAGGAGCTTAGTTCGTAGCTGTGTAATAGTGCTCCTAGAACTATAATAAACAAGTAATTTCAAAAGCTCTTTACAAAAAAGCATAATACAGAATAATACCATGCATTGAATCTAATTAGTTTTGTTACGCGCTTTTGTGTACATTTTTTTTTACAGCCCTCAAATTAGCTCCGTCTTTACTGTAACAGAGTTACTCAGATCCTCAGAGCTTTGACTCTCTCTTCATGAAACCGCTTTAAGATAATATCTCTGCAGTATAGTTTTTGATACGCCATAAACGCATGTGCTTAGATCTAAGACCGTGTCTTTCATAGAGATTGTCCTTTCTAGAGTATTAAATCTACAATTAACTAAGCTGTAGGTGCACGCGTGCGTTTGTGCTCTCTGCACGTCTCACATATCAGGAACAGTTGACCACTTACTCACCCACTCACTCCAACCACATGTTCACTCACTCACTTACTCATCTACTCATTCACCCACTTACATTTATTCATTCACTCACTCATTCACTCGTCCATCCACTCAAGTCACATACTGTACTCACAAACTCATCCACTCACTCACTCCATTCACCTACTCACTCATCCATCCACTCAAGTCACATAGTCACTCACTCCAGTCACTCCCTCACCCACTTACTCCGTCATCCATCCACTCAAGTCACTTACTCACCCACTCATTCATTCACCCATTCAAGTCACATACTCAAAAACTCATCCACTCACTCACGTCACCCTCTCACTCATTCATCCACTCAAGTCACATAGTCACTCACTCCAGTCACTCCCTCACCCACCTACTCCGTCATCCATCCACTCAAGTCACTTACTCACCCACTCATTCACTCACTCACCCATCCACCCAAATCATATACTCACTCAACCACCCACTCACTCATTCACTCAACCACCCACTCACTCATTCACTCAACCACCCACTCACTCATTCACTCAACCACCCACTAAAGTCACACACACACACACACACACACACACACACACACACACACACACACACACACACACACACACACACACACACACGCAACCTCTGTTCAGCCTCGGAAAAGGGTGGCCAATGTCCTACCTTTTTTCTTCATTTTCTCCCTAATTTAGTTTGACCAATATCACACAACGAAGGTGAAGACCATCATGATTTCTGGTGAATCTGTACTCTGGTGAATCTGTACTCACTCACTCCTGTCCCTTACTCATCCATCCATCCACTGATTAACCCACTCACTTATTCATTCACTCACTCCTCCACTCAAGTTACAAACTCACCTAGCCAGACACTGACCCACCCAATCAAATTTTGCCATATCTTTAGTCTGTATCTCACTCATTCTGCACATGTGAAGCAAAACCAGCCGTGATATGCAGGACAATATTTGCTCTGTTACAGATCCATGATTTCCATGTGATGCAGAATCACATGAATCCATAGAACCTTGCGAGTGATTCACCAGAAATCATGATGGTCTTCACCTTCGTTGTGTGATATTGGTCAAACTAAATTAGGGAGAAAATTAAGAAAAAAGGTAGGACATTGGCCACCCTTTTCCGAGGCTGAACTGAGGTTGCGAGTGTGTGTGTGTGTGTGTGTGTGTGTGTGTGTGTGTGTGTGGGGTAAATGGTTCCCCAGTGCACAACGACTTGGTCATAACTAGAGCACTGGTCATGCCTGATTGACCAAGCTTTTAATAACGCTAGTCAAGTACATCTTATTCGGAAGTCAGTGACCTCAAGCAAAGAAATTAATCTGACATGCACATAAACGGCAAGATTTAAATTTAATATACATCATCGTTGAGTAATGCATTCAAAAATATTTGGCTGATCAGTGCCTAGCTGCCTAAACACAGGTACTACACGTGCTTTATATATAAGAAACCTTATACAGAAACCCTATACAGTACACACATTACCACAATCAGATGTCCACATGGAATCCAACACTACTGGAATCGTATCATAATAATACTCAGTTGAAACATTGATCCTAATCATGTACTACAGAAACCTAGCCATCCATGAAATTGCAGCTCGACTCCAGCACATCAATTAGCAAAAGGTAATATATCAAACTAAAAGTTTGATCATACATTCTGAGCTCGTTTTAGCTCTAGGAGAACAGTTAATGATTTAACTACCCTATAAATCACATGACCGTCTTTTTCCTCGTCCATCTTATTTAGACATTTGCCCAAACAGAGTGAAGCAATAGTTTGGGGATTGATGCTTGAGGTGCAGCCGATAGCACGGAGCCCTAGATTGCCTGAAAACACTTTAACAGAAACTATAGATATCTCAGTCAGGTGATTATCAAGGTTTATGAGCTAATTGTAGAGGCTGTGATAAATAAACGCTGATTAGTAAGTCTATAAAACCCATGGCAGGCTGGTGTCAAATAGTTTGGAAATGGCTGGTGCACAAATATACCATAAAATAGACAATTTTTAACTTCAACAGCACAGAAGGTCAGATAAATGAATGGTTATACTGTATGTCTCTTGTAGAAAGCCTTGCACTGTTGAACTTTATTTTAGCACCTGGCTGAAGGAAACTCCTACCTTTTCTTTGGAGTGAAATTTCTCAAAAGGTGTAGGCTTTCTGCTGGATGCGCTAAAAGGCGCCGTAACTATAACAGAAGTATGTCTGCTCATGCACGTATATGCAAAAAAAAAAAAAAAATGGTTTCGTCAGATGGTGGTTTAATAGAACTGTAATAATGTGTGTGCTGATTTAAATGCAAGTCTCAGAGAGAAATCTCCGCAGCCGTATTTGTCCCCTGGCATGTGGGAGTGAGAGAGGAAGTGCTGTTTACTGCTGGTCACGCGGAGGTGAACCATCAGCAGCTGTACAGACTGCCACCCACATGCTTAGGAACCCAGTGTGAGCTTGGAGAACCAAACAATAAGAAAGAAAGAAAGAAAGAAAGAAAGAAAGAAAGGAAAATCTTGTCTGGTTAGTCGAAAGCACTTATTTTATTATTCAAGTGTTGCGTCTACTTTAGAAATACTGGCATGTTAAATAACGGCAAAGGTAACTCAATCTGGTTAACTGTGAGGATACTGTGTGTGTGTGTATATATATATATATATGTGTATGATAGCAGGAGAGGGTTAGGTAATCCTGGACCTTATTTGATTCAGGTACGTTTATTTGCACTGCATTTGAAATATTTGAAAATACAGCAATTAATTTTGTCATTAGTATAATATACACTGAAAAAAATGTTTATGTCTTAATATATTTAAATTAAGGGCAGAATTTCCACTCAAGTAAAATATGTAAGTTGTAACAAAAAATAAATAAATAATGATAATAAATAAAATTGACTGATCAAGCTCATTTAGAAAACTGTAAATACTAAAATACACAGTACCAGTCAAAAGTCTGGACACGCCTTCTAATTCCATGGTAAGATTTTCATTTCTTTCTACATTGTAAAAAATACTGAAGGCATCCAAAATAATCTGAGCTGCTGCCTGTTAATTAATATTAATTATTTCCTAGTTTTGGGGGAAAAAATCCATTCTTGTTCTAGAATGTAGGGAAAAAAAATTCCAAACAAGTACTGTAAATAAGATGAGATGAAAAACATAGAAAGCTATGGTATTTGTAAACCACTTTCTAGACATTTCTTCTCGTTTCAAGCTTTACATTTTCTTAATCAGTTGGCAGGTGATTTTACTTCTTTTCTAGAAATAAGCAAGCAAACATGAGCTGCAAAATGATCTGCCAATCAAACAGAATTATGTCAAGCTTGAAATGAATAAAACATGTCTAGAAATGGGTGTAATAACCTTGTAAAAGGTTTGCTGTGATTTTATTGCACAAAGAAAAATTCTACCTAAATGTAATTATTTATTTGCCAAGAATATTTTGTAGTCTTTCTACATAAAATCCATAAAATCATTCACCCACAGATGTGTGTAGTGCAGCAGGGGTGTAGAATCTAGACTGAGCGACCTGTGCTGTAGTTATAGTGGCGGGATGTGACATCACCTGGTTTGACATAGCTACAGCCCCTGACGCCTTCAAAAATAAAAATAATCAACCCATTTGTTTTGGTAGAGCGATGTTTCGATTATTGAAAAATGTGTCGAAAACCTGACTGCACCTACTCTAATAATTGGTTGAGGTTTGCACTGCTAAAAGATTTCATAAATCTTGCAATCTTGTGTCTTTTAATAGTAAATAGTATGTATTTTCAATCGCTACGTAGCTGTATAATTGTTTGGGATATAATGACATTTTACATACCTTTGCCTGATCTTAGGAAGAATATTTGTAAATGTATTTGATACTTTGACCACAAAGTAACAACTCAACCGTTTGGTTGTACTAGGGAATATGCATGAATAAATAAAATAAATAAATAAATAACATTTTCCCCCAAGAAACTATAAAATGCAACCTCCCCAAAAAAGTCTGGACGTTAAGGGATTATTTTCGGTTTTCTTTGTCTACTTGACCTTACTTGTCCACTGAGTATCAACGAATTAAAAACATACCGGCAAAATAAATTGGACATAATATCTGAGCTCATTTTCAAACTATTTCTCCATCTTTCGTCATCAATTCACAGTCACCCAAGCATCAAATATGCAACGACTGCTTAGGTCTGCACATTTTTTCGTTCTTTAGTGTGTGATTTTTTTCTCTCTCTCTCTCCTCTCTCTGTCTTCTTAATAATCTTTCATTCATTAAAAAGATATAGACTCCAGAAACGTTCTCTCTTCACAATTACCTCGAGTCATTCTAATAATAGCAGTGTGGCACCATTTCAATCCCGACTTAACTGCAGAACAAAACATCTATAAATATCAAACTTTCTCCTTCGCATCGCAATGCAGCAATTATAGCTCAGCATGTCTCGCGCCGGCAAAGACGCAACTTGAAACAATTTGCTCATGGGTGAAGAACGGGGAGAAGAAAAAAGGGCTACAGAGAGAGTAGTCATCCTTCCCTTCATTATTCAAATCTAACCTAACGTGTATACTGATCGTTGTCCATGGGGAACGAAACCCAGCTGCAGATGCGATTTAGTTCGAGTAAACTCCAGCTGCACGGCACACTATGCGTCTCAGTTAAAGACTCCAGTCTGTCAGTATTGAGGACAATGAATACATTTAAAAACCCTCGAGTCTGAGTAATCTGTGTAAAGTTGCTTGACCTGCAGGTTTCAAAGACATTTATCTGGAGTCTTACTCAGACCTTAGCATGGAGGATGAGTTGGATTATGATGATTAGAATTACAATTCGTCGCTCGTCTTATTCACTGTTCATGGTGAGAGTCAGTGTGACACTGTGGACTGCGAGGCGTCGTTTCTGCTCTTGGCAGATAAATGAAGAACATGCCTTGCTGAGGTGACGTGGCCTCTGAGACTAAGCTCTGTCTTTCTTATCACCTCAGCAAGCGGCAAACTGTTTGTTTAAGAGCTGATAGTCAACCGGGACTTTGTGCCTTTGAGAGAGATCTATTGTTGCTCTGAGGGTGCTTGTGTACCTGTCCAGACAGGTATGTCTCTACCTGTGCCTCCTGCGGGGACTGATCTTATTCTCTCTGTGGGAAAAGAGCCGGTTACTTTGGTCCCTTCAGACTAAGCACAAGGGAAGCAGGTAGCATCTGAAGAAAATCTCCTGACACAGATGTCTTATGATATGCTAACTGAGCTCATGATGTTGTTTACTGTCGAGCCCGGTAGCCTCGATTTTCCATGTGCCGCTTCCGAAACGCATTAAACACCGATTAGATCTGAAATTAAAAAAAATCACTCAGCCGTGATTTTTAACACAGACCTGCTAGAATACTAGAGAAATACTAACTGACTGACATAATCGGCAGGAAGTGCTTACCCGTGTATATGGATTAGGATCATGTTCTACACGTGTCACACTCTTAATGCTGTCGCGCAAGTTCTACTACGATAGTTCAGGAGCCGCCTTATTCCAGTCAGGTTCCTGGTGAATCCCAGGACTGACACACGATGTAATACACCTCTGATAGGATGCGAGTTTAACGCAGGACACGCCCCACACGCGAACATTTACACCCGGGGTAATTTAGAGTAGCTGATCAGGAAGAAACCGGAGAACCCAGAGGAAACCCACATGAAGCCTGGGAGAACATGAGAGGCACTAAGCTAAGCTTAGGACTGAACCTAAAATCTTGTCGTCGTGAGGCACCAGCATGTCACACTTGTGACGACGTGCTGCGTACGCGGGTTTGAGTGAAAATCTGCTCTGACTTACCGTGAGCTGGATCAGGTGGTCCGAAGGCCAAGTTGTAGCGCAGGACGTAAAAGTTATTCCACACGTAGAGCTGGTTGTCCCTGGGGTTGTACTCCACGGAGGCGATGTACTGGTACTGGTTGGGGAAGTGAATGTCCACGTACTCACCGCGGCCCTGCTTGGTGTTGTACATGTAGTCGATGACGCCTTTGCTCACTTCGCTCTCGTTGTCCTCGTACGTGGACCGGACCACGTAGAGCACGCCGCAGACCATGAAGGCGTTAGAGGCTGAGCGCTTGTCGTATGCCGTTTCCCAAGTGGCCTCGAAGCGCAGCGTGTAGGGGTTCAGCTGGCTCAGTACCATCATGCCGTTGTTCTGCTCGGTGGCATAAATCACCCACAGGCCATTCTCGTCCACGGCCAGGTCGATGTCCGTCTTGCCGCCCCACTTGTACGGTGACGTGTCGTGGTAGTTGGCGTTGTTGATGATGGCCTCGCCGCTCTTGATGCGTGTGCGCAAATCAAACTTCACAATGTTGCGCGTTCGCTCTTTGTTAAAGAACACGGCACCGTCGTACACCACGAATCCGGTGCCGTCCACTCGATGGGGAAGTTTGTACGTTAGGGTTTGTCTGGAGTTCTGAAAATCGTCGAGCGACGAGTACTCGATTAGCGTGTCGGTGCGGTATGGTGTCCAGGGCATGAAATAAACTTTGTCTCCTGCTTGGAGAGGGTCTTTGCACCAGGCACCGGCTTGCTGCTCCGCCTCGTACAGAAAGGAAGGATCTCCGACAGCTTTCAAAGTTCCGGGACAAACAAAAACTAGTGGCAGAGAAGAGCAGAACAGAGAACAGTCACGCGTGAGCACATGCAGGCCAGGTGTATTGCAATTAGAAGGCCAAGTTGCCAGCCTGGCACTACATCAGCTTGACAATTGGATGGTCTGAGAGGACAGGGACAGAAAACACACACTGGAGTGGCTAAGAAGCTGAAGTTATTCAGCATTTAAATGGAATAAGAGGGAGTTTATTTTAGTGTGAAGAATCTGGATCTGAAAGTAACTGAAGCTAAAAAAAAAAAAAAAAAAAAAGAAAGAAAGAAAGAAAAGAAAAATAGTATTATGTGTTTGAAAACAAAGGCTCCCTGCTGTTCTGGACATACTGTTCACCAAAGGGAAATCAGGGTATTAAACGGCAACGGAAAGTCGAAGAAAAAAATAAATAAAAAGGAAAGAAAGCAACCAAACGGTCCTGTAAATAAACCAAGGCAACTAAAAGACACTTGGTGAAAATAAAGAAATTAAAAATGACAGGGAGATTTTCAACAGCACCATACAACATGTCTGCAAATGTGTACACTGAGACATTTGGCATTTATGTGGCCTTTATACTATACCTAAGAGAGGCTTTCTTTCTGACTAAATGGTGCAAATGTCACAACCATTATGATTTAAAGCAGCATTACTTTTTTGAGGTGTTGCAAATTTTATTTCTTTCCTGAACACGGACACAATAATCAAATGTGACAACAGCAGCGAGTGGCAAGGTAGAGAGAGAGAGAGAGAGACAGAGAGACAGACAGACAAATTAATGAGAAGACAGAAAGACAGAGAGAGAAAAATACAGACAGAGAGAAAGATACAAAGAAAAAACAGACATGATAAACAGGCAGAAACAGACAGAGAGAGATCGAGAGAAGGAGAGACAGATAAAAAAAGAGGAGTCTGACAGATAGACAACCAGGCAAATCGTGATAGAGAGAGAGCAAGAGAGAGAGAGGGAAAAACAGGGATGGTGAAAAAGAATGAGAGAAAGAGAGATAGAAGGAAGAGAACGACAGTTAAGGCAGTGAATTTAATAGGCTAAGAGAAAACCTGTTACCATGGCATGCTATGGGGGGGTTGGAAAGCCAGGCAATAAGAGACCGAGCCAAACAGAAAGACAGATAGAGCACCCAAGGGTAAAGGGGAGGAGGGAGGTGGAGGGGGGGAAACCCCGACAGACTCCAGCCTCTCGGCTAACACATCGTAGCTAACATTTAAAGTTGCAAGTGTCTTATCATATCTTTATAATGAGTGCTCCTCCCATTGCTGCAGTTTTACTGACCTTTACTGAATCAAGAGGATTTTTTTTTTTTTTTCTTAGAGCCTGCTAGGATCAGAAAGGCAAAAGTAGGGATAGGAAGGTTTTTACAACCATATGCCACAAAGAAAAAAAGAAAGAAAAAAAAAAAAGAAAGAAATGAAAAAGGAGCTACAGGGACTTTAGATTATGTCAGTTATTTACCTTTTTGCTCCACTTCTATTTTAAGCGTGGGGAGAGAATGAAAGGGGTGCAAGGGAGGAAAGAGAGATTAACATGAATTAACTATCATGTTCATGAACACATGCAGTTAACATATTATGAGTTAAAGGACATCATTTACAGTCGTACACCTAGTCAGAAAGAGAGAGAGAGTTAATTTAGAGGCACTCATGCAAGGTCATTTGCTCCCCTAATTAGAGAAAAAGACTGCGTTAGTAATTGAGTGGTAAAAGAAGTGCAACAGGATTTATTGGCCTTATGTAGACAGGACCGGATCCGTAACCCTGCATGCTGGAAAAAACAATTCCCGAAAGAAGACAAGTGAAAGAGAAGATCCGACATTGTACAGTTTAGCTATTTACAACACCATTTTTTTTTTTTTCTAGTTTAAAATGATTAGATTTAACCAATAATGACACTCCATGCTGGACTATATATAACAGCAGACATTCCTTAGGAAACTGTCTTAGCATATATAACATAAATAATGTTTAAACACTATTTATTTGTAAAAACAAACCTTGGAAGTGTAATAAACAATAGAGCATAGAAGAAAACATCTAACAAGAAATCTAAAACTATGGGATTTACACTGCAAAAAATGACAAAAGTGAAGAAATAATACATAAAAAGTAATGTACTAATTCTTATTATGAGATCATATAAGTTTTTATAGGACAAATACAAAACCATTAATCCTATTTCCAGATGTACCTGTTTACAGATACACATCTTCATCTGATCTCCTAAGCCTGTTGTTTTTGGTCTGTCGGCTGCTCCCATCAAGGGGCGCCACAGCAGACCATGTGATCTGCACACAACTTGGCACGTTTTCATGCCGGATACAGTTCCTGACGCAACCCTCCCATTTCATCCAGGCTTGGAAGCGGCACTGCATCCAGTGGCTGGGGTTTCTACAAATAAACCCTGAAATAAGCCAAATTATCTGGCAATAAAAGCATTTTAGAATGCCGTATGGTTTAATAATATGTTTACTGAAGAACAGTCTAATCAAGTTATAATATTAGCTGATTTACCAAGGTTCCAGCTATTTTTATCAGCTAAGAAATATATACTCATTTTTTGCAGTGCAAGAATTGTGGAAAAATAAACCTTTGTCTGAATAGAGGGGGAAAAAACCTATACAATAGTGAATCAAATCTATTATTTAATATAAAATGTTAGAGACAGGACAACGCCAGCATCCTATAAAGTCAAACAAAGAGTTGTCGTGTTAAATAAATGGGCAGTGCTGTGGACGGCACATAAACGGAGAAATCTGGAAAAGGGATTCATATTAAATCATGTGTTAAAAATAAAAACTAATAAATAAAAGTAAATTGGCACATGAACAGAAATAAGAAACAAATCCACACCATACAATTTATCATTCATTCTAGCACACGTCAATATCTGGCATAATTACAGACTCTTGACTGTTGTATTTTCACTACATTCCTTCATGTCTATAAATTAAGAGGACAATGCTGTCCTTATAAAAATAAATAAATAAATAAATAAATAAACATTTTTAAAAAGGAGCTCGGAGAAATGGGATTTACTGTCAGACTGATTTCATTTTTTTTAGATGTGTTTTGTGCTCCTCACTAGAGATCTCGATGTGTGTAGCAGACAGTCAACTCCCAAAGACACTTTCCTTGTAGATGGGACAAGTCAGTTAGATAATAATATAAGCATCCAAATGCTTAATGGACCAAAACAATCTGCCCTGGTGATGTGATGGAAAATCTTACCACAGAGACGACTTTGTTCAGTTTGACTTTTGTTTGTCTTTTACAACAGCATCCGTTCTTTTTCATTATGCCTACATTACAGACACCTAGCAAAACATAAAGCGATTTTAACTGTTATTAATGTAATGTGTTTTACCCTGAAACGTCACGCTTTTTGGGTAGGGGCCACACTATTTTACTATATTTTGAGGTGCTGTCTTCTTTTCTCCAAATAAAATTTGATAAACCAATTGGTATAGAAATCTGAAATTATTTCATTAAAATGTATGAATGACAAGAATTGAAACGGTCTAGAAGCCCCGTGCCTTTCTCACAAACTCACATACTTGCACAGGCTCCCGTCTTTTCTATCAGAGTAAACACACACATTTAATTTCACATTGCTGAATTAAAAACAATCATTAATTGTCCAACCTAGTTAACAGAGATGGGAATCACCAGGGAGCACACGATACAAATGATCACGATACCCAGGTCCTGATTTCATCTGTTTCCTGATTCCTGAAGTATCAGAATTTTATAAACATCTTATCATCTTGATAAACATAAGATGTTTATAAAAATTCATCTTATAAACATTTTTATTTTGTTACAATCCTAAACAAACTAACCAAACAGTTTGTCTCTACCAGACAGGATGCTGTGCTGCCTGCCAATGTGTGAATAGTTTAGATTGCATCACCTGTAGGATTGTAGAGGAACTGCAACGTTTTACCAAAAGCAAACCGATGAATAAAAAAAGGATTTTGGAGTCGCTGTGGCGATTCATGCATTGCCAGACAAATGAATCAAGCTACATCAGTCATGAATTGGTTTTGGCCCAATTTCTACGAGCTAACATTAGACAGATAAGTATTCAATTCCATATATTTATTGGGGATGTCTGTAAAAACTTTTATCCAAAAAGAACAACCAAAGGAGAATGAAAGACTAAAATTTAAATAGACCTAGTGCACAAAAAGTTAAATCTAACATGCTATTATTAATGTTAAACAACGCTTAGAAGTTAATTAAATCTACTGTCTTTGAGGTGTTGTTTTTGCTGCCGTTCTCCTGCTCAGCATCATCCCTAGGGAAAAGTCCACGATGTAGATATTAGGCGACTTATTCTTTTTGTTAAGGATATATTGAAACTGCACTGCAGACTCACCTAAAACTCCAGCATCCAGCTGAGTGTCTACGGTTGCTACGACTCCCGACTGCGCGGCCGGTAATATTATTACACCTCTGAACCCTGAAATTGGTGGAAATGCTAGTCCTGTCTTTTTTTAGGCTCTTGGGTCTGGACGATTAAATAGTTTATCGCGATATTTTAAAATGGAAAAATGCGAGCGATCGATATCAGGCAAGTCCAACACCTAGAGTACAGACACTACTGGGAGTTTGGTAACCTGTGAATCTATAACAAGCTTAAGATTTGATTTAATCATCAGACTGCACAGCTTTTCTGGGTCATCTGATATTCTTGATCTCAAAGCGTGGGCCATGTGGTACAGCCGAGGGGTCAGAGATTTTATATTTGTTTCGGTATTTATTATTGAGCTCTTGTAGCTATCTACAGTAAACCTCAAACATTAAAACATGTAGTCTATAAATAATATCAGGTTGGACTTCATGTTTTCCGCTGGTGGATTTTTAAAAATTATTAATTTTTTTAAGAAATAAAAAGCTTTATAGCTACAATATACATAAATAATATAACATAATATCTCTATACTTTAGGAATCAGTTTTAAGGGCTCTGTGGAGTTTAAGCTACAGTTAAAAGAATCTCTGTCTGAAAACGCTTCACGAAGAGCAATCATTATGATGTCTGGATGCTTTGTCCTGCTCTTCACTAAGCAAAGGCTTGATCTTATGATATATATTTCGCTTTCGCATATTAAAATTAGTAAATAATACTAAAATTAAACAATATATCCCTACGTATCATCTGATTGATGAGGAGCACATATGACATCTAAAAAAATCAACAGACTAACAAAAGGACATGGTGGAGGCACACATATGGGCAAAAGTATGTGGACACCTGTACATGGTTCCTCTGTAAAATATTGCAACACAGTTGAAAGCAGCCAGCTGTACATGATGTCTTTGTGTGCTTTATCTGTAGTGATTTAGTGTGTTTTAGCTCTTACATTTTCTCTTTTCTGGAACTAAGAGACCCAAACCTGTTCCAGCACGACAACACTCCTGTGCACATAGCAAACTTTACAAAGATGTGGTTTGTCAAATTTGAAGTGGAAGATCTGGCGTGTCCTGCACACAGCCCTGACCTCAACCCCACTGAACAGCTGGAAGCCTGACTGCACCGCAGGCCTCCTCAGAGCCTGATATCACCAATGCTTTTGTGGAAGTACGAAAAGGAGACGGAATCAAAAATATGATGTACAGCTAGCACTATGTTTGGAAGAATCAAGTGAAGAATCACATACTTTTGGCTACCCAGTATGTGCAAAAAATTTCTGTGAGCTTTTTCTACAAAATGAGAAGTTTTTTAAAGACAAAAAGAAAAAAAAAGCATAATAATAATAATAATAATTATAATAATAAATCAAAGATCTCCCCCAAAATGGTTACTGACAAATTACTGTTGCCTTGTAAGGGCTGTTTAACATTCGCTTTATAATTATTTAAGCTCAGTTGGTTCTTTGGAAAATCATAAATAAGTAACTAAATGAGTAACTTATAGCATAAGAAATGATAAATGTCAGTAAACACAAGGTTTACCTTCTGCATAAACAAAATGATGGCTCATACTTACTATAAGGGACACATTCATACTGGACCTCAAGGTATTTGTAAGTTCCTGGGCAAGGGTCAGGGAAGACATCCGTTCCCGTAATGACAATACACTGGGTTCGATTATTGCACCTAAGGGAAGAAAGGAAAGAGAGAGAGAGTGAAAAAAAAGACAGAAATGTGAGTGAGTTACAAAAAAGCAGGGGAAAAAAAATCAGCTAGAGATTTTAGTGTGCACCTTTAGAGCGCACCAGTGCTCGACTGCCAGTAATGCAATTGGTCTTGTTGTGCTCGGGTCAATATGAAACAAACCGCGTCATTTGAGTAAAAGGCCAGTGGATTCAGAAAAGAATGGCTTTGTTTGGGATGAAAAGAACAAGACTGAACATTAGCAGAGGGAACGGACGCCGCAGCAGCCGACTCAGACGAAACCAACAATCCAATCCGAAAGTGTTCACAGTTAAATCAGAAAGATTTTTGAGTGTGTATCACAGGCTGATTAATCAGAGAGAACAATGCTTATAAAGCGCTTTCTGTTCGGTTTCATACGGTGTATTGCAGGCTTGTCCGGTTCGGTTTGTTAAACATTTCGCAGAAAGGAAAAACAAAATAAAGCGTTTTAATTAGGGATGTGAGTTATTTAGTCACAATGTAAATGATGATTGATTAATCATAGTGCCTGGCATTTTTTAAAAGTAGATCTCTCTCTAGAATATTAATGATACAGACTGGATCATGCTGGGTGCTCAGTGGGACTGTCTTGTTTAGGATTTTTGTTGTTGTTGGGGGGGAAAAGTAAAAAAAAAAAAAATAATTAAAAAAAAAACATTCCTCCCACCATGGCTCCACTAGTACCCCCGACAGTTCCCACAAACCTACACGACCGCACTGGGCAGTTCACCGTCCTGATGAGGCTTAGCATTTTATCTGTCGTCTGTAGCCTTTAATCAATATCTCTGTCCATGCGCGAGTGCCTACTATTTCAATTGATCGCTGAAAATCTATCTACAGTACATCGGTTAGTGCTGTAGTATTTCTGCACTCCCTCTCTTTCTCTCTCTCTCTCTGGTGTGTGTGTGTGTGTGTGTGTGTGTGTGTGTGTGTGTGTGTGTGTGTGTGTGTGTATTTTTGGTAGTGAGAACAGATATGCCTGCCCTGAAAAGCAGACAATATTTTATGAAAGAAAAGAAGGGTAGTTGCTAAATGGCAAATTGATTCCTAAATCTGAACATCTGCCTGTGGACTAAAAGCTCCTCAAGCTGTGACAGAAGAGAGAGTACATTTCCACACGAAGCGGTGTCCGAGAAGACGGAAGGAAGCTGCTCTGGTGTCTTGCTGACTAAGTCAGTTACCTACAAGGCAGAGCTTTGACATCTACTGAGGTTATCTGGAAGAAAATGATTTGAGACAGGCTTCGAAGGCAGCACACGTCGACATGTTGCCAGGATACCGACACACGCTAACGGTCACTAACCCTGAAGTCCGCAGGGGAGACGAGGGGTCGGCCATACGATATAGATATCAGTCTGGTTTCTATGATGTAGGATTCCTAAATAAAAACCAGCAGTTCAGTAATGTTACGTTTCAAATGCTGTTCTGATTATCACAAATTAATGACTAATAATATATTTTTTTAAAACTACTACTACAGATGTATTTTATTATTTTAATGTTTTAATATACAGTACTGTATAAAACACTGAAATTCTATATTGAGTCCAAGATATTACCAACACCTCAGCTACTTCCATTTGTTTTGTGACAAAAAAAATGATGCAATTTTATGATATTGATGTAATATCACCATATGGGCTAGCCCTAGGCGAGATGCAAAAACACACAATTGGAGAAACGAGTATGAATATTCTGTGACTACATCAGACAACACAGGGGAAAAAATTATGATTAATGTATCAACATACAGTATTAAAATTAAGGGCAGAAATTTAACTTAAGTAAAACTTGTAAGTTGAACAAAAATAAATAATGGTAAGAACTGGTTACTGTTAACTCATTACAATGAAATATATTTACAAACTTAATTTATTCCAGGAAAATAGACATAATATCAAAGTGTAAAAGATACACAGGGCCTATATAAATATTATACACATGCATACAGTACATGGCCTTTACTGATTTTTATTTCTTCCTACATAATAAAACAATGCTGAATATGCAACTCCTTTGAATAGTTGATATTTTCATATTTTATTTAATTTTTTACATATTTGAAATGTGTCTGCTGCTTGTGCTCCGTAAAGGCTTCGTATTGGCTCTAATCCGACGTGATTATTCTGAAAATTGGTGGTTTTTGAGGTTGGTAACTCTAAATAAACTTCTCTTGACAATACTGCAGATTATTCCTGCAGACCATCACGTCTTAAAATAACAACTGACTGTTGTAGTTGTTACTTTATTAGCTAAATCCATGTGTTATTTTATAGTTTTGAAAAATTCCAGTATGGTTCTAGAACGTAGAATATAAACCCAAACTTGTGTCCAAACTTCTGACTGGTACTGTGTGTATATGTATAGTGTGTAGAACTAACAGCCCGCTGTCTTACCAGAGTTTTTTGTGGTGAATTATGGGATATGCAGTATGACAGTGAAAGAGCGTCTGGATGAAACACACCATTCTGTCTGGGCACGATGTCTGAATCCCCCGCTGGCATTTTTTACTGACCATTTTGTTCTTTGTATTTTTCACCTTTACTCGGCCACGAGCTAGAACAATAAATCCCTTGTTTTCTGTGTTTTTAAAAATACAAACATGGCAACATTGTTATTCCTGACGGATTGCTGTATGCGACAGTGCCGCGGTGTTCACGCAGTTCCTAAACCACAGCTGTGTTCAGCAATGGTGTTGGTCATACCGAGGCGCAATGACAGGACACAGACAGAAGCCGTGGTGTGAAAACTGTCCCTCGTATGTGCTTGCCTTTTATTAACACTGCACATGTGATAACAGATAAGCACGTCAGGCCTGTTGCTCATATTAATGAATTATAGTGCTGCCAGAAGTTGTAACACACACCTTTAGCTGCTGCATTAATGAGCCAGTTGGCTCTTTTTATTTGTGATGTTGTTAATGAGCGCCGCGCAGTGTGGTGTGTGATATATTTCATTTACTAACGCTGTCTATACATTTACCTAATGGAATACGAGACTGAATTATAGCTGTTTGTGTTTAAAGGACAGTTTATGTTTCTATGAATCAAACACTGGCTTGTAGTGTGTCGCCTGAAAGGTTTTGCACGGATATTCCTCGCAACGTAATGACTTTACAACGCATGACGATGAAAGGGCAAATGAGTCTCATGTGTTGTGCATGTAATACCTACTGTAGCAGAAACAACAGGTCTAGTCGTGCTTGTTACTAATCTATGACAACTAAAATCCTTAAAATAAGCATCAAACATTAAGGAAGCTTTTAAAGAATTTCTTTTGCAAAGCTCTGACCTTTCTAAATCTAAATAATTCATGCTCTGGTTACAGTGATTGTTCCATATAAATCCTACAATCATTCAACCACTCCTTCTGGAGACACTGTGTTAATAAAAATATCAGATGGGCGGACAGATGGACGGACAGATTGACGGACTGACAGTCTGAAAACAGAATGACTCTCCTGCTCGTTGGTGGATGCATGAAAAATGGGAAAAGTCTATATGATATACAGTTATAGTAACTTGATGGCGTCACTCCAATGAAAGATCACATCTAATATTTCATCATGTATTCAGGAGCTAATCTTCCGGTATTTGACCTTTAAGGAGAGCTAAGCATCGCCTCTGTGCGAGCCTCGCACGGGCACAGCACACGGCACACAGCTGATTAAAATCTCCTTCCGAAATAGACCCATGGCTGACAGCAAAGGTGTTTACAAAGAAGACGAGACTGTCTTACAGATGACACACACACACACATACACATGTATACATATACATATATATATATATATATATACACACACATACACACACCTCTTGTCACTTAAAATTTAAGAACTGTAGAAATGTGCACTGAATGTTTTCTGCTTCAAACCCCTCATAAAACTTGCTATAAATTTACTGTGAAGTTTAGGAATTAATGATTTGACAGAAATTAAGACTTTACAATTGTCAGACATTTCTATGATGCAAAATGTTTCACAATGATTAGAATTGGTTATAAACTACCAACTATATGCAGGAACAATACTGTATTAGCGTAACAATCGCTCACAGTCACAATAACGGCTTCATGATTTCATTTTGATTAAACTCTTTTTTTATATACAAGAGTTATATAAATAGAAACATTATGACCCTTTTTTTTAATGCAAAAATGCATTTATTTCTGTCTAAAAAATTAACCAAATGTCTAAATTGACAGTCAGCTAAAATGCTTCCAGAGTGCTTGGTGTTGGTTCAATGCTTCCAAACAGCTCTTTTTAAAGCTTGTTGGATTGATGGTTGCAGTGAGCTATTGAAGTTTACAAGTGCAGATCTCAAAAGCTATCTGTAAAAAATTGTGATCGAGTGAATGATGTGCTTAACACAATGCACCTAAAAAAAATTGCTTATCAAAAATTATTTTCTAGTTTCATAAAATGTATTTTTAAAATGAAATATTTCACACCGTGTTTTAATTTCGATGATTACGGCTTATAGCTCATAAAAATAAAAAATCCAATATCTTAAAATATTAGAATATTCCCTGAGATCAATCACAAAAAGACATACAATACAGAAATGTCTAACTTCTGAAATGTAGGTTCATCTACACACTCAATACTTGTTTGAGGCTCCTTTAGCACGGGTTACTGAATTAGTGCAGCATGGCATGGAGGCCATCAGCCTGTGGCACTGCTGATGTGTTACTGACGACCAGGTTGCTTTGATAGCAGCCTTCAGCTCATCTGTATTGTTGGGTTGTTTGTTCCTCTTGACAAATATTCCATAGATAGTTTTGACACAGTGGTCAAAATCTTAATTTCCATAAATCTTGCCATTTATTTATTCATTCATATATTCATTCATTCATTCACTAATTTATTAGTCTACAACATATATAGTTGTACTTAATTTTTTTTTTTTAATTAACACTATTTGTTAAAATAAAAATGACATCATATTATAATGTCATGCTGCTCAGCCCTACTAATAATCGCACAAGCATTTCCCCTGTATTAGTTCTTCTCTTTAACATCTATCTTGCTATCTACAGACAAACTATCCATTTACACACATACACTAGTACATATGTCAGCATGTCAACTTGACTCTCTATACATCTCTGCAGTTGTTCAGATGTCACACAGCTGTATAAAACATCACTGAAAAGCAGGAGAATAAGACTGCTACTTTCACGGTGATTCTTGATAATGAAATGATTCTTTGCTGCATTTCAACAAACGTTTTCAGTGGGTGATAAAAAAAGAAAAAAGAAGAACACAGACATGGTCTTGTCTGTATATATGATGATGAATGAAGGAAAAACTTCCAGACAGGTGTACTGCATGATGCTATTACATGTCTGAAAGAAGGTTCATGGATCACAGTTACAAAGACAAACTTTCAATAGGAACAGTAACGAGCAAGACATCTGCATTTAGATTGTGTCAGGACTGGCATCAATGCATAGGATTTCGAAACTGTGGTCATAAGCACAAATGCAGTGAGATGCCCTTTTAGTGTGTGATGCATACGGGGAAAGAGAATGGCAGTCCTTCAGCTGACCGATACGTCAATGCAGGATCTGAAGAACTGATCAAGAAGAGCGCATCCACAACTACAGAGAGAAGGATATTGTACGTAGTGGAAATTCATCATTTTAAAAGGGATCCTTCATCACATTCCTAAGAGGGTCCACAAGCGCATGTATGCTCTACACCAAGCGACTGGAACCAATATGACGGAAATAATACAAAGTTCCTCTGACTTATCCTAAAATGGAACGTTTCTATCCTGATGATTGTGGTATCTTCCAGCATGGCCCCGCCCCTATCCCCAGGGCAAGAGTGCTCACGGAATGGTTTGATGAGGATGAAAATAATGTGCTGTGGTCTTCATGGTCACCGGATCTCAACCAAGCCAGACACCTATGGGAGATTTTAGACTGACGAGTTAGCCGGCTCTCGCAACAAAACGCCATTCGAGGGAATATCTTTTAGAGAAATGGGGTTGATCCCTCCAGTGCACTTGCAGAGATTTGTACAGACTTGCAGAGTAGTAGAATTGTGCCATACTTGTCAACCCCTCTGTAAGACTGAAGAGGAGAGAAGGTCACTCTAAATGCCACAGCGATTCTCAGTAGTAGCAGCAGTGTGTCTAGGAAGAGAGGCATTTTCTGTGCAACTGCTTTTGCGGGTGTGGAAGGCAACAAATTGACATCGTCGTTAAACCTGCAATTGCTAATTATTGTCATATGCCTGGGGTAATTACAATGAACCAAGACGAAACAACTTAATAATCACGTTCTTCTTGGTGCACACTAGGAGGCAATTAATGCAACATAAACTTGCGCTTGAATGGTCCAATCATATCGGATCGCTTTAAATGAAACCACTAAAACGCAGACAAATGACTAATATGAAAAGTCATTTGTCTTTTTTTTTTTTTTTTGGTGTTTTTTTCCACATTGCTACAGTGCCTCACACAAACATTTCACACGGAGTTGAAGCTGGTTTTTAATTCTTCAGAAGTGCTTTTAAGAAAAGCCTCAAAATCATCTTCATCACAAAAGAGGGGAGTGTACTGTACTTGTCTGCAGGCCGTCGACCGGAAATATTAATATGTAAAAGCGCACATTTGTCTGTCAATATTCAGAATATTGAGATGAGGGTGTATCTGTGAGAAAGTCGTGTACTTTCCTTCCTGTCTCATGCATCGCGTATGAGAAGTCTAAAGCAGACTTGAGGACTTTATGATTTCTCTGCAGTAATCAACCACCTCTAGTGATTAGAAATCAGGGAAGCGTCTCAGTGTGATTCTTGATTTCACAAACAAGTGCATGGCTTTTTTTTTTTGTGTTTGTTTGCAGATGTTTCCATAAAGAGAGATAGAACAATTTAAAGAGGCATTGTGTAAGATTCGACACGAGTGAATGATATTTTTATCCTCCAACTTGTGTCCATGAAGCACTGCTATTAGGATCACCGGTGGCCTGTAGAGTTCAGTGTCTAACAAGCATTCTGGACCAGAATTCCGTTTTCTGACGAGAAGGGTTTTCTAAATCATGTAATAAAATAGTATATAATAAAAATAAATGTGCACTATTTTATATACCTTCCTGGTTGTTTGTACAAAGTAAGAGATATAAAAATTGACTACTGCACCCTTTAATATATTTATTAAAGTTATAAATACCCTGAAATATCACTAGTGCGTGTGTGCGCGCGCGCGCGTGTGTGTGTGTGTGTATAAGAGAGAGGGAGCATTTCTGTCAACAAAGAACACTAGATGTTTATTTCCTAAAAGAAGGCAATGATGAAGTTATAATCTAGTAAAGGAAGGAAATGTTCTTTTGGTCATACAACAGAAATTTCAAGGTTAATATGTTAGTTAGTAAATCAATATTTTCGAGCTTCCTTTGACTAATCTAGCTTGAGAACCTTACTTAGCTTTACTTAGAGCCGATATTTAGTCTCCACCAGTGCTTTGGCCGTTCCAACAGCGCTCCCACTGCGATCGCGAGTTTTATCTCTGCTGAAATGAAGCATTGGGTTCTAAAAATTAGCCCACATCTTTTATTAATGCTCGCTAATCAAGCGTCATGATGGATGATTATGATGTTGGTGGTGATTCATTACTTGGCCAAAAGATATAACAACATGGAAAGTGCAAAACAATGCAATTTCACATCTGGGCTTGTGCAAACCTAAGGAGGCACATCCCTTTGAAAAGTTTCCCCATGTAGATTAGCACCCACTTGAGACGGCTAATTGCCTGCAGCTGAAGGGCCTAATTGAGCCGCTGCAGTTTCAGGCCTATTTTCATACAAATCATGGCACATGTATAATAAGCCAAGCGGAAATACAAACAACCCACGCTGCCTAGACCTACAAAACACATCAAAGGCCGTGTCACGCGCAACTTCCTGTTTGCCAGAGCAATGCTGGAAAAGAGGAATTGCAAGGCTCCAGATGTATGGTAGTCAATCAATTGGCAAGCGGATCCACAAAAAGCGAGATCTTGTTTGGTTTTTTAAAGCCACGTTTGAAATGATTGTTGAGGATTCTAGAGGGGGACGTTCTCTGTGCTTGGTTCTAAGAGCGTTTCTATGAGTCAATGCTGTGCAAGCGGGACGCCTGATTATAAATGGAGCAGATGAGAGAAAAAAAGCATGGCTTGTAGAATGCAAGCACAGAAAGTTTCAGAGGTGTATTTCAGTCATTTCAACAGACTGAGCATTTGACAGGGAAAGTGCGGAGGAAGGGGGACGGGAGGAAGAGGGATTGATACTGACACTCTATGGGCCGTAATAAATAGATTTGGAATCTGGCGTCGCTTTTGGTCTGTATGTTTAAATGGAATATAATGACCTGAAGTCTTTGGTGTATTGTATTTGCAGTATAATTTTGCTGCACTATGATACGATATCATCATGATACATACTGTAGGTGCTGATTCGAATTGTATTGCGATTTTGTAAGGATCACGCTTTTATAAATATCCAGATTTTTTTTTTTCCCCCTTCAAAATTGTGTTACGATTCTAAACAAACTGAGCAAATAATTTTGCCTTATTACACAGGAGGTTGTGCTGTTTGATTAGTTTAGAGTGCGTCACCTGTAGGATTAAACACGATCGGTAACATTGTACCGCTTCAAATGCAAAATTCACAATTTAAACATGAATTTGGAAATGTAAACACATTTTTAAGAAATCGATTTCTGAGTCAGTGTGGCGATACATTAATTGACACAGAAAAGAATCTTGATATGTAACTGAATTGATTGATCTCTAGCGTCTACCCATTGTTGCTATGGCAACCTGGCAGTGGTTGGGCTCGAACCTGAAACCATCCTAAATGTACACAATGAAACAATAAATATTTTAATATTATGGATATTTCTGCAGGTATTGCTTTTTTGCTGTATGGTAATGACGAACTTTGCGTTGTCAAAGTCAACCACTACTGATACCCACATATACTCTTGTCCATCCCTAATAGCTATATGATATTGATATAAAATAAAAAATGTTATACCTACTAATATTTTGTGAGATCGAAAATCAGATATTAAACCTGACTTAGCATCTGTAAATCCTCACCATTGCATTTTTTTCTCTTTTATTCATTAAAAAACAAGTCTCTTTTTTTTTCTTACTGCATGTTACCCTCGGGTGGTGGAACTGCAGCCAGGCTTGTCTGTTTGCTAGGGGAACTTCTGTGATGTGTTCGGTTACACATACATTTCCCAACGTCCCAAATTCTGTTGAATTTGCCACAGAGTTGTTTCGTTTCTGAATGTGTGATGGACATAACTCACAATCTGTAACGCCGGCAGCCGAACAGAAAGCATGTGCTCTCCTTAAACATTCTAGCTGCATGCAAATTTTATTTGCACTGTTAATAAGAAACTTTGTCGCAATGCAGCTTCACAGAACTCCAGACACAGATTAGAGCCTTATTATGCGAGCCAGAGGCGACAGTGGCATGTGAAAAAAGAAAATCACCTGAAACGAGGGTTTGGTGTTGGGAAAATTTTGGGATGCTGAACAGGAAAAGGGTGTAAAAGAGAGAAGTAAGAAGTTTGTGTAAAAATACAACGTGCATTTTAAGTGTGGATCAATGTTGAGTTAACCGCCCTATCATGCAAAGTGACATAAACCCTGAAAATGTACTAAAGTTTTGTGACAATTCTTTTTTTGATTATTTATTTCACAATAAGCTTTCCTGTGATATTCTGGATTTTGTCTAATTTGGTGTTAAAATTGTATATTTGATGTATATTCAATTATAAAATACTACCATCTTCACAGATATTTGTTATATGATTTTTCCTTTTTAGTGTTTCAATTTTCAAAAATCATTTTTAATATAAATAGAATTTTTTTTTTTTTTTTTTACAAAATAACAACGAGGGTTTCTTTAAAATGCAACACTACTGTTTCACTGACGGTTTGTTAGCATATACTGTATAAGTCCTGGTATACAGTATTTAATATACTGTATAATTTGTTTGAGAATTGTGAGATAATACGTGTCATGTCATTTAACCTCTGGTATTTAACAGGAAACATTCCACTAGCATTAGCAAATTAGGAAAAACCTCTCTGTGGAACGGAATGACCCCCTCTGTGGCGGCTCTAGTAAATGCTAGCTGTCAGTCACTTTGCCTACTTTCAGAAACTTGAGTAAGCTTGAAACTGTCCTTCACATAACCACTCAAGACAAGTATAACATGTAGTATTGTGGGGTGTCGTATGTTATTACAGGGTGTCATACGTCAATGAAATGTGTCATATTGTATTGTAGGACGTTATATAATGATGTAGAATGCCATATGGTACTATACACGGGGCGTTCAAGTCAAAGCACAACATATGATTGTGCAGAATAGAGTAAAACTATCTTTACTTCTCTATATAATCCCCTGCTACATTAATGCACCTATCCCAGTGTTTCACTAGTGCATGGAAATTCACAAGTGGAAATGGACAGGACTGTATGAGGGGTATAGATCCGAGTTCCTGTAATGTACAAGTGAATGTTCACATACAGGTGAATGTAATGTGCTTGAAGTTTTCTGTAAACGCCAATCGATTTTTACGCCTTTATTCACAGCAAAGTTCATCACGAGTCCCGGTTTGACTTGAACGCTCCTCGTAGAAAGTTGTAATATGGTATTACAGAATGTTGTTTTATTGTACATTACATTTATTGTAGAATGTGATACAGTATTATAGAAGGTTCAAAAGTAATCAGACTAGCAATCGTTAATATTTTAATACTTGGATGTATTACAAATTTCCTCCCTGTTTTGTCAGGCCTTTACCGGAGCCACTTTCTGCAGTTGCTCCTTGCTTATGGGTCTGTGTGCTTGCACTATTATCTTTAGCAAGTGTACAGCATGCTCAATTGGGTTGAGGTCAGGGGAACTCACTGTACACCGAGACTCGGTTTGTTTTTGCAGCATTGACAGTATCTGCACAGAGTACAGCTACACACACTTCAAAATTCATCCTGTACTGCTATCAGCAGTCACATCATCAATAAACATCAGCAACACAGTAATATGGGAAGCCATTCGATGCGCTATACAAATATAATTGAAATTCAAACCTATACCATTTAAAATGCCTCCACCGTTTCTGACAGATAACGTGGTATGTTTGGATCATCATGAGCCCCTCCTCCTTTCCTTCTCCATATTCCTCTCTGCCAACCATTCTGGTACAAGTTAATCTCGTGTCAGTACTCGGCAGTTTATTTTAAGCATTTTTTTTCTCATGTGGCCTTTCTGTTCCTGAGTGTTACAAGTGGCTAGTATCTTTAGTTAAACTCCCTGTATTGACCTTCAGGCAGGCTTCTGTTGATTGTAGACTCTGACAATGATATACCTACCTCCTCCAGAGTGTTCTTCACCAAAGAAATCATTCTGTGATCATCCACTGTGTCTCTTCCACAAGTTGAGCACAAGTTATCCATCAATTTTCAAAGAACAGATTCGCTGAATGTTCATAAGAACAACTGCAGTGGGCTTAGAGCCACCTCACCCAGGATCATCATTCATTTACAGACGGCTGTGGCCTCCAGACCTTTTAGTGTAGCTGTGTTCACCAAATAAGAACAAACCAAATTGTTGACTTGGTCACTCCTAAAGTTTCTGATTGTTTTTCAGCTTAAGGACTGTTTCGTTTACTTGCCAGTACCTTTATGGACCGCATTTTGTGAGTTCCTGACCTTTGATCTCCTTAATTTTGTCATGAAATAACTAAGAAACAGGACACAAAATCTACAATACAGTAATTGTTGTAGAACACTGCTACAGTGCTACAGAGTATGGCATGTCAGCCTGAGCATTAGCCCGCAATACAAAAGCTTCTATGCTTTACCCACCTTTGGGACATTATCTTGTAGGCATCAGGGAGGTAGCAGTTGATATTTTCCATCTGGAAGGGGTCGGCGTCGCAGATCTTGTCATCCGTGCGCCCGTAATTAGCGCTCTCAATCATGATGACATCACTTCCTGGACAGCGCAGGTCTATTGGGTAGCCCTCGCAGGACAGCTCCCTCCTGACCAAACCAAACGGCAGTGCGGCCCGACTGAAGCCTGGGGTGGAGGGGAAGATGAAAAAAGAAGCAGTTAGAATAAATAAAAAACAGAAATATAGCCACTCTAATGCAAAGTATATCAAGGGGAAATGTGGGGGAGGATGGTGTGAGAAACACACCGGACGTTATTTCAAACGCTGCCGAGCTGGCGTTAAGACGAGTGAGACGTTCCGGGCTACATGAGACATTGTGCCAGTTTGTGGGAAAAAATATCACCGATGGGAAGTTAAAGTAAACAAATCATATTTCATATCTATGGTTATTAATATGGATGCTTAATAGTGGACATTCTCTAAATATTTGAGCACTGACACTTAAATCATTGCAGGTAATCTCATATATATATTAAAACTTATGGGTTGAAAAAGATGGAGCCTAACATGCTTTAACAACATGAATGGATAATTCTGACCGTATGATAGTAGACATGTGCATGGCTGCAGAGTAAAAAAAAAAAAAAAAACATGAAGGCTGTCTGAGCATGAAGAGAGAGAAAAAAAATCAATACTTTGTGTTCTGCAAATGCAAGCAGTGCCAAATAACTGAGCTAAAGGGGGGGGTGAAGCAACAAATCATTTAGAGGACATTTTGCTTTCAGCATTGTTCCTTGCTAAACATAAAAAGCTAATTTCTAATCCTGAAAATAGCACTATATTTAGAACTTCACCTAAAACACACAAGCTTATTAACTGGGTGACAAAAGAGAAGGAGATCCAGTGAAAATCGTATTTACTCTGACAGGCCCGCTGGAGCTGTTGTATGAAGCGGGCGTTTTTGGCGTTTTTGTGAACATAAGTATAGTTTCAGTGGGACTGTGGGCAGAATTTTGTGTGTCCCCCTCTGGGTGCTGGGTGACACCCTGTACTGAATCTGACATCAGAACTTTAGGCACCTTAAAACCCAAGAAAAGGAAAATGCCTACAAACAAACACCAAGAATCTATGTCACACAATGCTTTTCACGAAACCTGCTTCGTGCTGCGATTGGAGTCACGCCTATTTAAAGACCAAGCGGACAAAGTCAGACGAAAAGAAAAGGGGGGAAAAAAAAAAAAACCCTGAGGGATTTCCGTTCACAGAAACAACAGCCTATTGAATCTCTAAACATCTCGATGAATATAAAATCAGTTCTTGTCCCTTGCTGAAGCTGACCTGGTAAAACATCTGGCTGCATAAATGCAAAAAATATGGTGTAGAGTTTAACATTCACATTAAGATCAATGAAAACCGGAGAAAACTAAAATTAGAATTGAGTTGAGAAAGACCGAAACTTATACGCACAACGATACACACAGCTATAATTTTTAAAACATCAACATTATGTTGTCTGGTGCATCACATGGGTCCGCAATCGAATTGGGGTCAGTGGAATTTGGAGGATAGGTCCACAGCCTTGAACTCTTTGCCTGCTAAGCCACATACGGTACACAGCAGGCTGTGATGCACTGGGTGTTCTGATACCTTCTCGTCATGACCAACACTGATTGTTTTTTTTTTTTGTTTTGAGCTGCATTGGCTTCTCTGGCCTTTGGTCCTCACTGGTATATAACCGATAATCAATGTTATACAATTCACCTAGTGGTGGTGTTAAAACTACAGACTGACAGAAATGAAATAAGAAAAATGTACAGAAGGCACCTATTATCTCAGCATACTTCTTTTCATTTGTATCTTGAAATACAGAGGATTTCTTTTTAAAAACATGTTCACGTCAGAAGTTGACAGGATGTTAATTCCACGACACAAAGAGCCCCGTAACTCCGAAGGCCCTTTTTTTTTTTTTGTACATCAAGCCATTACCTGTGTCGCATTTTTTAGACAAGACAGGATGTTTTTAGCTGTATCAAAAGTGTACTGACAACAAAATGGGTTCAAATGACTTTAAAAAGTCTACTCAATCAAAATGAGTTTCTGGCTGACTGGAGTCAACAATCAGAGGAGACAGAATGTGTGTTGTTGCTCTGTTCTCTTTTTGACTTTGGGCATTCCTTGTGTGACGGTTACAGATTAAGACAGAGAAAGAGTTGAGAAATGATAGGTATTTACCTCACTTCCAAGCTGTCAAGCTGCGATCATTTTTGGAATGAATTCTGGGGAGCGCTTTTGGGTGAAACGCAATTTATTAAAGGTTTGCGGCTTGCCAAAAACAAAATCCAGGCAGGGACTCGAGACTCGGTGCCGTGTCGGGGTTGGTGCGTTTCCAGTTCGAGACTAAATTTAGATTGCGCAGGTCTCTTGTGGTATAAAAAGGTCTATCCTAAGATCAGTGGCAACTTTTAATTTCAACACAGTACACACTAGGACTGAGAGCAGAACTTGTTTTTGGTTTGCCTCCATTAGCATTTGAAGGTTGACGTTTTTTTTCCCCTCTGGATTTTATTCAAACTCTGCTGAGCGATCACATGACTAGTTCAGAAATCAATGAGATTGCAGTATAGTCCATCTGACTGAGCTGCATTAGCTTTGGCCTCGCTACACTGCGCTGGCAGGCCCTTTGTGGTCCTCTGAGGGGAAAAAAACATCAGCATGATCAAGCGTGCCTTGCCAAAACCGCTCATATACTTCATCTGAAGAATCCTGCTAAAACACTTACAGTTCACAGCGCTGTGGTTTTGCTATATGGTACTGGACTTTATTGTCCTCTGCTTGAAGGAAACCAGAACATGTTGAGGGCGTGGGATGGAAAAGGACAGACGAATGAGTAATCAGGCCATTGTTTGGTGGCCTGAATGGACAGAGCTGCATAGAACACGTAACGCTTTTCCTGTTTTCGAGTGTCGGAAAAATGAAGCATGGCCACCAACGTGGTTCATACGTCATGACTGCAGATTTTCTTTCATAGACACATTGATTAGACTTGACATCTTTCAGAGCCTTTTTAGAAACAGCTGGGGAAATCCGAACACAAAAATATTTTAAAAAAACGATAAATATTCTTTTAGACACAACAATATAATGGAAAAAAAAAAAAACTGTTCGAACAGGAGTACAGGGTTAATAAAGCAACGTCTGCACCACTCCACATTAACCTGCACATCTATGCTACTTATCTTGCGTGTTGATTTGATTTTGTGGACTACATGTATTCTGTGGTGTGTCTATATACAGTATAAAGTGTGTCCTAGCAGTTTGATTCTGGGCCGCTGCTGCTTTTATGAGACGAGTCCTTGTTTTATGACATGATTTGTCATGTTTTGACACATTGATTTACTCTCGCAATACCCTTTTCGCCCCAAAATATTTGAAACCGAGTCATTTTAAACTTTCTAGAGACACAGTTGAATTTTGATGTATTCATTTTGAAATGTTGAATAAAAAAAAAAAAACAGTTTACAATATCAGATTTATTTCCAGTGAGCCCATTACCTGTCTAATTAAAGCCACTTTATTGATGCAGCAGCATCCCACAGTGTTAGATCCATCCATCCATTCATGGTCCTCACGGTTCGAGGTGGTGGCGCTTATTCCAGGAAACTTTGGGCATAAAGTGAGGTGCAACCTAGATGGGGTGCCAATCTATCGCATAAGCAGACACACTCACTAGGGATGCAACTAATTTAATTGTTGATTCTCGCGCCAACTGTGAACGCACTGACATGAAGGTGTTAGGGTTACTTAAGTGAAGTGAGTAATAGCGCGACGGCAATCACCTTCACGAACAAAGATCTCGAGTGTGTGAGCATTTCATTCTTATCACAAGCAAAACAGCCGCTAGAATCAGAGGGAAAGACTTTATGCTGGCGGGGGCGTGGCTGCTTTGTGAATTGGGAGTTGGGTACTTTTTTAAAGTTAAATTCTCTCTCTCTCGAACCTTCTCGCACGCACGCACACACACACACACACACCTTATAGCTGGCTTTTGAGTTCTCTACATGCGTCCTCTTCTTCTCTTGTGCTTTCAATTATTTTTAGCTCACAGGAACACATACACACACACACACACACACACACACACACACACAAATTAGCCATATATTCCTCAGGTGTGTGTTCTTTACTAACTTACACCCCCTCCCCCTCCACTTGACCACGCCCCTTCACCACAGCCAATAGCTAAATAGGAGATATTGAGTAATGGTGCTGTTGGCGATCTGAAAAACCTCTCCAGTATACGTCTACACGCCATATCATATCATCACAATTTCTCAGCAGATAATAATGCACGGCTTCAGACGGAGGCTGAATTAGAACGATGTCTGCCACCACATCAACTCAGCAACGTTTCTGCATCACACTGGAAACAAACATGCAATTCTATACAGTTTAAGAAGACGACGTTGCTCTTTAAATAGAGCTGGCTTGCAAACAGCGATAAGCCTGAGAGCATTCTCCGTTTCCCGGTAATTAGTCAGTTCACTCTTTGTTTTAGCTACATATGGTGCAATACAATGCGTTAACTAGAACAGAAAGACTCTGGAAGCAACGAAGTTTTTTTTTTTTTTAGGGCTTATGTGTCGGAGGGCTCGAAGTTAACAGTGCCAGCATTCCTGTACAGACAGACAACAAAATATGAACAAACCAGGAATTGCATCAGCCTTCCGTGCATGCCCATCATCTCAGGATGTCTGGATTTAAGACTTTCACCCCATCAGGTAAAAAAAATAAAAATAAATAAATAAATAAATAATGGGGGGAAAAATATATTTTTTTGCATGGGTTGTGCTGCGCTATTCTGTACCGCTACTATTAATCTCACACAGAGAGAATTTGTCCCAAGGCTCTGTCCCAAACCCATAATGCACACTAAGTGTAACACTTATATAGTAATGACATCAGCAGTAGAAGAGTAGTTTTGGAGGATATCCAAGTCGTATTCATGATTGCTCAGTTTTATAAAAGTTACATGAGAATCATTTTTTTCCCCCATCTCCATCTGCGCTCTGTGTGTGTTTTGTAATCTAATTGCTATAAAGCTTGACACAAGGCAGGCAGTTCAAACTCACATCAGAGGATTAAATGATACTGATCCTCATGATCATGAGTGCTTCAATCATACACTCTTGTGTGATATAACCGAGTTTGAAATACTAAAATGATTAACGAAAATAACACGTTAACGGGTAACAAGTCACATTCCGGCTGATTATCGCAGCTCTCCGAAATTAAAGCACAAATAATCACTTTACCTGTTTAGGAAGGAAAAAAAAGCTCAAACCTCTTATGGTAGATCAGAGTCATTCATGCTGTCACTTCCATTTGCTCTTTCCCTCTCTCTCTCTCTCTCTAACTGGATGTACTGTAGCTCATGCTGGTCACTGTGGAGTTGGATTTCTTTGGTTGTGTATCTGATCTGGCTTATGATGCTTAGATGCACAAAGATTTCCCACCATTTCTGACCTGATCCTGACCTCAAGTCTGCCTGATTCGCAGATCAGGAACATCACATTACACAGAATGATTACTCCCTCTGCGCAATAATCTTTTTTTGTTTGTTTGTTTGTTTTAAACTTTTTAACACCATAAACTGTAGCCTTAAATCTGAATCCCTATTTCCCCTCACGAACCAAATGTGTAACTTTCACATAGCAAGTTGCAAAATGGTAGTAATTCTCTCCTCCTCCAATTCCCGTCGGTGACTGACAGCGGCATCTTCGTGGCAGGTTTTTAAATTATACACATTTTTCTAGGGGCATGATGCTCACAGCAAGTGGTGAAAATAAGACTGTGGTTCGTACACACTTGATTGCTGCTGTGCCACTTTCAGGTTGTTTAAAAAACCTAAACTGATTAGCATAGGATTGTGTTGCAAGCAGCACTGCAGCGGTGGAAAGCAGCACCGTTAGGCTTCGGATATAAAAGCAGCTTTACTTTCCTCAACAAAGAATTTACCTTCTTGGTTCTAGATTGTTTCTTATCCTTGTTCTTTACTTACTGTGCTTTTATGCCTTATGAGAAGTCGGTTGTTTTGACTTATATTAATCAATTGCCCTCACATCACAAATCAGCAGTTACAACTATATAGCTAGAAATAAATCTAATTAGGTAACTGAGTATCTGCACAGCTAATACTCTTTAAGAGTGAGTTAACATACGGTTCTTTAGAATAGATGCGCAATCAAGCTTGAATATTATCTAGTTAGTGATAAGATCAAGAAATTTTGTGTTTGTTTAATTACTTTGAATGAGGCTTAAAACTTTTTCACATTAGACCCCATAATCATTTCCGAGAACACTTGACCACGCAGCCTGGTTCGTTTTGATCAGTGAGAACACAATCGTTCCGCACTCGAGAACCGGATCGAATCAGATGCGGAAGCCAATCATACCAGAGCATGGAAGTAGATCATTGTTTAGAACATAAAATGTAAATCTGAAATGTCCAGGTGCCCTTAGAATGCGCCAATCTCATCCTCTGAACTACACAACCATAGCTGATAAAGTAGAAAGGAACGCGAGAGCGTTGTTTTTGACATTTTTTCCCAAAATATCCATAATATTTTTAATATATTTAATATATAATATATTTAACTTCATCGTTCTCTTCATCTCTGCTTGTAAGTCCACAAGTGCACCCGAGTACGGAGAACAAAAACAATGTGAACATGCCTAATGTGAAAATGCCCTTAAGGTGACATACCAAAAAAAAAAAAAACAGTATTATTGGGTTGTACTGTTATGATGGGTTTTTTTTTTTTTTTTTAGATTAAAATTTCAACTGCCGATTCTTCCCATATGAATTTATCATGTGTGTCACGGCCAACATTTAGTCCTTGTCGAAGGGCAGGGGACAAAGGCATCTTCTGAAACGCATAAACAACCTGATAACAAGGCCAAGTGCTGACCAGAGAAATCCAGCATTAATAAAGGTCTATGGACTCAAGATCCGGCCTTCACCTGTTCTACACTTTATGAGAGAAAAAAAAACGACAGCTACATAAATTGTTTTTTGTGTTCGGAAGCGATTTATAGTCTGAATCCCCCTTGGTCAAACTGTTTGGGAGAAACTAGACTTTTAGTTTGAGCAGAACACAATTCATGCCGGCAACCTGACGCTTTGCTTTTCACTATGTATACTGTATAAGAATGACGTCTCAAAGATCTTTTATCTTCCTGTGTCTTGAAAAGACCATAGAATTATTGAGTCTGTTTTTCCCCCCTACTTCTTAAATTGCACTGTCCGTATAAACCAGACCCTGACATATTCCTATTTAGGCCTTTTAAAACAAATCAGAGAAGCGTGGCGTGCTCACCAGGAGCCTGGGAGAGTGTGTGAGCGAGTGTGTGAGCGAGTGAGTGAGGGAGCGGTCCTCCTACTCTTTCCTCTCCTTCTAATTAATCAACAGGCTTCAGGATCAGAAGCGGTAAATAATATATTAAAGGGAATGCTCGATTCCATCGCCATGGCAACCGGTATGGCTTTGTGATCTCCGCCCGCCGTCCTGGCCTTGTTGACACCGAGCGTTATCAGGCATTCTGGTCAGTCACCACGAGGGTCGCTTTTCAATTCCTTTCAAGCAGATAGGTAGCCAACTCTGAACCCGGGCAAACAGGCCCCACACCGGTACACAATGGGAGCCTTTCACAGTCGAGGTTTATCAGTCGCCACACTGTACACGGACTCCGTGGGTATGCTCAATGCCACTTATGGTGGGGGAAGGGCCCTTTTAATCAAGGTTCAAATGCACAAATGACTTCTTGGTCTCCACTTTACTCCAGTGCTCTGCTCTCATGTAAATATTTGTGTAAATACAGGGAGCTATTGTGCTGTGGTAATTCAGCGCTGTAAAATGAGCCTTGTGTTCCCCGTGTTTTTAATTACGAAGGATTAAAGTAAAGGAGGAAAATGGTTCAGTAATCGTGCTACGCTAAGGTGACATAAAACATTTTCCAACATTGCTTTATTAGTACAAACTCGGGGAATGTCGGGTTGTGGACCAAGATCCATGCAAGTGGTTCCGGTCCCATAATTCTACACTAATTCACTTTTCACCTTTGGAGTGACATTGGCCCGTTCGGAGAGCTGTAGCCGGGCAAAAATGCTAATTTGACGACGACGGAGCATGTCTCTGTGGTGCGATAATATTTTAATCTCTTCAACAAGCCAAATCAATTGGAAAAGTGACCATCTGCCAGGACATAACCATGACTGGAGTGGAGGTAATGAACATACAGGGAGCGATTAAGATCGTCATCATCGGTAGCAGCATCCTGCCGTAATCTCCCTCGCAAGAAAACTGCTGAGGCACCAGATGACAAACGTATGAGAGTCGCATCGGCGTATGACCTAATAAAAAAAAAATATGCCTGGATAGCGCAGGGATGAAAAAAAATTTTTTTTTAAGTGTGCTGAGACAAAGACAAATAAATGAACAAATGAACAAATAAATAAATAAATGAAATTATTGTTGTTTTTTTTAATGCCTTAATATTAATAAAAACCGCTGAGAAAGGCTGTCTGCAAGCGCTGGTTGGTGTTTTTGCACAGACAGTACAGAGGGATAACTAGATTATTTAGGCATGACAGTGCACTCTTTCCCACTCATGCTCAACAAAAGACGCAGGACTTTCATGACCATTGTCAAGCCTCATTAACACAGCTTGGATTGCCCTTTGTCCCGACAATACAGCGTACAGCTGCTTAGAAATGAGCCAGCGTTGCTAGCGCCGCTATTATCCTGCTCTTACGCTTGACAAAGCTGCTTGCTGAGGGGATTTCGAGGGGCACAGGAAAGCATATCATACCGAATCGGGCCGAAGCAACAGGAAACGCAGCTTGAGTCCTGCGCGTCTTTTCACATTTGCCGCTTGTGCTAAATGCTGTGGATGTCTGCGGAAAGCAAAGGCGCCCCGAGTCACCTTTCGCCCTGCGGAGCTGATTCTGTAATCCAGCAATATCCTTTAACAATGGCCGTGTTGTCTTAAGAAGTCAAGGGGGGGACGGAGAAAGAGATGAGAAAATATTGTGGGTATTAATGCAAATATTCGCTACTGGTGAGAAGGTTTTGCTCGGGTTCACCTTAAAGTTGGGGGGGTGGGGGGTGCTCCATTAAAGCTCGGCAGTTTAACCTGACGACACGACCTTCGGTGTGAACATCTGTGGAATTTCTGGGTCAAATCTTAGCATGAAGAATTTATTAAGCAGAAAAAGTTGAAGCCATTAAATTCTTTTTTTTTTTCTTTTGCATGCTGAGCTGCGTGATCACGACAGACCAAACCAATGCACTGCTTGTCTTTTGTCCTTTTCATCTGATCTGGTTACAGACAGACTTTAAGGCAGGGTGAAAAAGCAGAGAGAGAGAGAGAGAGAGAGAGGGAGAGAGAGAGTGAAGCTGCATATGGGTAACATCCTGTGAGAAGGCATCTACTCTCTGATATACAGACCAGAGGCTGGTGTGGTTCCTGGATTCAAGATTCATTGGTATTCATGGCCACGGTTTGCCCCAGTTCATTTACATCTCTCTCTTCCATAGCAACAGCGGGTGAGCTATCAGGAACATCTTTGATACAGGTGTGTGGACAAAAAAAAAAAAAAAAAAATGCTGTATGGCGTTTAGCTTCGGACAGATGTTATAAAAAATATATATATATACCCAGGCTTCTACCTTTTTATGCTGAGGCAGTTTTTTTTTTTTTTTTTTTTTTTTCCCCCAAAGCCAGCCTTACCCATCAGAGGATGTTTAGATAGGATCTGCAGGCTGTCGCAAGCCCTTCCCCCGCCTCCACGCTATGATTTGCTCTCTCTTGTTCCACGGGAGATACGCACGAACCCACAAAGACAAATTACTGTGTACATTACCAGCATAATGGGAACAATGTCTATCTACATGAGCATCAAAAGAGTCTTATCAGTTTTGACGGAAAGACATTCCCAAGCTCTGTGTAGGATAAAATTATCAATGTGATTCAAATACAACAGCTTGCACAACAACCTGTGTACGGCAAACAAAGTCAGTCCTGTTGACCACCCCCCCCCCAAAAAAAAGAGAGAGAGCAGTGGTGGAGTAAGGACGTATGTTAAACATCCGAGTAAACTGAGAGCCTGTGGGTTGTGTGACCTCAATTGATAGCAGCCACTCATACATGGAAATTAGCCTTTAAGCTTTAATTAAACACAATGCACCACATCAAGGTCATAAATTTGCCTTTTACGACGTTATTGACGAAGCGTCGTCTCCACAGACAGATGGTGGCTTTCTCGTGCTGCCTCAAATTTGTAAGCCCCAGAGGTAGTCTGGAGAGACGGCTATGATACCGTGATATGCCTTTATAGCTGTGCAATGTGCCAAAGCTCCTTGATGATGAACTAAAAATAGTGATTCCTGAGATATCTCGTGGACTGTCAGGGACATGAATGATTATTCGCTGATTTCTCATTGGGTTTCTCTTTAGCTGACATGAAGAATCCACCCTGAACGACCCGCATATACATTTTTATAATTAATGACATCAGGGCGGCACGGTGGCGGAGTGATTAGCACTGTGGAATCACTTGCACCTCTAGAATCAAGGGTTCTATTCCTGCCTCTGGTCCGTGTGCGGGAGTCTGCAAGTTCCCTGCATGCTCAGTGGGTTTCCTCCGGGTACTCCGGTTCCCTCCCACAGTCCAAAGAAATGCAGATTAAGTTAAATGGCATTCCCAAAATGGTCCGGGATGTACCTACCTCATGCCCCAAGTCTGCTGGAATAGGCTCCAGGCCCACACGACCCTGCACACTGTATAGGCGGTATAGAAGATGAATGAATAAATGAACATGTGATGGATGAATAAATAGATGAATGAACATGTGATCTTCCATCCTTCAACATGATCCCAATGCTACAGTGTCACAGGTTTCCAAGGGTGTGTTTTAGTAGCACTTTAGTCCTGTCCAACTCTCTCGCGCCCTCTGCTCCGACAGGACACACGGCAAAGATTCGGCCGTCATGCTAATATCGTCGTCAACAAATGTGTGTTCATCATCTTGTAGATCGCTTACTAGCATTTTTTTTTTACTGTAACTCATCATAGAGATGTGTTTCATTCTGCAACAATGAGTCAAACTGCCTCTGCACTGTTTTTTTTTTTTTTGCATTCCATTAACATGAAGAATAAAGAGAGGAACTTCCTGCTTCTAGGACTAAAAACAAGACCTAACTGTTATTAATTTATGTTGGAGATTGATGAGTTTTTGTCTATAATTAAATGCCATTGTATCCATACAGACGGCACGGCGGCTTAGTCGCGTTGCACCTCCACGGTTGAGGGTTCGATTCCCGCATCGGGTCTGTGTGCATGCCGTTTGCATGTTCTCTCTTCTCTGTGCTTGGTGGGTTGCCTCATGGTACTCCGGTTTTCTCCCACAGTCCAAGGACATGTAGGTTAGGCGAAGTGCCGTTCCCAAATTGCACATAATGTGTGAATGAGTGTGTGAACTGGCACTCTGTACAGGGTGTCTCCTGGGATAGGCTCCAGGCCCCCCGGGACCCTGGACACAGGATAATGCGGTATATGGACGATGAGTGAGTGTGTGAGAGTGTATCTATGCATGCACCCAACAAATTAGCACCAAAATCACCAAGCACATTACAACTATTTTAATGTGTGTCACTATTATCCTGATGGTCTTTTTTGCACCAGTACTAAAAACAGTGTCTCGTATGAGTCAGAGATTTTTTGACTTTTCAGTTGAAAGAAATGACACGAGAGGAAGAATACTAAGGACAAGAACTCTCCCATTAAACCATTTTATGCTCCTATAATCAATAAGAAAGATTTCTACATACATTATCATAGTAAAGAGTGCATGCATACATTGCGCCCTCCTTTCACTCTCCCCCTCTCTCTCCCTCTCTCCATCTTTCTCTTCTGTCACTAAGCACAATGTGCCCTTTCGTGTCAATGCCTCAGCGACACATTATTCAGACATCACTTTCCCTGACCTCCACCTGGCATTTAAACTCCCGGGCCAGGCGAGTGTTTGCTCTGACCGCCGTAGTCGAACAAGCTCAATCACTTAAGCAAGCTTTTGACCCCTCTGCAAAGGTCTTGCGAGGGCTTCGTGTAAAAATTCAGTTTAATTTAAACTATTATGGAGATACTTCACCCAAACATGACCTCGGTGCCGGCCTTTTCTCCTCATATTAGGGTAGTCATTTGTCTGGATTGAAAAATGCATGGCACAAAGGAGCGCCTGCATTATGTGGCAGGAGTAAAAGCGCTACATTGTGTGGTCCTAACACATTCGTGGGTTTGGGATATAATGCTGCTGCGCCGAGTCTTTTTTTAGGAACGAAATCTGTTTGACTTAAAATTTTGCTAATGAGTATCTTGCACATTTCTAGTTGTCTGCACATCATCTGTCTGGGATACTTAGCTTGTAGGGTGTCGAGAGCTGCAAGGTGCTGTCAGACAGAAATGAGCAAAGGTGCTTTTGTTGTACTGTCACGAAAGACATCTAAAAAGCTTTGAAAACTGCAGAACAATGATGGAGATTTGCATCGGGATAAAAGAATGCGCATGGGCCTTGTGAAGAAATTTCCGCGAGATGCCCGTCAGAACGCGGTTTTATCAAATTTGCTAAGCTGAGATACAAACGTAATAATTATACCACAGAACTGCTGGATTCTTGAATCTGATTGGTCAGGAGGTGTCGACAGTTGCAGGAATGAACTCGTCTCATAAATGTTTCACAGAATTGAATTTACTGCAAATAGTTAAAAACTGTGAAGTGTTGTTTATTAACAAATAAAAAGAATTTATGGAAATTGCTGTAGTCTGAGAGGAATAAAACCCACTTCTGTTCTCTTCAATTCCGTACATAAGAAATTACATTCTAATCAAATTGCTTCTTTCCATCCACCATTAATGCCCGACTATAGAGAAGTTTATTGAGTGCACACTGCCCCTCGGGGTGTAAAACCTCAACCTCTTTTACTAGCATGTCAGAATGACAGCTTTGCTATCTCTAGCTCGGAGAGATAAAATGACTCGCCGGGTCAAGCACTCGGTCACTGTGTGAGGTCACTGGTTCTCTTTGCAATCAGAGACACACTTGGACAGTTCTGCTCCCCATGTTGCACCCACAGTCTGCCTTGGAACGTTATGAAATATATCATTTACAGTATGCTGCTGTTCATGTCAAGAGTTACAGCACTTCAGGTTAAATATTAGTAGTAACTTGTAATACTATACGTTAGAATTGGGAGAAAATGGAAAAGGGAAATCATGCATGTCGATAACATAGATTACGCAATGTTAAGGTCAAGGGGAGGTAAGGAACAATGTGGGGAACCAGCTGCCTGCAAATGTACCTGAAATCAACGGAAATCTTTTTCATTAGATTCATTTGATCGGTATAAAAATTTTAAATGCTGAACATAAGTGATACGACCTGTTTTTAATTTTTCGTGTTTGTTTGGATACTGATCTATATAAATAAAAGTTTGGTCTGTACATTGGTCAGAACTCGCTCTTTGAATGATATATTTACATCTCATAAATTGGAGGACCCGAGACCAGTCTCAGAAAATGTTCTGTTTGTATGTCAGTATGTCTGTATGTCTGTCCAGCCAGCTTTTGTCAAAGCACCAAGAAGTGAAATCAAAATGTTTAGTAAAAGCGATGTTATGAACAGTTACGTTCCGGATTTAATAATCTACTTTCAAATAAGCTACTAAAAAGCTACCTGCTCAATGTAAACGAACACCTGCACCGATCCGAAGTGGTAGTAGTGATGGAGGTGATGGTAGAGGAATTGGTTGTAGTAGACGTTTTGGTGGTGTACAGGAAATGGTAGTAGTAGATGGTGTAGATGGAGTATGAGTGTTGGTGGGAGTAAACAAAGTGGGAGTAGTGGTGGAAGTCGTGGCAGTAGAGGAAGTGGCAGTAGGAGTAGTAAATAGTAATAACATGGGGTGAACAAACCGTCTATTCCTTAGCTGGCTAACTGTCGCATTAATATAGACTAGAGATGTGAATTTCTAGTCTAATTTCTCTAGTCTGAATCTTGCACGATGTCAGGTGTTCACCAGCATATTGCTTATGAAATGTGATATACTCGCCTCACAAAGACTGTATTTCTATTACAATACTGTACATTTATGTCACGATTTGTTTTATCCGTGTCTCCACATACCCGAGTGTTCATGAGTCTATAAAGTCTGTTAGTCATCCATGCATACTAAATAATCCACACAGTAAAAACTGTTCTACTGACAGCCAGGTCACACTTCAGCCGGTGTGAATAGTCCAGCAGGCAACAAGATTCTGAACGAGAAGCGTGCACTGGAGTGTTTTGCCCTTATGAAGCACATACTTTTTAAACATGCATACATAAATAAAAAGGTTTGCAAAAGTCAACTAGAAGTAGATTTTTTTTTCTCCCTGTCGGATAATAGAGGATAAATGCTGGTGTGTGCTTACAGCAGCAGCACACTGAAAAATTAATAACCCAGACACATAATAATAATCTGCTTTGCTCAGGTTCCCAGGCTACCCTTATTGTGATTGTTGCTGTTATTATTATTATTAATATTATTATTAACATTTGGTTGATCCCAGTGAAAATAACCCTGGCTTTTATTTAAGAATCTACAGAAAAAATGTTTGCTTTTGATTATTAAGCTTAGGGTCAAGGTAAGTGAAAAGTGTATACATGTGTGTATTATTTTTAATCAAGCATTTCATCAAAAACACGGATGGAAAAAGAATTTAAAAGCAGCTCCAGGCTCTTGGCCTAGTCTGTCACTTACTGATCATGGATGTGTGTTTGTAAAAGTAAAACAGTTCAGTAGTAGCAAGGAAATCCTAATCACAGGTTTCTCAGAATCGCATGAAAACAATACAGACGCCTGTGTGACCATAATGTTGCATTTCCTAATCACTTTAAAATTCCGCGATATTAACGCGGCAAACAGGAACCTGGCTCTACTTACCCTTTGACCCTCAAATACACAGGCTGTTTTTCTCAGAGCACCCTAAGCACCTTCAAAACAGAACCGAACAGAGTCATACTCTTCCTGGAACTTGGTTTAGAAAAGGCCCACATGTGTCTCTCACTTGCTGGTCAAAGACTTGCACAACTGCTGGAAAAGAAATATTATCAGATTGAGTCTTCAAATGAATCTGAGTTGAAAGCGTTTCAGACAAAAACAAAAAACAAAAGAGGAATGAAGATTGTTATCGTCCTGAATACACAGTACATCCTTTACATACAGTTTGATGCCACAAAGTCTACCAACAAGGCCTTTTATGGCCACGCTACAGCCAGCCCTCATGGTGTGTGCAAAAGTAAAACAAAACAAAGGGTTCATAGCTCGCTTCTGATGGGATGTTATGCACAATAAAAAAAAAAAGAAAGAAAAAAAGAAAGGAGTGCAATAAAACAAATCTTCATGTTCTTTCTAGACTTTCTGACCATGTGGTCTGGTTCCCTGTCTCACACGGTTGTGGTGATTACTCAGAGATATGCCTAGACAAGACAAAGGCAGTGAAAGAAAAACGCCAGGGGAGATATTAAGGCATGTGGGTAAATGAGTAAAGGTAACCTGTATTGTTATCCAGAAAATGACTGTCTTTCCTCTTATATAGACAAAAAGAATCCTGTTTTTCTTTTCATCGCTTTTTTAAATGACTTAATCCCTATACAAAATCTCTTCTGTTGTTAATTGTGATAACATGAAAAAGAATTATCTTGTCTGTCATTATATTATTATTATTATAATAATAATAATAATATGCAATAATCTCCTTTGAACAATTGATAATGAAATGTGTTTGCTATTTATGCTCTGTAAAGCTTCATAACGGCTCTAATCTGAGCTGCTGTTTCTGAAGTGGTGATTTCTGACGCTGGTGACTCTAAATGAACTTCTCTGCGGCAGAGGTAACTTTTGGTCTTCATGAGAGTCAGTTTCGTCATGGTGCTTTCTCGCCCGGGGAGCAATTAAGTGTAGAACCGCCACTGAGTAGATAAATAATATAGTATTTGCTTTCAATAAATAAATTTTAAGATAATTCCATTTTGCGGGAGTCCCGCGATTAATTTTATTCTCCCGCAACCCGCACATACATGAGGACCTTCCCGCCCGCACCCGCATTCACCCATCAAATTTTATTCCGCGCCGCACTCCGTGCGCTGGGTCCCACGGTACTCCAGCGGGAGTGAAGGTCTCTACTTTGTAGCTCACTGTAGCTATTTACATAAATGTTAAAATTTGTATGTATGTATTTATCTTAATATTAGTTTTAGATACTTCTGTTCTCGATTAAAACCAAGGTGTGATTTCTTTGTCTTTTTTGCATCAGAGAAACATTCAAAATGTAAGATATCTATACTTGCAGCGTTGTATTTTCTGATATTATGTTGAGATTTTTTGCTGTAGTTTTTAGTAATTATAATCCACCACTTGTGCAAAATTCTGCCTTAAACTATGTAGGTTACATAAATGTCAAATTACCCACAGTCGAGACGGAGAATGTCCACACGGGACTTTAGCTAGTTGTGTAACTCTCACTGACTGACAACAATCTGCAACAACCCAGTTACAGAAAATGTGAAGAAGCCTCAGTGGCTTCAAGTTTTAAGCAAAGTAAGTTCTCTCCCTTTTCCCAGTCAAAAATAAGCACAATAACAGGAACTTACAGCAAAAACACAAGAGTAACTATTCCTGTCTATTTAGAAACTGTTCGTACAATAATATCATTGTATATCACAGCGTGTTTAAATATGTTTTTTTTTTTTTAATGAACGTGAACCTTTTTCTCACTAATCAGTGAGGTCTTGTAATATATTAGTTATGATATCTCCAGCACCTCTTTAGAACAAAAACCCCTTTCACACAGAAATTGCATTAAAAACGCACGAAGATGACTCCCTTAATATTCCACTTTCATTCACATTTGCAAGTTCACACAGAACCCATGTATACAATGTGATTTTGCCTCAATGTGTACTTTTAAACAGGGTTCCAGCAGCGGCGAATTCTGATCTATAGTACATGCATCGGAAATACCCGCAGCTTTTAAAACAACAAGTTCAGGTGAAGTGTGTGTTGAGGTGCTTTTGCTAGCCGTGCACATGCGTAACATCCCTTGCCGAACGCAGCACTGTGCGCTACATTCGCTGTCTTCTCAATTCACTGCTGTCTCCCACTGATGAGGTGCTCAACTACACAAAGACACCCTGCTGCCTTTAACTTCCATCTTCATGCTCTATGATTGCTGGCTCTTGTGGGTCGCAGCCTGTCATCATCTATCCAATCATAGATGAAAATGTATTCTTATAACTAACCATAATGCAGAAAGTGGGATTTCTCGGGAAAAGCTTATTTGAACATCTTACTCTTAATGTTAGAACGAGCCCAGGGTTGTCCACTGCACAGCCTGGCCCTGCTGATCAGCCTCGAGCTCAACTGATTTTATTTTATACTAGTTTATTGTTCTTAATTCACTACAGCTTTTTCACTAATTAAGCGCAGCAGGTACGTCTGATCTACATTTTATATATAGATAACAGTGTGTTAGCTGAAAGGCTGTTTACTGTTGTTTAAACCTCCCGACAGCATGTTGTACATATCACACGTCACAACACGTCAGACCCCCGTTCCACGACTGTGGTCCCTTCGCTTTCACATAGATCTCGTCTCACTACCTCAGCTTCCAGATTAAACAACACCAACCCCCTGATTCAGCCTCTGTTCCTTTCATTACCCTATAGTTAGAATATGTTTGGAGTCGATTGTAATGCAAATGGCAACAAAATCTTTCATTTCAGAAAGTGTCATGTCAATGTTTAATAATCTAGCTTGCAGCATTGTACTTTGCTGGACAAGCTGCCAAGAGACTGGAAAAGACAAATTACTTTTGGCTAGGTCGTGAGAGTTTCGTCCAGTTTATATTAATACCCATTTGTTTCTATAAGCATAAACTTGTTTGGCCGAAGCTTTCCAGTTCTGACTGCAACGTCCTATTCAGCACAACCTCAAAATAGACAAACCATTAATACAGACTGAATCGATCCGGGGTATCATCCTAGCCTCTTGAGGGAGACGATCTCAGACACTCCAAGTTATAAGTAGCAAGTGTTGGGTCTTTGCTTTTTGCTTTTTTTGCATGACAAACACAAACCAAAAGCTAGACGTGATGGACCTTAATCCATTAAACCCCTTTCGGCCCCGCCCTTAACGGTAAATCCTATTGAGGTGTTTGGAGGGGTGGGGGGATTCAGATGCAGTCGCACCTTGCTCAGGCCAGCTCTCTGTCCCATTGTCCTCTTATCAGTCCTATCAAGGAGGACTGGCTGCTGATGAAAGACCTCGGCTGCATCGAGAACTGATGGCATATTGACCCAGCGGCAGCTTAGCACTATGGGAAGGCAGATCCCTAGGCCTGATACAAAATCCCTCTGTCACATGAAGGGGAAAGCAGAATGAAAACCAAAAAAAATAAATAAAGAAATCTAAGAGGAAATAAAGAGGAGGCTCACAGAGGATGTTTACTGTGAAGGACAGAACAAAAGGACTGCACTCAGAGTCTGTTTTAATAAAAGTGTGTTTACAACTAACTCTAATGAGCAGAGGGAGCAAGACTCCAGACTACTCGCCTCAACTTCATTAAGGCCTTTAAGTCACCCAGATAAATTTATGCTGATTGGTCTTAGAAAGAAGATTTCCCAGAAACACAGAGATGCGGAGGAGTTTTTTTTACGAGTTGAAACGCTTTGTTTGTGCATAGACTAAATTTTACGGTATGTCAAAGGTACAAGGCTTTTAAAGTTGTAAGCTTGCCTGCGCACATTCAGTTTCACAGAATGATTTGTTTTCACAGTCAGGCCTAAATTGCAACTTGACTCCCACAAGTAATACAGCATGGCCTGTAACAAATCTACTAAATATGGAGTGGGAAGCGAGGACGGATGGTGAAAAATCTAACCGGGGCTCAATTTTTCCTCGTCTTTTGAGTCTCCGGCAGGAATATTCCCATGTTACATGCAAAACCCATGGGAACGACAAAAGCACATGACATAGTGACACTGTATTTGGCAGTGAGCTCTCCTCCCTCCTCCTCCTCATCTTTTCATATTTGCCTGCCACCTAAGGAGATACAGGCACAGTCCTGTCAATCCCCGCACTGACACCGAGCCCGGAAAGACCTCCTCTAATTCCATCTGCACACACATTCATGTAAAAGGAAATCCAGCGCAGGGAGGAAGAGGAGAGAAAAAAGGGAGAGATAGAGAGATAGAGGAATGCAAAATCTGACACGTTCTACCATTAATCATCACGTATTCTTTCACTACAAGGGAAGACAGGCACCTCATTCTGAGATGATTCGCAGCTCTCCTGTACAGAGGATCATTCTCAAGTCCTGCTGAGTAAAAAAAAAAATCTTCTTCTTCTAAACGAGGTTTGGCGAAGATGAATTATTAACTCAGAGTTATATTTAAATACACACCCATTATTTGTTGTTAAGATTGAATAATTATGACTGTCCTAAGCCTGTCATCTAAAACACTTAAATAATTAATGGTTGTAAAAACCTGTCACCAGTGACGGTGATGCTTACAAACCAGAGTCTGAGTAATGCTACAAAAAACAGTATCTATATGCTGATTTTTCATATTTCACTAAAAACATTTAAAATAGATGACAAATATACTGTATTAACAACAAGAGTTATAAATCATTAACTGTCATAATTAGCCAATACATACACTCAGAATGTGTATTTGCTAAAAGAGACAGGATGCTGAAACAAGGCGAAAATCATCGCTTAAAAAAAAAATTAAAAAAATTAAAAAAAGATCGGCGTGAATACAAATAATCTACATGCAAGTGTACAGACAGCAGTCAGCCCCGGAAAATTAAATAAGAAAGATGAGATGCAAAGTTTCTCCGGATATGCTGGTAAAGGGGAGGAGTGGGTGGGGGGCAAACCCTGAAGCAATTAATCTTTCAAACCTTCTGCAGAAAAAAAACAAAAAAAAAAAACACAACAACAAAACTTGCAGTCATTTATGGCTATGGCAGTAACCCATTTAATTCAATTATAAAATGCATTAAAAAGATATTACGGCCGGGGCGGAGTGTAATGAAGCATGTTTACTTGGGGATAGTGTTTATAATGAACAGTTGTAGAGCTTAGCCCTTTAGTTAGAGCAGGACATATGACAGAACACGAACGCCAGAAACAAGACGGAGCAGTCGGATCTCTCACCTCTAAACCCGCTGAGAGTAAAAGCGACACATGTTTGATGGTAATGAACTTCCATTCGTGTTTTGGAAAGTGCCTGGAAGTTTTTGCTGAAAGTTGTTAAAGGCTCCGGCTGAACCATTCGCGAAACAAAACAGCATTTATAACCATTTGAGGTGTCGCTTCCTTCTGAACGACGTGTGCGTGATACGGTGAAGAGGCTCTTACCTTCAGTGCAGTGTAGAGCGACCAAAGCGAACACCAGACATCGGAGGCTCGGGAGACTCCACACAGAGCAGGCCATTATGCTCGGCTTGGGCGCTCTCCTCGTGCTCGCTCGAACGTCCCCGGAGTCACAACAGCGCGTGAGAACTCCTCCCAAAGACGCTCATCATCTTCAGGGTCTGCACCTGACGAGCACAAGGCAGAGGAAACATTTGAAGACTTTTAAAACACACAAAACGTTCACAAAACCTTTAATATTACTCAAATGTTACTTAATTTCAGGTGGAAACGTCTCTAATAAACTTAAGATATGCCTTTACCGATCTATTCCTCCATGCTGCCACACGTGCCTGTGTGTAGTTTTATTTCATTTTCACTGAAACGTTAAACAAGTCGACTCTCAAGAGTCCATCCCAGACTACTCAGACATGTATCCGTGTTTTCTTAACTGTTTTGGTCTGTCTGCCTGTTTACGGCACCTCCTGCCTGCCCCGGTGCTCACCCCTCACAGGGGAGCGCAGTCACTCCGGTAACAAGTCACTTAGGAGCCCATTAAAAGCCTGTGTACACCCCTCACACGCTCTAGAGCGTGCACCTCTGCGTATACGACTTTAATTATTTATTCACATTGCCAGATAAAAAAAGACCCTTCTGTTTTTAGTTGCGAGATGTATTATCAAGGATGCCTATTTTTCCATCAAACCCTTCTCGGAGACGATTTACTAACACGATATTTCACGACACACTAAAAGACCCTGAAAGCACAGAATAGTGGTGCAGCAGGTTGCCGGCTAAGAAAATAAATACATCACCCAGGAGGGCTGATCCCGTAAACAGGCAGATGGGTGTTGGGCTAAATCGACGACAACAGCCCGCTACTTTCATATCTTTGTGTCATGCTGAGAGTGGTTAACATGCTGATCAGTCTGAGGCACCGAAGGCACACACTAAGGCGGTCTGTCTGACTCCCCGCTCTTCTCATTAAACACACTCGAGTCTCTCTTCTCAGCTGGAGGCCTTATCTTGCTAAGCTGTGGCGAAGACCGCCGATCAACACCTGTTAAGTGCTTCACACAATCGGTGGTGATCGAACCCCAACCCGGAGCGTCGCGGGGAGTCCTGCTGTTGGCATTTTCATACGTTTTCTCACATCGCGACAAATTACGCTGCATTCGTGTGCGCCGGGTTTCGGGCTTGGAAGCTCGACGCTGGGGCATCCTTATGCCATTACTAACGAAGAGAATTCGGGCTTCTGATATCAAATGACAGCTTGCACCCATGTTGTGTTGACTACGTATGAAACTAACGCAAACAGATGTTTAAACGCTTTGAAAGATGGAAAGCCAGAGGGGCACCAACCCAGAGGCTGTAAACAGCTGTGCACACCATGCAGCTGTGCTTTAAAAACCAGAAGACATCATCAGACATTTGAAAAGAGGAGGGAGTTTCAAAAGCACATTTGTTGCTTCCGTACAAAAGGGTGTGAAGAAGGGGGGTATTAAAACCGAAGGCGAAAGGACAGTTTGAAATGGTAATGCTTAAATAGGGAAACACGGCACAGATGTGAAAGAATGCAGCATTCTTTTGACCAAAACCTCCTTGTTGTCTCTCTCAGGCGATCAAGGGTCACCAGAGAATAAAGAAAGAGGCGGGCCATTCAGGGCAATGAGGCTCGCAATAATGGATTGGAGACATGAGTGTGAGGAGGGGCGCGCGAGGGGAGCTGGGAGATGTTACAATACAAGATTGACAGCTTGCAAGTCTTGCTTGACCTCTGAATTAACTCCTAAGCTTTCAATAACCTAAAAGAAACAGTCAGGATGCTGAAAGAATATGACAAGTCTATTAAAAAGAGATGCATGTTATTCAAAAATAAATGCAGAAATGCACGTGCACGGCAGAATAAATCCGAAGATGCCGAATCTTTGCCATACATAATGCTGTCCTCTTGAAAAGTGGAGGCAGCAGAAAACAGACTGGTTTTTGTTCCTCTAGTGGTGAGATATTGGGTCAGTGATCAGATGGCATTAGTGTCCCACTGAGCCAGATATCGGAGAGGAAAATCAATCAATGACCCCTCGCAGGCCAGCTGATGTAGCTGAACGCATGCTGCTATGGCTATCGCTCCATCTGACCGCTGCTCCACCAGAGACACTCGATTAGCAGAAACAGAAGCAAAGACAACATGAAATAAAACAAATGCACCTGGAGAAAAAGGAAACTCGAAGCGTCCAGTGGATTCGCATCGACTTTGGTTATTAAATCACGCCGGAAATACTCCTGCTTGATTTTCATCTGGTGTTGTTCCACTCGCTAATGAATCTCTTTGATGTTTTACTAATAATTCTTGCTGCATATAGATGTCTATATACACATCAATTTTACTGCCCAATGCATTGATCTAAAAAGCAGCAACGCCTGCTGGACGGAGTGTAATGGGACAGAACGATGCCCCCAACACCCTGATGGATTTCAGACATTAAGTCATCTTTAGTTTTACAAAAAAAAATGTGTAAGGCTTGTTCTTAATTTTTTTTATTTCAATTTGTTTTGACTGGAGCGGAATATTTTCGAACCATTACAAAAAATAAAGGAAGACAACGAGCGTGGAAACATACAGTACAAATAGGGAAAAGTTTGTTCGCTAGAAAAAATAAACGCGATTCAAACTGGGTCTGTAATTTTCATGTCAGAATAATTAGACTTATTAATAAGAATAATCAAGCTCGCCTTTGGCTAAAGTTTTCTGTTTTACTGCTGAGTGATTCAGATCTCAAGCAAATTTCCGGCGATTCTTCACGACACGGAGTACGCGATCGCCTAAAACGTCTAGTCGGCTCTGCTCCGTTTGATACGCCTTTCGTTTCCGAGATAGAAACGACATGCAAAGCCTAATAATCACCTGAGGAACACAGAGGGAAATCCTATTAAAGACACTAAGGTACCTGTACCTGGTTCCGTCTGGGGATTATCATGGACGTGATATGGGAAGGTAACAAAGTTTTAACGCTGCCTTGACATATTGTTAGCAGTAATTTTGATGTTTTAGTGGACGAGAAGTGGATTATCTCCAAATGAAATTTGGAAATGTCATTTCCATTAACTGATAGCGTCACATTCCTCCTTTCAGGTTGCAGACGATAAGGAGGTTCCTGCCACAGCCGTTTAACTGTGGCTTTGCTGAGCACTTCTCGGCTACGGCGTTAATGGGCTGACATTAATACGGATAGATAAATAAGGAGGATCGGGGGGAAGAAGAAGAAAAAAAAAATTTCAGAGGACCACCATTATATAGGTATCTCGCACTGATAGCGCCTGTCAATCGTAAAAAAAAAAAAGGAGTCCTTGACGCTCTGTATTTCTCCTTCAGTTGGTGTAGACAGACAGATTTTTTTCTTTTTCTTTTAACACAGGACAAAACTGTCTTCCTTATTTCGTATTGCTTTTGCAACACAATCAAAGTGAAGCCGAAACTACGGAGTCTTAATGACATGCTGAAGCACAAAGCTCATCAACTCAATTTCGAGAAAATCCATCCATTTTTAATTCACTCCCAAGAAATAAAAGGTCTGTTCATGTCAAAACAACAACAAGGTAAACGGCTGGAAATGAGCACACGTGTTTGTGTGTGTGTGTGTGTGTGGCTGCGAGTCCTCAGACACTCTGTCACTCGGTGCTCATCTGTCCCGATACGTTTGCATTACTCCTGCAGCATCACGCTTCACTGCCTGCCCTCTTTACACATTTATTTTGCCCCGGTCTTCCTCAGACACTGAGCTAAAAGATCTTTAAAATATTCATACATACACACATACCTATCTCCGTATGAACACACTACCACGCTTGATACACACACCCGGCTAGGTTGTGTGCACGCGCGCGTGTTTGATAAACACGTACCAGGTACACATGTTAACCGAGCGTAATACAGACGTTTTAAAATGAATTGCTCCGGCGGGCAGACGAAGAACGCTTCTCCGAATGCCACAGACGAGCTGCTGTGAGAGAGAAAAGCCTTCTCTGTCCCTCTATTAAGCATCAGATCATCAATTATTCACACATCATCGTGAGGCATTATTCAACAGCATGATTAATTTTTTAAGATAGCAGGAAGCAACACAAAACATTTTTAAAAAAAATAAAAAAAAAAGTGAAGCTTTTACAATGTGTTGAAGGAGAGATGACATTTCGGTCAAAGGTGGTAGGAAAAAAAAAAAAGGAGGGGGGGTAAAAAATAAATAAATAAAGGGAAGGTTGATGGCTGTTTAGGGAAATAGTGGTTGATGTGAGCGATGTGTAAACCCCAGACAGGACATTAAAGTAGTAAGTGATATCCATAGTGCAAATCCTCCATACCCTGTGCTGAACGCAGCTATTTCTGTCCCGGGTTTCTTTCTCCCTGTTTTTTTTTTTCCACGTGCGAACAAAGAAACGGTGATGTCTTGCTAGGAGATGGAGATCATGCAGTAGACAGCAAATCATTTGAAAATCTGCAGACAAAGACGGAGGGTGTAGTGTGCTCCCTGAGAGAAATCAGTTGTCAGGTCTAAATCTCTCCTGACAACACAACCAGCAGTTAATGCCGCCTGCTAAATCTGACCGTATCGTATTGACCTTTTTCAAAGGCTCCTGCAAAACTCGAAGCCCATTAACTCTCGGGTTCAAACTTAGGACTGCTTCTGTATGCTTGGAAAACACAGCTACGGAAATGATCCGATGGGTTGGAAACGGCCGGGATTTAAAATTAACACTGCTGTTGCTCAGGAGGAGAAATTTGTCAGGAACGGGGGGTTTGGGTAACTCTGGATGTTAACAATGAGATCGTTAAAAACTCAGATGGGGTTGTTGTTGTTGTTCGGTTGTTCGGGGGGGTGGGGGGGTGTTTATGTCAGAGACAGGAGGGTCTGCTTCTTTCACAGAAGACCACACATCCTGTACTATTTATCATCACAATGATACACAACAATGATGTGAAGTAGTGGGGGGTGAAAGCTCAGGCTTCCAACCAATACAACTTACAATTCACAAGTTGACACTTTGATACTTGATGAAACTGAATCTGATATGAAGCAATACATTTCTAACCGATATAGTCCCTTCTGATCGATACCTGTTTAGGATCGGGGCAGTCCTAACATCAATTATTAATATTAATGATGTATACAAAGAACACTTGGTGGTGGTGGGGGGGGTTACAAAAAATAATAATAAAAAATAAAAATAATAATACTCCTTGCTAGCCCGGTAAATTATTCACACATCTGTTGAGAAATATGAAATATGTCCATTTATCTATAATAATCACTTTATGATTTCTACGATGCACACTACCTGCCAGAGTATGGACAAGTTTTATGCAATCCTCTGAAATACTACTTTACACTGCTGCTTTCTTCTGGGCTAAAAATACAATTTCATAAGAACCACTTCACAAACCCGAAGCCATGAAATGTGGCAGAAGAAGAAGAAACAGAAGAAAAACATACGTTTCCATGACTGCTTTGAGAAGCAGTTTCCTAGTCAAGCAACTCTTTCAATTATCATTTATTTAATAAATATATTGTATGAATATAAAAATTTTATTACCATATTACAATTTAAAGATTCCAACTAAGAATTGCACAATTAATCAATTGAAAACCTAAATCGCGATACGGACCTGTGCAATTATTTAATCAAGAATAGGCAGCAATTAATTACAACTAAAATACGCAAAATAATCAGGAATTCATATAGTGTTTAACAGTAATTGAAGAATTTTTTTATTTTTTAAAACTAATTTTGAGTTGATAAATAAAAATAAGCAAGCATCCAGTTTGGTGTTGGCGCATATAAATGTATGAATAAAAAATGGTGCATTTAATAGTTATATATCGTGTTTGAATCACCATCACAATATGTCAAAATAATGACAATGTGATTTTTTTTATTAAATCGTGCAGCCGTAATTCCAATACAAAAATTAATGAAAAGCAATTAAAAGAAAGAAAGACACACTATGCCAAAATTCATAGTATTGATATTATGTCGCTATATCGCCCAGCCGTACTGTAGCCGTACTGTAGCCGTACTGTAGCCGTACGTACTTTTCTTGCATTCAACTGAAATTACTGCTTTTGCTATAAAGTGTTTAAATTATACATACACACACATACACACACATACACACACACACACATATACACACATATACACACACACATATACACACACACATATACACACACACATATACACACACACATATACACACACACA
>JAQQZT010000007.1:7901037-7942845 GCA_030068275.1 Clarias platycephalus | reverse complement strand
CACACACATACACACACACACATACACACACACACACACACACACACACACACACACACACACACACACACACACACTCTAAAAATCCTAAATCTCTCACATCTACTCAGATAAATAAATAAATACATACATAAATAAATAAGGGTGTAGAACTGTACCCCTGTCTGACGCTGGGATGGTCAATCCTATAATTAGTAGCTTTAACAGGTATCTTTAACCTGGAAATGTAGACAGTCTACCTTCACATTAGAGAACACATTTTCAGTGTTGTTCATAATTGCTGTTAAGCTTTAAAACTATGCTATGGATACAAACAATGAATAGTACAATTGTTCTGCAAGTGCATGGTGAATAGTTTATAGACTGATTCACCAAACCAAAATTGTATCCACTTAACTCATGTGTACTTTTAAAAAAAAATTCCAATTTCGTAATTCACACACTAACACAAACTCATTCACCTTAGGAACAGTTACACATGCTGAGGCATGAGCAGGGCTTAACTCTCCTCCCAAACTTAATCTTTAGGCAACAATGCCAAGCAAAGAGCTTTTAAGTGAGACTTCAGTGCAGCAGAAAGAAAGTGGGTTAGAAAAGCAGGCACTGATGGCCCACTCAGTCTTTCAGAGGAGATCCAGTTACATTGTGTACGGTGATCTCTCTCTGCCAGGTCTTTAGGCTGAGGACGGGGGAGAAGGAGCCGGCGCAGCATTTCTCCCTGGATCGTTAGCTTCATTAACATGTGTTAACCAATGCTGCCATCGCTGTAATTGAGATGCAAACGGTCCCACGCTGGATTTGTGCATGGGCTGACCCAGCCTGGTTGTACGGGTAAGTGTTAGAATGAAGGGACGGCTATTCATCGCCGCTCCGCAGTATGCAATCTTCGGAAATACTACACTACACTACTGCTTTCTTCTGGGCTAAAAATACAATTTCTTGAGAACCACTTCACAAACGCGAAGCCATGAAATGTGGCAGAAGAAGAAGAAACAGAAGAAGAACACGTTTCCATGAATGACGAATAATACAATGCAAGATGAGATTTCATTTAATCCTTTTTCAATTTAAAACAATATCTATAAAAGCTATTGATACTAATGAGGTGTCACTTAAGTGTTACAATTTCAGTATTACAATTCTGTAACACAATCACCAAGGGAACACACTTTATTGGGAACCTCCCTGACATCTGTTAATACAAAAAAAAAAAAAAAAAACGCGGGGAAATCCGACTGCTTTGAGAAGGGGAGTCCCGCAAGCGACCTGAATTCCAGGTTAATGACCTCCATTCAACAGACCATCAGTCTAGCCAGAAATTAAAGCACGAGGACTGCCGGGGCATCACTCTGAATGGAAATAGATTCCACTCGCAACACCGTTGTCCTTTGCCACAACAACAACTGGGCCAAAGACACAATAATCACTCATCACTCTCTTCTCATTTCTCTCCCCTCTGCCTCGCTGAGTGTCTCTGGTTGCATATCCGTGATGGTTATTTTTGTTTGTTTTTATTCAGTGCGAATAAACTAAAAGGCTGAATATCATGAGCCCACACATGGGAAGGACCATCACTGTCTGGAAATTTCAAACGCAGGTAATATTATAATGTGTAAAGCTGCAGTTAAGCCCAGGTGTCTTTAAAGTGTCTTTTCAAAATGTTTGAGATGCATTGTGCCCTGGTGCAGACTCTACATGTCTCTATAAAGCCAAACTGTTCTCAATAATATTCCCTCATTTGATATTTTGCCTCCGTCTCTGTCTCTGGGTTGGGTTGAGATCTGGTCACTGTAAAGGCTTTAGCATATAATCTACATCGTTTTCATGCCCATGATCCATTCAGTAAGCCCTTGTGTCCTGTAGATGGAGGAAGTGTTATCTGGAAAGAGCATACTGAAGATAAAGTCAGAATAACTGGCTGTTGATTGGCAGTGATGACTCTCTGAGGGAATAAGTGGACTAAATCCCTGTTGAGTGCAAAATCTTTCATTAGTCTGAATATTACAGTTTAAGCAACCAATCGAAAAAAATTAAATGACCAAATTCCCTAATAAAATAGTAGCCGGTAGAAGAAAAAAAAAAAAAAACATAAATAAAAAACATCACATTCCTAACACTTTGAAACATATTGCGACTGGGATTTAAACTGCGATATATAACCATTAAATGCACCATTTTGTATTCGAGCGTATTTACAGTATCTGGGTTAACGCCAAATAATTGGACAAATGATCTCGTTATGAATATTTTAGGTAATATTTGTTTGTCAACTCAAAATCATTAATAATAATAATAAAGTATATATTGATTATAAATTCCGTGATGAAATAATCGCACAGGTCCATATCGCGATTTCAGCGGTTAATTGTGCAACACAAGTAGCTCTAAAGAATAGAATATCTCTATGTTACACTTCACTTCAGAACTTTCCTAACCTTGCAATATTCCTATGATCATATCTTGTATGTGAAATCATCAAGTCTTGGTCCTGCTTTCGGTTAATGCCATGGTTAAAAAAAATAAATAAATAAAAAAACAACTAGGCAACTTGGTTGGACTTGCACTAACTCATTCTTCTTGTGCACAAGGTGAGCAAAAATTCATTTAGCACTGATGTGTTACAGTTAGCAAGACAGCCAGTGAATATTTACGTTTCCTTTATTTTTAATTTGTCAGCTCTGAATAAATGTAAAAAAAAAATAATAAATTTTTTTAAATGCAGGTCTGAAATGCAGATAAGACACTAAGCCACTCTCACGCATAAAAACTGAGCAGAACCGGGAGAAAAACGAATAAAATGTCATCATCATACGTTAGTCTGGGTGTTGCATTAGGTTGACAGAAGCACTTAATAATAATCAAGCTGTGGGAGATCTAATAAATCTTAGTAATGATGTATTGCAGTTTAATTTCATTAAGCCTAATTAACAGTTCTGAAGTAGCATTAGCTGAATAGAATGACGAAAAATATATATATTTCTGGAATTGAATATATAATTTAAATAATCCAGCCTACAAATTTAAGAACAGAATCTATGGATTAATTAACAGACATATTATCGATGCACATTATTCATAAAAGTTTTTTATTTGTTAATGATGCTTTCTCTTATTCCAGTTTTGTGTAATTGTAATAAACAGCGCTGTGTGAAAGTATACAAAGTATAAGTTGTGGCGTATAAAGGGAGGTGGTGTCTTTCCAAGGGTCTGTTTGCTGAAATCCAAGACACCAACATCTACTTATAAGTTATTGAGAACAAGAAGCCATTTCGGAGCAGCAGAATACATTAAGCTCTGGCAATACAAGATTACCCAATTCGGAGACTAACATGGGTTTAGCTAAGGTAATTGCTTAGCAACATCACTTGCAAAAATACAGACAAAAAGAATCCAAGGTTAACTATATACATCCAGGGCGCAATGTCAAATTTCTTTTTTTATAACGGTCTATAAATAATTATAGAGTACATGCCACATGCACACACGGTTTGGGTACAAAGCAGTGTTTCTCAGTTGATGCTATCGAGCGTGTTTCCATCTCTCCCTTAATTGCACTAAAGTAACCAGACACACAACCGGGGGACCTCGGGAGCTGGGAGAAACATTCCAGAGAGATCTTATCGTGGCGCAACAGAAAAAAGGCAGACGGAAATGCGGCTAAGTGGCTGGGCTCGGGGGCTGGACTACGTCGGGCAGCCCGAGGGCCTGCTGAGCACGGATCTGGAGCTGACTCCCTCCAACGCAGGCCAGGCTCAGTGCTAATCAGCTCTGGGTAATGACTGATGAAAACATCATCAGAGACTGGCACTCGAACGCAATAAGCGCAAAAAAAAAAAAAAAAAGTCTGGCGCATGGACTTCAGAGTGATTTAGGGATCGTGTGCACTGTGTGTGGGGAAAACAAAAACAGGTAGGATAAATAAACATTTGCTCATGAATTAACTAGCTTACTCTGAATATAAAATCAGTTTGTAGTAAATGAGTAACAAATTTTCGTTGCTGTTTTTCAGATGTAGAACTTCTGACGTAGAATATAAAATCTCAGCTTGTGCCACATGAGCTTTTATTCAGTATAATTCAGCATAATCCAACATCTAATTATACATCCTCTGTACTAACAATGTCTAGCTGTTTTATATTGCATTTATAATGCAATACATTTTTTTTTCTTTTTTTGGTTTCACGAAGAAAGCTACTTGTTAAATGACCACCACAAAAAAAATAAAATTAATTGTCCGCAGCATAAATACTACATCCATGTGAGTGAGGATCTTACTACTAGAAAACGTGTGTTAACTTTGTTAGGTCATCATCAAAATCTGGTTGGAGTCATGGGGAAAATGTAAAAAAAAAAAAAAAAAAAAAAAAGTGGCACACAGTACACACTAGCCTGACACTACAAGTAAACTACTAAATTTATGCAGTTTCTGATTATAGAAGTACACTTTTTTTTTTTTTTTTTTTTTTTTTTAAATGATTAAATTTAACAACAATTTAACAAAATGTCATAGAACAATTCATTTTTCTCGCCTTATGAAAATAATCCAAATTTGAATGAACACATTCACACAGTCAAACAGTGTTGTGGTCATCAGTCCAGTCTATTTAACCGAACCTGATTAAGGTAAAACATTTTCCAGACTTCCTGTGTGCTGTTTCAGACTGGCTCCATGGCTGCGTGCAATTGTGTGTGCCTGTGTGTGCATGCGCGCGTGTGTGTACCCTTTACAGACCTGCTCGTCCCGCAAGTGACCCTACAATTTGGAGAAGCCCAGGATTCTCATCTGCCACAAATCACTAGTGTGGTTTTTGCTACTTCAGTAAAACGCTACACCTTCTGCCAAATAAGAAATAGGCCTTTTCCCCCTGCGCCGCTGAAGGACACACATAAAGCAGGACTACGTCACGACCCGCTGAAAGACTTTCAAGAAACATTGTGAGGTCTTTCTGAGGCACAACACGGTGAGATGTTAACAATAACGCAAATTTCAATGACAAAAATCCATTAGATATGTTGAGCTGCACAAAACACTTCAACTCGGATGGCTTTAAGAGATTTCAAGACTTACAGGCCCCGAATGCTGATTGGAACTCAAAAGAGGACGCGATCCCCTTCGTCTTTCTCTGGACCGACTGCGAGGCGCTCCCTACAGAAGCGGCGCCATCGCTAAAGAAAACCCGTCCAAGACTGGAGCCATTTCATTGCTCTCAAAATGATTAGACGTGATGTAAATATGCTGGAACTTTGATCGAGAGAATATGAATGAGTAATTGGTAAACCATGCAAAGCCTGGAAACTGAGGAGATTCAGTCACAGTAAGAGTTCATTCATCTCTAAAATGGCTTTGATGTTGTTGTTTTTTTTCTTCTAAAAGCGCTGTCATGATGTAACAACATACCTTTACTTTACTTTTATACCCAACCCGTTCAACTCTTTAATTCCATCTGTGAAGATCTGAACACAAAGTTAATGGTATCTGAGTAATATATATAAAAAAAAAAAATACCTTAAATAAATAAATAGACCCTCTAAACCTATTTTCAGCACAGTTTCTGCTTCGTGGCAAATCCGCGGTTAAAAATAGCTCGCGGCGCTTTCTGGTGCCGTGGGAAGTTTTAGTCACCCAAACAAACAGCAGACGGGTTTGGCTGCCTCGATTACATTTGGCACAGAGGGCAGAAGAATGCAATTGCTTATTAAAGCCTGCGATTTGGTTCCTACAAAACATTTTACTTTTTTAGTGATGGCCCCGTTGTGAATGTGCGGCCATTAAAAGGCACATCTTGGATAAGAAACACACCCAAGTTCTTGTAGCCATCCTGTACAAGCTGGGAAATAGCCTGGCTGCTGAGATGGCTTTTCATCTCCTGCCATCGTGGTCAGCGAGGTTAATCGCGCCTCTCTCTTATTGGACCTCTAATGTTACAAGCGGTGGCACTTGCAACTTGGAGCCGGCGACGGCCATGTAAGGTCTTGTCTTGCTACGCTTGTGCTTGTGTCGGCTTGGGATTAATCCCATCCTTGGCACAAGACGTTCCCAGTCGAACTCAAATGCGAGGACCTTTCACGTCAGTCTGATTTAAACGGCTTTATCTGGAATACGGCTCTCTGTCCTTTGCATCCTAGTGCTTTTCTCTTAGATGTTCCTATCCGAGTGGCCGACGTGTTTGGTGCCCTGCCCGGAACGCTCTACCAGAAGGGCAGGATCTCTTGCCAAGAGAACAACAGCAGGTGCAGAAATGGCAGTTGTCCGGTTCGTGATCGCTTGTACCGTGGACGAGATGAGAATCACAGAGCTAGCTATTCACTGCAACCCGCTTCTAGCCTTGCCCTGGACGACGCGGCTTTGTCTGAGCCAACTTTCCTAGATGTCCGTGTTTATAAAAGTCAGCCATATGGATAAAAAATAAAAAATAAAAAAAACGTGTGAATATGAATCTTGGCCTTGCTGAAAAAGGGCGATAAGTATAAGATGCCGTTTCTGCGGTTTGTATAGAACGTATAACGATGTCTAACGCACAGGTTAAACGGGAAAGCATGTGCAACACGTGGAACGGGTGCCTATCGCAAAGATCAGCACTTGGCTGAAGAGTAATGACTTTCCTTCTTACGTAATTAGCTGAGAGCAACAGAGTTTATTGGCTCGAATTAAATTCCTCTATCTTGTGTAAAGTGGCAAGTGTACTGCCTGAGCTGATCAAAGCAAACGCCCCTGTGATGTTTGCTACAAACTCGTTATTATCTAATCAAAAAGTAATATGTCATTATTGTGTACTGACAGTTAATATTAGTTTGCGTTTGCCCTTCTTAGTTGCATGATAAAGAAAGAAAGAGGCATGCTGCCTGAAATTGAAAAGCGCCATTAAACCCATGCTTTGGTTCTGATGCGCACACAATAAAAACATTTACTCTTCGCTTTACCGAGGTTTGCCCAGAGGCCTCGAGATAGAATGTTTCTTTCAGGTGGTAATATCAGCTACTGTAGTTATCAACACCTGGCCATCTTCATGAGAGGTGAATGAAACTAAACAGAAGGCTCCGTTGTTGGCGCAGGTGTCCTGTCCCTGCAGAGAGAAGTGTGTTCGGGGCTGGTAAGATCAACATCACAACTATTAGGTCTAGTCCTCTCCTCTCTTCACTGAGTTTCAGATCTGTCCCTGAGCTGTCTGGGAGAACCACAGAAGGGCAGATCTGACGCTGAAAGTCCAAAAAAAAAAAAAAAAAACCTAAGAAGATTACTATACAGTTTTCAGAAACATTGACGACACAAATGCTGATTCTACGTCACACAAATATCTCTTTTTTTTCTGATCTGTATATTAAATATTTTATTTTTTTTTAAACATAATTCTTAAGCAAATTACAATAGCGCGATCCAAAATATTTCAGCGGAGAATATTCCATACACCACTGCGAAGTTCAAAGTGCATGTAACAAGAAAATAATAATAATCGATAATAGCATGCTTGTTCAATTAAGACAGAAACAGTGCATGCTTGTGTTCATGTCCATTGCTTATCCAAGTTTTACCCATAATTTCAATTATAGAATAAACTACATTCAGAAATAATAAAAAATACAATTATTCAACTAGCAAAATCCTTTAGACTTTAAGGACAGCACTACTGTTATTCAAGCTGTACATTTTCAAAATACTAATTACCCAAACACTGCCTGCATTTTAAACACAGCTCACAGGAACAGCGAAGCTTCAAAGAAATTGCTATTTTTGCACACGATGCTGGATGTATAATTAAATAAATAAAAAATACGCTGAATCTCGTCCTTGTCTTTAACTCTATAGCGTGGAGTCTCTGCTGATGAAACCGTTACACACAACTTAACATGTTTTCCTTATATCAAGATATTTTTATATCATATGATTATAAATCATTGTCGCAGATAAAACTTGGTGTGTAATATAATATCTGTATATACACGTAGAGAGAAACTTAAAGTCATCACTACCTGATCTGCGACGGCTCTGCCTGATTTGCACCAAGTATATGCTTTTCACTGAGCGCTGTCTTCCACTTTAGCATCTAAATACACTTAGACGCAAAGCTAAAGCTAAATGAGGTTCAAATTGGTGAACAATTGCAATTAAAAAAAAATAAATATCTAGTTTTTACGCTGATAGCTCTGCAAACACGGTCTAACTAGCAAAACTGAAGAACAAGATACAACACATACACGAATACAAATGCATCATGCACGCTACTCGTTTCAATTGAAACCGAATGCAACCTTTGAGTGTGCCTTATTAGCGTTGAAATTAAAGTACGCAGATGAAGTGGCAAATCACATCATGAGCGCGTCCGCAAATTCCAATCCCTACACTGTGCACTTTTTCTTTTAACGCAGCATGATTTAGGGTTTTATTTAGTAATCTTGAGAACTCTTAACGTTTAATAACCGCTTGCCAGTATTTGGCTGAACGCATTACTAATATCGGTGCGCTTCCAAGAAAGCAAGGCCCGTGCCCAATGAGCAGCTCAAACCTTTTCCCACAGCTTGGATTACTCATTTGCAGCAGCCTTATCTACGGAGAGCATGAGCTTTCGGATAAACTGAGGATTAAGCGATGCTGTATGGCAAGGTGAATTGAACTGGACAGGGTCTGCATCAGCAGTGCAAATCAAAACGCTCCGAGACGGGCGCTAAAGAAACAAAGCATGAGGATCAGCCGGAGCAGGCGTAATGAACAGTCGCAGCAGCAGCCACAGAGGAAAAGTCGTCCATTTTTCCCTTTTTTTTTTTTTTTTTTTCTAATGCAAAGCCAGTTGAAAATGAAACCAGCTCTCGTTGAAAAGTGCCAAGCAGAATTTCCAGCAATTACAACGTGCTATTTTCTATTCTCTCAGAACTTCCCTTTTTTTTTTTTTTTTAAATAAAAATTTATAGAGCCTCTAGCAATAATATAAAACTTCAAACGCTGTATGGAGCTTACACTTTCTTTCCATTCGAGCTTACTTTTTTCTCACATCTGTCAAGGACAGCGTTGCGGGGGGAAATTACACTGCAGCCCATCTCACCTCACCGTCCTGAAATAACAGGTCTGTCTCGTTGAAAATGGGGCTTTTAAGTGTGGATGCGATGCGCTGTGGTGAAAGCCGGCAGAGACACAACCCCTTCTCCCTGGCAGCTGTCTGCAAATTCTCACTGCCACCCCGGCCTCTCCCTCTCTCTCTTTCCCCTACTCGTCACCCCCCCACCCTCTCTCTCTCTCTCTCTCTCTTTCTGTAGTCTGGCCACAGCCAGTGTTTACAACGTCTTGCTTCTCTCCCGTGACAGAGGAATTGATTTTTTTTTCTTTTTCTAATTTTGCTTAGAAACGATGAGACAGAAAGTTGTCATGATGTCACTGTGAATTCATGGAAGAGAATGCCATTGTGTATTTCATTTGCATTTAAATACAAATCAGCGTCCGGGTCTGAAGATTAATGCATTTAATCTCTAACTTAAAACTAGAAGATGTATACAAGACATCCAATATTATTACAGTCCCTATATAAAAAGGGGGGAAAAAACACTTATTATGTTGTAATAATAATTATTGTTGTTGTTGTTGTTGTTGTTGTTGTTGTTATTATTATTATTATTATTATTATTATTAATAATAATAATAATAGTGGTAGTAATGTTAGCAAAATTGAATTATATTACATATATTTTTTCACACAATCACACGTGTATTATATTCATATTTAATAAAATATATGAATTTTCCATTTTTCCAGGTGGACATTAAAACAGGACCAGCAGATGACGATGACATGACTGCATTTTCTCCAGACACACTGTGCTTTCATTTCATGTTCGTTCTTCACTGTTCTGCTCCTCGAGCTTAAATAAAGCAGCAGGCCATGAGCCTCTATTCTTCCACTGTTTGCGAAGCCACTACACTAGCTGGCAAGACAGGAAATGCTTTAAAACACAGCCAAAAAAAGGCCACTGTCAGGTCCTGTCAGTGTTTGAACTTAAAATGACTGATTAGCAATCGTAAAAAATAAATTGTGCTCGAAAAAAAAAAAAAAAAAAACGCAGACAAAGTCTTGAGCATGGGCCATAAAATACAATATTTGTGCCTTGTTTATTTTCTTTAAAACACTGCGTAGTCGTTAGCAGAGAGTGGATCTGAAACGGCATGCAAACACATGGCTGAGTAAAACTGGGCGAAGAAACGGTCTGATCTGAGATTATTACATTGCGCCGTGCATGGCTCAGCTGTAAGGAACGGAATTGATTAGGTATAATCACTTTTTCTCCACTTCTGCGTACAGGCTATTCCCTTTCCTGCTTGATCACTTGCGCCCTCTCTTTACTTGAGCAGTGAAAGGCCAGAGTTGCGGGAGAGTCGTGTGAAGCACCACTCATACGCATATTTCATTTCACATGGTCGAGCTTTCGCCCTCTACTACATCCACATGCGTACACATTAAGGACCAGCAGCCTACATCACTTACAGCTAGTATCTGGCCTGGCAAATGCAAATGAAAGAGTGGAACGACATTCTCGTGCCTTGTAAATGAAGCCACATCCTTACTGTCGACCAAAAAAAACGCTACTACTCTTTATTTCACTATCCACTTCCCCTTTTTTAAATTTTAACTGAACATACGCTTTCAGTGCTCACTAAAAGCCTTGGCTCTGAAGCATATTCATTTTCCAAACACTGCTTCGTTTTCATACATTTCCCCCTCAATGTGCAGAGAGAAGAGAAAAACACTAGCTCCATGCCCTTGGCAAATATAACATTATAACAATGAAAGAAAGCAACGCGTCGCAAATCACATCCAACAACTCCACAGATCTCCTAAAATTTTAACGCTAGTGAAAACAGTGTGAAGAGATGGCAAGGCCTTTCAGAACAAGAAACAGACATTTCTCTCTTGCAAACAGTCACAACAATGCAGTTATTAGATGCACGTCTTCGATTCTGCACCACAGCATCCAAACAAAATATGTCAGCCTCCAAAAACTTACAGAGCAGAAAACCTTTCATTAAAACGGCAGGTCATTTTCCAGCAACTTCTGTTGGTGGATGCTGAAAATCGTATTTACCCAGAAGTCCAAAGTGAATGTGTGTGTGTGTGTGTGTGTGTGTGTGTGTGTGTGTGAGAGTGTCTGCAATTCAGAAATTATTTTGCTCTCCTTGACAACATGTGCAGAACAGATAGTTTAAAGGGAAAAGGAGAACGCCCGGGAGAGTTTTGCTCTGAAGCAAACAGGACGGGACAGTGTTTTCACACGGAAACACAAAAGAAATGGAGAAAGTGTTGCGCACACCTCCTAACCCACCCGCTGCACAGGGCCTGCTAAAACTAAAGGGCACAGGGCTGGAGCGTCTCCTATTGAAACGCACAGGGGCCACTTTGAAATGCTAATGGTACGGCTTCAAACAGGCCGCATTCACACGCGCATGAATTCAAAACATTTTTTGGGAGGCCAGAGCGTGGCTACAAAATGCCAAGCGCGGTGAAATATGAGCGGCATGAAATCTTACATTTAAAAAAATAAATAACGATAATTACATACACTACACATGGCATGGGGTGCCACACAGGTAAAGGGTATTTGCCATGGTGCAGGAAATGTACTAGCCTATTCCTTATTAATAATCACGCCTAGACTAAATTTGCTTAAAAGAAAGTGCACCCATTTAACTTCTATTCTTTTCCTCTTACAGTATTGAAAGAAAATAAATACATTTACTAACAAAAACACTACTGAATTTTTTAAAGGGTTAAAATGTTTTTTTTTTTTTTTATAATAAAACTTTTGGCCACAGTGCTGAGTGAAAGGCAGACACTGACATGCTTACTCGGTATGCTGTCTAGACTAAGGAGAATGAAGTTTGGCTTGAAGTTATGCCATGTATCGAACCCCGAAGGTCATGGTTGCCAACTTTTAATGCGTTTCACTGCTAGTGCATGGTTTAGTGTGTCCTAGTGTGTGTGTGTGTGTGTGTGTGTGTGAGTGAGAGAGAGACAGAGAGAGAGAAAGGTAAAGGCATAGTGAGATCTAAAATGCAGTGAAACGAAACAGGTTGGTCTATAAAAATAAATCAAAGCAGGTAAACCTTTCATTTTTACATGTGTATCTCAGAGCGTTTGATCCTACACATGTGTGTTTCTAGATTCCAGATCAATGATGTTGCTACTGTTTGTTCCGAATCAAAGGTTAAATTGCTACATTTGAAAAAAATTACGTGGAGGCCTCGTTTTAAAGTCCAAGCATGTAAGTTTTGTTGCCGATCCGCGTGAGAGGAAAACACTGTGTAACAAAGAACGTGACAATTATTAAAAGGTAACGTTCACAAATCCGCTGCTTCACAAGGGCCACGCGCACGCGCCGCACGCGCTTAATAGCTTCCATTCATCCTGTGATTAGTAGCGCGCGAGACGCAGACGCAGCTCCGTCCACATCTGTCTGTGTTTTAATTGCAGAAGCTTCTCAATTAACCACGCGGGCATTTTTAATTAGCGCCCACACACCCGGGTTTAAAAAAAAAAAAAAAAAAAAAAGGACACTTATTATTATTTTTAAATAAATATTATTTGCATTTACACTAACAGGTAGTTTGTTGCCCAAACTTCTAAACAATGTGTTTGAGTGAAACAGCGCTGGCACGCGCGGCACACATGAACTGAAAAGTTTGCCGCACAAACTGGGAAAAACACACCGCGATAAAGAGCAAAACACACACTCTCTTACCTGTGGCTGAGTTTCAGAAGTGCGTGTCGGAGCGCACAGAGGATGCACAAGGAGCTTCTCCGGGAAGAGCTGAAAGGCGGCGATGCATGCCCAGCTAAACACCGGTGTATACGTGTGTGTGAGTGTCTGTGTGTGTGTGAGCGAGAGAGCGACGGAGGCACGGTGGTGGCGGTCACCTCGCTGTGTCTGACTCACTTCTGACTCCCTTGTAAGTCAAAAGAAAAGATGCGCACAAGTGGAAGAAGGAGGGGGAGGCGACGGCACCAAGGCAGCCGGTCCTCTTCAGTAACTGTGGTTAAAGAAAGCACACGGCAAAAGAAAAAAAGAGACGTGTACATATATATGTGTGTATGGTTGTGTATTAAAAAAAAAAAAAAAAAAACACACAAAGACAGAGCCCGGCAGGTGGTGGTGGAGGGAAGCGACTCCTCCGTGCTGTGAGTCAGTCAGAACGGCTTTTTATTCGCGGTGAATTCCTGCTGCTCGGCTGCCGCGGGTTTCATCACGGCAAGAGCAAGCTTTCCGAAAAGGTGAGGAAGGGAGAGCTCGCGCGCACGCACGCACGCACATACACACGCGCACACTCATTCACACACGCGCAGAGTGGGGCGCGCGCCGGATGGTGCGCGAGACAGGCTAGTCACCGCGAAAACCCGAGCTGGAGCTTCAGACCGGACTGAACCGGATTTTTTTTTTTTCTCTACCTCTCTCAGGAGGTTTTCCTGGAGTTCTGTATAAGCTTACACAAACACAATTGAGTGAAAATTTTTAGGTTTAGCCAAAAATGATATGATAGCTATAGCAAAACAGATTATCTTCCCCACTGTTGGTGTACAGTGATTTTCCACCCTGTTTGAGCCACTGACATGCTAACACGGTGGTGATGTGTCTGGAGGGGGCTCGATCCCACTCACAGTAGGCAGTCTGCACTATTCAGCCAATGACCGCAGCCATTTTTTTTCCTTCTGTAACTCTAGAACACAACTAAAATATGAGGCAGAAAAAGTGTGTATTGCTGCTTTTTTTCTTCTTCCTTTGCCTCCTTCTCCCTCTCTCATTTTCTTAACTTGACCTCAATCAGAAACAGAAAACCCAAAGCCGAGCTCAACTCTTAGAGAGAAGGCTAGCTCGGAGTGTTCACCTCTTTCAAAAGAAAATTTCCGTTTTACAAAAAAAAAAACAAAAAAAAAACCTGTTATATGATTTGTCCGACGCTTCACAATGACACGGTCTGCTTTAAATAAAAGAGGCCACAGCAAGGTGAACTGTGCTAACCAGTCCTTTCACTGGAGCGTGCGATCCAGACCAGAAGAAAACGCCAGCCGATGTATGGCTACACCGAAGGCTTTTCCACACCTGGCTTTAATATAGCATGTCGGCTAACTGCGCAGGAGAAATATGAATTTGAATCACATTTGCCAGGTGAAAGTAGGAGGATGTGATGGGGACGCTTGTGTTTTTGTAAGCATAACTTTACATAATAATCGATCGGTTTTCAGGGGACAAAAGAGAAAACAGATGGAACGAAGGTCACACCATGGCAAATATTCATTCTTTCTCCAAGCAGGAGCGATGAGTATGCATTAGTGTTAGCGTGAAAACATATGTGGAGTGTTCTACGACAGATGACCCTAGGAAGGGTTAAATACTGTAACAGAGTTTTTATAAGCTCTTACTGCTCTTAACTTAAGTAAGAATATTAATGTTATATTTTACCGCATCATACACATGCATTTTCATGTGCACAAGAAATTCCTGTTAATTTGTTCACATGACAAATCATTTGAATCATAAATGATCTTATTAATAAATGTATTAAATATCTATTAAGTTACATAGGACTGCAACTTTAGAATACTTTTTTTTTTTTTGGTAATTTGTTGAACTGTAACTAGTTCTTTAGCAGCATTGTAAGAAGAATGTTCAGGTAGTTGTTTTCCTTTGTTTCTTTGTTTAAATGTTTTTTTTCCTTCTTCTTCTTCTTCTAGTGCTGGTTTCCAAGGTTTATGCAGGATTTAGAGCAGCTTTGATTGAATTCAGGTTTAAATCCTCTTGTGGAATATGGCCAGATTGCCGTAAACATGGAATAAAAGAAGCGATGTTTATAGACTTTAAACATTTTCATCAATGTTTGTTGGCAACTTTGCAACTTGGAAGAACAACATCTTAATCCAATGTTAGGTTTAAATGTTAATTCTTGTTTAACTGCATAATTGAAAATGTTTGAAAGAATGAAAAATAACTATTTGTTAACTTAAATAATAAATGAAAGTAATGGTTGATTTATAGTATTGTTTGAAAAAAAAATTATTCACATGCCGTTAATATTGAAACTAGTATGTATAATCAATAAATATGGGGGGAAATCTATTCATTCACGTATTGTGATCTTTTTGTATGGCTCAAATCTTTAAAAAAAAATTTAATTTATACATATCTTTGCATTTGAGGTGGTGAAATGTTGCAGTTTTTCTACAATCCTGCACTAAAATAATTAACATAGCACAGCGCTGTTATATGTTGTTTTTTAGAATTGTAACAAAATCTAAAAATAAAAAAAGATAATACTCAGTCAAGACATTTATAAAATCACAATATTTACAGAATCTCAATACAAATTGAATCTGCACCTAGGTATCGTGATAATATTGTATCGGGAGGACCCTAGTGATTCCCATGCCTATTAATCAATATGATCTTCATAATAAATTTCTAATGGGTATTTCTATTTTTTTTTTTTAATCTGTTTTCACTGATATTCATAAGGTAAAAAATTCAAGAAACATAAATAAATTTCCTAGCATGAAATATTTGTACTTAAATAATAAAATATTAGGTGCTATTTGAGGCCATAGTTCTCTCGTACTGAAAATCAGTGTAGCAGTGTTGAGTTAGTTAAACTCTCTGTTACGGCAGGTTCAATGAGCACAATGTTCCTTAATTTACATTTTTAATTCTTTAAAAATATATTTTTTTATTTGACATTCACATTCTTATTCTTTCTTGTTTATAATCATGATTTTTCTTTTCTTATAGTTTTCTAAGTAACCATTAAATTTAAAAGAAATTATGACAGAGATAAAATCGATCATACTAACACTATTAAATACTAAATAGTCAATGTTCACATAAGATAAATACAACTGTTTGGGCTATTTGAGAAAGAATCATAATCGCAGGTCTCAGAGGAACTTCACATCCAACGGGCTTTATGACCACATTGGTTTCTGGATTACACAAATGTCAAATATCTTGACCATTAAGAGAAAAGACTATGCAAACAAATGCAGTTCCAAAAAATGTGTTCTGGTGCACCTTATTTTTCTTTCGCAGTGTGTGTGTGTGTGTGTGTGTGTGTGTGTGTCCATGTGTCTTTTGTCCAAGTCTCTCCTTTTCTTTCTCTCTCTCTCTCTTTCTGAAATCAGATATCTGCTAAAGCAAATATCTGTGAAACAAATCCAAGCAGAAGTAAATGGTTTAGCAACTGTTATTAAAGTCACTGTAATTAAAACTAGATGTTAAGTCTGAACTCGAAAGCTTGATGCAGCGACGGCGACAGCCAAGTGGAAACAGATGTGCTTTAGTTGTATTCAATCAAGAAGAATGATATATGGTTACCCATAATATAAGGCAGCAGCCAGCAACTCCACTTTGCTTTACTTCTAGCTAAGGTAAATCTAGCCATTCAAAATTGAAACATGAGCATTATAGTGCCCTGTGACAATAAGAATTAATACAATTTGTTCCATAAGTAATTTTACTTTTTAAGATCCTTTCAAATGTACCCACTGGAGCTGTTTTTAGGGTATTTGGGAGCCATAATTACAGTAGTCTAAAATGCATACATGAATCACAAAATAAAGAGTCTCAAACGATATGTAGGGTCATGGGATCAGAGCTCAAGGCATTGTTACTATTTGCCTTGGCAACTATACTCCACACATCATGTATTTATGTTTAACATGAAACCACTTGTGTGAAATCAACAATAAACTTCACAGACAAATTGAATTTACCCGTGCAAACCGCAATCTGTATTGCACCCATTAAGCCAGTTGAGCATCCTAATGTTTTGTCTAAACAACATAATAGATCTAAAACAGCGAAATATCTCATGCTTTATAACATTTGCGCTTTTCATACAACAAACAAAAAAAACATAAACCACAACTTCCTTGAAAACTACTTTATACAGTAAATCAATCATAGAAGGAAAAAAGAAAATCACGAGTACATCATTATAGACTCATACCTCCCCTTAATTTTAATAAGTGCAATTCACATGAGCTTATACCACCTTTAGAGTTTGAAATTAAGACGATTATGCAACACCTCCACACGCTTGTTAATTAGATAGATCAATCTTAAGAAGCTGACAAGGAAAATATTGAGTCTGTAGTCCTTATGTTTCAGCATTGGATGCAGCTGGAGACTTTGCTAATAGTTAGCCAGTTCCTGAAATGTGTTTGTGTGGGCTTTTAGATTTCTGAGAAGCCACTCTTATTATCCAACACCCAAAATGGATTAGAAGGAAGACTTAAATGCATTGGTGTAAAAAAAATAATAGACTTCTTTAAAAATAATGTGCGAAAATAGTGCTTCGCTACTGCCATAATGGAGGACCTAATCAATAATTTTATATTAATTAAGGAAAATGTTATATTAAGAGGAGGGGAAAAAAGGAACCACTCCTCAGAGGTCAATAATCTTAGGAAATACGTAATTACCTGAATTTTAATTGAGCATGGGGGGGAGGGGGTCTTTCATACACACGCATAATTGTAATGTACTGTCTGTCCAGCACTTCATTCATATTAATTCATATTAATTCTCCTAATTTAAAAGCAACTTCTTTGGACTTATATTAAAGAGTGCAATTATGAATTCCCAATACATATAACTTATTTCCATAAAGCATTATTGTTATAAATATATTCAGTGGGTGTTCAGCAATGCATAAAATGGCCAAAATGAATACACAGCTTTGGTTTATTATGCTAATCTTAATTACAGTTATTTGGTCTTATAGGAACCCGATTAACTGGAGCAAAAACATGAATCTTGTGATTGCATTGTTATAATTTTTTTTTTTCTTTCAAATTTTGCTTTAACAGTTACAGAAAAGGAGGAGCACAGTAATTGTATGTTATGAACGTTGTTATGAGTTTCATGCATAATGTATAATAATGTGTGTGAATGCTAAACTGTTTATTTTTTGAGAAACCTTTCATCACATACTTTACCTAATGATGTTTTTCTCCACACAACACAAAAAAGATTACTGTGGGTAACTTGTAACTATCCCTGTAGGTGAGTATACATACAGGATTTCCCAAAGGTCTCCCTCCATACATAAGGGAAATTTATACTATAACTTTATTTCTCTAGCATTTTTGCGATTTCTTTGTAAACACACATGGAGTCGTCTCTCCCATTCATGATGAAGTCATGTTAACACATCTGGTGTTATGCATCTTACTGCTCAATTATGTTAATTTCCCCTATGTACCGAGACTTTTGGGACCCCTTGTATATTATATACATTTGTAATACTGACAGAGCGATTTATGCACTTTATGCACAGCAATATTTGGCATTCAGCCAGAGTTCTGATCCATGTCAAAGGCCTTAATCACGCAGTTTTAAATCTATTGCACATGTACGTCTATTGCACTTGTTTCCCCAGAAATTTTTAAGAAATCAAGAGTTACTATACCTGATGTAGGATGTGCACAAAAAAAAAAAATATTTCTTGGGTCAGTGTCTTGACATTAGTCCTCCAGGAACCTACGCTTGGTTTAAGCAAGCAAGCTAGAGAGAAATGTTTGCGTTTCCACAGCAAGAGCGATAACTGGCATTCGATTAATTTGAAATTTGCCCTGAAAAATACCACCTACCAGCAAGCAGTTGTAAACACAGCCAGAGGATATAATTCAAGCAAAAGAGAGTGACCTCTGTATGGTTCGGAGTCCGAAATTCATTTTTACCACAAAAGACATCCCTGCTGCTCAGGCTTCACACTGACTCCATTAGGAAGATAGGATTATGGGAACGGCTCACTGTGCAGCAGAGCCTTCCTTCAACCGCTCTGATTTTAATGTTAATTCTGCTTTTGTAAAACGACAATGGGCACAGTGCACAAGAGATACCCTTGTCAACAAAATCTCAAACGGCTACACGCAGGAACGGAGTCCTCTTTCGAATAGAAATAATCCTCATTTGAGATCGCTGCCCATTTCCCTGTCAAACTTTGTTAACCCGTAGGATCCGCATGAGAAAACAGTGTGCCTCAATGTTTTTTTTTTTTTTTTTTGCCTAAGCTGTATTTCAAGCTACCATGGATATTGTAATATGACAGGCCACAACATCAAACCCTGTGTATTTAAAAATCAGTGTTGTTTTACAACATGGTAAACCTGCATTCAGGTTGTCTGGAAGCAATATCGTTTGCTTGTTCAGTGGCAGTACCTCAGTAAGCTGCCGTAAGGCTACAGTGTATGTTATTTGATTGAGTCCAGCCCCTGGAGAGGGCCTGCTTGTTTAGGAGCTGATGCATGAAACAGCAGGACTCCTGCAACAGAACAACCAGCAGGAACTAAATGTTAACCTGAATAAACAAACTAGGCATCTGGCATTTGGAGCAATTAGTATGCGTTCTCTCTCTTTTTTTTTTTTTTTTTTTTCTCCAAAGGTTGAGGATGTCATTTATAAATGTTAGGATGCAGGAAAAACCTCCTCAGACACTAATGTGCCTATCTTGTGTGCGCATAACTCATGCCAATGCTGCTTTGGCTCAAAATAAAAAGAAACCGTAGTGTGTAGAATAAAGCCGGTGATGTCATCAGTCACTTGTCATTCATTGGCTGGAATTCTTCCATATGTAGGGCACCAATCGAGAAGCCGAGCGGATGAACGATCCAATTGCATCACTCTATAGCCCTTGAGAAATTTCTGAGCGAATCTTAATATTAATGCTCATAGTGCTGAACCCCCCCCCAACACACACACTCCCCATCCCACTACACACCCACCCACACACACAAATCTGAAGTGTAGACAGCCTTTTTTTGAAATGTGCCTTGCCTGGAGTATAATATTCCCCTCTTCACCAAACAGCTTTCAAAATGAAACCACTCACCGACTTTCACCCATAGATTTGATCGAGGGCATCTGCGCTCCATTATCCGTCACGCAAATAAAATATTGAAATGAATTTGCAAAGATAATATAGGCAATACCACAAAAGCTTGGTGCTATCCATGTGCTTTTTCTAGTCATCTTTTAAGCATGGATATGAACATGTTCATTTTATAATAGTCCTTTTTTTTAAAAACAATAACCGGTTCAAATTAGCGACGTAGACATTAAGCAAGTATACAATTATTAAAGTTTCAAATTACAGAAATGACTTTGTATAAATATTTGTTGGAAGTCTTGGTTGCATCATGGAATGACAGTTTTACAATAAAATTCTGGCTACAAACAGAAGCCAAGCTCAAGTCATTTGGACTTCTGTATAATTTGAAAAGCTACAGTAATTTTCTTCGTCATCATCCATCTAACATAATGGTTCTCAGAGTCTATAAAGAATAGCTGGAGGCTCAGTGACTTTTGTATTTAGCTACAGTTGTGTAAATCACAACCCACCATTATCAAGGTTATATTTATTATCGGGTTCGGGTAGATATTTTTCAGTTTGACTGGACACTTGGGTTGAATGAGTTCCTTCAAACTCCTTCAATAACTAAAAAACCTGATGTCTGCAAATAATTTCAGCTCAGACCTTTTGATCTCACGGTTGGTGGAAATTTCAGGACGAAACAGCTCTATGACTTATAAATAGAGTTAATATTTTTGTATGCAGTTAAATAATGATTAGGAAATAAATCAGTACTGAGGGGATCCGTGGAATTATTTTTACAATGTAATAAGTCTCTGATTACGATAAACTTTGAGGACGCCTGCTCTAGAGAAAGGTTCTGTCCTCTGTTAAATGGTCTCACTTGATATTCTTCAGGAAATTGCTACATTATTTATCATTGCACACAATTAACTCCAGAGGAAGCATCCCTGAATGTTTAGCTGTGAATTAATATACTATTGCTCTACGGTTGAGATTCATTAATCAAACATTGTGATTACGCAGATGGAAAAATGCAACAGTCAGTCATACTCACAATTATAAAATGTAGAAAAGCTTGCAGAATTAAAAAAATAATATTTAAGATTTTCTTTTTAATATCTATGTGATATACAGTACTGTGCAAAAGTCTCAGGCACCCTATTATATACTGTACCAATTTTATTATATTTGTTTATCATGTCTGCATAATTACTGTATGTCCAAAATCATTCAGTATTTCCATATATAATTTAAAAATTAATAAATAAATAACATTACAGGAGAATATATGCATGGCTGTAAAGAAAAAAATATATAGTACAAGACAGACCAGTTTTCAGATGGACACAAAAAACCTAATGTACGCTCCTGGGATTTGCATAAAAATAGAAAGTAGCGAGTGTGACAAAGTTACCAGAGGAACTCGTATTCTCCAGCAAGCTCAGTAAAACCTAACAGCTGTTTTACTTGCTGTTAAAACTGCACACATCTGTGTGTAAAACTCCTGATTTTAAGAGTTTATGATTTTATGAGTTTTCACTCCAAATATTGACTGTTTATTTTATTACTCTTTATTGCTCTTTATTAAAGTTTCTTTTATGCAGAAATGTTTTTTAAATCATCTTTTGCTTATGCCATATTTTTGTATGTGCCCAAGACTTTTGCACAGTACTATAAGTAAAATAATTGTTAGGTTTTATATATATATATATATATATATATATACACACACACAGTACACACAGATTTTTAAAAAAAAAATTCTTTACTTTTAGAATGCTTGATTATTAATGGTGCATTTTTTTTGTTAACTTTTTTTGTCGTCTTATATTTTCTTTCCAGTTCCAGGAATCTTTAGGCAGGCGTGGCAGTGGAACCTCATTCTCAGTGGATGATCATCGTAGACAGTTAGACAATTAGCTTTGCTTTCACAAGAAGCAATGCAGAAAAGAGAACAAAATAAAAGGAAAGCATATTTTGCATAAGAGCGGGTGATGGTAGTGGTGGGGGTATTGTGGGGGACCAAGGCTAGAACATTTGAGGAGTTTTGCTTTTGTTTTTTTGAAAAATCTGGGAGCGAAAGAACTGCAGAGTGTCGCACTATGCTACCAAGCAGACCAAAAAAAAAAAAAAAATCAACCCACCAAAGTCATTCTGACAATAAAGCTTAAGCTTAAATAGGTACAAGGAAGATATTCTGCATAAAAATGGGAAGTCATAGAAAGATGTTTCTGCTTTTTATTTTCTCTGGCATAGGGCGGCTTGCTTGGGATTCATACAGGTTTTTGTATTTTTGTTGTTGTGTTTTTTTTTTTTTTTTAAGTAACACATGTATCGGGGCTGTACTTACTAGTTTCTACCGTACAGATATCCAGCACCTCCTACCAGCATTGCTATGTTTATATGCTCAGTTTTTTTTTTTTTTTTTTTTTTTCAGGATGTCTATGGATTGCAAGATTTTTTACATTTTTGTTTTATTTTATGCAACCTCAACATACATGGGTTTCTTGCTTCTTATAAAGGTACAATATATTCTCTGTGTACGTCTCTCTGAACATTGAATGTGGATTGACCCATGAGGCGAAATAACAAGACAGCATGCGGGCAAAACAACAAAAGAGCATCGCCTAAGATACTCTAAAGCAAAAGCATGTGAAATATTTAAATGAAAAGCGTTTGCGTTTTTTTTTTTTTTTTTTTTTTCCTAGCGCATAAGCTGATAGAAAACCCTTTCTGTTGGCACCAGACTGTCTGACACAAACTCAAATTGATTCCTAATTGAGTTTGTATGGATTTTGTATCCGGCTTTTGTTGGTTACATTAAGACCTGACTAGTCTCATTTTACTACGGCCTGTGTGGATGAAAGGCAACTGTTATAAATGTACGACAGTGACTTGCATTATGAGTATTGAAACTGTTAAAATAATGGGGAATTTCTTACAATTTAATAGACTATGAAGCACCAATAATTCCCCAAGAAAATAAAATATCTTATGAGGATATTACAAAAACTGCAGCTTCATTTGGATTTCTGCGAGGCAAAATCAGTGCATCTCCAATGCTTCTAAGATGGGTTAGTGTTTGCAAATGACTTTTCTGTGCAGCGAAGAAATGTGTACCAGGATTGGAATAGAAGGGCAAACACAGATGTGTTCTTATCCTAAGGGATGTTGTGAGCTATAGTGGGAAATGTGGATTTCTCCGAGGCTGGACTAGGACCAAACTGTGCCTGCACCTGGCAGCAGAGCAAGGATTGGCACCGCTACCCACATACACAGAGAAAGGTCTGTGGAAAGGTCTGCCAGGAGGGTAGAGGGCACCGAGAGCTCAGACCACATACACGGCTAGTGTTTTGGAGTCCAACTGCAGTAAGAGCATTGTTGCCAGGACGAAATTTAACCTAATGAGATGAGGCTGATGTTGTGGCCGATTAACAGGATTGATCCCCAATCTTCTAAGTCATTTTCCTCAATCTCTAACCTGTCATTAGGGGTGCTCAGTGATCTGCCCTTCTCTTAATCATAATCTGCCGTGAGTAGTTAGACAATCTGACCCATGCTGTACACTAGGGAAGGGCTCCTCTAGCAAGGTTAGAAGAAGGTTGCAACTCATTTTGATTTTGGAACATTGTGAAATTGATGGAGCAAAATAAAAAAATAAAAAAGGAGAAATGAAGTAGATCTTCTTTAGTATGGTGAAGGATAGGAAGTCACAGCCAGATCTGATCAATCAACAAATTGCTTCTTGGTTACATAGAAAACCCAAGAACAGAATAGTCTCAAAGTAAAGCCAGACACATAACAAATGACTTTTCCACCATAATTTAGACCTCTAACTTGGAGGAAGAGTGTATAAATGTGATCTATACAATAATTAGAACAGACTTGTAGCATATGGATTGACAAATGACTAGGCCTCTTGTTTATGTAGAGACACTACAGACAGAATAGTCCACAGTGCGTGACAAATGATGTGTCTCTTTGATCCGCATAAATCAGCTCACCAAGCTGGGAAATGATTTCGCACTAGGCATGTTTCACCATGTTCTTCGTGCCACCACTATATCAGAGTATAATAATGGACAGACCAGCAATGACTAATGGCTGTCTTGAGTAAAATGTGACAACACTCTAGTTTGGCTAAAAAACACTAAATAGATGTGACAGAACCAGACAACCTTTTTAGTAAGCACAGTGAGACCAGAATACAGTTCAGACAACACCAACCTGCGTGTGCAACTTAATGTGAAGAGTTCAGATTAAATTCTAGGGTCCTTAAGCTTGTGTTCTCAAGGAGAGGAATGATCCACCGCTGATCCACAGTCAAGATACGATAGAATCTATCCATAACCATCAGCTTCTGTAGCAGACCCTCTTCTGAAGCCAATCACTGGCATTTATGTAAACTCTGTATCTAATGGTAATTATGATGAAGGGGAATGTTTTTATAGATGCTCATAAATTTCATAGATTTTTTTTTTTCAAAGCCTTTTAAAAGTCAAAGAGGAAAGAAAAGTATGTTTAAAGAGTGTGCATGTTTATTCTTCACTTCAGGTCCAAAACAGATGGCTCATCTGTGCAGAGCTTAAATCTAAATTTAGTCCATCTTTAAGGATTTTCTTTTCTTTTCTTTTTTTGTAACTGGCCATGTAAAAATTATAGTTGTTTACTCCTGCTTTAACAGTGACTTAAATTTTTTTTTTTCATCTGAGCAGTTGAGGGCCTTGCTCAAGGGCCGAACAACAGCAACTTGGTTTGATCCTGTGACCTTCCAATGCCTTAACCACTGAGCTACCCAAGTCCCTATCCTTTGGATCGATGGATTCCAAGTGGGGCAACAGAGAATCGTTCACCCTATTGTTGAGGTAAGTTCAAATTTCAGCGATGCCACAACCACTGGTGTAGGGGAGGGGGATTTTTATGTGGAACTTATGTATGTGGAAGAGGGTGGATAGCACTTTCCTCCGAGTGTGCGGGAAGTTTGGGAGAAAGTGGGGAAGGAAAACTTACCTAAAGAACTCACAAGAAACCTTTTAAGTGATTGTGCCAGCAGCTCTGAGGATATCTTGTCAGGTGGAGGCATGAAGGCGAGCAAGAAAAATGTTTGTGAAGGTTGGTGGAGAATGTGAACTAAATGTCACCATCAATGGTGATCCTGTGCTTAATCTATGTCATAAAAGCATTCCAGTGAGATTCCAGAGAGAATGGAAATACAACATTGTGCTAGAGTGCAAGCAGGACCGTACAGTTACAGGACAACAGAGCAATCAGTTAGTTCACACAACAGGGAGATGTCCAGCAGTTCTAATAATATTTTCAGGCATTTTGTTGCAGAGTAGCAAGTTTGGAAAGCAATAACTGTGAAGATGCAGGTTGGGTGAGTTGGTAATATTCTTGAGCGAGGTTGGGGCCTCCCCAGCTCCCAGCTCTCTGGTCTAAACACTTGATTGAAAAGAACTCCAGCGAAGTACTTCCAGCAAGCAGTGTCCCTAAAGTGAGCTGTGTCAACTGAGTGGCAAAAAAAAAAAAGAAGAGCAACAGAACCATTAAAACACTAGAAGAAACTTGGTCCTGGGATGTATGTGCGAGATTTTAATGATTTGTTTATTTTAATCTCACGTCATTTGTATTGATTTTTTTTTTTTTTTTTTTTTTTGAAAGATTACAAAAGAATTTATACCAATTCTGAGTACTTGCCATTTTAAAGTGGGATTAAGTGCGGTACTGTCTGGAAAGGGAAAAAAAAAAAACACTATACAGTATAAAACACAGCCAAGGTCTACTGTAGAATTAATAAAATCTCCTTGGCTTATTAGAATGTCCAATTATTTAAATCAAAAAGGAAGGCGAGAGTCTTCTGTGTACTTAATTTAACTGTCTATTCAGAGGGTCAGCTAAGGGGGTGAAAGCAATTTAACACACTCTACAGAGACTTCACATTCATTTTGGAACAGACCGACGTCGTATTTTGTGTTTATTGGTCTCAGGCACTTAAGTGATAAAGCGCACAATGCATGGTGGAGTTTTGTGTCAAAGAGAAATCGCTGGAAAATTCCTGCCCTATTAATTTATTGAGGCTTAATTACTTTTTTTTTCTTCTTTTTTTCCCTCCTCTTCACAACTGGAAAATGACTGATAAACTGTGGCATTTTGTGGGAAAATACCCAACACACGCAACGTAAAGTAAAATGCTTTAATATGTACGTACAAACACTCATAGCCTGTAATGCTTTACGCTAATAAGATAGTGACGAAAACAATATATAAAGGATGTTTCAACCTTTGATTATCTGATAAACAAATGTGTTTTATGCACTATAAGAAACTAAATGGATAGACTAAATGTATGCCTGTGTCGAAAGAGCTGGCTGAGCTGAGTATCCACTTATAATTTCACTGATAATACAATATGAAGCGTTTCAGAATGAAATTATTTTCAATGTTTTAAATGGTTCAAAAAAATCATATTTCATATGTACATATTATGATGTACTAACATTTTTCATTCTAACAACAATAATTCACCATACACAAATGTGGATTATTATTTTTTAAACACATGTTCCAGCTGTTCTGTTAAACAGAAACACATAGACAGAACAACACACCAGCTGCAGCCATGAAAAAAGGGACTTCACATGTCCCAGTGCCCAGCGAACCCAGCCCAGAGATAAGCGACTGAACTCGAACATTCTAAAGAAGTGCCCTGGCTTTTTCTGCAAGCGAATCCTTAAGCAATTCTGCCATTTTTGCTTCACCAATCATATGACATGAGGAAAAGGAGATGAGAAAAGGAAGCGGTTTGAGAGGCTCTGGAACGAGGCCAGGGTCTGCCGTCATAGCTCTACCACTTTTATTTTTCTCTCCGCCGCCGCTCGAGTAGAGACACATCTGAGAGCAACAAGGCACTAATTACAGCCCAATGATCAGAGGCTTGCTGTGACATCTTGTCAACTGACCTCCCTTCAGCTCCTGCTGTCACCGGCTGCATTCACAACATTGGGGGGTGGGGACCGTGCTCAGGTGCCAGTGTGTTAATAGTGTGAATATGAATACACTCTCTCCTGTTTGTGTAATGGGACACGGGATCCAACCTGTCACGGTGTAAGATTTTATACTTTTAAATTCATATCAACTGACTCATTTTTTTTTTTTAATGCATATCAGCTGACTCAATATAGTTCAGAAATAAATGTTGTACCTGTGTTTTTATCTGTTTGAAGCTTCAAATGTCCATATCTCTATCTGTATTGGTTTTTAAACCCAGGTTTAAATATAATAAAGTGGGAAGGTGATTCTCAAATTAAAAGAAAAATAGGAAAGGTAGAATTTCAGCTGAATGTGTGCATACTCTATAAGTTTTAGCCGTGACAGTTTCTCAACCTCAGCTACATCACTCGAGTTAATACATGCTCTTAAAAAAAAAAACCAGACTTGTCTTAACAAGACTCCAGACTTAAAATAAAAGCCAAATAATAAAAAGATGTAACTCTTTTCTCAAGCATGTATCTATTCAGTTATATCCCTAATAAAAACATTCAATGTAGAAGGAGGTGAAAGTGAGTGCTCATTTCTGCTTCTCCTACACCGTTAATGCATTACCATTATTTCTTTGAATTCAGACCATTTTTTCCTCATATCCAGTCAATCCAATAAGTAAAACCATCTCCGTTTTACGACTCGGAGTCTGCAGCACAGCACATTTTAGTACAGTATATAACCACTTTATTGCTGTCTATACTGCTTCTTTAATAATGCTTACAATTAGTCGTTGCTATTGCAAATATCATTTATATTCTTGTTTACTCTAAGGATAATTAGATTATCAAAACCTCATGTAGCTTCCATTGACCAATGTAGAGAGTATTTACATATTATGTGGCAAAATGTATTTATCATATGGTGAAGCAGAGATGTGTAGGATAAACTCTGTGTGTTATTGGTTGACGCATCGATTTATCAGCTAAATAGTACAAAGAATAAACCTTGAGGGACTGAGTTTTAAACATAGACATATGCTGTAGGTATATGGTAATTACAGTACATGATTCATGAGCATGATGTCATTTGTGACAAATTGGTGGTCTCATTATGTATTGAAACTAATCTGGGTTGAGTTTCCCAAAAGCATCAGAGCACAAAGATAATTGTTAAATTAGCATCCAGTGTGCATCACATTGAACACACTATCTCTCTCTCTCTCTCTCTCTCTCTCTCTCTCTCCCAGTTACAATTTTCTTAACGATGCTCAACACCGATCGAAAAAGAAAAACTATACATTTAACCAAACAAGAGTGATTACATTAGATTTTGTTCCATTTTATTGAAATTAAGTCATAAAAACTGACGGAACAAACGAAATACTTTAACATGTTAGAATATTAGGTAAAGTTTACATAAGAATTCTCATCAAAATGTGATTTCTGGTTTCTAATGATTGGATTTAATTATGTAAAGTGAATGTGATCAAGCCACATGGTGTTAATGTAAACCAATTACATAAGGAAATTTTGCAGTGATGTTCAAAGGAAATAACCATTATGAATAACATGATTATAGTGCAATGTAGTGTAGTTTTCTTTTAAAACTTAAATAATATTTTATTTATTTTTCAGAGTATTTAAATTTCAACTGAAAAAAAAAAACAAACAAAAAAAAACCAACTGACTAAATGAATGACTTTATTATTGGTACATACTGCAGTATCGTGAGGAGATCCTCTGAAGTGGTGACCGGAAAAGTAACTGTGACTTTGGTGAATTTTCCAAAAACTTTGCAGCAGAAGAATGATGGTTAAATTGCAGACTGGGCTTCACTCTGAGCAGCCTTTCCCTCTACAGTTACAATGATCTTACCTTCATGGGGCTTTGGGGAAACTTTGCTTTTGGGGGACCATGACCTTTCGAACATACGCTGAATCTGAGGATGGATGGTCGCAAACATTCGGGACCATTCGGCAATATGTTGGATGAAACCACAGCAGCCACCATCTTGCGAAAAGAATGATTGAAGCTATCAGTAATGGAGTGTATAGTTTTAGCTTATACAATAGTTGTCCTGCATTTTTGTGACAAATTAATGGAAAAACAAGGGAAGCGTCTCTTCACAGGCTGTCTTTCTGTGCAGCAGGGCATAGGCTGGGATTAGAGGAATGAACGCCAACACTGGGATATTCTTCAAAGTTTAACTTGATAACAGACTCTGCATACTGTGGGTCAAGCAGTTCTGTTTATTCTGGTAATACTTAGTCAGAGAGTAACAAATAGGAATTAGTCTTCCAAGCAATACATCCTCCAACTTCACACTTATATTACAAAATGATACAATGTGATACAAAGAAATAACCTTTTACTTCTTTGAGGTCCTTTGATGGCTGAATTTTACATTTAGTATTTTTTGAGGAATACAACCATATAATATTCTTATTTTAAAAAATGTAAATAAAAAGGATAACGGTAAGTGTTACATAAACACACACACACACACACACACACATACATACAGTACACACACACACACACACACACATACACAGGTCACTTCAGAAGGGATAATACAGAACACTCCAGTGATATGATGCATTAAATGGGTGAGTGTCGATAGTGGGTGTATAAAAGGGGGGCATGGATGTCAATATTGGATGTTTCCTTTCTACAGAGGCCCAATCAAACACACAGCATGCTTCCTGTGTTGTTGTTGTTACAGCATGAGTCAGCAAGATGCAATTGACAAGTAAGGCTTTCTAAACCCTGCAACTTTCCACAGCGCTTAATCATTTTAAAGACAGGAAATAATGCATCGTCTCATTTGTATGCAGATAGCGTACAGAATATTCATTATAGCCACTGAGATAGTGAGCAAGCACATTCTTTCTTTTCAACCAAGCATGATTTTAGTTGTATTTTATAGCTTTTACCAGTCATGTTGTTTCCTAAACCGATAACACCAGAGCACTGTTGAACGCTCAATTCTGATTGGTCAGAAAGTGTTGATTTATTTTCTATAACGGTACAGCTCACAAAGTTCTCACAAAGTTGAAAAACGAGTCTCCCGTGTCAGTACTTTGTAGCAGTTGCCAGAAAACTCTAGTTAAGGTAGGGCTTATGTCTTTATCAGTGACATAATAAGATGCATTATATTGTCTTATCATATCATTGTTTTCTCTTAATATCATGACTAGCTGCATTGTTTTGTTTTAAATGAGCGAAAAAGGGAAGCTTTTACAGAAAAGATGCAATAATGAAAGTGATAAGAACTACCTTATATTTGCAGACTACAAAACAACAAAAACTACAAAAAAATATATAAATAGCAGGTAAAATTTCTTGAAATTTCAGCTAATTCAATAAATATTTCTGTTGATTACATCGCCTTTACATAAATATAATTTTATTAAGCGAAGTATTCTTGTTCATTACAGGCTTACTATATCAGCAGCTAACTGTGCAGGTCTTTCTTGAAGTGAATAATTATTTCTAAAAAAAAAAACGCTTCATGGTTTTATATTAGTTATCCAATAATATGATTGGGAAAAATATTAAATAATGTCTTGCTTCACTTGCTAGGAAATAAGTTTTTTACAGCTATAAATGGATAAAAGTAGATGATGTTTTAAAATTGTACATGATGTTTAAAAATTACTGACTACTGCGTTATATGAGGAATAAAAGCGTTGCTTTTGTAACTACGTCATCGATTTATTCCTTGCATGGCAGGAAATGTCATTTTTACAAGCATTGACAAAAATGAGCGAAAAATACTCCAGCAGCTGTGTTTAAATGGTATGTACACACATTCCTCCAAATGCTGTGTTTCGGATCATGAAAAGTGAATAATATAAAAAAATGGTGGAAAGAAAAACTAACTATTTGTGTGTCACGATGGAGTTAGATTAAGAGTAAGATTATGCAGCAGATTTTTATGTAAAATGTAATAGTGTAAAAATTAAGTGCACAACATGGCTAAAACCCTAACCCCACTTCTACATTTGAGGCAAAATACATTTTTGAGGAATAATGTTGCAACAGTACTGCTTCTTGACCAACACCAATTGCACTACGTAAATGTGTTCACTATCCTGTCTGAGAATAAAATATTAACAATTTCCATTGATAGTCCTTGGGTGCTCAATAACATATAGAAGGTTTCGAACAAATAATCAGCACAACCGAAACATCAGGCAACCCTGAGGTCTACACGCATTATGCATTCTTTGCTATGCAAAGTAGATAAAACACGTCTCCTCATAAAGGCAGAATTATCGAGTCATTAAGCGCCATTCCACTTCCAATATTATTTCCTGTTTTCGTATTTGCAGAGCACATGATGACACCAATGAACACACTCATTAGCCGGCGAGTCTCTGAGATGTGCGCCTGTAATTATTAGGGGTGCGGATGATTGCGTTGGAATTGAAATGTTTATTCCAGCTGACTGGACTGACAACACGTAAAGTTGTGCTATGTTTCCGTAGTCTTTAAGAACAGAAGTGAGAAAACCATAACCATGGAGAATGCAGCCATTTGGGCCCAAGTGCACGATACAATTGCTTCAGAACAGTTTATCCTTCATTTTGAAAAAAAAGAAAGAAAAAGGGATGAAGTGGGAACCAAGCCAGTGCTGAATGGCAGAAAGCGAGATACTGTATATTGCAATCCAGTGACAATGAGTGTCAGAATGACTTAGCTAAGAAAGGATATCCAAGCCATTCAATATGAGGCAGACTTCTTTTCCCTCCCTAGCAACTGAGACAATGCATGAGACAGAGCGAGAAAGCAAAAGAGAAAAAGAGAGAGAGAGAGAGAGAGAGAGAGAGAGAGAGAGAGAGAGAAAAAGCAAATAGGGATTGGCCTTGGATTAGGGAAAAAAAAACATTTAAACCAAAGTCACATCTACGATAATGAAAACCAATTGAGTCTAGCCTATAAAAAGGTTTATCCTCCATACTCATACTAGCCTGAAGGGGCAAGAAAATTAACAATCTGGAAAATGGTGCTGGAAATCTATTAATCTGTACTTTTCCTTAAATACCTATCTTTATTTTTAACAAATATCCATTCAGTACAGAATGTAAGTGAATTTTAAGGAGACCTCTGACTGGAAAAACTGCAAGAAAGAAATCTCCAATCTGCAATCTTTGCTCGCTCTAGCAACCTAATTAGTTTGGGTGGTGGTGGTGGTGGTGGTTTTTCTCTTCTTTTCTTCCCTGAAAGTTTTTCCGTGAATTTAACAAAATAATCAAAGCAATCAAGCCTGACTCAAACAACAAATAAGACACTTCACCAGAAAGAAGAGCGGTGAAAACTTTCTCCTCGAAAAAATGATTATCAAACAAAATTACAAACAGTTATAGTTCATCTTTATCCAGACCATATCACTTTGATGGTGTAAAAACTGATGAGGCATTTATATAGAAAGACAAGTTGCCAAATAAACATGTGGCAGATGTGCTAAGATCCCACATTTACAATATGGACATGTTTAAAGTTTTTACAATCCATGAAAACATGCTGCTATGAATTACGTCCATGGGGCTCAACAACTGTGCTTCATTGTCAAGAGCGAGCAATGTTTCTCAGTGTCCTTTCCTAAATCTATATTTCTCAGGAAAGAGTCCAGAAAGAGGGGGAAAACGATAAACCTCAAGACATGGCAAATTATACCTTTCAACTTAATTCGACATGCCATGAGAAACACACTCGCACCACTTTTTCTTATTCTGGATTTCTTTTCTCTTTTTTTTTTTGCTGCTGAAATTTTTTATTTTTTTATATTTAAACCCCTTTAGGCAGTGAAACAACCAGAAACAGCAATATTACAACATTAACAGATTGCTTTCTGAGCACCGTGGTTTCTCTCCAGGGTGTCTCCATGAATGTCAGTATTAAAGCTACGCTAGAAACTCTAACGATGTGTTTAACGTGATGCTAGACGTACATTTATTGTTAAGTGATTTTATACCTCCCATTTCTGTAAAAGCTTAGAGCAACTTTTAATAAAACTTCCGATGAAAATAGCTTCCAATGGAGTTTGGAAGCTGACAAAACTATTTAAATTTGAATTTCATATATCTGGATTATATACATATCCTATTTGGTATTTAAGAAATATATACGTTTTTCAAGTATGTTTTTTTTCCACTGACTATGGTTTATAAGATTTACCATTTAAAATACGACTCTAACCTTTAAATACCCGAAATCGCGAAAATCCAGATTTAATGTCACTAAAAGTTGAAGCATCTTGGATTCCCTGGAAAAAGTGGAGGAACTCATCGTTTAGCCAAATGTGTCACACACACATCCATAATGTCAGGAGGAAAGTGTAAAGAGATGGTGAGTAAAGTTAAGTGGAGCCAAAATGGAAGATGTTCTAGTGAAATAGCTACTTTTATCCAACCTTGGCTGTTATTCTGAAAATGTTTGCCAGAAGGCTAACATTAGCATAGCCTGACTAGCTAAATGTTACCCAAGATTGTGCAGACTTAGCGATAGTATTTAACATCACTATAGAAAACTAGGATTTTACAAAAAAATACAGAATAATAATACAGAGATCAAATTCTAGTCTAGTTTTCTTAGGAAAATTTAGCTGCTTCACCTAATTGGCCTAATTTACATCAAATCTATGTTTTTGCGATTTTTTTTTCAACATCTGTATGAATTTTTTTTTTTTATTGTATGACTTAATTTGTATCATAGATAAATAAACTATTTATTAAATATGCCACAAAAATATTTCACATGACATGAATTTGAAATTCATATTTTTGATAGTTTATCAGCTTTTTTCCCCTCGATGGCTGCCCTTGTTTATTTTTTTTTATCATTTATTTTAGAAATAACAATAAAATATCTATTTCAGTATTATAATAATAATAATGATAAAATCCTTTAAAAAAAAACATGTAGCAGGGTTAACAGTGTTAACTAGTGGTTATAATCTCTTCTACTGTACTGTAATGCTGTAACTGATGATGTGGGTGAAAATATGGAGCACTATTAAATGTCAATTAATTATGACAAAATAATTTACCAAACTGATACTGAACAACATAAAAACAAACACATGGTAATAAAAAGGTAAAAAGTAAAATTTTAGGGTCTATTAAATAAAAATTGCGAAAACATTTGTTCTTATTGTTAACAAAAACACATAAATTCAGCACATTCAAGTTAAAAAAAATTAAAAAGCCTTTTATACATTTACCTTGAATTGTGAAAGATCAACTAGGATGTAATTACTGCACTGTACCAAGGCTTATAAAACTCTTTATAGTGCCTTGTTACCCAGTTTAAAAAATTATCAGCAATCACAAAGCATTGTTTTGACCTTGAAGCCTTATTCTAAGCTTCTATCTTAAGAATGAATGAGAGATAGAACCTTATAATACTAGGGACACTTTTATGTAAAAAAAAAAATCTTCTCCAATGTTTTTTCTCCAACATGATCCGGGAAGCGTTCCAAGTGGTTTTAATTTCAGTGAAAGTAGAAACAAAGTGTTTCAAGTTTCAGAGTAGAAGTAAGTGGATTGCGTGGATTCTGCACCTGTCTATCGGTTTGGACAACGCGCATGCTGTTCCAAAAGCCTATTTATTTAATTTGGTTACTTTTTTTTTTTCCCTCCCCATCCACATTTACCTTTTGAGAAACTTGTCAAAAGTAAATTTATTTTGTCTAAACGTTTTGGGATAAAACAAAAGTCTCCAAAATTATGCAAAAGATAAAAAAGTCGAGAAATAAATGAGTTGTAGTGAGTTTTATGACCTGTTTTCAACTATTGATCTTGTACACACACACACATTTTTTTTAATTGGATTTATGACCTGGCTTTGGAAATATTTGCCTCAAACCTCACGGCCTTTTTGAATAATGTCTTCCTTCTGACAAATAATCAGTTTGCTAACACAGAGAGAGAGAGAGAGAGAGAGAATGTTTTTTTCTTGATGTGTGACTTTCAGTTTTGTATTAGTGTCCAGTACCGTGGTATAATCACAGTTACTCTGAGAACATGGTATGAGAATGAGGCAAAACAGAGCCACAGGAGCCTGTGAAGTGAACTGGCCTTTTGGTTTGCTGGAATAAATTGGTACCATATGGTGCGATGACAGGATCGCTCAATCTTCTGTGTACCCGAACAGCACATTAATCATTTTGGGGTGGATATTCTTTCCCTTTCATCGCACAGGAATTTCCAAATAGCCCCCAAATTAATTCCTTCACACATGCATGGAATTTACATATAAAATATGTATTCAGATGTTAAAGCTGTTTTAGGGAATAAGTCTTTTTTTAATGATCCACTTCAACCAAAATCAATCAATTATTTTTTAATTTAGCACATTACAATTTCACCTTTTTTCTTTTTTTGTCTTTCTTTCTTTTTTTTTGGTTTTGTTAGATTTTTCTAGCTATGAAAATGAGAACTTAGCAGTGTGTTAGTTGTATATGGTTAATAAAACCTTGTGACTTTATAAAACATTGACAGCAGAAATGAGACAGGAGACTGTAGTGAGGGCCAAAGAAATGACCCCGCAGTACTTTGAAGATTTAGTTATGTGTGATTTCTTGACTGTGATTTGCATGTATTATTTTTGGGCTGTTCTAGCTACATTAAATTTTCTTCTGTCACCACTGAATGAAGGAAACGTGAGGAAGAAAAGCTGTGGAGAACCAAGGAGTTGCAGCACCCCCTTCATGCAAGAGGTGTGATGTGTCAGCTTTTTACTCTCAGCAGAGGTAATGATAATAATGAGGTAATAATGATCAGCAGAGGTCTGAACATTATTATTATTATTATTATTATTATTAATAATAATAAATACACAATATCAATTAAAGGCATCACGCCATTTTCTCCCTTCTTTTCTGATACTGAAAACTTAAGTATCAGCTAATAACCATTCAAATTGTTTTCTTGCAAAACTGCTAACCTTTTTTTTTTTTACTGAGCCATTTTACAGTTAAATCCTTTTACACAAAAACACTTTCATTGTAAATATAATAAATATAATTAAGTATAAATTTCATAACATCAATCCTAACAAAAATAAATAATAAAAAAACTAACAAACAGTCGAGTCCCATTATATGTAAAGATTTCCAGTTCTCCAAATAAATTACCTTTTCAAATCCAATATGGCTTTTTGTTACAGGAAATGATATCCAATATGTTTTCATCGATATCTGTTCCCACCATTTTTTGCTGGCATCAGCCCAGTGCCAAGTCTGGCGGTCAAATCAGTGCCATCTGTGATAGAAATAAATCTATTAACACCTATTAAACAATCATTATAAATAAATAAATAAATAAATAAATACTATTTTAAGTACAATTAAATATTGTTTCATTAGTTCATACAATATATTTAATATAATAAAAATGGTGTTATATTAGCACTAAGAATCAGTGAAATACATCTGGATTCCTATGAACACTATGACTACTAAAAGTATATCTACAGTATATCATCTAGCTGTAACAGAAGATTCATGCAACTGCTACGCTGCCTCGTGTCTGAATGGCATGGCAGCTGTAAGAATGCAACTCATGCATTAGATTCTCTAGCCTGCAATAATAAACCTCTCAAGAGACACAGAAAAAAAAAAACTTTAAACGCGTGCTTCCGTCTTCACCACCCGGAAGACATATTGCTCGCGTGGAGCTTTTTTAGATTGACAGCCGGCCCTTCTCCTGAGAAAAATAGTGTTCGGTTGCAGTGAACTCCCTGCCGCTGAAATATGTTCTCATTATCGCAATCAGGTTACACAGCTAGCTGAGCGCATAAGTAAGCTGCTTAGCTTCATTCAGAGGAATATAATCATCTGTGTTAACTGATGAGCAGTGCTACGGTGGTAGCACGCATAAGATATGTAAGATACATTTGGGACGCCTCAGCCTAAGTTATTACACGACGCACACAATAAGAATATTGTGGATTTATCCTCTTCATTGGTTTATCCAGTCAAGTTTCCAAAGTCAGCTCTTTTGTTTTAAGGCTTGGTCTTATTTCAGTTCTGGTGACTGTAGTTAATATATTGGAAAATGTTTTTTTTTTGCATATGAAATACTAGTGGGATTGAGATCTGCTGGTTAATTTAACCTACCTTATTTGTATGCACACACAAAAAAAGCATTGACTCTGAAGAGATGAAAGTTTATATTCGTGTTAGAAATGAATTGTACTGGGGGGAAATCATCACTCGGAATAACAGAACATCAGTATCAAACACTGCATTATTGCTCCTAAACTATGATATCAGAAAACCTTCATACATCTCTTTACTTAGCGAATTGAACAAGAGCAGATCCTCATGCAGAAGAAAGTTCAAGAAGAAGCCTGGACTGATGAATGCTTGATACAAATGCTATAAAAGAGGCGTTTTTATTTTTTTTCCTCCTTCAACCACAATCGTACAGGAGATTCATGGGCACCCGGCTTGGGTTGTGAATAAAACATAACTCTGGATAATTGGCTGGGGCAATGTTTTCTTTTCCCCCTTGCCCTCATTGATAATTTTCTCCTGCAGCCTCGGCCGGCGTTCGCCGTGAGATCAAAGTCACTGTCACACGCCTCCAGTGGAGAGACGCCAAGCCGTGTCTACCCTGCTAGATTTTATTCCTCAATGCATGATTAAAGAAGGCATACTGAGATATAGAGAAGACCCAGAGAAATAAGGAAGAAGGATTGAAATATTGACTCATTTAATTTTTTTACCTGGTTTCAGTCAAATATGTATTGGCTTTAAAAAAGACATTCATATCAAGGCTAGAAAACCACAGGACAGCAACATGAGGACAGAAAAAAAGAAAAAAGTTTTTTTTTTTCCTCCAAAATTCAGGTTTTTGGCATAGGTAAAGTTTGGGATTTAAAACGATGAGGCAATAATCTGGATTTTTAAAATTGGAATATGAGAAACACAGGTCATCTAATAAATGAGCATTTTGACTATTTATTTAACAGAATAACCTATAGTATAAGTTCTAAATAAAAATAGAATAGTAAAAATATTCACCATCTCAATATTCTATTCATTTATAAAAATATATTCATAAATCTATTGAGATATATGTTAAAATATTTAAAAATCCACCATTTCTCTCTCTGTCTCTCTCTCAGCTTTCAATTTGTAACCAGTGTGTTTTGAACCAGACAGGGCCATCTTATGGGCTCACTAAAGGGTACACTCTTTGCCTCCCTAGGGTGCAACTGCACTGGTGCAGAAGAAGTGAACTGCCGAAGACCCCACTGTTTAACAAACATTCCTACTGTGAAGAGAAATTAATAATTCAAAGCCATGGACCAAGGCAGCCTCATTTTAGTGCACTACCAGAGCTTGGTCATCAGTGCGATGCTGATTTATACCGGCCAGTCTTTCTCTTGTTCAGTTCAGATTGATTAAATGAATCCGATTTGCAGGACGCCTTTACTCTGGTGTGTGTGTGTGTGTGTGTGTGTTTGTGTGTGTGTGTGTGTGTGTGTGTGTGTATAATGAAGCTGTAGATGATTCACCTGTTCCACAGCTGGAGCCTACAGCCAACGCAGAAGCAGTTTAACCCATTTTTGTCTCGGTCCTGGTCGAAATAATTTTAAGCTTATCTTTTTTTTTTCTTTCTTTTTTTTTAGGAACAATTCTTTACTAATTCAGTTGCATGGCTTTTGGTGCATTTCTGTTTTTTTATTTTATTTTTTTTGCTATACACCCATGGTTCTCAAAGTGGGGCCCAGGGAGCCCCAGCAGTCCATTAAACATGGCCCATATTTAAAAAAAAAAAAAAAAAGAATTTGCTATAGTGGTGGAAACCACAGCCCACCATTATCAAAGCTATTATATTATTGAATTGCTACAATTATTAATCTCTTTTGACTGGTAACTTCAATTGAATGGGTTTAATCCAAACCTCAATGACTTGGCAATTTTAATAAAAATGTGTTCTGTGAGTGGAAGGTTCAGGAATAAAGAGCTCTATGGCGCTGATAAATTGGCAAAATATTATTTCACACATTTAAAATAATGACCCTAATATTTGAATAGCTGGATTATGCTCAACTTAAACACTTAAACCAATTGTTCAATTATACAATTAAACAAGCAAATTGTCACAACTGAATGAATACAAAATTAGAAAAACCTCTAAATGATAATTTCTGGTGGGGGTGGGTGTGAGGATGGGCGAGAGTAGAATCTGCCGGTGCCTACTGTAACCTCAAAGTCCCTTTTTTTGCTTTAATGACAGAGTGCACTCGAGCTGGCATGGACTCCAGACGTTTTGTGCAAAACCGTATGAGCCATTTTAGATCAAATTCATCGGAGTGTCATCTAAGCTCGTGCTTCAATAGGAGAGATTAGATGTGAGGAAAATCTGAGCTTTTATGCAAAGCAGGTACCATGCTCAATATCACAAACTGACCTAGAAATAGTGCTAAATCATGAATATTAACTACACAGATATTGAGTATTTACTTAATTTTATTTGTTTTTTCTAGAACATTCTGGTTGTTTTCTATTTTAAATATTGATTATTACAAAAACAGTTTTCAAATGTTCAGTTTTAGACTTTTGGATCCCACTGATCATAATGTTATTTCCCTCCTGGATGATGTTGGCGCTGTATAACACCAAGCTCAGATATGTACAAACTCAAAGTCGTGTTCTTGGCTGACTGGAGCGAACCCTCATACTGCAGGTTCTTCCACTGTTGTAGACCTTCCTCTTCAAAGGTTAATGTATTCTCTCATCTGAAATGCTTTTCTGCTTACCACTTTTGTAAAGAGTAATTCTGTTTGTTGGGGGTCGGGGCATTCGCTATGCTCTTTGACCTCTCATGTTAACAAGATATTCACACCCACAGAACTGCCAAGCACAGAATGTTTTTTGTTTTCCCATCATTCTTTACAATCTCTACAGTTTATCATGTGTAAAAATTCCCTCATCAGTTTCTGAAGCAATCAATCCAGTCTGGTTGGAAATAACAGCACAAAGCCAAAATCATTGAGGTTTTGGAACACTAACTGAAGCTCTTGACTTAGATCTGGATGATTCCTTGATTAGATAATTTCATGAATAAGCATTTCAGTTAGAAGCTTTCCTGGCCAAAAAATATATAATAAAATGGCAAACACCTGCTTTAGCATACACTATTTTTTCACTCAGATGATGAACGCCCTATAATTTAAGCCTTAGTGATGCCATTTGAAAAAGCCATATAAGAAGCATATAAAAATTTCCAAAATGTATTTTTTTTTTTTTATTGCTTATTTTATGCAAAGAAACAACTGATTAAGAAATGATGGAGTAAGCAGCATCTCCATCAGTTATGGAAAAATGTGTGAGCACCTTAGCGTGCTCAGTGACAGAGAACAGACAGGACTAGTGGCCCATTTTCCTCATGTCAGACAGCGCCATATGGCAACTGCTCACTTGCGCTTCTTAGTAGCATTCGAAACCGTATTTGTATGCAGGCATAATGGTGATCACCGTTAATTAAAAACACTGGGGGAGCAAGTTCATAGAGTGTACACTACAAAAACATAGTCCCAAAGGCCTTGATGCGTAATGTAAGGCAAGTCCTTGAAGGCATCCAAGTATCAAGGACGGCGAAACTTTCTGACTTGCTGTCAGATCGGACTTTAAATAGCACAAAACCCGAGCTATAGCACTCGCTTGCAAATTTAGCCAGGCTCTTGATAATACTTTGCAGCAAAGCCACACACAGATGACAAGAAAACATGCAAATTTGATATGCAAATAGAGAAGTGATCAATGATCGCTCTAGTTAGGAAATTGCTTGTACCCTGCGCTAACTTTGGTTATGAAGTTTGATCTCATAAAAAACAACGTAGGAATATGATCAAACTATTTTATTAGTATTGTTTTTTTTTTAAATCTGGATCACAGAACAAGAAATGGGGAAAAGACAATAATTGCTAATGATTTAGGCAACTCTAATTTTTATCAATTACTTTCTCAATTGCAAAACCAAGCAAATATCAAAATGCAAAAATGTCTTTTAGGAATGAATGACTGAGTGACTTCTAATTGAGAAACCTCAAAGTGATGATTCATGCTCCTATTACAATCTGAAAAAATAACATATTATATATTTATAAAAGTATCTTGAGTATGGGAATATTTATCCTGATGCCAGATTATTTACCCTGTTTCACAATGAGCTTTTACTCATTTCAAGCTTTAAACATAATTATTCTGTTTTTGTTCATGCCAAGCCTATAATTGAAAATATGAGATAAAATTGATTATTCCAGACATTTTCACTTTGGCATACATAGCAGTTAACCTGGGCGGTATCAGAACTCTACTTACATTTACATAGTAACCTAAACATACAGTAGTACTTGAATTTTAAATAGTCAAGATATTTAGTATTGAGTAGTGACTTTACTTTTACTTTTTTTAATAAAACTTACTGGTTATTTTGAACTTGTATAACTATGGCAGTTTTATTGGTCTGCTTCATAGATAATGTTTTATATTTTTTCTTATCACTATTATCACTACTATCACTACTGCAAATTCATCATTGTTAGAAGATTTAAGCTGGTATTATGCAGATATGTCCATTAAAACCATTGCAAATAAAAGAAAACAAACACATACTTGATGCATACTTAAATCACAGTACTTTGTATGATGATATCATTTTTGTTATTTATTACATTAATAAGCATGATAAATTAAACTAACCCTAACCATGACAGTTGTTTTCGTTTGTCTGATTCACATTCCTGTATATGTTACCGTCAGAGGTGGAAAGTAATTCATTACATTTACTCGCATTACTGTAATTGAGTAGAATTTTTGTGTACTTTTTAAATCTGTAATTTTACTTTTACTAAAGTATGTTTTGTTTAAAGTATTGTACTTCACTAAATTTTAAATCATATTCGCTACTGAGTAAAAAATAAATGAATGAAAATGAAAAATAATACAAATAATACAACGGGGAA
>JAQQZT010000007.1:7876986-7900937 GCA_030068275.1 Clarias platycephalus | reverse complement strand
TGTACTTCAGTAAAAGTTCACTAAAGTAACAGTACTTTTACTTAAGTACAAAATTGTATTACTCTTTCCACCTCTGGTTACCGTTCACAAAAAAATGGATTTCTACGTTTTGAACATACAATAATATCTCCAAAGATTTATATTCATGTTATACTTATTTGCACAAGAGCAGCATATTATAGCAGCACATATACTGAAATTTCTGCATTTTGGTTTGCCTTTCAGTTTCATATAAATAAGTAATGAGGACATATCCTAACTTTACAAACTTTAAATATGCAGGTGTGATTTTAAAAAAAATAGTATAATTTCAGTTCAAATGTTTTTTAGAATATTTGCTGCCAAACTAAATGCCAAGGAAACACAATTCCTGGTGGTGTCTTTAGGATAATCATAAATGCACCAGAAGTGTAGGTTTTCTTTTTTGTTGTTACCCAAAATATAAATCTGTTCACAACAAAGATAAGCTGGACGTACTATTGAACTGTGAAGGATCTTTGTGAGTTCTCTCCTCTAGAACACACCAAATTTGACACTGGTGATTTTCCGGTGAGCTTTACTGGATGTGCTCAGTTAGATGTTTAGACGTTTATGGCACTTCAGGTCATGCTGTTGTGCTATCTGAGTTTGTGTTAAATGTTCTCTCACTCAGTTGAAGGATTCAACATTTCTATTTTGAATTTGGTCTTTGAGCCCTGAAGTGTGGTACTCCTATCTTATCTTCAAAGAATGTGAAAACCTTAAAAAAATAATAATAATAAATAAATAAACCCCCTCAAAAAATCCTAACAATAATTTCCCTTGCTACGACTATTAAGACCAATCACTCTTCAATGTCTGAATGCCACGGACAGCCACGAGGCATCTAAATTTTTAACCAAACCCTTTTGTACTCAAACAAGTTAAATATTAACCACTGCTTCAGATGAGAAAGTTTTCTGTCCTCCTCTCTCTTTTTTACTATTAGCTGAGGATTCGCTGCAGCTCGGGCAGCGTGAAATCCTTTTTGACTTCTTTTTCCATTTGCCTGGAGGTTGGATCAGTTTTAAAACATCTCTGCTCAGGAGGACCATGGCTAACAGGTAATCTGTCTAATTACAGCATTGGAGGGGTGGCCTGGTTAAATATTTACGAACCTCCATAACCTCTATTTCACCCTCCCTGTTTAGGGTTTGCTCCAGAGACTGAGCAGGCTTGCTCTCTCTCTCTCTCTCTCTCTCTCTCTCTCTCTTTCTCTCTCTCCTTCCTCTGCTTTGCCTCCATTAGCTCATGTCTTCATGCCCAGAGGAAGCTGAGCGTGGTGACAGGCAGCGCAGGATTGCTGCTGAGCTCAACGGCTCAATTCTACCTCCAGTCTCTAAATATTGCTTTCCCTGCTAAATATTTGCAGTCATGTATAACATTAGGGTGACAAAAAAAAAAAGAAAGTCCTAAAGTTCTTCAAAAGTTATCGAAATTTCTAGAGCATGTCCTTACAGACAAATCACACACACTTTGTGTGATATATTGTTTTTATATGTGAATAAATGAACAACATGAACAGATGCACCATTTCAGCATGGGATGGTCTGAGAGAGCTCATGTACTGTAAATAGCCTGAACATGTGATCATGATGATATTGCCCTAGGAGTGAAAGAAATAACCACCGAAGAGAAATTATGATAAAAAAACAAACAAACATTAAATTCACTTGGCTCACATGAAAAATAGAAACATGTGAAATGCAAGATGTAAAGTGTTAAAGAAAAAGTACAAATAAAACCTTATCACATGTAAAAACGCATGTAAAAACTTAATGTGGCTATCAATAAATGAATGCTGTTACAAATAAATTTGGTTGTAAAAATACTCACATGTCCCCTCATATGAAAATAAAAGAATTGTAAAAAAGCTGTGTGTGAAAGTAAGTCCATAGATTTACTACTACTATAATAATAATAATAATAATAATAATAATAATAATAATAGCACAGTCACTATTGGAAAAAAATACCAAATAAAATAAATAATAAAATAAATAAACTATGCAAATGAAATTATAAAAAAAAAAACATCTGAAAGCAAAAACAACAGAAAGCAAAAGCACACATGAAAAAAATGAGCTGTGAATATAAATTAAATACTGTGGTATTTAATATCAATTTCCATAAAACGTACATAATAAAAACCAAAGCTGTACAATTGATCAGTTAATTTGTGCAAAATAAATGAGTGAAAAATTAACGTTTTGATTGATTTGATCCTGATTGTCTTTTTTTAAAAGCATGGCTTAGATTCAGATTTTTAGAACTGCGAATCTGTTTAAATATTAAATTAATATCTTACTTGAGACTTGTATCCAACTTAAAGATGCTGAATAGTAATTTTAAAGCTTGAAACAAGCGCTTTTCCCCGTTTCTTTTACGCCACCGATATGAAAAAGGCTTCAAACATCAACACTATTCAAATCAAGTGCATATGGGCTTGAAATAGTCATTCTTTTTTCATTTTTATTTATTTCTTGATAGCAAATCTGCGTCCTCGGTGCGGCTTTTATGTTCCATCCGAAAGAAATTTCATACCATTAAGGATTATTCTATTTTTCATCAATGCAGGACAGGTTATGGAAATATTCCTGCTTTTAATGCCATCGAGTCAGACTGCACAACTTTATCTCAGGTTGCTTGAAATGAGAGATGACCTCATGCACATGTGGAAATCAATCACACTGACAGACACGCCACTTATTCTTTATTACACTCGTATCCAAATGATTGCACGGGGCCCTTTATGATTTCTCTTTTAATGTTTACTTGAGGAATATTTTCATTACGATCTGTCTAATCACATTACTCATCACAGAGGATGAAAAAAAATTAGTAGCTATGTCTTCGTAGCGTACCTTGACAGCTCTGCAAGGGTAAGCGCAGACATGCAGACAGCCTTGGTGATGCTTTGGAGAATGAATGGCTTTAAAACAAAAGGTGATTGAGTTGAAATGCTGAAACATAATGGAAATTCAGACACTCTGTTGTATTGCAAAAGATTTTGACATTTGTTTTGTGCACTGTTGGAAATGTTACATTACCTTTTTTTTTATTACAGGTCAAAATGGGACTTTTTTGATTGTGCAAAATAACAGAACAGATATGAGAGTAAAAACTATCTTATTTCTCTACATAATCTCCTGTTAGACTAATGCACTTATCCCAGCATTTCACTAGTGCTGGATACGTCAAGGTAGAAAGTTTTAAGTACACCAGAGCCATGATGAAACGCTGGCCTCCCAGGAAGTCCCAAACATGTGGAAATAGCTTGGAGCGAGGTCAGGACTTTATGCGGGATGTAGCAGTAACTCCGAGCTGAGTCCTTGGTATTTGTGAATGATTATGTGCGCAGTTCCCACAGAATCTTCTGCAAGTTGGTGACAAGTTATCCATCAATTTTTAAGAATCAGGCATTCCACTTGCTACCACAGTTACCTCATCCAGTACTCGTAGATGTACAGCATTTTGTAAAGACATGTGCACCATTCAGCGTCTCATCACCATACTGTGCTTAAAGTCTTCTGTAAATGTCAATCTGTTTTACACCTTCATTTACCAGAAATTTCATCACAAGTCCCAGTTTGACTTGAACGCCCCTCATATTTCAACACAAATCTCTTTCTGAAGTCTTCAAGAGAACCTTTGGACTTGTAATGCTTGATTTTGAGCTTAAAACGTAAAACTGTATAGCATGCTTCCTGCAGGTGGCACATCTTTATATGCAGAGTACATGGGACTCAAGTGAAATCCAATAGTTCGGGCTTTGCATGGAGAACTATAAAGATGACAAAAACAGTTTTCTGGGCTTGGTGCTGAAAGCCTGTCAGGAAAAATTCCCTCCAAGAGCATATCACCTCCCAAATCCGCTTAGACAAGGGTGCAACAAGCCGTCTGGGGACCCTGTCAATCAAACTCGTAATGTTACCTCTTCTGGGGGATTTTTTTTTTTGTTGCGGTCACACATAAAAAAAACACTCTTCACTGTCCTCTACGGATGGAACACAGATATTTGTGTTTCAAAGCGCTGGTCTCTGCTTTTGTGGTGACTGCATTCTCCTGTGTGTTAAAGAAAAAAAAAAGGGGGGGGAAAATATGAAGATTGGTACTCCTGAAGAATAAATATAGATTTCTTAGGCTTTTGGTGGCCATGATGAATTTCTATTACTGCAAGTAAATAAACCGAAACGTGAAGAAGAAATTGAAGAACTTTGAACGGACGCTCGTAAAACCTAAGTCATCAGATTCTTTGCTCAAGGTGTGTTATTTTTAATGGTTTCCTCAATTATTCAGAATCCCAATAATGTTCTGGATTAAAATCATTTCTGACCTGAATAAGATATTGGATTAATAATAGATTGCACAGGATAATAGAATTTGAACAGTAAAACTGCTTCGATTCTCAGTGATGCCTAGAGCATTATAGTAATACAAAAAAAACGATACTGTAAAAAAAAAAAAAACATTTTAAAAGGGTTTTCAGTGCAATAAACAACTCTAGCTCAGTGTGACTCGGTGTGCGAATGCAGGAAGGACAGATCAGTTCTGCTCACTCATAGTCCCTTCCTGCAAACTTTACCTGAACCTTTAGTACGATTGAGGGCAAGAAGCAGATGGTCAGATGAAAACTGTTGACAGATTTAAAGACTCATTAGTAATATTCTCTCCAGAAAGAGAACTTGCTGAGCAGCGCAAAAGAAGCCGAGCATTTGCTTCGCTTGCGATCCTCGAGCTCGAAACGAGTTACTCCAGGCATCTTGCTGTTCTGGAGCCTCGCTTATGCAATTGGATGGAAGCTACTTTGACTTGACTTGGCTTTGTTAACATCTGTAGTTTGATCAGCAACATTAGCCCCCTACAAATCACCACTTGTTCTTTATTACAAGGAGACAGAGCCTGGAGTTCACAGACGCAAAGCTAAACTAGCTGACACGGGCAGAGTCGAGGCACTAAAGGGCTCGGAATAAAAGCACGAGCTCTCATTTATTGGAAAGACTTGTATGTTTGACTTGTAGGGTGACTAAGTGTATGAAAGTGAGAAGGTCAGATGAAGACAGAGGATTTTATCCAGCAGGAAGTTTCCAAACTGATGCATACATGCACGACGAAAAATGGTTGGAAAAACCTGGAAGAACTGTAAAGAATAATGATGTACGGTATAGCCGTGGAGGAAAATGGCAAAACTTTTCAGATGCAGAAATATATATATATTTTTTCATTTACAAAAGAAAAGGTAAGTGGAGCAAGAGACGTGGAAGGTGATAGTGGAGGTGGGTGGGGGGTGGGAGTTGAATAAATGCTGGGAGGTACAAAAGAACAAATGTTTATTTTTCTGATCACTTTGAATTTACAATTGAATTGTTTATTTAATGTTTATTTCTCTTCTATCAAAACATTTAGCTGTGAACAATAAAATATTATGGAATAATACAACAACAACAACAATAATAATAATAATAATAAAAAATTATAAAACCAACACCACACTAATAATAATAATAATAACAACAACAATAATAATAATAATTATTATTATTAAAGTTTGTTTCTGCTTCTGTTATTTATATATTATTTATTTATTTATTTATTTATTTATTTATGTTTGTTTGTTGGTTAATTAATTACTCTATTTTCCTCGACGTCCCTCCCCAACTGTCCCTCTATGCATCTTTCATGAACAACATGGAAAAAATGCCTTTAGTCTCTTCGCAGCTTACAAAACATTAAATCCCATGAATTTTTAATACCAAAATCTTTTCCGTATTATTATTTTTCCCTTAACTACACATTCCCTCATGATAAATATTATGACATTTTAAATATGATTTACACAGATTTTTGTGTGCCGATTATGATTATTATAATTTTTTTTATAATCAGAAAGTGAAGTGAAAAAAAAAACACCCTACCAAAAACTAGCATATATGATTAATGTTTTGAAAAATTGTGTTTAATGGCAGATTAAGCATAGTGATGTGAGGGATCATCTATTTTCTACATCTCATTATTTCTTCAATGATGGCGGAACAAGTTGTGACTTTATTTGTGCAATGTAAATGGGGTATTGATTGTTTTTTTTTGTTGTTTTTTTTTAAATATGAACATGTCCTTGCCACTCCCTGCTGCACGCAGCAAGGGATCCGGGTTAACATGACCTCACTGTTATAATGACTTTCACTTGCTTTTAGAGAGCTTTTAAAGAATATGCATGCTGTATAATGTTATTTCACTACAGTTCTTCCATAAATTCACAAGCAGAAGCATGAGTGGCCTATTCAGTTTCTCTGTAATGCCATTTAGTAGTTAACATACAGGTATTTCCCAGGAGTGTTTTATCTCTGTAGGGCAATGAACGCTGAGGGAGGCAACCCACTTCTCTCTGCAAGACTAATAAAAGTTATCAAATAAAACAAAACAGAACAAGCTGCTGGTCTCTGATGATCTAGTGCCATCTACTGTTAATATGCACATTATCATGCAGATGCAGTTGTCGAAAAATGAGGGGCATTAAACATTATAATTAAATCCTGATATAATTGAAATCACACAACACTTGTAATTACTGTGGCCTTCTACGAAGCTTTAAGCTTTGGGCATAGTCACTACCAGTCTCTTTCTTCCATTTTGTATATGGATGTGTGTGTACAGTGACCTTCAGCGTTAGACAGAAAAGATTCGTATTCTTGTCCTTTAGTAGATTACACTACATCAAGATAAACTAGTTCAGTCCGTGTACACACATGGTTGAGCCCTTTGGGAATTCGAGAAGCAGTTATATTCAGTCCTTCACTCACTTATGTCTTGTGTAAAAGAAGAATAAATATTTGAGTGAAACACTTCCGACTCTTCAACATGGATTTTCATTCATGTGGTTCATCAGGGTGTTTTAAGACACTTCACATTTTTATATCATATCTTTTTTTTCACAAGTGATTTTTTACATGTGAATTATTATTATTATTATTATTATTATTATTATTATGTAATGCATTGGCTTTTAGTTTTCTGTTAATTTTCTCAAATTACTATTTTGTCCCCACATACTGTACGATTTGCATATGGTTCCCACGATGCCACATGCTCGGTGCAATTTTAAGTGTATAACATGTTAAAATGAACCCTCACTTATTATTCGCATAATAATCATACAAAAGCATGGGTAATGCGTGTTTTTTTGTTCTCTGTTGATGTCACATGTCTTTCAGAGGTGCAGTGTGATATAAGCAGCTAAAAATTCCTGCGCCTAAAATTAGGTTGTATTCTCAACATGTGTAAAAAACACAGTTAAACGGGGCAGGAGTGACTCACTGGTACTGTATGACCAGATGGTTGTGAGTTCAAAGCACTGCTAGAGCGAGACATTGCTTAACCTGTGATCAACATTATAAAAACCTTTTAGTATAGAGCACAATCTGCTATACAAGTCACTTCGGACATATCATCTAAATGAATGATTTTTAAAAACTCCCTTTAGAAAACAAGTTAACCCTTCTAAATACAGAATGAACTCTCACGTCTTCACTCCTTTTCTTATGAGTGTCTTGGGACTAAACCTTTCATAATAGTTTGTGAAACATATGCTTTAAGATAACTAATCCAATAAGATGATCTGAATTTAACGTTTAACAAATGGCCTGAAATTTCTTTATACATGGAGCTCAATGATCATGAGCATTCGAGTCAAACAGGGACTGCAGAAAAACAGGACATTTAAGAGATTAAAAGCTCCCTTTAGTTCTCTATATGATCTCCTGCTGCACTAATGCACTTATCCCAGTGTTTCACTAGTGCTTGGAAACCATCAAGATAGGAGCCATAATCGGACTGACTGCTTTACGTCTGAAACACTGGCCTCCCAGGAACTCCTTTAAAGGCCCGAACATGGGAAATGGCTTGGAGCGAGGTCAGGACTGGCAATAACTCCTGTAATGTGCAAATGGTGTTCGTGAATGATTGTGCCTCTAGTTCTCTCAGACAGATGTGTCTCTTCTGCAAGTTGTTGACAAAGTATTCATCCACTTTCAAGAATCAAGCGTTCCCCTTTCTGAATGTTCACAGGAAAGAGTGCAGCGAGCTCAGAGCCACTTCAGCGGGATCATCATTCACAGACTGAAGGCCTTCTTTAAATCATTTGCAATTAAATGTTTTACTGCTGCTAAGAGTCTCATCACCGCACTGTGCTTGAAGTCTTCTGTAAATGTCGGTTTTACGCCTTCATTCATTTACGCCTTCACTCCATTCCAAGTCCTGGTGTCTTGAATGCCCTATGAAGTTTATTTTTTAATCAGTTCCAATTTAATGCAGAGTATTTCTTTTTAATTCATGTTATCAGCAACAGCTTGAGTGAATAGTAAAATTTAGGTCTCAAAAATGTTAACATGAATTTTTGAGGTATTAGGTATGCTGCGCTTTGGCTTTAATGACAGCATGTACTGAAACTGACAGACTAAATTGACTTAAATTTAAATAAATAAATGGAAATCATTTCTAACATATTACAGCATGTTGTCTCTGTTTTATTGCAATTCTAAGATATTAGGAATGGGGGAAATTAATTATTTCTCAATTACACAGACATGCAAAAAAATGAATAGATATGTAATAGATGTACAGGAATTTCTAAACAAATAATGTTATTAATGTTATTAATTATATAATCCAAATAATTATACATATATTTTATAGTTTGCTTGAATTTCAACTCAAAATGACCAATAATCCAGCCTCTTTCAAAATAAAAATTAGAAAATCATTTAAAGTTGTCACTTCTAGGCATGTTTAAAGATGGGTGTCATTTTAATATAAAGAATGACATAATAAGCATAACAGTGGCAACAAATTTATTCCTAAATCTTTGGGTGTATATTTTCTCTATTGCTTGCTCCTACAACTGTGACATGTAACATACAAATGACCAAGCTTCAAAACATTAAATCTGAAAGCATGAAATAATCAATAAAGTCAGTTGTGTGTTATAACTACAGGAATTCCAGCAAAGCATTGCCATCATATGGTAGATCCATGTATTCATTTGAATGTCATTATCACAGATTAACATACATTAACAGACTTTCGTGTCAGTGGACAGAACTAAGAAAGTCTTCAATTACTGTGTTCTTATGTCTTGCATTAATGTTAGTCAGTTTTGGGATTGGTGCACAGGGTCACACACAGGGTCACACACCATGTAACAAAAAAAAAAAAAAACGATTTGTGCTGGCAGGATCTTCGATCTGGAGTAAAATTATTTAGCAGGAATAACATAAAGAGCCTTGAGAATGTGAGCAATTCCGTTTTTATTCTTCTCACACCACCGCGATTTGTCGATGGTTACAATGTTTAATTAAATAACAAACCAACATGTTATACTTTGTATCCATTTCTAGTTACTTTTAATGTTAAAGTTAAACTTTCTGTTGTCACTTACACTATTGTAGTTAGTTCCAGTCCACTAAATGGTACATTTCATCCCTGTTGGTAGCACACTGCTTGTCTGTGTTTGTTATAGTTCGTAATAGTTCATTACACAAAAGCACATTTTACTGGCTGTGAGTTGGCATGGCAACACAGAATGCAAAGAAAGCTGTGGCTTCCTTGTGAACTATTTTTGTTGTAAGAAGAAAACTAAACAAAATACTGCATAGTCTCTGAAATGTCAGTGATTTCATATTAAATTCTTCTTTATAGAAGTGCTGTATACAAGCAATATCACACTTTTTCACAAATCCTGCTATACTGAATACTAGTAGGAGTTTCTGCCATATATGGGTAAATACTCACTAACCGCTGCATCAAGACATTAAACATCTTATAGAAAGCTTCATCATATTAAAGATTTTGTTGCTTAAAAAAACATTTATTAAATGAATTTATTATTAGGTTTTGGTAATATGTCAGATCTGCCATACAGAAGTGCCAGTGAATTTGCTATTGCTATTAATACTGTTATAGCACGGTCATACTTGCATTTATAGAAAATCTAATAAACACTTTCTGACCATACAGATTTAAGACTTCAGCAATGCTGTGATATGAAGTAAAATGCTGCATTCATTTTTTTTCCTTCAAATTATTCTTTACATTAAATCTCTCAAGGTCTCCATCTCTGGATTTATTGCATGAGCTTACAGCTTAATGTTCTTTATTGCCATTTCTAGGAGTCCACCAAAGAGCTTATTCAAACTTCAACCGCCAAAGACTTCCATCTGTGGCACTTAGGATTCTACACACTACACAGTACAGTACCCAACCTTCAGCTCTACTGTCCTGCTGGAGATTCCTCAATGTGGAGAAGAGCCCTCTGTACTTAAAGCCCCTAGACTCTAAAGCACCATTCTACAGTCTGTTTGAACTGGTCTCTGTTGTGTATCATAACCCAGCTGGAAACACCAGACTGAGCACCATGTGTTACTTTCTTTCTTTCTTTCTTTCTTTTTGTAAAGTGAATAATAAAGACACTACAAGTAAGAGCGAGACACTTTACAGTTTAAGGAAAAAGTTCAATCTAGAACCCATAAGGGTTCAGTGGGTGTCCCTTTGGGTGAACATGCACAGTAAGGTTTCTGCAGAAATGTACAGTGTTTCTTTTTCTGTGAGCTGGTCAGGGTATAGTTTAAAAGATCGCTTTGGCAAGTGTGGCTATTTTCCACTCTTTTCTCCTTTTTGCTTGCTCAAGCTTATTCAAATCATTACACTAAAAGACTGATTTCTTTAGCTTTCTCTTGTTTTTCCCTCATTATCTTTTACCTGGGAGGCTGTACAGTAGGAGACTGTAAGAATAGAATTTCAAGGTTGTTTAAATTTATTAAACAAAATATGTAGATGCCAATTTTCTATGACAACGATTTCTGACGATTTCAGCAATTTAATAAATATTAATTTTACTGCATAAAGGTTTCACAGTCATGCATGGTGTATGCAAGGTTACTTACCAGAAAACTAACATCCTAGTATATCATTTTCCACACGTCATTTCTTGTACATTGTCTTGCCAAAAATAAATAAATCAAGAAAACAAGCAATAAATATTTTAAAACGATGCACACTAATATTTATAGCTCTGATCGCAGCATACAGTGTGGCAGACAGTTAATGTGTGAAAATGATTCCTCATGTTCCCAAAACATCCTTTTCACAATTTGAGTCTTGGAATATACCCAAGCCATCAGGGAAGAAAAAAGTCTGTTGAGATCCTGATCATTCAGTACATCAGCTGATTGAGATGCCACATAACATAACGCATTTCCCTTCTTATCGGAACATTCCCATCACTCCGGACTCATCAGACCACATGACCTTTTTCTATTGATCCAAAGACCAATCTTCATTCACCTTACCAACCTGAAGATTTTTCTGATTTATCTCACTAACAAGTGGCTTCCTCATGGCCACACAGCTGTTTAGTCCCAATCCTGCGAGTTCTTGTCATATTGTGCATGTGAAAATGCTCTTACTTTCATACAGTAGCTCTGATTTCTACTATGCATTTTATCCAATGCAATTTCATCAAGCGTTCGAGTAATACCTGTTAAGTTTTTTCTAACCATATTCCTTTAGCAAAGTTGAGGGTTCAGCACTATCCTTCCAAGTATTAATAGTTGTCTTGGCTTGATCAAGCCAATAATTTAACCTTTGAGAAATGGCAACCTTTTCCTTGGCCAGTTCACAAATACTGTATTATTTCTTTTTCATTTTACATGTGTATATAAATTACAGTTGCCTACTTTCTCAGGTATAAAGAGACAGAATTTTGAAAATGGCATTGTGCTAGAGGCATCCCATTGTTGGGAGCCCCGCTATCTCCTCTGAACACTCAGCAGAAGATCAATCTTCATAGTGCAAGCCTCTGCCTGGGGCATAAACATACATGTATTGTATTTATGGAATTAGACATAATCAGCTTGGTGCAACTGAAAGCTTAAGATCAACACTTTCGATATGTTTTCAGGCTTACTTCGCCTAGTTTTAACCAGCTTATCTATGTTAAAGGCTATTTCAGTTCAACTGTATGAGAGAATTGACAGGGTGACACCGTGACTCCTCAGTGGCTGCAGTGACATGTCTGCTTCTAATCATCGAATCAATTTTGCAGTAAACGTGCCTCGCTTGCCAGAAGTGAAAATACATCTTTATAATGAATGAATCTTGTCATGGGGCAGACAGATTTAGTTTTATGAAAGTATTGCCAGTGGCTACAATTCACACCATCCCAGTTCATGACTATAAAAGATCTGACTAAATGAATAATGAGGTTCGATGCTATTTTGGCAAATGCTGATGCCTGTATTTAGGATATGAGCTGTGTGGTGGTGAACATATAGCAAATCAGACCCTACACTTCCGCAAACACAAATTCAGTTCCATTTATTCTTGTGAAAGATATAATATTGTGAACACAAAGACTTTTTCACCTATTTAGATATTTGTTCATGGTTAAAAGGAGTTCTTGGTCTTACAGTATACTGGTGTAGCCCATCTGCCTTTTGGTGTTCTGAGATGGTTTTCTGCTCATCATGCTTGTAAAAGATCAATATTTGGGTTACTGTAGCCGTTCTGTCAGTTCGAACCATTCTGGTCATTCGCTTCTGAACTCTCATATTAACACAGTTTCAAGTTTCCAATTGGTAAACTGTCCTCACTGAATGTTTTTCTTTTCGCACCATTCCATGTAAACTCTAGGGCTGGGACTTTTGATTAAGCAAAATAACACAGTTATAAAAACTCCTTTTATTTCTCTATATAATCCCCTGCAACATTAATGCACTTATCCTAGTGTTTAGTTTAGTGATCTGACACCATCAAGGTTAAATGTTTTCACAGTCCACCAGAGGTATGACTGGCCTGCTTCATGTCTGAAACACTGGCCTCCCATGAAATCCTTTAATGGCCAAACTGGTGGAAATCGTTTGGAATGAGGTCAGGACTGTTTAAATGTTTTACCGCAGCTAAGAGTCTCATCACCAAAGTGCTTGAAGTCTTCTGTAAGTGTTAATCAGTTTTATGCTTTCATTCATGAGAAATTTTATTCGACTTGAACATCCCTCATACTTAAAACAGCCAATTGGGACAATCAGGCCATGGGCAAAGTCCCTAAGATTACATTATCCCCCCATGCTGATATTTAATGCGAACATTAATAGAAACTTTTGACCTGTTTCTGCATGATTGTATGAAATGCGCTGCTGCCATGTCACCAGCTTATCTCAGATAATTTCATGAACAAGCAGAAGTACAGGTGCTCCTTTTGAAGTGGCTGGTGAATGAATGTCTATAGCAATTATGATAAATTCTTTACCAAAATATCTAATCATTATTCATATCATCTGTGGTTATAGAATAAAAAATACAGCATGATCTTTTCAGATAGCTACATTATGGATTTAGATGGGATTAAACCAACCCATTACACCATCCTGTACATGTAAAGTCAAGAAATACGTTTCCTAATTTTAGCCGGTAGGAAAACTCAGCCAAGTCTGAAAGCATCTCAGAGTTTTTGAAAGCGTATAAAAAAACCACTTAACTGTTCAGTTATGAATATCGCACTCATTTGTGGAGATTGAATGATTAAAAAAAGGTTCATTATGCACACCATAATTGAGACCAACACAAACCAAACAACAGCATTCAGTATAATGAGCCGAACATTGCGGTGGTTGCTGATGAAATCCCCTGACATAACTGCAGACTCTATGAAAGAAATACTCTGCTATATTTCAGGGATAATACATTCTGTCTGGCTGACTTGATTAGCCTTGGTTTGAAACGCTTTTACCTGTGGGATAGAGGACGTGAAAAGCATAATATATGACCTTCAATGCCTTTGGCTTCTTTCATAGGTGCTCTGCCCTCACGGAAAGGTAGCAGGGCTCAGGTTTTGCTACTGTAATACTCGAACTCTAAGCACATCCCCGTCTGTTGTCGTTAGAGTCTGTATCTGGACCTCTTTTGAATTCTTCCACTTTTAACGTTGATGTTCCTCTTGTAGCAACAGCGAAACAGTTACGATATGAGTCTATGGATACGACGGTGTAATATTTTTACGGGAAAAAGGTTCAAATTGGTACCATAATAAATAAATGGCTTGTCTCAATCAAAATGACTTAATTAGTTTTCTTATTTGATTATTTATTCATACTGTAAAAATACATTATTATTGACAGTATTTTCTAGGTTGCTTGTTTGTCATTGCATTTCCATCATTTCCGCACCTTAGCGCACAAGACTTTTCATATATAAAAGCACATATTTTACCTTATAAAAAACCCTAAAAGGTGCACATTTCTGATAAGCTCAGAGCAATCCACTTTACACAGCAAAGAAACATTTCTACCAATTTCCCCAAGAGAATAACTAAATAATTCAATATTTGCCCTGCCACGGCTATCTTTGAAAATACAGAACATGGCTTCGAGTCATATAGTTCATCATCTCACCATTTTTTTTTTTTATGCTGAAAAGGGCCAATAACAAATTTACTGTTTTTTTCCGTGACACAAAACTGATTGTCGTGATTGTTAGGATCCATACGACCATCATTATATGGAAACAGCATTAAGGAAATGCTGTTCAGTGAACATTTTGGAAAAGAAGAAGAAAAAAAAAAGAAAAACCCTCTTGCATGGATTGCCTGCTTCAGTGAGGTGGAGCTAAATCACATACGCAACATTAACCTGTTCAGACTGTTCAGCTGTGTAATTAATGTTACGTGTGTACTTGTTTCATTAATTATGTGGGTGATGAAATGACATTTTAATGTGATTTATACACCATTTCTTCAGGAGGGAGTTATGTTTTAAAAAGTCACCCTGGATGTTTCTCCGGAAACAAGAATGTAACTGTCATCAAATGTGACACTGTGTCTGGTCCGAAATTATACTGTGTGTTTTAATGCTGTAGTATTTTGTTTAGCGACACCAAAGGTCAAATCGCAAATTAAAAATTTGCATTTAGAGACTCCTTAGCCAACAAAACTATCGATGGGTGGACATTTGTTGCTTTAGAGGGGGCAAGATATGACCGGAAATAGGCCGTTGATAATTATTCCTGCTTTCCCAAGTGACCTTCAATAAAAGGCCCACGTTCTCCAACATGTCAAACCCACTTTTCCATTTCTTGTGGCTTAGATAAATAATGCATTTTTTAAAAGGGCCATGGATTAATAGAGCCTTAAACACTCATTTAAAAAGCTCATTTTTGAATGTCAAGGCTAAATTGATAAAGCACTGGTGTAATTTTAGTCAGCAGTATGTCATGTTCTAAGCAAAAACAACAGCCTATAAACGGCCCCAATCCCAGAAGGCAATGCTCTATCATCAGCCAGTGGTTGAGGTTTCACCTTATCATTCTATCAAATGTAGTGGGCTTTGAGAGGACAGTAGGGACCTGGTACAAATGACTTCTATCAGCATTCTAAGTTGTTCCAGGCAACTGAGCCACTGAGGCTGGCTTCTGTCAGATATCCATTTACATTTATCATTATATCGTTATGAAAATGTCAGTTTATACTTTGCTTGATAAAAAAAAAAAGAAAAGAAAAAAACTTCTGTTAAAATAACAAAATGGTCAGCAGCCATTCATAGCCGTCTGCGTGCCTTTTGTTTTCACATTCACAACCACAAAGTATTCATGAGAGAGCCCATTTAATCCCTCTCAGGTTACAATTACATAAGGCACAAGACATCCATTATGGCCACTATCCTGTCTGCGCCGCAAAATGATCTCCATACAAGCAGTCTCTAATGGCGAGCTCTCAGAAGTATGTTTCAAACCATTTAGTGATTTAGAAGGAATCTGAGCAAACAGAAATGATTCACATTCGCTATTTTAACTGGCTGGTCTTCTTAAGAAAGTGATAGTAGCTCATTTGCAACAATAAAATGTCTTCACCTAGAGGAAATTTATAGAAAGAAATGTAGAAATTCTTACAGTACAAATTGTAGATGTAAAAAACTGAGAAACAGGTAATAGAGTTCAGTTTATTTCAACATTGTCGTTGTCGAACTTTGTCAGGCTTGAGTGTATTCTTCTTCTATTTAGAATTAATTTTAGCTAGTTTTAGACTTACTTCATATTTCATACAGTAATGATTATTATACCGTTATTATACATTATTATATAGTAATAAAACATACAGATATGATTATTACTTGTCATACTGTAGAAGATGTTAAAATGAACCCAATATAACCTTGACTAAGCTCTATAACAGAAATTTTTATAACATTCTATGTCAACATTCAATTTTATGGATCTGAAAAGTTGTCTTTATTAGATGAGTAAACTTTTCTAAAGGTTTTTCGAAACCTACATTACAACCAATGCTATATGGATCCTTTGGAAATTGTCCTATGTAAAATTCATGAACATGTTTTCATGAACATGTTTTTTTTCCTTGACTCCTAAAATATAATGAACTGATATCGGTTTCGTTTTCACTGTTTTATTCCGATCTACACTCTCATTTCTTATATGCAATATTTTCAAGCGTTTTCTATTCCACAGCTTTGTAACATTTAAGCACCATTGTGTCTCTAATATGTTAATACAACATACATGTTTGAAATTTTTTTTTACATTACAGTGGTGAAAATGCCTCTACTGTATATATGACTCTTATGCAATGTAATCCACAAGCCTCCCACCGAAGTATAACTCAGTCATGACTGATCAGCCAGAGGTGCACTTTCCCAAATTTTTACCAAGGAACTGAAGTATGGACTTCAGATATAGAAAGAGGTTTTACCATGCAGGGCAAGCAGGATTTCAGAGAAGTGAAGCTAAAAGAATTTGTCCACTCCCCATGAGGCTGGATCTGTTCAATCGTGTCGCCCTCAGGAGGCAAAGTGGATTAGCTCCTATTCGGACAAGGCGAAATTTCCAGAAGTTCCAGATAATTTGTTATAATGAGCATTAGGTTTGCGCAGAGAGAGAGAAAGGCGGTTAAGGCAGTTGTAAGATAGAAAGGAGTGCATTGCTCACAAGCATGGTGAATAAATTAGATACGCAGCAGGCCTGCATTTTGTCTGAAACTTCACAACCACTCGAGGAGCTGCAGGGCCACCAAATCAGAAATGCAAGGGCTAATCAGAAATGGCATGCACACTGTGGCTGCACTGCCACCCTGTACGTATGTGTAAACAGGGCACATTGATGAGTGAGGCCATGAGAGTTCACCTTCACATTCACACTCATTATGCACATTTCAGTTTTCATCATAGTATACCATTTAAAAAAAAAAAAAAAAAAAAAAAAAAAAATAAATATATATATAAATATATTTATATATAAATATATATATATTCCAACAGTTTATTAAGAACATATACGTTTTCATGCATTTTAGCCATTTATATGTACAATTAATGTGTTGAAACTTAAATTAGAAGTTCCTATTATTACTTAAAGCATAGCAAACTGCAATCAGTCATTGCCACCATAGCCTCTTTTTGACTCTCTTGTTAATAACAGTAAAAAAAAAAAAAAATCTTTTCATGTTACTCTTTTCTCTCCCATGGTGAAAAACTTTCTGACCTTTACGAAGTGCTGACCACTGAGACTCCATCCATGAATGATATATAAATGTCTTCTTACAAAAAGCTTCACCAGATCCTAAGATATCTAGCTTTTCTTTGTTGATGCTGTAAACACACTTTCTAAATCCCTATATTATTAAAGGTAAATTATATGGACTGACTGTCATACAATTTCCTGTGAATACACTTTTACGATAAAAACAATATCGAACAAGTGGATTATTATAGTTATCATTTATCACAGTTACAGTACATCAGGAACTACTGTCTGAGCTACTCTTGTGAAAAGAATTACGCCACACACTGAGACTTACACTCAACAGCGTTGTGTTACTGTATATACAGTATGTGTCACTCAACAGTGAATCAAAATCAACACTAATATTCTAATAGTCTTAAGGGACCAACGACCAGCGTTAATAGGCCAATGACCTCTGCTGATCAAGTCAAAAGATTAATCCATGACTAGAAAGAAGAACAACGCTGGCAATGAAGGAACCCGACCACGGCTACTGTAGATCACGAATAAACCAAATAATTGCCCAAATGTCTTACCTGCACTGAAGTCCTGTGATTTTAAACTGCTCATGGCTGTCTACAGCATTTGTAGATGAGCACTCATTGGTTAGCATGTTTGTCTGCGGGGTCTTTTGCTATGTGGCTACAACTGACACACTCTTAAGGGTCCTTTGTGAATAGACAGGGCCAGCATAATAGACACTCCAACATAACAAAGACTGATAATCCTGTCTCTCCCAACTGCTCCCATGTTGCTGGCAGACATTTTAAGGGCAGTTAAGTTGCTGTGAGACGACACTGAATGAACTGCGGGTGGAGAGAGATACCCAAAAAGCCATTATCTATGGCAAGCGGCGTCAATTCGCATCAATTAGGAACAGTCCGAAGTGTCAGTGGTACGGCTTCAAATTAATAATTAAATAAATAACGCCGACCACAAGTGGCTACTATGCAGCCTTTTAGTCATCCGAGTCCCCCCTCAGAGTATTGGCACAAAAAGCCCTGAGCCTTCAGCAAGACAATGGAGAGTCATCTCACAAACCTCACACCACTAACTTGGGACGGCTACACCACCTTAATAGCCTCTAATTCAGAATTTAGCAGGAAAAGGAAGATTTATTACGCTGTTTCTTTTTCTTTTTTTTTTTTTTTTTACCTAAGAAGTGCAGAGCTTGGCAGAAATTCGATCATAGGCGTTTGTTCAAGGAGCTTGTTCATGGTCTTTTGTAGGAGAGGCTCAACGTACATTCTCGGAATTAAGGTCTTTTAATGCAAAGTGGCTCGTCAAATGTCTTACATTACCTAAAACAAATGGAAAATACTTCAACTAGGGTTTTTTAAAATAAATATACCACTGGGATACTAGGCATTTGCATAAAAGAAGGCCCATGTCTGTACCAATTAAAGAAAGGAAATGAAAAAGTCCAACTAGCATGCATTTTTATGTAAAACAAAAATGTAAAGAAAATCGGTGGGAATTCAGACACTGTTCATTTCAAATAAGTCTTTCAAACTGTAATGCATATGACACTAACAAGGGCGCCAGCTGGGTTAGATTTCATAATACGCACAAGAACCTTACATTTAATGTCTAGGTGCATTGCACACATACTGTACACTACGGCTACTTAGTGACTAAGTGAGTGAGCAAGAGTGAGAGAGATTGATTTAGATTTCTGAAAGTTACCAATACAACACCACCGTAAACCTCTGGTTATCCTACTGTATGCGTTTCAAGTGTTAGACAAATCTTCAACATGCCGCTTTGTTTTCAAAAGATAAAAAAGTACAGTTTTTTATTTATTTGCACATTTTTAGACTAATAAAACTAATATTATTATTATTATTATTCCTCTCCAAAGAGAGGTCTAAAAAGCACCCAATACCAGGTATGAGCCACACTGGTGATATGCCTGTCTGGTGTAGACCATGATTAAAAGTAGCCTTAAACATGGAAGATTGAGAGACGTTTGCTGGAGCAAACTTTCTAATTGGAGTAAACTTTAAGTCGTTTCAGATTTAGTTAGTATCATCAGTTTTCCCCTGTTGCTGATCCAAACAGGCCATTTGTTACATGGATTGGTGTGGGATGTAAAGGAAAGCACCAGGCATAGGCTGTTTCTCTTACAGAGAGGAGGAGAGATTAACAGAATCAAGTGCGAAAACTGGACCAGATGATGCATGATTGGGCTTGCGTGACTAGAATAAGAGATAGAACAGCAAACTATAGCACCGATGAACACATTAAACACACCTGGGGCTTTCTACAGTGGCCCCAAGATGGACGAAGCTCAATACAAAACAGAAGATCCCTAAAGGGATAGGTTAAATGGTTCCAAAATAATTCTAGCCCTGAAATAATTTCTGCACTCGACTAGCCTAGGTTCGTCTGCAAAGCGTTGCAGCATTTATGACCCCACACAGGCCAAAACCACCGGGAAGGTTTATAAAGATGCACAACCATTAGTGACACCATTAGTGATGTGGCGCGTCCACAGCTAGTCTGAACAAAAAACACCTACAGTAGCCACTACTTCAGGGACACCTGTCTTTTAATTCTCTACAGCATTCCTCAACTACATTCCTAAATTCCTTGCTTAAAAAGATCTGAATAAACAGCTACTATGCTTGAATGGCATGTACCTGTTAACAGTGTTGGGAAACGTTACTTTTTAAAGTAACTAATTACATTACAAAATTACTATCACTAAAAAGTAATCAGTTACATTACAGCATTACTTTCTGATAAAAGTAACTAGTTCGAGTACTTTTACATTGCAGAAAATGAAAACTGCTTTGTGATTCCTCATGCATGTTGTTTTAGTCAAGACCTTTATAATTATTCTATCATCATCACTCAGCGAAGTTTAATCCCATAATCTGTTAACTACTAATACCCCTATCTCACCTATGCGGTTTCGCGCGGTGGCTGTAAGTACGGTTCATCATGATTCACCACAAGTTTTGGCGCTGTGATTAGGTTTCCATCTTTCCATGCGTCGGTCCTCGCATAGTCAAACTGTATAGGTGAGATAGGGGTCTAACAGCAGGGATAACAGAGGGGGGTGGGTTATCGGGGGCGACTTTCACACACACACTAACGGATTGGGAATGCTTGCTGTCTGTCTCAGGGATTACATAAGTTGTCTGAATAATGGATTACATTTTTGAAAAAAAAAAAAATATTAACTGGGTACTTAAATGGCGGACCTAACGCGTTAGATTATTCGTTACATCAAAATAGTAATCCAAGTAACTCTAACTTTGTAACGCGTTACACCCAACACTGCCTGTTAATACCTCACAATTGACCATTATAAATAGGACCAATAAAAGTACTGTATGGTTTTGTGTAATATTTAAACTTATGTGAACTTTCCCACACTTTATGGTCATAAAACAACCTACTCATTGTTCATCCTGATTTGTTTTATGGTAATATCTCATATCGATCATGTTCAGATGAATATACATACACATAGCTATTGTCCGTGGGAATCCTTTTGGCTAACCGGAAAAAACTATCGTCTGTTTGTCTCCCGGTCTCTCTATGACTTACATGTTAATGACTGGTTCTTTTGATGTACAGGATGTACAGGGCATCTGGCCAAAAGCTTAAATATGACCCTATCTGCTGACAATAAACAGAGATCTTCAGACACATCATGTATGTTTGACCCTCTATACTGTATATGTAGCTAGTTAACAATTTGACTGCTGAAACATTGCTGCATAATTTACATCACTTGACTGGCTCTTGTTTTTTGTCTCCAAGTGTGTGTGTGTGTGTGTGTGTGTGTGTGTGTGTGTGTGTGTGTGTGTGTGTGTGTGTAAAAATGTTCTGTATTACTATATTTTACTTCAAAACCAATAAAAACCAGCCAGAGAGATCAAACAATAAGTCTGTTTAACTTTCTTAAGCCATGTAGCAAGTGTATGAGCCGTAGAGCTTTGATGTGGTTGGTTTAACCACATCAAAGGATCTGCTACAGAATGCTAGGTGGTTCGTGTTTAGAGTCGCTGAACTGGAGGCATTTTGTCCATATGTTTTCTGCAGGTTCATTCGACTTAGATATTTTTCTTGGGTCCATACCTTGGGGGTCCATGGTCTACTAGTTGATAACCCATTCCAACACTCCTCCTGCTTAATCGCAAATGAATATCTGTCAGTGAATTTCTTGGGCTGTGGACTTTTTTCTTACTTGCATGTTCTGCCAATCTGCTCCCATGATTACATTTTATATACATGTTCACTCATTTGGCAGACAGTTTCATCCAAAGTGTCTTACAACTTGGCAGAAGTCGAGGACGAAGTCCCAGATGCCACACTGCAAATCATAACACACTTGTACCAGCAAGCCACTATGAAAAGTTACAAATTGTTAAGGTTAAGAAGAAGGGTCAAGCTGTAGCAGCCATAGCTCTGCTTGCAGTTTCTTTCAGAGGAAATCCAACAAAAAGCACTCTTGTTCATTAGAAATCCTCTATGACCTTACCTTGTTCATATTGTCTGCATGACATAATAGCGAGACTCTTCTTGAGCTCACCAGTCAATAAGGCTGCTAGTTTAGGCTGAGAGTTTGTCCATATCTACACCTGTTTCATCTATTCTTCCCCTGTTGCTAATCCAAAGTCAGTGCTGAAAGGATAATTGATAGCATCATTTAAGCGCTTGGAGAAAGATGATGAGTGCGGTGTGGAGTTTGGAATTGTATACAGAAACATTATAGCCACAAGCACTTGCAGATACAAAGAAACAACCGCTGACACATTATTATGTTTCCATTTTCTTTACTTTCTATATTTTTAAAGCTGTTCGAACACCCCTCTATTAAACTGAAATACTGTAGAAAAGGTTTTAAGGCACTCTACTTTTTCCAAACATTAAATTCTCAATGAAAAGAAGCCAGCCATTTTGTAACTGATGGTATGACCTCCACCGAGCTCTGACTTGAACCAAGGCTGTCTTGGATTTTAACTGCAAAGACAGAACAAGTTTTCATAAAATAAAATAAAAAAACCTTGGCACGTATTCACATTTTTTAGAAAGCTGCATTCAACACAAATTGCACCGTTTAGGGTGTGAAAATGTGTGAGAAGTGTGAAAAATGTTTCTGTACCACTTCGGATAAATTTATTAGGGTTTAGATAGTTGGATTCCATTTAGAGACACATGAGGTGGAGTGAACTCAGACAGGATTGTGGTCGATTAATAAATATTTTTGTGAGATTTACAGTATACAGCGCCCTCCACAATTATTGGCTCTCACACAAAATTATACTTTTTTTTTTTATTACCGAAGCCTAATCTCACACTGAAAATTGTAGAAAAATCTAACCTTTCACTTAAGTGAATAATAAAAAAAAAAAATACAAAAAATGCATGACTAAATTATTATTATTATTTTTTTTTTTTTACAAAATCACCTGTTACACAATTATTGGCACCCCTAACAATTCCGATAAAATAAATGTAATTGATGGATTTTTGTAATTTTTACTCTAGAGTATCTAGAAACTTTTAATTAATAATTCATGAATTCGTTTCCCCGTGGTATAAATATGATGTGACAGAGGCCTATTTCTCTTATCCACTCTTCAACATGGGAAAGACAAGACAACTCCCAATTCAAGTAGGGCAGGTGTGTGTCAACCTTCATACAGTAAGTCAGGCAACATAAACATCTGGAGTTTGCTAAGCAGTACTAGAACTTCAACTCATTTAGAGTTGAATGAGTTGAACACCATGTGCTGTGGTCAGATGAGCCTAAGATAGAGCATTTTGCCAACAAACCCCCTTGCATAAAACAAAAGATGAGTATACCAAAAAGCACCCCATGCCCACTGTGAAGTATGGTGGAGGATCTGTGATGCTGTGGGCTTGTTTCTCTTCCAAAGGCCCTGGGAACCTTGTTAGGGTGCATGGCAATATGAACTCTCTGAAATAACAGGACATTTTAAATCAAAACCTGATGGCCTCTTTGAGAAAGCTGAAAATTGGTCGTCATTGGGTCTTTCAGCAGGATAATGACCCCGTGACTTGTGGCAAAATATTACACAGAAATTGTTCAGCAAACAGAAAATCAAGCTACTCTCATGGCCATCTCAGTCCCCAGATCTCAACCCAATTGAAAACTTGAGGGGTGAGCTGAAGAGGAGAGTTCATAAGAGAGGACCTAGGACTCTGGTTGATCTACAGTACATGTAGAAAGAGGAATGGTCAAGGATTCTCCAATCTTTGAAATGTTATAGGAGCGTTTTACGAAATGTTAACATTAGGGGTGCCAATAATTGTGTTATAGGTTTATGGTAAAGGATTGAGACAGAATATCAACCAAAAATCCAGAAAAAGCACATGATACAAATGTTATGAAT
>JAQQZT010000007.1:7838861-7862780 GCA_030068275.1 Clarias platycephalus | reverse complement strand
GTTCAAAGGAGATTAATGCATTTTTTGGACGTCTTCAGCATTCCTTTACAATGTAGAAAGAAATAAAAATCAGGAACCATCATGGAGTTAGAAAGTGAATATCAAAACTGTCAAAAATATTTTTACAAACTTCAGGAAAAGAAAAATATCATGATGTATATTTTATTAATATAATAGTAATAATGTTATGTGGCTGCTTGATAATAATTTACTGATAGCCAATGATCCACATTTATTTTATACTTTTGTATACTCTATGTAGATTATGATGAGTGTGTAAATGCCACTAACATCTGTGGGGATAACGCCAACTGCACAAACGTAATAGGAAGCTATTACTGTACCTGCCATGAAGGATATGTGTCGACGGGAAAAGAACAATTTCAACCTAATGATGGAACATACTGTAAAGGTGAGACATCATTTATGATTTGTTTACATTTACATTTCAGATGCATGACTACATATAAAAATCATTAGCATTTTTCTATATAGGCAAAAAAAAATCTATATTAGGCTTAAGGATCATAGTATGTACTTTGAAGTAGAAATATGAAATTGCAAAAACAGGGTAGTTTTGTTTTTAACCTGGTGAAAATTTGAGAAAATGGAAATTGAAAAAACTGTTGGTTTGTACTATAATGTACCTGCTTACAGCACAATAGAAGTTTTGTATATTATTTATATTAGGCTGTATTAAGCTGTAAGAGTTGGTGGCTTAATTTTTACAAAGCTATGAGCTGGGATTTGCAGCCAATTAAGTTGATATTCTGAACATTTATTTAAAATTATTAAAATTGACTTGTCTATTTTAAGATTTATATATTTAATTATTTCTAGTTGGAGCATCTGAGGTAAGGTTTCTCAAAAGTCTTAAAAACACATGTGCATTTAAGCACTGAGATAGAAAATGGGGGTAGATATTTGTTGTTGTTGTTGTTGTTGTTATTGTCAAATGCAATATGTGGCATAAAAGCAAGAAACAAAGATAATATATTTCCAATGTATTGATGAATGAATAATTGTAGTTGTAATTCATCACTACACATTTATTTTTATTTAACAATATGGCATGCACCCTCAGTTTTCAGCAGCTTATAAAATAGCACTTGATCCAGTAGTTATTCAACCTCTATGTAGAAAAAATGATAAAAATCAACAGTGTTGCATTTATGTATTTAATATTGGCCTTTCATAGTTTTTTAATGTAAGTATAGCCTTAAATGTTCATTTCAGCATGAAATATTCTGATTGGATTTAATGGTCAGAGTGTGGTGCTGGATTTAGCACTCCTCCTCTCTCATGCCAGTAACATAAAATAAAATGGGCTTAGGTTCAAGGTCAGAATTGTGCACAACTGAGACACATACTTTTTACTCCTACTCCACCCTGGCATGTGCAATTCCTATGCAACTGTCTGAGTAGTGCATACCTATCTGGATATGCCTGAGGTCTGAATAACAATGTTGTAATATAATATTTCAGCATTCACTCTTCACAATGCACACATAACTCAACTCTGAATAAGGTCCATGAGGCTGACTGTTTGTGTGTAACCAAACATCGTTCCTGTGTCTTGTAGATCGTGATGAGTGTGAGTATAAGAATGGCCAGATTTGTGGGCCATTCTCCAAATGTCACAACACAAATGGCTCTTACTACTGCACATGCCAGAGAGATTACACAACATCATCAGGAAGGATTCGCTTTCGTCCAGACAGGCTGATTAAGTGCAAAGGTGACTTCAGCTAGCATGGTAATGTTTCATGCATTTTATGCATATGCTGTTCCAAAACTTAAAGGTGTGTTCTGATTTCTCAGAGGACCCAAATAAGGACTGCCATCAGGACACGGATTGTAGAACAAAGACTGTTAAAACCACAATTAAAAATGTAAGTTTGCCACAATACATCAATGAAGTGTTTAAAATATCCACTATGAAGACAAAAATGGACATACTGTTACAATATATATATATATACACACACACACACACACACACACACACACACTCACACACACAATAGGGTGAATTTATTTTTTCAAAATCCACCTTAAAAATATCTAATTATTTATATTAAAAAAATGTAAATAAAATAAAAAACATAAATTTTATACAGGTATATATATATAAATTTATGAAACATAAATAATAAATATACAATAGCGTGAAATAAAACAAAATCGAGCTTAAAATATATACCCACACGCATCATTTTAATATATTATACACAGAGTATATAAAATATTAAAACAGTGTAAATAATTTTTCTTTGTTTAAATAAATATTTTAAAATGGAGTATGAAAACTGTGTATGAAACAATATGAAAAATGTATGACATGATAATCAAACACTATCACAGAGATGCAGTTTTAGGTTTTACATAATTTTTTGATAGAAAAAGATTTGTCTTATTTTTTCAAACAAGACGAATATGATCTCTTAGAACAGTTGTGTATCATGTGTCATGGTGTTGTGTAACTGGTCAAAATGATTAATACTATCTCACTATCGTTATTTCTACTAATAGAAATATCACACAATAAAAACAATATTTCTCCAAGATTCAGAGCAAGAATAGGTTTAGTTCAGTAGGTTACGAAGGATGATGATTCCAGTATCGATACATGCATATAGATAATCAGACACTTACACCACCTTTTTAACTGTTTTTTTTTTTTTTTCAAACACATTTTAATTCTTGACCTTGTTGGTCAGGTTGTGTTCATGAAACAGTACGTTTCATTATGATCATGGCTTTCTGAGAAATAGGGCTTGTTTTTCCAGGAAGGAATGAAGTAGGATGAGAATTTATTTATAAACACCCGTCCGAAAGTGAAGTCGGTGCGGGCCCTCCCGATGTTCTAATATCTACGTATGAGGGAGAATGGTGCTCTCTGGTGGCACAACTGAGATGATACCAACAAAGTTAAATCTCGGTTACATTAACTAAGTCTAATCTAATTTGTTTTGTTGCTCTGCTTTTCCTCCCACCATTTCGCCGGCACTCAGAATAATCAATCGTTCTTTATAAGTTTTTCATAACAGCCTATATATGTCCTGTGAAAACCGGTTGGTGGGGAGGGGAGACTGTTATACAGTATGCTGATGTGAAGATATCTTATTATAAAATATCCATATGATTACTCCAATCTACATCCTACACAGTTTATGTAATTCTATTTATTTTTGCTTAAATATTTCATTGAGCTAGAGCATAATAAAAAATTTACAGTACATCTTAATATTAGAGGTTTCCATTTATCACAGTTTTTTCATTTCTTCAAGAAGGAAGACAATGACTGATGTATGACACTGCAGTGGAAGGAAATGTGTACAAGTATTTATACTTATACTTATATAGAAGATATATACAGTATATCCCTCACTCAACGTCTATACTGCTTTTTCCTGTATACAAGGTTGCGGGAGGCCTGGAGCCTATCCCAGGAAACTTGAGGCAGGGTAGACCCTAGACAGGGTGCCAATCTATCGCATGGCACACACACACGACAGTGCTAAATATGATATATTTAATCATATATATATAGTTATTTATTTATTTCGTTTGTATATGATGAAATATATATTTAAGCTTCTATACAATTTATGGACTGTTGTTTAAATGATCTATCTATCTATCTATCTATCTATCCATCTATCCATCTATCTATCTATCTATCTATCTACTTTGAAATGTTTTTGTACACATACATATACTACTCACAGAATAGAATGACCTTGACTTGAAATCAGAATTCACGTCATACCTGCTGACCCGGTCTGTTTGGGCATTCAGTAGAAAAAAGAAAAAAAAAAATACTATGTGGTTCACTTTGCAATTTAGGGGAGTCCCTCTACAACGTATTACTAAAATCCAACATTTGCACTTCCTCTTATTGCACATTACTTTAAGTGTGATTAGACATCAGAGGCAGTCAGTGAAGCAAAAATCTGCAATTGCTATAATTTAGAGCAAATGCAGTCGCTGATGGTTAATCAAACTGCCGAATGGTGTTTAAAGCCTCTTAATCTCTCATCTTTGTAGATCATTAACTTGCCAGATCCACAGCAGCAAATGGAGGAGATAAAAAAGCAAACATCAGGTGACCTTGCTCCAGTCGAAATAATCTCATGCATCGAAGCCATGGAAGCCTCTGCATTACGTTTCGCAAACAAGTCTCAGAAAGACAGTGCCATAAGTGCCACGATCAGGGTAACTACTACACTTTTCACCTAAACAGTGTTCAAAATGTACTTCATAAATAAATATTTGATACTCTATTGAATCATTACTAACGCAAATACTGTAGCTCAGCTTAAATATTAAGCAATATGTATGTACTGTATGTAAAGTCATATTCAATAGTTAGTATCCCCTCCTTATTTATTTTTTGTGTGTAAAGAAATCGTAAAAATCATCTGATAATAGCTGGTCTCGACATTAGGCAAATACAGAACAACCTCAGACAAAAAACTATTAACTATATATTGTTTTCAGTGTGCCATTAGTGATTTTACCAAAATTAAGCAAAAAAGAAAACCTGCGGGCAATATTAATTACCCCCAATGATTTGGTAGATGGTACATCCAACATTTTATCAGCAATAACTTCATTGTGGAGGAATTTTGGCCCGTTTTTCTTCATAACATTCATTCAGTTCTTCGAGGTTTTTGGGCATTTGCTTATGCATAGGTCTCTTAAGTTCCCACCACAGCATTTCAGTTGTGTTGACTTTGATTAGGCCATTCCCTAACCTTGATTCTTTTATTGTTCCATCATGCTGATATGGATTTACTGGTATACTTCGAGTCATTGTCCTGTTGCATGACCCAATTTCGACCAAACTTTAGCTGTCAGACAGATGGCATTTGCCTCTAAAATACTCTGGTACTCTGAGAAGTTCATCTTTGACTCAATGACTGCAAGGTGCTCAGGTCCTGTGGCTGCAAAACAAGTCCAAATCATCACCCCACCACTGCCGTGCTTGACATTGGGTATGAGATGTTTCGGCTGAAATGCTGCATGGTTTTTGGCAAACACAGCACTGAGTTTTAAGACCAAACAACTCCACTTTGGCTTCATTTGTCCATAGGGCATTGTTCCAAAAGTCTTGTGGTTTGCTTAAATGCTGTTTTACAAACCTCAGTCACACAGTAGTTCCGAGTTCCGTGTCCTTTTTAGACAGAGAAGGTTTCTCCTGCAATCCTTCCAAACAAACCATACTTTTTCAGTCTTCTTCTAATTGTGCTGTCATGGACATTAACATTTAACATGCTTAGTGAGCCCAGGAGATTTTTATTTATTTATTTATTTTGGTAATTCTCTAAGCATGTAAATGTGCTGGGACTTCCAGTGCTGGGAAGATTGGCAACTGTCTGAATGCTTTCAACTTGTGAATAATCTTTCTGTAGAATGTTGAACTCCAAATTGTTTGGAAATGGTTTTATAACACTTTCCAGATTGATATGCAGCAACAATTGCTTCTTTAAGACCATTGCTTATGTCTTTCCCTCTTGCTAACACACACTAAATGCTCCATCCTGTGGAAGCAATCAGGGGCTACTTAGTATTGCCCACTTCTTTTTTTTTTCTTTCTTTCTACCTTTATTTTTGTTAAATAAATAATGGCATGGTGAAAAAAAAAGTGATGGTGTTCTATGAGGTTGTAAGACCTACTACGATCAGATGATTTTTATGATGTTTTTTCACTACAAACAAAAAACAGAATTAAAAGATGTGGTACTATCTTTTGAACATGACTGTATGTAAAGTAAATATTAACACTTTGTCAAGCTTTAATTTACCAAATTTACCATTTAATGTCAATTTTCTTGTAGAGTTTGGTTCAAAGTGTGAATAACTTGTTGGAAAAGGAGGAAAAGGTGGCATGGGATAGAATGAGTGAAGATATCAAGGACCATTACATGACTAAGTTACTACACACAGCAGAGCAGGGAGCAGTGACACTTTCTCAAGCCTACAAACATTCAGCTGAAGTGGAAATCAAACAGGCTGACATGGGTAAGGCAAGCGGCACAGTGATTTTGTTTTATTTTGTTAAAAATTCACAGGGTTGAAATTCACAAAAGTTCAAGTACATTCGTACAGCACAAGTGTCATTTCTGAGAAATAGCTCTAAATTTTTTTTACTTTTTTCCTACTTATATACAATAAATAACTACTTGCTACTTAACCCAAAAATTAGCAATGTTAGCTAGCTACTTAAACATATACGTGTAATAATGTTGCCAGTTAAGTAGTTAGTGGCTTTAGTTGCTGTCCATGTTTAATAACAATAAAATGTTGCACAGCTATTTGGCTTTACTAGCTAAGCTAGCAAGATTTGCTAACAATCTAGTTAATGTAACAATAATGTAGTTACATCATTTAAGAAAATCATTGCACAAACAAGACTATTATCATGTACTGCATTAACGCATAGGTGAGTTTAGGGCTAATTATAACTATTATATAATGTAATAGTCATGGTCATCAGCAAGCTAACTAACATTAGGCTAAATAGACCCCATGCTACCACATTGAATGGAGACTAGGTTAAATAACAGTTTAAAAAAGACTAAATTTTTACTTTGGAACTATTAGCTTTTAAAGAAATATCAGCAGCAAATCGAATTACCAAAGAACTGTTTGGTGCTGATTTGATCATCATGCATTTCTTTGTTTACAGAAATGAAACTTTACATAGTTCATCCCCAGAAAAAACAGAACCCCAGCATTTCAGCATCACTGGGTGGCGATTCTATTTCACTTAATCTCAAACATACAAAAGAGGAAAATACTAACAGTAAGATTTCAAAATCTCAAATTTTTAATTACGGCTATTCCAATTATTTAAATAAATTTTATTTTTATCTGATTCTGATTCTGATTATGTGACAACAGATGTTAATGTGTGATATGATATCTTTGTGAATTAGGAAGCATTTCTGTTATATTCCTGCACTATGACAGCATTGGGTCTCTGATGAAGCCCAATTCAGACCCCGGGGTGATTGATTACAGTCGATACGCCGAGGCAGGAGAAATCACAGTAAATTCTCCTGTAATAGGTGCTGCCGTAAATCCATCGGATGTTTTTCCATTGGATCATGTGACCTTCACACTCAAACACAATGAGGTACTAATCTATACAGTATGCTGGCAAACTATTATATGCCTAAAACAATAAGTGGACAAATACTGTATTACTGTAAATACTGTATTGTGTATTATACGTGTTTTATTCATCTATATATAGAATATGGTATCTGTTAGTAAACTAATATTCAGTATGAGACACTAGGAAATACGTGACTTGTACAGTAATATACACACTATAGACTCACTCTTCCTTTTTAATATGATACCCAGTACTTACAGTATTATATTGCTTTTCCCCTTAATCATGTTTATCTTCTGAATAAGCCTATAGACCCTGACATAGACGAGAGCAAATGTGCTTTCTGGGATTATTCACTGAGCAACATGAAAGGTCACTGGTCCATCGAGGGCTGTAAGCGCTCCCGTGTCAACAAGACCCATACTACATGCTCCTGTAATCATCTGACACACTTTGCTATCCTCATGTCCTCTGGTCGTGCCAATGTGAGTTAATCAAATGTCAACAAATAAAGTTAAGCTCCGTTTAATATTAAAATGTCTGATTAAAATGTCTGGGAAAACAGAATGTATTCATGTACTTTCAGATTCAGATTTTACCCTATTATTATAGTACGTGTATCAACAGATTATTATTAATTATTTGAACATATTTTTGTCAAACAAAAGTTACAGTTTTAGTTTGAGAATGTAGTGGAGACGTTTACTGGCAGTGTGTATCAGTATAGGTTTAACATTATATAAACTAAATCTCCATGGTTTAACAGTAAACGGAAAAACATTTAATATCTTTTTAGTTTGCATATGGTTTTATTTACTTTCAATTAAAATTTTGTTTGATTATTTTATTTTTGATCGATCCTTTTTGGCAAAAATCTCATTCCATATGAGACTGACAACCAGATACTGCATAATTTTTTTAAATAACTGCTGTTTCTCCTTAGCTTGCTGCACACTACAATGTTCTGACTCGCATCACTCAGCTGGGAATGGTGATCTCCATAATCTGCTTGTTCATGTGCATCTTCACCTTCTGGTTCTTCAGTGAGATTCAGAGCACCAGGACAACCATCCACAAGAACCTGTGTTGCAGCCTTTTCATGGCCGAGTTCATCTTTCTGATTGGTATCAATATGTATGCACACAAGGTGAGCTTTCAGGATACTGTACATACATGTCTGTAAGTTTATATCAATGAGTATGAGCAAATAACGTGGAGGATTTTCTTTAAAAATATATTCCAGTATTTACTTTATTTATTTAGATTTTTTACTTTGTGCTCTGGTGCATGTATTACAGTTTTAAAACAATTCCATGTATGCACACATTCCATTGTATGTAAATGGAATGACAGTGAAACGTCCCAATCATATGCATATAGATTTTTTAATAACCTTTAATAATTTGTGATACATTGTGGTACAAACAAAAATAGACATTTGCCATTAAAATGTCTCTTTCAACCACAGGTTTGTGATTTTTATTGTAATGTTATATGCTATACAAAATGTTGAAGGAGGCTGATCTTTGTACAAAATGCGGAAATTAATGGTTAGGCTAAATAACAGTGATCCTATGTTTAAGGTATAGCTTAGAATTAGAGTTTCTGGAAAACAACAATCTGTAAAGTAAAATCTGAACCAAGTGTGGATCAGATGGTCTACTGTGGCAACACCTTAATGGGAGAAGCCGAAAGAACAAGTGTATTTGATGACTTAAAAAAAAAATTACACCTTAATTGTATAGAAAATAATTTTCTTCCTTGTTTCAGTTGTTTTGTTCAGTTGTTGCTGGGTTGCTGCATTATTTCTTTCTGGCTGCTTTCGCATGGATGTGTATCGAGGGCATACACCTGTACCTCATTGTTGTTGGGGTCATCTACAACAAAGGCTTCCTACATCGCAATTTTTACATATTCGGCTATGGCAGTCCTGCAGTTGTCGTCTTAATCTCTGTAACTCTTGGCTACAAATACTATGGTACAAATTCTGCGTAAGTATACTTCCCTGAACAGGACACTGGGGATTATAATGTTAATTATCACAATATTCATAAGAATACTATAAAAATGCCAAAATGTCTGAAGTTTTCTTTGCTTTTGCTTTCCAATAGATGCTGGCTAAGCACAGAAAGAAATTTCATCTGGAGTTTCATTGGACCTGCGTGTTTAATTATTCTAGTGAGTCTTTTCCATCACCTTGATTTTTATTCTTTTAAAAATAGGTAACTAAGAGGGATAGCATGCTTATCAATTACAGTGACCCTAGAAAAACATAGGCATCTTTGAGATCACCTATGAGAAGGATGCGAGATAGCACAAAAAATATATATGATTGTTTTAATGTGTGGCCATAAGATCAGATCTTTTGCCAAAATTGAAGTTTGTCTATTTTTTAATATCATATCTAGGTGAATTTGTTGGCGTTTGCTGTTATCATGTATAAAGTATATCGTCACACGGCGGTCAAGAAACCTGAGATCAGTCACTACGAAAATATCAGGTAAAAAAACATGTCTTAATTTGTGAGACATTGTAAGATAAATATTAAAAACGAGAAATGGTAAATCTGTCCATAATATTCATTCATTTGAACCCAGGTCTTGTGCAAGAGGAGCTCTGGCTCTTTTATTTGTACTTGGAGCTACATGGACATTTGGTGTGGTGCACATCCTCAATGAGACCACTCTCACGGCCTATCTCTTCACGTTTGCTAATGCCTTCCAGGGGATGTTCATTTTCATCTTCCTTTGTGTTTTGTCTAGAAAGGTAAAGTTTATATCATTCAGTTCTGTTCACTTTCTAATTGTTTTAAATAATCAAAATAATATCGCTAAAATGTCCACTTCTCCTTTTAATAGGTTCAAGAAGAGTATTACAGAATGTTCAAGAATATTCCATGTTGTTTTGAATTCCTGAGATAAGGAAAACACATCTTTGGACTGTCACCATCATTGAAAGCTTACTAAAACAAATATTTTATAACTCAATTATTTGAGGTGAACCTGAGGAAATCTATTTTTTATATTTCTATGTAGCAAATGCAACAATTCAGGCCCTCTATTACACCAAAATTAAAATTAAAAAAGTAAAATTATGTATTAGTAAACAGTAGTTAGTATATTATTTTGTGTGGGAGCTCAGGAAAACCCCAACGGATGACAGTGTGACTCAATTAAGACATAAAAAGAGCTTTTCTGCCTGTAAGAGTCACATTGTTTTAATTATGTCTATGCTATATTCCTACAATAATTGAATATGGCTTATACTCCAGTATCTGAAAATATTCAATTACTGAATTTAGAATTTTAGTAAATTACCATTCTTACAGTATAAATGCTGTGTATCTCTCAGCCTAGTTCAGTACATTTAAGTACAATCATGAGGCTGACAGCTGACTTGACAGTTAGCCAGTTTGCTGTTTATCATCCACACCCTCCACGAGGACTGTAAGCCACAGAAGGTCATGCTGAAAAAGATGGTTGTTCACAGATTGCTGTATTGGAGCAAATTTGTGTTAAGTTGACCAGAAGGGACAAATGTGGGCTAGGAAATAGTGCACAAGCGATATGATGACCTCAGCCTTAATTCTCAAACAAAGCTTATTCAAGAATTTGGGAGAGCTTCACAAGGAATGTAGTGAGGCTGGAGTCAGTACATCAAATGGGCTACAACTTTTGCACTCCTGAACACAGACATTGTCAGAAGCATCTTACCTGGGATAAGGATAAAATAACTAGACCGATTCTTAGATTATATATTTTAATTTTCCCAGAGTCTGGAGAAAAAGTGGAGAGGCACATAATTCAAGTTGATTGAAATCCAGTGTGACGTTTCTACAGCCGGTGATGGTTTGGGGTTCCATGCCATCTGCTTGTGTTGGTCCACTGTGATTTATCCAAAGTCCAAAGTCACCAACAAAGTCAAGGAAGATGAGAAAAACCCATCCCAACAATACAGATAATGAAGGTTGCTATCAAACTAACCTGGACTTCAATAACGCCTCAGCAATGCCACAGGCCGATCACCACTTTACCATACAACGCCATGATGCTTTAATTCATGGTAAAGGAACCTCGAGTATTGTGTGCAGAAATGAACTTTTCTTTAGAAATTTCTGTGTTGTAAATAGTTTTGTGTTGTAAATATAATATTTTGAGATATTGGATTTTTTTTTTTATCTCTGTGAGCTGTAACCTGTAAACTTTCAAGTTAAAACAAATTAGTATAATTTACATGTAATGAATATAGAATGAGTTTTTCTTGTTGAATTAAATTATGAAAAAGGTTTTCCTCAATATTCTAATATTTTGAGGTGCACTTTTAGTACAAAAGTTCACTATATGAAGGGTTTTCCAAGGCTGCCACACATTTGTTATAGATTGCATATTTCAAACATATATTTGAATAAAGCCAAAAATGTACTTTTGCTCTTAAGTAACAGTACAGTAAATGTACTGCACTTAAAATGTACAAAACCTATTATATACACTTATTACTGTAGTTTATCTGATCATTTATTTACCACAGAGTTTTGTTTACACAGTATTTAAAGTTGCCGAACTCAAAATTGTGTTTCTGCCTGTACAAGAGTTGTATTCTATGTGTACTGTATAAATCCTTGTTAATATCATTGTTAATAAATAACTTTTAGATATATTATGATTTTGCCACTGACTTTTTATTTGGTGTCAAAACTTGACTGTAGCAAGAATTAAAAATATATTTAGTCAAAAATATGAGAATGATTGTTTGAATGTATTGACAATGGCAACAGTTTTTAAGGCACCCATATTTTTTATTGTTTCATTACAGTTTATTCACTATAAACACCAAAGACCAAACAAATTAATACAGAATAGAATAAACCTATGATTTTATACATATTTATTTCTTTTCCTTTTTTGTGGACTTTATTAACCAGTTGATTTTGGAATCCTTAAGGCATGATAAATTAGTATGTTATTAAATATGTACTTAGTAGAGAATAAGACTGTCAAATCCACAGATATAAGTAAAATCAAGACACTTAATTTTAAAGCACATTTAAAAACAATAGTGTCTTTGATGTGATATGAAAATCTAGTCATTTAAAACAGCAAATCAATAAAGTTAAAATAAAATAGTAAGTCTAAAAAATTGTCATCATTAAAAGACAAAGCACAACTAATATTTTGAATTTTGACTAAGTACTAAATACTAAATACTAAAGACTCAGATCTCTCTGAGGATAAATAAATTTGTAAACTGTAAATTTAAAAAATGTGCTAATAATAACTATAAAATATACTTGATCGTTGTGATGCACCTGTCTAAGTGAAGTGAAAGTTTTCACCTTTTTCTGATGTAGAAAGGATTATTCCAATTAAGAAATCTTAAACATTTCTCACTTTGTTAAATGTTTCTGTATTTGATTAGTCCTATTACTTGCTTGAAGTCATTTTTAACAAAGTGCTAAAATACACAGAATTACAGTATGAGATTCAAAGTGTGATCTGATTTACTGTAAGCAAGTAAACTGTGATACAAAAGATAATATAGCATTCCTGAACAATTAGATATGTTACACCTGTTTATTTTCTGGAATGTTGATTAAGCCAATTAAGATATTATTATTATTATTATTATTATTATTGTTTTTTCTTTTGTTTTCTTTTGTTTTATAAAATGATGACCAAAGGCTATATGACTGGGAGACAGCTGTTATAGTATAAAAGCTAAAGATCTGTGCATATGACTGAAAGGTTGAGTTTAAATCTCAAGTCAGACAGAATGTCACTGTTGGGCTTTTGATTAATTATTTTAACCCTCATCTGCCCCAGTTTATATTTATACTTTCTTTTAATTGTGAAATTTTAAAGGCATCTATAAAATGATTAAACTATATAATAATAATAAACTTAATAAAAAACTGTAAAATTAATAAAAGCTACATGGTCATTGGAATTGATTTCTCTGTGCAAACACCGCATGCTCCTCTCACAAATATACAGTATGTAAAGTAAATCTGAGTTTTCAGCTTCAATTGGATAAATAACAATATGTTAAGGGTTAAGCTTCTACAATCCATTACTATGTTAAGAAAAAAGAGAGGGAGAGAGTTGAACGATCACAGATACATTACTTTTCAGTGCACTGTATTTGCAGGACTTGGTGACATTGTCAGCGGTCATTGTGGTCTCATACCTTTGTCCTTTTCTCATTGCCAGATGTGCAAGGAGTTTTTTGTACAGTCCTTTCACAAACAGTACATCTTCCTAAAACAAGCTACTCTATATTTGTCTGACTTCTTAAACCAAGTTATGGATTCACAATTAGGATTCAAAAAAATTCTAACTGTGCATTTCAATTCTTTAGAATCTGTAAATATAATGTCACCAGGTCATTTCATCAACAGATAAGATAGTGGGGAGAGGGAGGATTATCAGCCATATATAAGGTTATGCCTAATCAGGTGATTTTATTCCTGGCACTCACCATGCGGTGGCTTCTCTTCTGTCTCTTTGTGGCCTTGGCAGGTAATTGTCCTTTTAATATCTATCTAAGTTATCTATATAATTAGAAGACCAATTATGGCATTTTGTCACACATTTGTACAAGACTATTTAAAGTAATGATGGACGAGTACACCATCACAGTCAAAAATGTTTTCAATCTTTGAATAATTAGATAAAAACAGATGTTAAATGTGTCTGTTCCTTTTGTCATGCTAGCAAGCCAGAGCCTGGATTATGGTAAGCAGCAATATTTACATTCATTCTAAAATTATTTAGTCATTAACCTATTATTTACAATAGAGTAATATTTTGGCAGATTGGAAGAAAATGTATTATTATTATTATTATTATTATTACTATTAAGTCAAGACAAGTCAATCATTATTAGTGATATAATGATATAATGGTGGAGGTGCTAGAACAGAAGTAAATACTGACCCACGGTGTGTGGATCATTTTTATAGAAATGTGTCTCACATAGCTACTTTGTCCACCCACTTTTATAGGACTAGTTTAACCACACCCACCTGTGTTTTGACTTCTCAGTGATTAAATTCTCAAGAGAACTGCAAATTTTTGCATAGGGCCCCAAGAGACACTATAATATACACGGCGATGTAGTCGAATCAAATTGACCAAATTGTGTATAGTTTTTTTTTTTCAACATGGTCAGATGAAGTGTAACAATATGTGTAAGAAGAAAGCGCTATCATTCATAGTCTTTACTTTAGCTAATTAATGATCAGATATGATTCTAGAGTCTGTTGGGGCCATAGACAAAAATTTGCAGGGGGCCCTCTATAACCAGCATTTATCACTATTATCTTCTAAATCATAAAGTTTGGACCAGGCAGTTTGTCGGGTAGGGTGGCCCCCTACTAGTCTCGAGCCCCAAGTAGTTGCCTGCCTTGCATATTGACTAGCCATGCCTTTGACAAAATTTCACACTTTGAAATTGGAACACATCTTGTTCTTTGGATGGTCATGGAGTCTAGTTTCTTAAATGGATTCCAACTGATAACTATTTGAAAAAGAAAATACAATGTTTATAAAAATAAATACATAGAAGCACCAGATCAGTGCTGTTCATTTGAAGAATAACAAAGGTAAGCCAGCTTTCATAGTAACAATGTGGGACGTCCAAATAGCGATTGAACGATGGCCCAGTTCTGGCCCACATTTACCACTTTTGCTGCATGGTGGAGCACACACTGGTTGTCTGAAATTGCGGGAGACTAGATTTAATGTATTCGAAGAGTATGGATGCGTTTAAAATGGCTTACTCTTTGGTAGGAAAATATGCAAGCCAGTTATCTATCCCTGGGTTGGAACAATTAAGGGATCATATTTTGCACTTTTTTGTTTATAACTTCTAATTGGTAAAGTGTATGAGGTGTACAGTCTATTTAGTTTTTAGAGTAAGGTTTAAAATTATGCAATTGTATATCTTATCTGATGATCTGAAATCATTGTTACATTCTGACTAATTTGTTTTTAAGTCTTAGATCTTCCTTTCATTTGCAATAATTTCAGAGCCCACCTTAAACCCCCAAAAGACATACGAATATAGATATGAAGGAATGGTGAATATCGGGCGCGGTAGACCAGATCTGACTGAGTCTGGAGTAAAACTACGGTGCAATTTCAAAATCACTGGTGTATCACTGCAAACTTTTCTGTTTCAGGTATGCTTAATATAATGATAATCTAATCACTTTTTTCTGTTTATCCATAATTATAATTGTAAATGTACCATTAATTGAATGTAATAATTAATATAGTATATATCTGTTATGATAATAATTAAAATATTAATAATTGGCATGATTAGCATACTTAGTAACTGAGCACAATAGTATGTGTACATGAAAAACACTATAATTTTGTTATCAATTAATATCCTCTGCAGGACTTAACATACAGTACTTGATTTATTTTTTTATGATTCTTATTGCTTTATCAATAATATAGATTGCCAATGTAACCTTTGAAGAGTTTAATGGAATCCCAGGAGAAGACTCATTCAAAGTGTCTCCTACTCTAACTAAACGTTTGGCAGCTGAACTCACCAAACCCTTCACGTTTGACTATACAAAAGGAAAAGTAATTGACATTAAAACAGGACCTGATGTCTCCAGCACTATTGTGAACATAGTGCGAGGTATTCTAAGGTTTCTGCATGTTACAGTCAAAACTACCCAGCGGGTTTATGAGCTTGATGAGGTATGAAATGTTCCCTTTCATCAATATTAGATTATTTGACATATTTAATATTACACAGATTTAGTTATTTCTTCGCAGATGGGAATTCATGGTGTCTGTCACAGTGCTTATGTCGTCGAAGAGAACGTAGCGGCTAAGGAATTGCACGTAACCCAAAACATTGACATTAAAAACTGCCATCAGAAAGCAGAAATATATCAGGGGATGGCACTTGCTCATGAAAGTAAAAACAGCAAAGACGTGTGTATGCTTTATTAACTTAAGATGCAGGAAGTTACTGAATAATACCGTTCTAATTATAAGAAAAACTAAACATATCTTACATTTTAGAGAGGTGAAAATGTGGTTGCTACTGTGAAATATGAATATACATTAAAGTCTGTGGAAAGTGGTGGCCTCATTACAGAGGCATCAGCACAAGAAAGGCACTATTTCTCTCCATTCAATGTGAAGGGTGGCAACTCGAAGCTGAAAGCCACGTAAGTTACATTATGTAGAGTTGTAAAACATTATTGTCTGCAAATTTTTTGTCAACAAGTGAAAAAAAAAGAGATGAATAATACAGATGAATTTACCTACATAACATAACATATTGTAACATCAGCTCATCTGATACCAGAAACTATGCCACAGTTGAGTAACTGGTCCAGATATTGGAATTGGACAATAGCTCAAACTTTTTTTTCCAGAAGCATTTGGTTTCATAACTGCATGAATGGGTAAAGTGATCAGTGACTGACTTAAACTTTTTTCTTCTTGCCTTGGCAGATTTCAATTAATAGTATAAAGCATGCAAGCATATGTGGAAAAAATACCTGGAAATAGGGATAATAGTCTTATTGTTTCAGAATACATATTGGATAAATTTGTATCAATTTAAAATTGGGAGATTTATATAATATGAATATAGTAATTTGGTATTGCAAATTAATTCTTATTTATTATTTTATTAATTTTGTTTGATTTAAGAATGAATTATTATAGTTTTTATATTACATATAGTATGTTATGGAACAAGTGATACAGGTTTTTCTTATAATTTATGTTACAGCAGCTATAGACAGTCATAATAAATTTCATATTTTAATAAGAATTTAATCACCAATTACTTACTATCAAATTCAATATTTTTCTTTTTACAATATAAATAATTTCAAGGAGGGAAAATATAACGTGTATTTTAATGTTGCTTGTTAATCTGATTAACAATGGAGTTATGCAATGGATTTTAAAAATGAATGACGCTATCTAGAATATTTACGAAATTGCATTGCATCCATCCAACAAATTAGGGTGCAACCCACAGATGCACACACACACACACACTCAATCAGCAGAAAACTTTTTTTTCGTATATAATATTGATATTATAGTCCTATTTTTAATTTTACAATCTTACAAATGTGAAGCTTTATTCTTCATTCTGTACGTTTCACTTTACAGCTGGAACATTGAGCTACTCAGACAGAGCAACAGTGTTGGCAAACCTGTGACAGGTCAAGTGAGAAGCAGAGGAAATCTAATGTACAAAGCAGAGAAAGGTCTAGGACCAATGCCAATTCTGATGATCAGGCTAAATAACCCAGCTCCTAGGGTTAGTTTTTTTTTATTTTGTGAATGAGACTTATAATTCAACTGCAGAAAATCAGTTCTTTTGACTAATTATAATTCCAACAGATTGCAGACATGATTAAACGCTTGGCTGAGGATCATATCTACCAAGTGAACGCTGCCACGAGTGCTGATGTTCTTAAGCTTATTCAATTGCTCCGTGCAACTAGTTATGAAGATCTGGAGCTTTTATGGAAACAGCTGTCAGGAAATGATGAGCACAGGTATTTACTTACTTTCCTAGAAGACCACTTGATTCAGTGTCAAGTGGATCAATAATACCCCTTAAATGTGTCATATTTTAGCATTATTGTGTTTGTTAGCAGTTCATTACCAAATTAATAAATTTTGAAATGTGGTATAAAACATCTGGAACATAAGTGTGATGTATATGTGTCATGAATCTACACAAAATAGTCCAAAATATCGAAATAAGGGAAAGAGCAATATAGTTCATGAAAATATTTATAATAAAAATTGTAATAATATCAAAGTAAGCATGCTAATAAAGAATTGTACATTTATCAACACATTTTGATAGTAGCTAGTTTTTATTTTTATATTTCCTTTCAGTTATGGTAAACGATATGATTTGGATTTTATAAGACTGATTAATTAGTTTTTTATTTATTTAAAAAAAAATATTGGATTAGTGTCAGCCCACAGGTCATATGTTTAACATCCCTGCTGTAGATAAAGAACATGTAAGATATTTTTGTTTGTTGAAAAAGCTTCTCATGCTTTCCTGACATTCTTATGATGGTAATTTTAGGAGGTGGTTTCTAGATACAGTTGTTGAGGTGACAGATGCCAGAGTGCTCAAATTCCTGAAGAGCAGATTCAAAGCTGGAGACATTTCTGCAAATGAGGCTGGACAGGCAATTCTGGTGGCATTTAACCATTTATCTGCTGAAACTGAACTAGTAGAAATGGCCCAGGTAATGACTAGATAATGACAGGTCCTTACAGCTATAGTACAATACATTATAATATAATAATGTTTACTAACCTTTCTCATGCCTGCCATTCAATTACAGGAGTTTTTGTCCATCCCATTTAGTAAGTCTAGTCTTATGCTATGGAAAAGCATCATCCTTTCATACAGTTCTTTGGTATACAGAGTCTGTCATCATGTGAACCCCTGCCCAGTCTTCGCAGTGCAGGTTTGACATTAACTACTCTATAAAGCCACTCCTTATCAGATTGTCTGCTGGCGTGTTCTAATTACGTTAGCTGTCCTTCTCATTTTGCAGCCGCTGCTCGATTTAGCCACTAATGGACTCACTCAAGGCACTGATGAAGACATGGTGATTGCTCTCAAGGCCTTGGGAAACGCTGGACATCCATTAAGCCTTAAGACAATAATGAAGTTCCTTCCTGGATTTTCTGTCAAAGCTGATAGCCTTCCCACTAGGGTACAGAGTGTGGCTGTGCAGTCACTCAGACACCTCGCAATCAGAGATCCACATAATGTAAGAACCTCCACTTTCATCATTTGATTTTTGATGTCCAATATCATCATTTTTAGGCTCTAAAAGTAGAAGCACATTTTTTTTTCACTTTGAAACTGAGAGACGTAAAATCTTAACCTTAAATCATGCAAAATACAATGGGCATTCAAGTCATGACATTTGGTTGTGCAGAATAACAGAACACAGTTATGGGAGTAAAGAATATTTCTTTATATAATTCCCTGCTAATGCACTTATCCCAGCAATTCACTAGCGCTTGTATACCCTCATGGTAAGAAGGTTTTTCAGTATACCAAAGCCATGATCAGACTGACTGCTTCATGTCTAAAAGGCTGGCCTCCCAATGGCCCAAACCTTTGGAAATCGCTTGCAGCAATAACTTCTAGCTGAATTCCTATAATGTGCAAGTAGTGTTCATAAATAATTGCTCCCACAGGTTAATGCATCTCTTCTGCAAGTTGATGACAAGTTATCCATCAACATTCAAGGATAAAGCATTCCACTTGCTGAAGGTTGATGGGATTAACTGCAGTGGGCTTTGAGCTACCTCGGCCGGGATCGACATTCACTGACATTTGTTTCGTTTTTGTTTTAGTGTGACTAAGAAATGTCATCACAAGTTCTGGTTTGACTCGAACGCCCGTATGATAAGTATTCTAATCACAATTGTTGGATGGTCAGTGCTGCCTCAGAGCTCCAGGGTGTCTCTGTTTGATTCTAAATTAAGGTTACTGTCTGAGTGTGAAGTTTTGCATGTTCTCCTCATGTCCACTTGGTTTCCTCAGAGTTCTGAGGTTTCTTCCCAATTTCAAAAAATAAGTTGTTTCAGTGGTGTAAATTACATCAAGGTGCGTGGAGATGAATGAATGAATAAGTTAATTAATTAAGTATAATCATTAAAAACAGTGAACTCACCCACCATACTGCATATCCTTTAACTATACGCAACGTTTCATGCAAGATATACTAAATACACTGCTTTCTGAGTGGTGAGGATGTCATTATTCTCTCATTGTTCTGTTCTGCATGAAGAACCTACAAGTAACTGGAGCCAAGATGACAAGCTTATTTTTATATATATATATATATATATTTTTTTTTTATATTTTTTTTTTATTCAGGTCCAGGACATTGCCCTGACAATATTTGCACAAAGGACTGTTCCTGCTGAAATAAGAATGTTAGCTTCTATGATCCTCCTGAAAACTCAGCCATCTTTAGCACTGATCTCCACACTTACTGAACTTCTGCTCCAGGAAACAGATCCCCAGGTTTCAAGCTTCATTTACTCACAACTCAGAGGCATCGCAAAATCACGCATCCCGGATTATCATTACCTGTAAGAGCACAATAATTTGCATTTAGTTTAGTAATAATGTCAGTACATTTATTTTCAGGTTTAAAAAAAATCTCTAAATGTTTTTGTTACCATTTTACAGCTCAACTGTTTGCAATATCGCAGTCAAAATACTTTCTCCAAAACTTGGTTGGCTAAGTTATCGACTTAGTAAGGCACTACGCTATGACTGGTTCAGGGGTAAGTTGTATCAAAACTTAAAAAAAAAAAAAATTGTATTAAAAAAAAAATCTATTTCTTCAGCAATTACACGGATGTAGGAGACTTTCACCTTACTGTATGTAATGTTATTAGCAGATTCGCATTAATAACCTTAAACTAAGACCAGCTCATGCATGTTCCTTCATTCTTAGCATAATTAGCATCATGTCTTATTTTAACATAACACTAGCTTTCAAAGCACTAACTGGTGAGAATATAATTCTGAATATTGTCCTGTTTGTTTGATAGCAGTTAAGACTTTTATTTTTTTATTGGATAAACATAAAGTAACAAAACAGATAGTTAGACAGGACTAAATACAATTAATAGTGATGGAACTATGACACAGAAGCTCTGAAGCTTGTATCAAACGGAAGGGGGCGTGTCCAAATGAAGCCTTGCTTCGAGGCGTCTCTGAGAGTCACGAGACCAATGACAAACGAAGCATCGTTTGCCGGAATCACGTGGCAAAATGTGTCCCCTAGATGGCAGTACAATGAGCCTCTGAATGAAGCTTCATGAAATGAATTTTTTTCGATGAAACTATTGGCTGGGAAGACTCGACACCTACACCTACAGGCTTTATTTGTCCATGACTACTTAGGACACAACTATTTATAAAAGAAAGAAAGGTGAGTGTTCCAATCACCTGACCGAGGTGCACTCTGGGAAATGCAGTCCCAGCCAAACAAAAGTTTCTAAGCGCAAGGCGCCCTCTAGGGGTAATCCCTGACACATTTATATTAAAACAACAAATAAAGTGATGTGTGACATTGTGTGTAGCATTCACACAGACACGAAGAAGCATCTTTAGGAGGAAAAAAGTAATCTATTATGTTGAGTTTTTGTAGGGAGAGTTTATAAGGAGGGAGCGCGAGCGAGAGAGGAAGAGAGAGAGGGTGCTGAGCTGAGCTCTTCTTAGTGAAGGTGAGGCAGCTGGGAGGTCAGTGGTCTGCTGAGGAAGAGAGAGACCCAGGGAGTCTCACTGCAGCATGATGCATATTGTTGATTGTGTAACAAAAGTTGATGGTTTGACACCAAGTGTATGTATGTATGTATGACATGGCATCATTGTACCTGTAACTGGACAAAGCTTAAGTTTCAAATAAAGTGAAAGTGATTAGTTGACAAAACAGTGGTTTAGTACAGATTAGTGATGGTATTCGGTAGCCATTATAATTAATCATTAGCTTGAGGAAACCAATCAACATAGCGTACAATGCTTGTTAGACTCTTTGCGTTTCCTGAAAATCAACTCCACCATCATTTGCTATTATTACACCCAGAGTACATTTCACACACTTACTGTACATCAACTAGGATTACTTGCATCAGTATCAATTACTAAATATTTTAGCATTACAAAGACAACACTGCTTTCACTGTCACTGTAGACCATCTAGTATTCACCATGCATTTAGCTTCAAGACCTTTAACTCTCAACTGCTCGGATATATAATGAGATCAAAATTTTAATTGCTCTGAATAAGGGCGTCTGACAAATGCCATAAATATTGTATCATTTTTCTTAAAACCCAAGTAAGCTCACGTCTGGGAGTGGCCTTTTTCCAAGGAAAATTGTATAACAGGTCACTTTAATATACATTGTCATCAGTAGTACAGATGCTAATACCCCAAAAATTTGGCACACCTATATATCTTGCCTTAAATGTAAAACCATTATAAAGTTCATAATTATGTTATAGAAAAATAGCCACAAATTATAATCAATATGGTTATCACAGCACTCTGTTGTTGATTATCTTCCTATAACTGCATACCCTATAATGTTTTATTCCTAATTAACAAATGTTTCAGACTTAATTTAAGATTCTGTTGTGCTTTCCTCATTAGATGATCTTTTGACGGGAACATCCAGGACGCTGTATTGGCTAAAAAATGGTACAAGTGCCTTACCCACAGAAATCCTTTCTAATGGAAAGCTTTACATGATTGGAAGAGTATTTCAACTTCTTGATGTAATTGTTATTCATTTCTGAATAACAATGAGTTATTCTATTCCTATTTTTAAATTGTAAAAGTTGTGATGACTTTATACTTATAATTACACAGCTTGGCGTTCGTACAGAGGGGCTCAATGAGTTATTCGTAGACAGCCCTCGCATTTCCAAGGATTTTGGAGCGACTGATTTTGCAGCTATCATGAAAATTGTAAGTATATTCGTTTTTTTTTTTTTTTTTTTTTGACTGTACCTATTTTCTATATCCGTCATCATTTAATTTATTTCTGCATTACCATTTAAAGCTCTCAGATTGGCAGTCCCGCCCTAAACACAAACCTCTCTTATCAGCATTTGTGAGACTCTTTGGGCAAGAGATTGCATTTTTTGATTTAAATCAAGATGCTGTTCAAAAAACATTAAAGGTAACCATCCTACATTTTTACATACACTTTTTTTAGACTGATTTTTCTACATGGAATGATAGAAATTATAAAATTCAAATAAAATTATTCTTTCCAAAGTCTGTTAGTCTTACTGCAAATGAAGACAATAAACTCTGGCATCTTGTTCAACGACTACAAAAAGGAATATCATGGCACTGGACAAAACCATTCCTTATGTTAGAAACAAGATTTATTCAGCCAACCTGTCTTGGCCTTCCAGTTGAAATCAGCAAATATTATTCTACATTAGCAGCTGTTACTGTAAACGGTAAATTATTTTCATCCTGGCAACTTAATGTAATATAATGAATGGATATATCCACGTAATACATGGATTGATTTTTTTTATTTATTTATATTTAATTTCAGCAAAAGCTAACATTAACCCACCTCTGAAAGAAAGCCTAAATGAATTGATAAATGCAGACATTTCTGTGGAGACAGATGGATTTGCTGGGTATATATATAATTTTTTACTCTATGTTTTGTAGTATGATTCGAGTGTTTGTCTTAATTCACTTGTATATCATGACTTCTTTTTTTATTTCAGAGTGGAAATAGATTATTTTGTTTTCCACGGGATCAATACAGAGCTCTTTCAGTCTGGTGTACAGGTAAATGGCAAGACAAGCATGTCTTTGCCTTGGAAAGCCGGCTTGAAAAAGAACATAAAAGAGAAGAATTACGAGGTCACTTTTCCTCCATGCATGAAGCCCATAGAGTTCTTCAAAGTCAAGTATGTTTTCAAAGACTTATGAACGGTGGCTCTCTATCAGTCCTTGGATTTGAATTCTCAACCTTGCCACAAATCATTGTCACAATACCTTTCCTTTCTTAAACAGATTCGACATATATACAGTGTCAAGAAATATTGAAGATCCATCATTGGCTAAAATGACTCCTGTGATACCAGAGCACAGAAATCCTGAGCAAGGTTTTGCCATGAAAGACACATATCGTGGCAAGGAATATCAGGTACATCTTTTATTGGAGAAAAAAAAAAAAAAAAAAAAAAAAACAAAGGGGGA
>JAQQZT010000007.1:7826211-7838761 GCA_030068275.1 Clarias platycephalus | reverse complement strand
GTTTTAGATTATTATTATTATTATTATTATTATTATTAAAACACACTAATAACCTCTAAAAGTATTAAATTATTTTATTTTAATAAAACATTTAGGTGGTTTTTGGAGAAAAAAAAAAAAAAAAAAAACACACATAGTGGGAAGAAACATTTAATTTATTAGGTAAATCTGTAACATCTACGTAGTAACATTTCTGTGGACCAGGTAGAACCATTGGAGATTTACAAACCAAAACTGAGGTACTGTGCAGAATTAAGCTCTTATGGAGCTGCAATGTGCACTGAACTGGAAGCCAAACGGGTCCAAAACCTCAAAGACCAGCCTCTTTACTACTTATGGGGATACACACAGTTTTTATTTAAACTTGAGCCAGGTATGTTATATTGCAAACTGCATATTATTTTTTTTTCCTAGAACAGTTTGTGTGATTTTACTCAATGCAGTTTTTCTCCATATGCAATGCATCTTTCAAAAGTCAAGTCTGCTAAGCCTGTAGAAAAGATCAAAATCCAGATCAGTGCTGGCCATCACAAACACATTTCACACAACAATCAACTGCTGTCTGTCACTCAGGAAAATTCCAAGGTATGGTAACAATTTTTGGTTTTACTTTTGAGTCAAATCATCAGTCACATCACTAGACATTTCCTCTATGCGTTTAGGAAAGAAAAAACCATAGCATGATGCAACGAGCAAGAAAACCTAAGGTAAATGTCTGTGTATATTTTTTATATCACAAATATGTTTTCACCTATCACTTGTTATAATAACAATCATAATCAAAGAAATAATAATAATACATTATCAAAACTCCATTTCAGATTCTAATGCATGTTTATAATGTAGGGTGTTGATATCACTTCTGATCATGTGATCGTCTTGAAAGTGCTGGCTCTCAGTCCTAACGTGGCAGCACTGGGCTATGAAACCACTGTGTATTACACACCAGACACACAGAAAGATGGCATCGAAATCATTATATCTGAGGCTGCTGAAGAGGCAAACTGGAAAATATGCATTAATGCTGATGTTGACAAGATTCAAACAGGAGCGAAGGTAATGAAGCAGAAAGCACTTTATTAGATATGTAGAAAATATCAATGATCATCATTTAAGTAACAATAATCATCATCATCATCATCATCTTACACTTTAGATTTTCTTTTAACTAGTGGAGTTTTAAATAAAAATGAAGAAAAAAACCACTAGAACCACTCTTTCACAATTTAGGTCCTGGAATATACATGTGGTATCAGGGAAGAAGAAAAGATAATGACAGCCTGATAATGTAACCTGATTATTCAATACATTCAGGTCATCAGCTGACTTTCTTTAGACTCTGATCCACTCTTTGCTCTGGGCTAGGGTCCGTCTGGCCTCATCAGACCACATGATCTTTTTCCATTGCTCCGAAGTACAATCTTTATGATTATCAGCAAACTAAAGCCTTTTCGGCTATTTAGTCTCACTACCAAGTGGACACACAGCTGTTTAGTCTCTTTATTGTGTGGAAATGATCTTAGTTTTGTTGCCTTTTTTTTTTTTCTTCAACAAACGTTTAATTGATCTCCACTCATATTTAGCTTTTTTTTTTTTTTTTACCACATTTTTTCAACAAAGTTGACAGTTGAGCTCTATACTTCCAGGTTATAATAATGTGTTGAAGGCTCCCAAAACAAACCAATTTCCTTAGTTGTTTTTGTTACGGGGTGCGGTATGGAGAGCCGCACCATGAGATGTTTTACTGATTATAAGAGCCGTGACGCAGGGCTTTAGAGGATGTCAGTGAAACAGGAGTTTGTGACAGGCTTATGACAGGCACTCCGGAGATAGCGTGGGATTATTAATTAAGAAACTTAAGGAAACCAAAAGAAAAGTGAAAACACAAAATAAACAGAACTCCGCCGTCTACGTAAGAACGGACGGAGCTCTTTAAAATAAAACAAACTATTATCCTCTCGGAGCGTTCGCCCTTACCGAGGATTTATATAGAGAGAGGGTTTGTGTTTTTATGTAAACTTTACACGCTACACGGCTGCGTGACGCTCTCTCCCTCGCGCGCGCGCGCCGGCATCTTAGGGAGGCGGAGGCTTTTCTTTTCTTTGTCTTGACCCTGATACTGTGTCTTTACCGATGCTACCTAAATGATCGCACGAAGGTCGGAGGTATCAGGACCCTTATATAGACACGTCGCCAGGTGCGGCATATCCACGCTGATTGCGGCGTTGCCTGGCAACCGCGTGCCTATAAATGGCCGCGCCTTTGCCTGTTTAGAGCTCGTGAGACCCACATCGTTAGCGTTTTCTTACCATGATACAGGTCAATCAATTGACTTTTCTGAAGCAATGACTTTTTTTTTTTTTTGGAAAGACAGTGTCATTTAAAATCTCCATATTTAAAGTCCTTTAGAGTGTGAATTAATAATTTAGTAATTTATAATTTAAACATAATTAACACGTTCATAGTAGACACAAGCAATAGCAATTCACTAATGATTTTTGTCTTAATAAGCTATATTTATATTATAGACTCACCTCAAATGGGGAGCTGAGTGTCAGTCGTATGAAGTATCACTAAATGTTACTACCAGAAAAGAATCAAAACCCACTCTCAAAGCTGATGTTAATTGGAGAGATGTTCCTGCATTTATCCAAACATTCAGCCAAAGGTATCACTTTCCCCAAAGTATTATGGATAATTTGCCTTTATAAAAATATTTAATATTATAGTCCCACATTTAGTGTAGAAAACTTGTTTTTTTTTACGTTTGCTAAACTGCTAACAGTTACACGTTCTCTTTATACAGAGTTCGGGAGTATCTCCCAGGTGCGTCTTATGCCTGGGGGTTCAGTCAAAAACATGAGAAAAATACTGAGCATAAAGCTTCAGCAACATTTCAGGCTTCTGCTCAGGGTGGATTTGATGTTGAAGTCAAAATTCCAGAGGTAAATGCAGTGCTTCTCTCATCTCATTTATTTTTTTTTAAAGTGACCATCAGAATAAATGTTAATATAAATATTATCTTTGACTATGAATTCACTTATAATGCTTCCAAAAAAATCTCATGTGTGTTTGACCTACATACAATATTTATCTGCAAAGGAGTACTGCTTTTTTTTTCTTTTCTGAATGTTCAGTAAACATATCTGCTTATCTGACATTTCTTTATAAAACTGCAGAAATTGTACCTGAGATTATATTTTAAGCAAAGCATCATGACACTTATTATTGAATTTGTTTAATTCATTGCTGTTTTGTTTTGTTTATTTTTAATGTAGAAACTTTTTTTAATCCTTGCAGTTTTTTGCACTATCTAGGGCTTTTGCACAGTACTGTATATTATTATGAAATCAACAAAATATTATTATTTTTATTGTTAGTGCCACAACTAAAAGCTAAAATTTCTCTCCAACAGCTGACTGTGTATCGCAAAGGAATCTCCTCTCCATTTGATAATGTGGGAGTTGAAAATGCAGAAAAATGTCCTATATAACTGCTATTTACTTTCTTGTTGTATATCACACTGCATTAATTACAGTAAAATGCTCATATAAGCAAGTGGAACAAATGTTCTAACACCAGCTATACCTTAATTAACTCTAATTATTTTATGTTAAATGTTTTGATTCTGATTATTTTGATGTAATTCATTAGATATCTCATTTCTATTCAAATAATGTTCATGATAAATAGCTAAGATGTTTTCCTTAATGTAATAGTAACAGATTAAAACGCTTACTTTCATTTTTATGCTTAATAACACAAAGTGTGAATACATTCAAATTACAGATATTTTCTTCGAGCAATACTCAGCAATACTGGCAATTGTTGATGTGCTGAAATTTTTTCCGTAATCATTATTTACATCCTGAGCATCAGGCCTCAAATATCTTCATTCACTTTATGAAGCAGAGAATGTAATGATAATGATGGAACAAAATAAATGTATGTAATCAAATAAATCAGTGTTGGCTCTTTTTTTTATTGTAGTTTAACAACATGAAGACTACTTTAATTTATTGCTGTCCAGCCCACAATTCTGTCATTTTAAACTCATTTATTGTTTACATTATATCTGACACACAAGCAGGATTCCCAATCCCACCAGCAGGTGTCACTGTGTCCTCTGGTGATAAAGCATTGTCTGTTTTTATTCCTTATAGCCTATAGCAAGACCAACAACAAATAAATAAAAAAAACTTCAGCTTTTTGCAGTGTCATGCATCACACCACAACTTGTACTATTCAGAGGTTGAGCTTGTGTAGAGCCTGTTGTAAAGACCTTTATAAGTAAAAAAATATATAAATAATTATAATTAATTAATTCAGTGACATGACAGTTTAAATGTAATGCAATGTCAACCCCCAATGTTTTCAACTTGCATAACACTATGAAGGAAACCAACATAAAGGACTCAAATTGCTCCCTGAGGAAGCGCTAATGGATATCGATGTGACCTCTGGTGACAGTGAAGCATTAGATGTTTTATTGTAAGAAGGAAAAGTAAGGCAGATCTAGTTTTATGATGTAAGTAAGATGAAGTAATTTTCCTCGTATATTTTGCTACTAATTTTACGGCAAGCGTCACAATTGTTACATAGATCAAAAGTAATTGTCAAAGAAGGCTGGAGTGTTATTTGACACTTTATGGGTTTTTTTTTAGGTTTCCCGTCTGAGGCACCTTTAATGTGGAGTGCGTGTGTGCGTGTGCTGCATAACTGAGAATATAAAATAAACCCTGAGAATATAAAATAAGAAATTTAATAATGCCCTTCCTGCCACAACCCACACATTTTCTAACCAGACTTTGGACAGTGACTATGAAATATGGGGTATAGGGTCTTGACCAAGGAACCACCAGTGGTGACCAAACAGTGGTGGGCCTTAAACCCCTGACCCTTCCATCAACATCCCAAAGTCTCAACCGCCTGAGCCACCACTGCCACTTTAATTTTTTATATAATATTCTTAAATATGCCTGGTGTAGATTAAATAGACAGTTGACAATTGGGGGAAAAAATTGCCTTGTCTTTGTCCAATCTCCACTTTTTCAGTTATGAAGTCTCCACTGTTGCATGAGTTCCCTGTTCTGGGCTGATAGAGGTAAAACTCTGTGCTCTTCTGCTGTTGTAGCCCATGCACCTCAAGCTTAGCCATTTTGAATTCAGAGATTTTTTCCCAGCAGGTATTTTCCCGACCAGCTAGCATCAAATCAAGGAGAAACATAAGCACTTTGATGCATTTGATATTTTATTCATCCAGCTTTCGGTCACTACAGACATTCACCAGAGGGAGGTGTTCAAAAGCAAAACATTCCCCAAAGCCCAGTGTGTTCATCATAAAACGAGAGAACATCCAAAATGGAGATGAATGTAACATTGACTCCCATTGCTGCAGTCATCCTCCATCCTAATGTTGAAGCAGTTTGAAAATTGCACAGGAATGTGGAGAGTAAGTCGTAAACTGTTAAATATTTCTTGATGTAAATACATCAGATTTTTACTGCATTTACTACCTCCTTAAAAAGCTATTATTGTACATAACCTGTATTCAATTTAAAAATAAGTATCAATTAACTAATCTGAATCTTTGAAAAAGGAAAAAATGGAGATGTTTTATTCATAATAAATAATTTCATTCTAACCTAACACTGTCTTATTCTGTAAGAGGTAAACTGTCTGCTCACAGCATCTTTTTTCAAAAAATATTTTTACTTGTAAATTGTCATGCCTTTGAAACAGACAACAAGCAGCTTCTAATTTCACAAAAGCATGTGCCGTTCTAAATGTCAAGATGAATAAAAATCCCAGCCCTAAATTCTAGCCCTTATTAAATTTTGATCCAAACTGTGTATTATTCTTATTCTTAGTTTATGTAAATTTTATTCAATTTTCTATTTGCAAACATTAGTTTTATTTTAATGTGGATTTGATTTACAGAAACTACTGTACTTTGCATTTATTAATTTTTCTGTCAGTAATGTATGATTTCACATGTTGTACTCTTTAGTTTGAATTTGAGATGTTGCCAGCATTCGCCCATGCAGAAATCTAATATATGTACATATATCAGTGAAAGTTATTTTTATAAATCTTACACATATGGTCATATTTGCTGATGTAAGTCTTTGACTCTCATTGTACCTGACCAGGTCCTTGTACCTGATCTGTTTTAGAGGATTCTTCCTGTTTGTTAAGCAACACAGTGACCTATGAATTATTCAGGCATAAAAAAAAAAAGCATCTAACTTAAGGCATAAAGAAATAGGTGCAGATGATGACAGATGATCGGGCTACTGATTTGTATACTGGTGATGCTGAATGCATAGACAAGAGGGGAAATGAGGTTGCTGCTGGAGCTGTTACTATAAACAAGCAGATTAAATTGTATATCACAGTAAAACATTTGTTCACATTTTTATGTAAATTATTTTATATGAAAAAATGAGAAAGGAAATTGACCTAAAATAGACTTTTTTTCTGCCAGTAAATTTTTTTAACTTTCTATACTTTAAGAAAACATTGTTTTTACTTAAGCTAATATTTCAAATGTGCAAGAAATGTTATTCAGGTTATAAATGTAGATATAAGCACAAAATCTCTAACTGGTCTTCCCATATGACCCGAAGTTGTTACCTCTCTTTTCATAGAATATGTTCAAGCTATGTTGTTCACTGACCATTCCAATACAGCTCTCACTCATTCACTCATCTTCTATACTGACCTGGAGCCTATCCCAAGAGACTTAGGGCACGAGGCAGGGTACACCCTGGACAGGGTGCCAATCTATCGCAGGGCACACACACTCACACACTCATTCTACACACTACAGGCAATTTGGGAACACCAATTAACCTAACCTTCATATCTTTGGACTGTGGGAGGAAACCGGAGTACCCGGAGGAAAACCACCAAGCACATGGAGAACATGCAAACTCCATGCACACAGAGACGGGAATCAAACCCGGACCCTGGAGGTGCAAGGCGACAGTGCTAACCACTACACCACCCCAATACAGCTCTATTCAAACAAAATATACTCTTAGCAATGTTACTTTGTTAAAAAGATATTTAATGGCATAACTACACTCCCACACACTCTAATATTTTGTCAGGTCACTTTGGTTACAGCACCAAAGCAGCAGAACTTCTAGCAGTTCATTTCTAAGTTTCTGCAAAATATGAGCTTAGGGATTAGATGGCTAATATTTCACAGTATATTGAAAACTTTTTCGTTTGCTTGCAAACAGCCAGATCACAGATGGCACATGGGTATCCATAACAGTCTGTCTGGCCTGTTATGAGTGTGGCTTTCAGGGGTCAGACATAATTTCCACAGTGACCTGATCATTTGAAACCACAGGTCTGTCTGATGCAAAGCTGATACAGAGAGCTCGTCAAAATGATTAACTGGCGGTCTGTTCAGTCTGAACAGCCTGATGAATTATACACAACAGTGGCTGCAAAGATTGGAGCATGTGCTCTTATCACAGCAATGTTAAACTTCAATATAAATCTAAAGTAATTGTGCATATGGGCACTGTATGGACGTTTGCAAATTCCCCTTTTCCAACCTCTTGTACAATTTTAACAGGGCCTGCTGTTTGTTCTGCCTCTTGTATCTGAAAATTAAGTGGCTTTACGAGTCCTGATGGAATGTAAGAAAGTAAGATAATGTATGCCAATTCCTGGACATTTGGGGTTTTTTGTCTTAAGGCTTCCATATATTTAAGATTTAAGATTAAGATAATATGGAATATTAGACATTTGTTATTAAAAGAATAAATAAAACAACAAATTATAGCCCTGAGCTCATGATTTTTTTTTAAGTAATGTGGGGTGTTCTCATTAGCAGAAGAAGGAAGGCAAACAAATAAGGATTGACATTTACAGAAGACTTTAAGCACAGTATTATGAGTGATAAGACTCAGTAAACAATGGTGCAAATGTTTTTTAAGAAGATGTATGTCCATGAGTTGAAATCTATTTGGAGATGAATAAATATGTTGAAAAGCTTTCCTAGGATTTTACTAGTGAGCATTTTATGACTTAATATCTTATATTCACATAATTGTCAGATATAACTTTCTTGTACTTCCAAGTGCTTGCTGCATTATGCTTCATTTCTTTCTTTCTTTCTTTCTTTCTTTCTTTCTTTTTTTGGAACTTCATGTGCACATTTCATCAAAGTATAGCACCATTTTTGGATTTACTATTCAGCTCAAATGATTAACAATATATTTAAAACAAAACATGATGAGGTAATGAGGTAGACAAATTATATTGAATAAAAAAAATGTAATCTATAATTGGTGTCTTAAAAAAATAAGGAATACATATTGCATGAAGGAAATCAACAATGGTAAATAAGGCAGAGAAAATACCTCAACAATATACCTAATTGAAACAAATTACTTATTGAAATAATAATAATAATAATAATAATAAGTTTTTAAAGAAAAGCTAAGTTGATGTTACCAAATAATGTTGCTAAGCCTAGACCTGACTGACTGCAGCAACCTCAGATCATAACACTGTTTCCAGAGAATTGTGCCCTGGCACGCCTGACCGAATAGGGTCGGTCTGAACTCATCAGACCACATGGCCTTTTTCCATTGATCCAAAGTCCAATATTTATGCTCCCTATCAACCTGAAGCCTTTTCCCCCCTCAATATCAAGTTGTTTATAATAAAAAAAAACACAGACCAATACACTGTGTTTATGCTATACTTCATATTGAAACCCTTCATTATACAAATGCAGTCCTATCTGTTTTGTCCTCCTTAGGTCAATAAATTTGTTTGCTGAAATCTTACAGTTGTTAAACTTGACCATTCCAATAACCTAGAGTTCCAATAACCTAGAGTTAGTCTAAGCACGCTAAAGTTTCGAACTGCATGATACCCAGATTCATCCGGCAAAATTCGTCCCATATTCTTTTATGAGAATGATCACGAGTGGCTTCCCTGTCCAGTTTTTCTTTGTAATGAGCAGTTATGAGCTTGTAGCTACACACTGGACCTTTCCACTGCATGAAAGCAAATTTGACCGACACTTTATTAGAATGGCCAAGAGTGCTGTAAAGTAAATGGGCATTGGCGAGTGTCTATAAAAGTAATGACATGAGTGAGGCGCATCCACACATCAACCAGCTGATTTTCTCAATCACATATTACTCTTGTGCTGAGGCCAGGCTTTAAATGTCCACATATAATTTATCAGCATGTAAAAATGTAATACATTATCCCAATAATTTATAGACAACATTATCATTTTTGGAAGGAAAAAACATATTGAAAGGCAGATACTTGGAAATGTTAGATACACACACACACACACACACACACACACACACACACACACACATTATATTCAAATAGAGAACTTGAAGTCTTCACGACAGCATTATTATGGGTCTCCTTTTAATTTCATGAAGACCTTTAAGAAAAAAGAAGTATCACTTGCGTTTTAGTAGTTGAGCAAATAGAGCCCAAATTCTGGGTCTTTATAATATAAAATATTGACTTGCATGTCTCAGTATGATGTTTTTATTATGTCAATAATTTGCAGTAATGTTAAATACTAAGAGTGCAAATACTATAATAAATTACTATAATTTCTTATTGACATTTACTACAGCATCACAGCAGTATCATTTATCTCAAAATGATATATAAAAACATCCTTTAAATTTTGAGAGCCTACATCATTGGCAGTATTTTTTTTTTACTATGACTAGTGCTGTCATTATTAAAGTCCTTGATGTATTAAATTCTACCACACGCTGGGAGCCAAATAGGGTTGTTATGTTAAAAAACAAACTATATGAAAAAATAATAACTGCTTTTGGCCATTAATAAAACAGGCCGACAACAACTAGTAGATAAACCAGGGATGATAGCTTCCCCCCATATTTAGCTAATCATTCTGTGAGCAGTACCTAACCATAAGAATAGCTGTATGTTTTGCGCCATGCACTGCACAGTCAGGTATACTTATTTCTAGACTTATTTCTAGAGTATATAATTACATTCATATACTACTCAATACATCTTAACTATATTGCTAGTTGATTAGGTATCTAATGTGTAATGCATGCAATGTAACATTCATTCTTATTCAGTAAAGACCTTAACCATGGGCAAGATCATGCAAAATCCGGAGCCTATCCTATTTAAATTTTCATATGCATCATAAAGATGATCACGTAATGCAAGACAGCAGATTAATAAACACTACAAATCTCAGCTGAGCTTCATCTTAATCATCTTTGTGTGACTTCACCAGCTGCACTCATGAAATTTGAGAGAACTTGCAGAAAGGCAGGCCTACAGTACATTAAGGGTATATAATGTACCTTTTGGGCACTAGTGCCAATGGCGAACCCTATAGGATAAAAATAAATAATAATAATAATAATAATAATAATAATAATAATAATAAATAAATAAAGGTAATATACAGTAAATAATAAGCCATCGATATTAATACAGAGTTGGTTCCCCTTTACTGATATAAAAGTCTCCACTGCATTTTGAAGCAGGCCTGTGGGGAGTTGTATGATGTTAGTGAGGTCAGGTCCCTATGGCGAAAGTGCTTGCAAGCAGTATGTGTTCTTTGATACCAACCTTTTTGTAATAGGTTTGCGCCTGTTAGTCCCAGTGGAGGGAAGTCATCATTTTGAGAAAGGCACACATATGGAAATACTGCTACTATACTTTTGGCCATACAGTGTACTGTATATAGTGCTATACGTTTAGTTTATTCTCTAATTGGCTAATGGCTAACATCTCCAGCCAGTGCACCCTTTAATGCTGCTCCCAAGTCCAGACTCATTGGGTTGAGTCAGGAAGTGGATCCAGTGTAAAAACCTGTGCCAAATTAAAAACTGTGAACCATCTGAACTACTGCTGTGACTCCTAATGGAAACAGCTGAAAGAAAATCAACAGTGTAAAACAAGGAGGCGGGGAAACTTCTCATGTGTTGGTTTTAATGTGTAACAGTAATTTATATTTGTTCATGCAGATGCACAGCTTTGTAAAACATTTCAGGAACAAGTAAACTAACATTTCGAGATACAAACATATAAACATATGATATAATATGTTTATGGATGATGAAATTTCTTTAGGTCTTTAAGTTCATCATTATTATTATTATTTTTATTTTTATTTCTTTGACACTGCATTCACCCCAGCAGTCAACAGTCAAGTGTCTTTTTTCAATGCATATGTGAGGCACAGAGCCATAATTTAGGAGACAGTGTGAGAAACGACAGTTGAACTTAATTTTTCTAAATGCTATGCAAAATATGTATTCAAATCTTTGGCTTAAATGATTCCTTGTACTTATCCTGCGGCGCATGTGGACTGACATTCATTTCCCTACACACTTTAGCATTTTAGTATCTTGAAAGCCTTCTCATTCACTGTTTAATGCAGATATACTGTACATATATGTAAATGTATTCTTAATCGACCCTGCATTTCAAAAGTATATATATTCTGAAATATAAACAATACAGTATATTTCATCATATCATTAACAATTCAAGTCTTTTTGGATGTAACGCGCACCCAAGTTTGAATTGGGGGGTTTCCATTCTTCTTAGCAAATCTTCTACTGTATATAAAAATATATACAGTATATTTATTTGTAATAGCTTCTCTGTCCACTCCAGAGACAAAAAATATGCGATTTGTCATTTTTGTGTGTTTATTTCTTGATAAACTTGATAATCTTGAATGTGTGGCGAATGTCCAATATAAAACCAACTTTACCGCGGGTTCTCAAAGTGAATATATTTGCTTTTATCCGTTATAAAGTTTTATAAAGACTTTTATTTTGAAATCTTGACCAAAATCTCGGAAGACTCTCACTTCCTGTTTCCAAACGGAATCATTCATTAGCAAATGTTAAGACATGATCCAGGCTATGTTGTGTATACAGTTCTAAACAGTGTTTTAAACGTTTTTGAGAGGTGAATTTGGAGTAATTTTGATTTTTTACACTCCGGTCTAGTCATGATACCTCAGAGTAAGAGCTTCCTCGTGCGGATAGCTTTCTACTCGAAGCCGCTTTTTTCAGGGAAATACCTGTTAGTGACTAACATTGTCAGCAGTGGAGGCATGCTCGCGCTTGGGGACTGCATTCAGCAGACCAGAGAGAGGAGACAGACACCGGCTAAGACCAGGGACTGGCAGCGCACAGGTAACGACCTGACACGGCTCGTGTAACATCACTCGTGATTTCATCACCAGTGGCACATCACGTTATTGCGTCTTACACTTACTGTACGCTCTTACACTTTCATTACTGAAAGAACTGGATTGTCTTGTTAACCCCAAGTTCAGATTGTCTGCTCACAGTATGAGCATTAAACTCTGCAACTTCTTTTAAACTCACTAACTCCTTTTTTTTTTTAACAGAAGATTTAATGTTATTTTTTTAGTATACAGTATTTGTGATATATAGCTTGCAAAAGTATTCGGCCCCCTTGAACTTTTCCACATTTTGTCACATTACAGCCACAAACATGAATCAATTTT
>JAQQZT010000007.1:7791916-7826111 GCA_030068275.1 Clarias platycephalus | reverse complement strand
AGAATGTAGAAAATAAATCACTAAACAAAAACAAAGAAATTTGCAAGTGACCCCAAACTTTTGAACGGTAGTGTGTAACATATTGTTTGTTTTGGTGTTGTCCTTGTTTTTAGCCTATACTCAATCCTCCTTCTGTTCTGCAGGGCGCATGTTTGCAGTTGGATGTACCATGGGACCGTTTCTGCACTACTGGTATCAGTGGTTGGACAGGGTTTATTCTGGAAAAATCATAAAGACTGTTGCTAAGAAAGTCTTGATAGACCAGCTTGTTGCCTCGCCACTTTTTGGAGCATGGTACTTCATAGGTATGGACCAAGGTTTTGTGTAAAATCCTGATGTAATACATGTTATGAATGTACAAGGGCCGTTCAAATCAAACCAGGACTTGTGACGAAATTTCTCGTGAATGAAGGATTGACATTTACAGGAGACTCCTAGGACAGTCTGGTGATGAGACCCCGGCCGAGGTATCACAGAGCCCACTGCAGTTGTTCCTGTTAACTAGGGCTGTAGCTCGAATATTTTAGTAATTGAGTATTCTAACAAAAATTTAATCGAGTAATCGGATAAAATGTACTTTTGCTTAATTAAACAGCAATGTAAAATATATAAGAGAAACAAAGATTAATTTGTTTTCTTTTTAGAAAAATCAACTTTTATTATTTAAATCCATACAGCATTTTATCAAAAATAAACGTTGTTCATTATTCACAATAAAAGGAATAGCTTTATACCCCTATCTCACCTATGCGATTTGACACGCGGTGAGATGAGGTGTTAGGCGCCGACGTTCCGCGAAGTTCTGCAAGGTCCACAAGCTTCCGCGAGGACTGCCAAAAGAATTAAACATGTTATTACCTTATCTCACCTGTGCGGTTTGACTCACGGTGAGATGCGGAGTTAGGCGTTCCGTGAAGTTCTGTAAGGACCGCAAGCTTCCGCGAGGACCGGCAAAAAAATTAGACATGTTTAATTTTTCGCGCGCAAAGATGGAAACGTAATCGCAGCGCAAAAACTCGCGGTGAATCATGATGAACTGTACTTCCGGCCACCGCGCGAAACCGTGTAGGTGAGATAGGGGTATTAAAGTTGACTGAGATTAATTAAGTGCATTACGGTTCCATACATTCTTATTTTAAAGCCTTTTCTCAGATGCAAAAACAAAAAAAAGGTTTTTCAAATGGCTTTAAGTATCAAAAAAACTAAGGCACACATTGAAATAAATAATTATACAAAAACACTAAGGTGCGCAACTAGACTTTCAGAATTAAAGGTTTCTAAATTAACAGCTCAGGCATAATATAAGCCTTTACTGACAATTTCTGTCATTTTCTCTTCCTGGTTTCATCCTGGCTCGCTGATATTTTTATCGCTCCCTACCATTTTGTAGCCCGCACCAGAACACCCCATCAAATCAATACACAGCTAACTGTTTGCGTCTCCTTCCGCTTTTTGCGGCAGCGCTTCTTCTTCGGTGGTGTTTACTGGCGGCTTGCATCCGGAAGCGCACTTTGTCAAAAATGCGCTGTCAACAAATAATTGCGAAAAACATAATGCAAGCTTTTTAAATTAATTAAAAGAAGCTTCAAGGCATAAGATTTTGCCCCGATCATTTTTTGTAATCAAATTACTCGAGGAATTGTTTCAGCCCTACTGTTAACATTTAGTAAGTGGAACACCTGGCCCTTGAAAATGCCAACTTGCATAAAAGATGCATCTGTCCGAGGGAACTCTACTCTCAATCATTCACAAACAACACTTGCACAGTACAGGAATTGTTACATTTTTGGTAAATCTCCTGTACAGTTCTGACCTTGCTTACAGCCATTTCCACATGTTCCTGGGAGGTAAGCATTTCAGACATGAAGCAGGCAGTTCCAGCATGGCTCTGGTGTACTGAGAAAACTATAATAAGTGCATTGTTGTACCAAGGGATTATATAGAGAAATAAAGGGCTTGTTTGATTAATGAGTCCTGGTTTGACTTGAACATGTCTTGTACATCGACATACCCATTCTCATTCTAGAGACGGTTTCATTCTCAGTCAAAGTAATAACCTGTTTTTATTTGACCCATAGTGACGTATTAATAAGGTTACACTGATAGTTTCTGGCAACTCTATTAATGGAGTCCTTATTGATTATTAATGGTAACCAAAACAAAGTTACATTTTAATGCAAGATGGTGAAAATATTTGTTATATCATGTTTATCCTTAATAGACCTGGGTGCACTGAAGAGTTAAAAAGTGTGGAATACAAGTAAATAGACATTGGCTACAGAGAAATATTTAACAAAACAAACAGTTCAGTTAATGCATTTTTATTCAGTTCAATCCAAAAAGTCAAGGCATCATTAATGCATTAATAGTTAATTGTTAACACCCATAACATTCATTGATAATCACACTTTTAATTAAAAAGACTTTAAAAAGACTAAAATTGTTAATTGCCAATATTACATGAATATAAAACTCAGCATGTTTTTTTCCCCTTTGCTAGCAGCATATCACAGCAACCTACATAACTAGAGCTAAATAAAGTATACCATGATGTCTCCAATTGCTTGATATTAAATAAGTATCAATAGCAGTATCAACGTCAGTTTCAACGAGTACTGAAGTATATGTGTTCCTACTCAGTCTGAAGGAACATAAAATATAGTACATATTATAGTATTGAGATTTTCATTCTATTGAAGTCTGCATTATTTATGTATGTGTGTGTGCATGTTTTAGGTATGGGCATGATCGAGGGTCACGGCTTGCTCCATGGCTGCACTGAGTTTAAAGAGAAATTCTGGGAGTTCTATAGGGTAAGAGCTGGAAAACAGACCATAATACCCAATACAGAGACTCACATTTAAAAAAATGTTCTTGTGTTTCTTCATTAGGCAGACTGGTGTGTCTGGCCAACTGCACAGGTGTTCAACTTCTACTTCTTGCCAGCCAAGTTTCGGGTGTTGTACGTAAATACAGTTACACTGGGATGGGACACTTACCTCTCATATCTCAAGCACAGGGTAAGGTTGCTAAGATTGCAAATAAGATTAAATTGGTTGTGCTTTTATGTGCATTTATATTTTACATTTAATCTCTATTGCTTAAGAACCAGTGTGCTTATACAGTACACATGCAGTACACTGTTCTAAGTTTAAATGTGCTAGATAGGATGTATACTTTCTATCATTTTAAAAACTTATTTGATAGGCTTATGATTCAAATAAAATTTATTTGAAGAATACTGTTTGCTTTGACTGTCCCCCATCAAAAAAAAAATATTTTAATTTTAATTTGTTAAGGACTTTCTTGGTAGGTAAATAATTCCATACAGTATGTGTTATTTCATAATGGTCCCTTCATTAAACACTGTAAAAATATTGAAAATGAAGATATGCATGTATAAATGTTTGAACAGAAGTGTGCCCGTGCTCTTTTTGGTATTTGCCCAAGCAAGCTGCCAAAAACTTATATGCTAATTATTAGGCTGCTGTTGTTTTTTCCAGTCCCATAAACAACTATTTACCCGCACCTGTTGGAAATAAATCTTCCAGCTGTTTTTTTTTTTTTTTAACTTTCAGGGCCTCCATGCTTCCCCCCCCATGCCCCCCCCCCATCAGTATTATCTGCATTTCTTTCCTCTTTCATTTGGTATTTTTTATTTCTTTACAGGATGTCCAGCAAATTGATGTACAGCCAGAGGACTCATCAATGTCTCCTCCCTCAAGCAAACCACTGGATGATAAACTATAGGCCCACACCAATGAGAGCTTAAATTTCATATTTTAGATATTATTACTTAACTCTTGAAATACTTTAGCCTTTAACTGAATAAATCAATTAGTTAAATCCATAATTTTATTCAGGGTCTCAGTGTAAACAAGTTCATACACGTGTACTGAGCCTTATCGGGTGTTCTCAAAACATTTCTAGATATGGTCACATTTTTACTAGTGAAGGGAATTATACTTGTTTTCAGGGTCATTTAGCGCAGCTTGCGAATAATACACGCTGGCCACTTTATTAGGAACTAGTGGGTAGAACATGCTCAACTCTCAGGCCTTTTTTTTGCATGAACTCAAGATGATGTTAGAAGTATTCCTTTGAGATTGCAGTCCATGTTGACGTGATTATAACATATAAAAAGTAAAGTTTCCTCAGACCAGGTGAAGCTGCTGTGTTTTACTGAGACTGGAGCCACCCTGCCACTGTAGCATCATATTCCTGTTTGACTGACAGGCGTGGATTATTCTTATGCTGCCTTATACACATAGTTGAGAGTCAAGCACACCTTACAATTCAGACCACCGAACAACATAGATGTTTGCACTGAACGTTTTGATTAAATCACACTTTAAGAGTAGCAGGATTGGCAACATCCACAAAAATAAAATTAATGTTTAAACATTAAATAGAAACAGTCCATTTGCAGATTGTATATACACTAATGCTGTATACAGTATTAACACTGAACCCGAGATGGCGATTCCCCTCTAATAGAAGTCTAAATCATATCACTTGTTCTCTGGTACTGACAGTGTAGAATGAATCAAACTGTTAAAAAGCTGTGATTTTTTTTTTCCTTTTTTTTTCTTCTTTTTTTTTTTTCAACTATTTAACTGAAATGTAAAATCATATTCCATGCTCAATGAGCTTTATCTGAAGTGCAGTTCTGTTACACTGTGCAATTTTAAGGAATTTCACTCAGTTACCTGTAACACTCCACAACTGTCAGTTTTTTTAGGGATTTTTGCAAATCCTTGCTTATTTTTTAATAATCATTCCTTTATTACAGATCACAAAACAGTTACATGAATTGTTAGTGTAAAGTAGTATTTTCGAAGATTTGTGTGCAAATGATTTATTTTTTGCAAATGGTTGTTTTTACCTCTATTTGTCTCCTTTGCCTTAATTTATACAGTATTTACACCTTCACGTCATGCAATTATCCAATTAGCCTTTCAGACCCTGATCAAGAATTTCAGTTAATGGTACATCATACATTAGAACAGAAAAGAAGGTGTGATCAGGATTTGGCAAGTTGTTCATCCTGAAATGCCTTTTTTGTTCACCACAGTTGTAAAGATTACTCAATTGAGTTAGTGTAGTCTTCTTGTCAAGTCAATTCTATTCGACCATTCTTCTCAGATCTCTCTCATAAACAAGATGATTCTGTCCATAGAATCTTGTGATAATCCAGGAGGTCATCGGTTTCTGAAATACTCAAACCATCCTTTCTGTCGTCAACAATCATTCCACAGTGAAAATCACTGAGATCACATGTTACACATTTTGAGGGGTGATGAGAACATTAACTGAAGCTCTTGATAAAATCTGCAGGATTTTATGCTTTCCACAATGTGATTGGCTGATTCGATAATTGCATAAATGAGCAGGGTATAGCAATGTTCCTATTAAATTGGACACTGTTTGTAAATGCTTTGTGCGTTGACCTGTGTCTAGTCAGAAAAACTTTTATTAGAAATTAATTATTTATTTTAAGACATTAAATAGAAATGATTCATTTGCAGACTGTATTATTATTATTATTATTATTATTATTATTATTTCTTGCTCCCTTTTTTAATTACAGCATATAGACTAACAGATATCTGTCCTGTAATTTATGTGCAAAGCAGTCCAAATAATAATTATCCTTACAGTTCTGCACTGGTTTATCTGTCTGTGTTTAAAGTTGTTTACAGGAATATTTTAATCAGAATTTTAGAACGGTTGAAGCTGTGCTTTACCAAAGATTTGTGCCATTGTAAATATAATTAAATAAACAAATTATATAATGTAAATGTGATTTTAGGACTTGCATTTAATTCCTTAAAAATGATTCTTTTGGCATTAAAAGTTCTTCAAAATGATGGGATCATTGGTTAATTATATTGCTTACAACTACATGGTGCATTCAAGTCAAACCAGGATTTTTGATTGTGCGGAATAAGAGAACACAGTTATGAGAGTAAAAACTTCCTTTATTTCTCTGTATAATCCCCTGCTATACTAATTCACTAAAGCTTGGATGCCATCAAGGTAGAACGTTTCGTTCAGTACACTGGAGCTGTGATCAGACTGCTGCTTCATGTCTGAAACGTTGGCCTCCCAGGAAGGCCTTTAATGGACCATATAGTGCTGTCCTAGTTTCAAATGGTTTGAAACTAGGACAGCACTATATGAGGAATGTGACAATAACTGCCAGCCAAGTTCCTGTAATGTGCAAGTGCTGATGGTGAATGATTGTGTGTACAGTTACCACTGACAGATGTCTCTTAGACAAGTTGGTGACAAATTTTCGATCAATTTTCAAGGCGCAGGAGTTCCAGGAATGACTGCAGTGGGCTTTAAAAGACATCTCTGCCGGGATTGTCAATCACAGACATATGACTGTCTTTAAAATGTTTGCACCACTGAAATGTACTGCGGCTAATTGTCTTGTCACTGTACTTCACGACACATCACTTGAAGTCTTCTGTAAATGTCAATTTTATGCCTTCATTCATGAAAAGTTCTGGATCGACATGATCGCTCGTCATAGTAGTATGTATAAGATTGCTCTACATGTTAAACATTTATACTGTACTTTTAATAGAATGGTACTAATCAACCAATAAGAGAATTTTTTTTTAACTTTATAATTTTCAGTTGTGTCATGGGTTTTCATCTCTTACGGTAAGATATGTTGAATTTGCAACTATAAATACTTGAACTTCGTTTTTTAAGATTCTATATAATCCATATACTTGGACATGATTTTTCATGTCTTTTGTTACATTCTTTAAATACTTGGTTCCACTGGGGATTGAACCCAGGACTTTCTGCGTGTAAAGCAGACGTGCTAACCACTACACTATGGAACCAGCTTGTCAAGGTTTTGTGCATGTATGTCCTAGGATATGGTTAATTGGCAGTCAACTGAGACAATCTTGACAAGATTAAGTAGTTAGTGAGGTTTTGTTACACAATAAAAAAAACTAAGCCTCAACATAAAAAGTTTAGTAATGAGTTCCACAGTTGTTGTTTTTTTTTAAGTTTACTCAACTTTCAGAGATATTTCACATTTGTGTTTAGTTGGCATGACATGTACCCAATTCAAAATCTTAAGTTGACTCAACTTGTAATTCAAATATTTAAGTCAGCTTAAGTAGTATTGTTTGTGGGCTTAATTCATTATATTTCTCTAGGGTTGACTTAGTCCAACTTTTCATCTACTCAAAAAGATACGTTGTCTTCCATTTGTGGCCCACTGATGTAGTTGGTTTAAGTAAAGATTTTCATGTCTTTTGTTGTGCTTTTTAAACACTTGGTTCCACTGGGGATTGAACCCAGGACCTTCTGCGTGTAAAGCAGATGTGATAACCACTACACTATGGAACCAGCTCAGCAAGTTTTAATTGTATGGCCATTTATGTCCTAGGATCTCATCCAAGCTGGTGCTGGTGAGGTCGGCTGCCGTCACGACTGCTCCTAAGCATTTCACTGCATATCGTACTGTGTATGACTGTGTATGTGACAAATAAAATTTTAATTTTAATTTGGATATGGTTAATTGGCAGTCAACTGAGAGAATCTTGACAAGATTAAAGTAGTTAGTGAGGTTTTGTTACACAATAAAAAAAAACTAAGCCTCAATATAAAAAGTTTAGTAATGAGTTCCACAGTTTTTTTTTTAAGTTTACTCAACTTTCAGAGAAATTTCACATTGCTGTTTAGTTGGCATGACATGTACCCAATTCAAAATCTTAAGTTGACTCAACTTGTAATTCAAATATTTAAGTCAGCTTAAGTAGTATTGTTTGTGGGCTTAATTCATTATATTTCTCTAGGGTTGACTTAGTCCAACTTTTCATCTGCTCAAAATGGTACGTTGTCTTCCATTATGGCCCATTGATGTAATTGGTTCAAGTAAAGTTTTTCTATAAAAAACTAATTGGCCCTATGCCCCAATTTCAACACAAAAACATTACTTAAATATTGCGTTATTTTTCCAAAAACTAGTCAAAGTTAAAGCTGTGATTTTCATAAAACAGGAGAATACAGGTTCTACTTCGTTTGTTGTTGGTCTTTCGGCTATCTGGTCCACACAACAACTTTTTGTACGCCGGATGCCCTTCTTGATGCAACCCTTCCATTTATCCTTGGGACCAGCACTGCATCCAGTTTGGGCACTGGCTGGGAATCGGGTCTTCCGCATGGCAGGCGAAACACCTACCATTGAGCCACCCTGACAAAATACCTGGATAACACCAGATTCCTTTATATTACAATATCGTGACCAAAACTACCAATGATGAACATTTTTTCCCCAAAATGTGTCAGACACAACAAAACGTCAATGGCAACAAGACTTTTCTTAACATGTGAATCTGAGGGAAGCATGTCTTTCCAAGTCCAATAGAAATGGTGTGGATGGCTCCAAAGCTGTCCGTCCAGTTCTTCTGGAATTCAGCCTACAGAGAACAGACCTGACCAAACATCATTCCTAAAGCTGCTGCATAGTCACCCAGGCCCTCCAGGACTACTACATCTTCAACACATTGTTCATGCTCCTCCAGTAGCTACTAAAGGCCACCTGTCACCCCTCTGACCCAATCCTTCACAGCAGAGTTCTAGTTATAGAGTAAAGACAAATATGATACATTTTATATGCAGAATATATGGTTATAATAATTTGTAAAAAATGTTACGGTTTTAATAAGGCTATACACTTCCAGAGTGTATAAAAAAGCGTTTCTGGAATTCCAATGGGTTAAAGCTACATTTTGCTTCATATTTAAAAGGGTTTGATATTGTCAAGGGTTTTACTTTGTCATTCTCAGGAGTAACTACATGTTTGGAGTGATGTTTTAAATTAACCGGGTTTTACCAACCCAACGATACAATATTAATTCATTCAACAAGTATCTAGTTGGAGTATTAACAGTGAACTTAGTTCAACTGAAAATTAATACACAACCTTATTTTACGTTGCAATTCACGAATATATGTCTTTACAGTGGCTTGCCTCTGCAGTCTCCTACGGGTGCAACAACAGAGGTTTTTTTTTTAACTCTATTTTTTCTAACCATTTCTGCACATCTGATAACACCCTGAAGTTTGAGGGTTGGATGGAACAATTGCAGACAGAAACAAACCAGACCACCACACAAGCAACAATACAAGATGTTCCAACTGCCCTTTATTTGGAAACAATACTGGGTACTGCCTCCCTTTTCTCTTACACCAGCCTAAATTCTTCATTCTCCTGTTCTACCACATACCACGGAATTTTCTATTAGATTTAGATCCAGTGACTGGGAAACTGCTATGTGTGAAAATCCCAGCTAGGAGTATACTTTTGATTTGTATTTATTTTTACATTTATTTTATAAACTAATCTAATCACCACAACAGTTTAAGATCATGCCTGCATTTTGTTTCTGTAACTTAGTTATCTGTTCTTGGAACTGTTTTGGGGTGTGCATATTAAATGAATTCCAGTTCTATGTCTATGAATTCCAAAAACAGTTCTAAAATACTGTTAACAGATGAGAAAATCTTGGAAGTACTACAATGTTAGGTACGTCACAAGGTTTTATGACTCACCCTTACTGGGATGGAACACACACCTGAGCAACACTATAATAATATTGGGTAGGATCTCCCTTTACACTTAACATGACCATAATTCTGCAGGCTGCAGTTCCTGATGGTGTCAGCTCCAGAGTTGAAGGCCTGTACTAACCAGCTATGTGGGATTTTACTGCATCTGTTTAACCTCAGCCTGACTCAGGAAGGGTTCCAACGCTGTGGAAGACATCCTGCCTTCTTCCAGTCCCAAATAAGAAATCATAATCCACCCTTAATAACTACTGACCAATTGCCTTTACATCCCTTTTAATTAAGGTTTTGGATAGGGTGGTGCTGGCTCATCTGAGACCTTAGGTTAGCAACTTCCTTGACCCACTGCAGTTTGCCTACCACCCTCAGGTTGGTGTGGGTGATGCCATTATTTATCTTCTTCAGCAAACTCTTTTTCCTCCTGGATCACTAACCATGTGACGGACAGACCACATTTTGTAAGGCTGCGAGGATGCATGTATGAAAAAAAGTGATCAGCAGTATTGGAGCACCACAGGGGATGGTACTCTTTCCTTTTCCTTTCACATTATTCACTTCAGACTTCCAGTACAACTCTGAAACCTATCATCTGCAGAAGTTCTCAGATGACTCTGCAATTGTGGGATGTGTTAATGGTGGTCAGGAAGCAGAGTAGAAAGGCCTAGTGGACAGTTTTGTGAATTGGTGTGAGAAAAACCACTTCATCCTGAACGTGACCAAGGAGATGGTAGTGGATCTCAGGAAGATCGAGTCTACATCAAGCATAGTCTACATTCTGGGTGAGGAGATAGAGGGGTTGAGAACTATAGGTACCTTGGAGTTCACATTGACAACATATTGGACTGGAAATGCATCACAGACACTGTCTACAGGAAAGGACAAAGCAGACTGTACCTCTTGAGGAAACTCAAGTCCTTTAATGCCTGCAGCTAAATGTTGCCAATCTTTTATCAGTCTGTTGTGGGAAGTGCAATATTCTTTTCTTCCATCTGCTGGCGCAGCATCATCAGAAGCAGTGACTCAACAAGAAACTCAACAAGCTCATTGAAAATGCTGGCTCAATATTGGGCACTCCCCTAGAATGTTTGGAGTTGGTAGTCGAGAGAAGGATTCACCACAAACTGTTAACTAACATGGAGAACACCTCAAATCCGCTCCACAACCTACTAACTAAACAGGGGAGCACTTCCAGTAAGAGAATAATACTTCAGCTCCGCTGGGACAAAGAAGGCTACAGGAAGTCTTTTCTGCCAACTGCAATAAAATAAAAAATAACTCTGCGCTCCATTGCACTGTGGTCACTTTCTTCATTCATTTCATCCTCTCTTTTATTAATATTTCAGCTTGCCGGTTAATTTTCTGTATAATTATTTCAACTTGCTACAATATTGCTCCACATGTTAAACATTTATACTCTACTTGTAGTCGGATGCTGCTAATTAATGAGAGAATATTTTGACTTTATAATTATGAGTCATGTCATGGGTTTTATCTTTAAAGGTTAGTCATGTTGAATTTGCAACTGTAAATACTTTAACAAGCTTTAGTTCTACAACACTTCATCTATGATTTTACATATCTTTTCTTGTGTTTGTTACACACTTGGTTCTACTGGGAATCAAACCCAAAACCTTCTTTGTGTAAAGCAGATGTGATGGCCACTCCACTATGGAACCAGCAACTTCAATTAAATTTGAATGTGCATGCATGTCATAGAATACTGTTAACTGATGAGAGAAACTATTACAAGGTTAAGTACTTGGCAGGGTTTTGTTAAACTAAGACCCAACCTTATTTTCTACTTATGTTCTACAGTGTCTTGAACAAAGAATCTCTTGCATTTGAAACAGAGGTTTGTAACCACTTTTGTTTCTTAAGCTCTTTCTAGTTTGTTTTCCCACCCATGACTATTTCTGCACATCTGATTATATCCTGAAGTTGAGGGTTGGATGGAACAACAGCAGAGACAAACCAGACCACCACACAATCAATAATACAACATGTTCCAACTGCACTTTATTAGGGACACTAAAACAACACTGGGCTCTGCCACAGCCTTATCCCTTCACTGTTCTTTAAAAAAAAAATATATATATATATATAGATATATATATATATATATATATATTTAATCCATTGAGGATTGAACACAGAACCTTCTGAATGTAAAGCAGACATGATGACCACTAAACTATGGGGAAGCTTGTACTCATTGTACTGCCATCTAGTGGACAAATTTTGTGTAGCAACTAGATCGTAGCATCACAAGCAGCACAATTAAAATTTACGTGTGTAGCTGCACTGCTTAAGGAAATTAAGGTTAATGTAAATAATCAACATCTCTGAATCTTGCACGAGCCTTTACTTAAGCGCCGGTGATTCCGGCAAACGCGAGGCTTCGTTGGCCGTTGGTCACGTGACTCTCGGGGACCCGACAGACGGCGTGAAGCAAGGCTTCATTTGGACACGCCCCCTTCTGTCGATACAAGCTTCGGGACTTCTGTGTCATGGTTTTTTTGTTTGTTTGTTTGCTTCAAAGCTGACGTCAAATCAAGAAGACTGGCACACAGACAAGGACATCATCGGCGAAGTCTCATCACCGTACTGTGTTCTGTAAAAGTCTTCTGTAAATGTCAACTAGTTTTATGCCTTTATTTACACTTAATTTCATCAGTCCCCGTTTGACTTGAACGCCCCTCGTATATACAGTATCGCTCTACATGTTATACATTTTTTCCGTCGTTGTAGTAGGATGCTGTTACTAATATATACAGTATATATGTATATAGTCATTTAAGTTGTGTCCTGGGTTTTTATATTTAAAGGTTATTGAATTTGCAACTGTAACTACTTTAACAAGCTTTATTTCTGAAACGCTTTGTGTCCTTATCACGGGACACAAAGACAAGATTTTACACATCTTTTGTTGTGTTTAATTAAATACTTGGTTCCACTGGGGATCGAACCCAGGACCTTCTGCGTGTAAAGCAGACGTGATAACCACTACACTATGGAACCCTGCTGCATGTTGTAGGAAGAAAAGGGGGTGGGGAAAGCAGAAAAAGGCTGGAATTTGCTTTTTATTAATATTTTTTTTTTTGTGGGCTACAATTGGCTTTACGCTTTAATCCACGCTAACGTTTTGACATGACATATTGGAAAGTAAATTCCAATGTTCCAACAGCAAGGCGGGTTAACAAACATAAGTGTTTTATTTGTCCTATTGTATCAAGTACATTATATTATAAAGAGATAACAGCATACATACCTTTTTTTTCTTCTTCTCTTTCCTTATTTTCTAAGATGTGACCATAATGACTTTGACTTTTTCTGTCTTTTTTTTTTTTTTTTTGTTAATTCAAGGAGCATCAGGACATTACACACCCTAATTAAGAGTCAAGACAATGACAAAACCATCTCACCTCAGAGGTATATATTATTCTTAATGATGTCACACAGAACAAAAGAATGAAATATGCCTGTGAAACTGTACAGTGCAGTATATAGTCACAGTGTTATGAATGATCTATTCAGGTCGTATTCAGTACATTCGTAGTTTGGGTGATTTTACTAATTGCATTAGTATATATGTGTTTTTTGCTGCTCCCCCTGCAGGCGACCTGAGGTGATATCCACTAGCCCTCCTCCTTTCCTCCCTCCCTCCTTCCTGATGTAGAATCAGGCCATATTATTGTAGAGAACATGATAGTCAGGCTGAGTGAGAGGAGGGGTTTCCTTCAATCCACTGATTAAATCACAGTGTCTTTGTAGTCTAACCTGTAAGCCATAGGTTTCACGCTGAGTCTCAAAAATACAGAACAAAATATGTGGTTCAAAAATTGCTTGAATCCAGGATTTGCATTTGAACCAGAGGTTGTGACTACTTTTTTCTTAAACTCTAATTTCTTTTCAACCAATGACTATTTTTGCACATCTGATAACACCCTGAAGTTGAGGGTTGGATGGAACAACAGCAGAAACAAACCATACCACCACACAATCAATAATACAACATGTTCCAACTGCACTTTATTAGGAACCAATACCAGGTACTGCCTCTATTTTTGCTCTTACGCCATCCTAAATTCTTCATTCTCCTGTTCTACCACATACCACAGAATGTTCTGTTAGATCTACTGACTTGGAAACTGCTGTGTGTGAAAATCCCAGCTGTTTATTTTTATTTATTTATTATTTGATTTAATTTTTTATCAAGAAATCTGATCACCACAACAGTGTGAGGTTATTCTGGCACTTCTGTTTTAATAACTTAGTTATCTGTTTCTCAGAACTGTTTTGGTTTGTGCATCTGTGAATCCCAAAATTTCCCCAAGCACCCTGATTCTTTCTTTGTAGTGTTTCATAAACAATCGATTCCACTGGGGTTTGAACCCAGGACATGTAAAGCAAACATGATGACCATTACACTAGGGAAGCAGTTGCTGCACTATGCAAGTTGAAAGTGGATACATGTCACAAGATACTGTTAACAGACCACATAAAAATTTTGGAACTGCTCCAATGTTAGGTACGTCACAAGGGTTTTATGACTCACCCTTACTGGGCTGAAACACACATAACTGAGTTCTTTATTAGAAACACTATACAGTATTAATACTGGGTAGGCTCTCCCTTTTCTCTTACAGCCTCAATTATTCATGACATGAATTCTACAAGATAATCAAAACATTCCCGTAAGATTTAAGATTTTCAAACCAGTAAAGAACATGTGAACTCATTGTCAAGTTCATGAAAACAGTTTGAGACAACTTTTTCCTTATCACTGTGCATTATCATGCTGAAAGTGGAAGTGACAACTCATGTATCCGTACTCAACACTGTTTGATCGCTTATCTACAATTTCCATGTCTACAATGTACCCAAGCAGATATGCTCAAAAACACAATCTTCTCATTTTTTGTTGTTCTTCCTAAGTACTAGTATGTAAAGTAGACTTGATGACCACTACACCATGGTGCACTGGTGCTTTGCACCTGAAGATCCTACTGTAGGTTTGATCCCTGTGTTGGGTCTGTTTGGATGTTCTTCCTGTGCTTGGTGGGTTTCCCTTGGATTCTCTAGCAGTCCAAAGACTAGTGTAGTGGAGTTAATGGGAGTAAATACAATGCTCATCATGGATAAATCTCAGTTAATAGGATGCTGTTAATATAAAAAAAAAATAATAATAATTAAACTAAATTTTATCAACCCTGAAAGGCTTATGGTACAGTACTTCTTTCTTTTTACATCTTGGTAATGTGTACTTACAGTAGAATTGTTCCTGTAATCATCTACAAACTTCTATTCTAAAACCTCTTCTAGCATTTGTCCCTGAAGACACTTTTCCAACTCTTCAATCTGTTGTTCAAACACATGGTTCCACTGGGGATTGAACCCAGGACCTTCTGCGTGTAAAGCAGACGTGATAACCACTACACTATGGAACCAGTCGCAGGATGCTGCTTTAGAATATGATTACATCACACACAGAGCCCAATACTTACAGTTTCATCAGTGTCATCTGCATGGTCCACCAGAGAGCAGGAAAACCTCCCACCTCCAGTGAAGCTAAACAGAAGGAATACAAGCATTTGAAGACAGCCCTTAAGGCCCGCGGATATCCTACTGTATGTGGGCTTTTAATAAAATAGCTTCCAGATCCAACAAAAGGAGAACAGAGACAGCTGAGATCCACAAATAAAGGAAAAACATTATCATCTCTTATGTGGTCAGAGACACTGAAAAGGATTTTTTTTTTAAAACACACACTAGTTTACTTCAAACCCACCGACACACTAAGAAAGAGACCCATCCACCCAAAGATAAAGTACAGATCTTGGACAGAGAGAATAGATAGTTTGACAGAAAAGTGAAAGAGGCCATCTAAGTGGAAAATCCTTCTCTGAAGGTCTTAAGTACAACCTGTGTCCTACTTTTCATGCTGGCCTTTCATCCATCCACAGGAAGATCAAGACTCCTTCACGGGTCCACCAGAAAAGCCACAAAAAAGACCCACCTTACTCTTTCTAGCTGTTATAACTCAATGACTCTCTCATTTCTGGTTCTTCTTAAGAATTGGCCCCCTCCCCTACTCGCTAAAGACTCTAGTCACACTTTCTTCACTTTTCATGTAAGGAGCCCATTAAGGTATAGTGTAGTGATTAGCATTGTTGCCTTGCACCTCCAGGTGCTTGGTTAAATTCCCAGCCAAGTTCAATTCCTGTCTTTGTGTGCATGGATTTGCATGTCCATCCTATGCTTGTATAATCAATTTCTCATGTGTTTTTTTACAGTTACATGTATTGGTGAGATGAACAGTTTTGTTTAGTTTTTTTGTGAACTGCTGACAACATTTCTCCTGAATTCTAAATATAACTATTGTTATTTAGAGTGTATATTTGAAGGAAATGACATCACCACAACATATCAAAATAACCCAAGATCATGCAGTATTTGAAGAGCTTTAATAACTCAAATAAAACAAAATGCAAATCATCTGTAAACAAATTGTGGTAATGCTTTGACTAAATAACATAAGAAATCAGTATTTGGTGGATTTACCCCGATTTGCAATTACGGCTTTCATGAGTTTTGGCATGCTCTCCAGCAGTTTTTCACATTGCTGTTGGGTAACTTTACTGTATACCACACTTATTGCAAAAAAAGCACACAGCTCAGCTTTGCTTGATGACATTTCAGAAGTTTTGTTGGTGGTCCAGAATATGTTGTTGGTCTTTCCCCCCACAAAGGGGTTGCCACAGCAAACCATCTGGTCTGCACATAAGCTTGGCACGGGTTTTACACCAGATACCCTTCCTGACGCAACCCTCCCATTTTATCTAGGCTTGGGACCAGCACCGCATCCAATGACTGGGGTTTTGGAAAAAAAAAAAACTTCTATGCATAAATTCATTCAATTAACACCTTCCACAGTTGTTGACGTTGAAGCAGCATTTCCAGGAATGACAAAAAGGTGGAATATCTTAGTACAGAGAAAAAAGGGAGCAATTAAATTCATTCACGTTCTTTAGAGACAATGTTCACGCACATCACAATGACATGGTGACCTTTTCGGGAGTCAGTAAACTGTAGAGAAGACCAGAGGCCAAGGAAATATCTAATGAAGCTTTGGTCTGAACAGTAAACCTTGTACAGCACTGCTTTTTAAACCCCATAACCCACATATATTTTAAATATTTTAACCAATCAATGTACTGTAGGTGAAAAATGTCCACGAGCAGTCTAATGAGCTATGAGAGGCATTATCTTGCATCACTTAGAGGCAGGATATTGGGAAATTATTATCTTATTATATAACTAAAGCATTTTAAACCTGAAACATGTGACTACGTCAACAAATAAGCTTAATGGATTTATAATTGTTGGTATATTTAAAAAATCATAATGAGAATGATTACATAACCTTTCCTTCACTTGCTTAGAAAACCATTTTTGCAGTACAATTATTTATGTTGAAAAAAGTATTAACACAAAGGTTTTGGCTAACGGATAGTTCATTTTGTTCAGTGGAGCATGTCTTGCTATGCAAGGTTTGTTACCAGTCATTGGGCTTCGTTTTACTTTTTTGCTGTATCCACCCCCCACCCCCACTGGACCCCCTAATTGTACCTGCATCACTTATGGGCAGGATATTGGGAACATACATACCCCCCCAAACTGTCAGTCACATTTTTCAATGTGTACATAACTGGATCAGCCATAACATAAACACCACCGCCAGGTGAAGTGAACAACACTGATCACCAAATATATAAAAGCCAACTAGTGACAGGATCATGTGCACCTAAGGTCCAACCATGCAAACAGGGACCAAATGACAGCCAGTCCAGTCCAATCCCACAGAAAAGCCAATGCAGCACAATTCATCAATAATAGCAATGCTCTCGATGATAGATACGCACCAGAACATTGTACTACAGCCTCCCATGCACTAGGTCCAGCAGGCAAAGAGCTCAAGATCACCGAGCCAGCCTCCAAACTCCACTGATCCTAATCAATCAAGCACCCATGGAGTATACCAAGCTAACAAATCTGATCCATGGATGCCCCACCCCACAATCCAGAGCATTCAAAGGATCCGCTGCTGTCATCCTGGTGCTAGACACCACAGCACAGCCCAAGAGACCCTGCAGCAACATGCCCCGAGTGGCCAGAGCTGCCCAAGCGGCACAAGGAGAACCCAAAACCTAAGTGGTTTTAATGTTAATGGTTTTAATGTTTTGGTAATGTAATTGATGTATTTGTTCTGTGCAGTCCTCTGCAAATATCCACATCCTGTTGGAGGTGTGCTTTTCTGTTTGACATGCCATTTTATTGTGCAGCTGCAACAGCCTGGCTAAAGTATTACATGCCCTTACAGTTTAAATCATTGTTTTCAGTACAGTATATGTCAAGGTATGCCTGCTGAGTATTTCATTGCTTGAACATGTACAGCATTGCTTGATCAGTGATGGTTTTAGTTACAGGGTATGTTAGTGTTGTTGTTGTTGTCATTGTTGTAAATGTTGTTGTTGTTACTTCACAAAAGTAAATCCAGAGTTTGAATTGGTCCTAATAAATTAATTACTGGTGGCTTAGTGGTTAGCACTGTCACCTTCAGGTTCAGGGTTCAACTCCCTTTTTGGGTCTGTTTGCATGTTCTCCCTGTGCTTGATGGGTTTTCTTTGTGTTCTCCGGGATCCTCCCACAGTCGAAAAACATGCAAATTAGGCTAATTGGCATTTCCAAATAGCCCGTAGCATGTGAATGTTGACCAGAGGTCCTACCATAGTTGTACAAATGGGAATAAATACAGTGGTCACCATTGGCCTCCACAGCCCTTGATGGACTACAGAGGTTCCTAGATGGATGTATGGAATTAACTATTACAAACTATTATAAATCTGTTGTTATTAGATTTATCAACAGTGTCCTAAAATTATGTCCACTGTCTAAAAATATCTCTTTACTGTCTAAAAAAATGCATTAATTAAAACGTATTTACACCAACACTTGCCCATGCAGGCCAGCATAGCATGATCTATGAAAATAACATGTTCTGTCTTACGTATAATATAAAGTGTAACAGTGCAAACAGTGACTAACCAGCGTTTAGATATGCTCCTGTTGAAGAAACCACACCTCTGCTATACAGCCACATCCTGTTAAGAGTGTGGTTTGTCATATCAGCCAACAATCTGTTTCGTTGCTGCTGCTGGTGTATATCAGCTACTTTTACCTAACAACATGGCTAAAATACTACAAATCATGACAGTTTTAACAATCGCTTGCAACATATTACAAGGTAAGCTTGCTGAGAAAATTTTCATAAGTTCATGCGACTGTTCTACTGTTTCAGAATTCTGCAAATCAATAATCCCATGCTTGACTGCAAAAAGATCAGCGTACTAAAGTGTAAAAATACATTTTACATAGATAATTTGCTATTGTTCATCAATTTAGGTTTAACTAACTGGTTAGTTTGTTTAAGAGAACTTTCCCCCCTTGGTGATTTACTCTCACAGTGAAGTTGTTTTTACAGGCCAGTTTCCTTTTTGGAAGTGATTTGCATTTTACAGAATGATACTATAGGCAAGGAATAGAACGTAAAACATAAATAGTGTGCTGTTATAGAAAATAAAATCACTTCAGGGTGGCACCTGCTTTATAGCAACACATTGCAAAATATTGCACATTTAAAACTAACTTTTATTCCACGGCAATTTGTTTGTCAACAAGTACAATTTTGACTTAAATAAATAAAAGACATTCACATTTTAAAACATTTATTTGGTTTGTTTAATGATGGACATCCACAAGACAAGTCATTTAATTTATTGCAACTGTGAAAGGCGTTCAAGTCAAACCGGAACTTACAGTATGATGTAACTGTAAATATCCTTGAACAAGGCTATGGGCAGTGAATATTTATACTATCTATAGAATAGATAATGCTATGAATTTGACACGTACATTGTTATAATAGAAAAGATAATTTGTATGAGGGAAATAAGCAAGTATTATTTGGACAATTGAGTAAGAGATATGTACAGTAAATTGAAAATACAAAAAAAACAGTAGCAGATTATGTGTGGAAGTGTATTTTGTTATAACATATATATAATTACAACAGATATATAAAACCAATTTACATTTAGAGAAAACTTTAAGCACAGTATGGTGATGAGATTCAGTAAAACATCTGAATGTTGAAAACATTTTTAAAAATTCATTTTAAGTGAATGATGATCCCAGTCGAGATGGCTCGAAGCCCACTGAAGTCATTCCTGTAAACACTGAGTGACTGGAATGACAATCTCAGGGAAAAAAAGGCTTGGTTTGATCACCAAAGACTTTCCGTTATTGCAATTTCCATATTGTTTTTGCCATTAAAGGAGGCCAGTGTTTCAGATGTGAAGCAGGCAGCCCAATCATGGCTCTGGTAAACTGTGAAAAAATTATTGATGGTATCCAAGTTCTAGTGTAATGCTGGAATAAGTACAATAGTGAATAAGGGTATTATATAGAGGTACAGGTAGTTTTTACTCTCATAACTTTGTTCTGTAATTTTGGACCATCAATAGTCCCAGTTTCACTTGTACACCCCTTATATAAAAACTACCCCCTTACCAATCTCATTCTTTTTCTCTTTTGATATTAATTAGACACATAGCAGCTTGTCTTTAACATTAAACAGAAATGTACCTCTGTGCAGAAAACTGACACTGGAGACTCCTTCCATAAAAGTTAAATAAACATTCCTAAAAATGAAAGCTTTACTATACGTATAACTGATGCTACATAACAACATTATGCTACTAAATTAGTACATTAAAACATTCCTCTTTAGCTATAACTGTTGTATCATACACTTCAGTGACACGTATTTCTGCTCAAGATAACGCTGAAATTTTTAAATTACCAGTATCAGCGACTGATTCGTCAACGCCAGTTACAAGACAAAGTACCACTGAAACGAACATTCCATCAAGCACAGCATCGAGGTCCACCGATTCTACCAGTGCGACTATGTCTGCAAGGACACCAACTTCGATTGAAACACATTCAACAAGCAGGACACCTACTGAAACAAGCCTCCATCCAACATCCACATCTTCACAGTCACACACATCGTCACATGACAAAATCACCAGCACTGACCAAACCAAAACAGATTTAGTGTCCAGTCACAGTAGTGGAACCACTACATTAAGGTCAACAGAACTTGTTTCAGTAATACCTAGCCTATCATCTACTGAAGAACTTGGTAAGACTGCTGCTTCACCAGAAAAAGTGAATACAACCCAGAGTTCTGTTACAGGTACGTTTTAACTAAGACTATAGTGAAAGTAAAACATGTGGACTCTAATTGCTGCTACAACTAAATATTACGAATTGTTTATTCTGACACAGCATCCAGTAATAAGGGAGACAGCTTGGCGAAGAACCCAGGCCTTGTGGCTATCCTATGCATTTTCTTTATAATTTTGGCTTTGTTGTGCGTGGTTATCATCGCCAAGCTCATCAGCAGCCAAAGAAGCTCGCAGTTTGAAAGGCTGGATGAGGTGCCTATGGTGAGGTTCTAATTGCTTACATCGTAACATATAATTAATGCAATTAACGTGCAAATTAATTTTATGCATTTTGTCATTAATATTTTTTCCCCTTTCCATCAGAACAAGATGAACGAGGATGCACCGTTTGCTCGATACCCTCCAAAATAAACAAGACATTACAATGTGTAACAGGCATTATGGATGGAATGCCAAATGTCCTACTTCATATCAGACATGATTCAAGAAAGATAAACTATTGGCATATAAATGCTATTTTGAGTCATTTTATTATCTGAATAAGTCTGTTAAATGAATTCAAATGATCTGAGGAGAGTGCCAAGATTACATGTGTGCTTGAGAGAGAGAGAGAAAGAGAGAGAGAGAGCATGGGTGTGTGCATGTGTAGGAGAGCATGTGGGTTAACAACTGAGTCATTTCTCTTTATTTTTTTGGCTTGAATTTTTACCCACTCTACTGTTTATTCACTACCTGGAAACTATTTTGTCATAAGTGCAAGAGTTGGTGAAACTATAAATAATATTGCACATGCTTCACCACAGCTTTGACTTTTATGTACTTTAAACCTAGTAAGAAACTATTATTTCTTAAATGATCAATAATCAGTATATTGTGTAATAATCAATACATTATTTAGGGTGGCATTACCACCTGACATTTCCTGGGTCCCTGATTTCAGTTCACTGGCTATGCAGATTTTCTAATGTTCTTACTTTGTGCACATGAACTTCCTCTAGGGGGCTCTGTTTTCCTCCCAACTCACATAGAAGTGCCAATGAGTGGATCAATTATTCTGCATAACCCCTAATTGTGAATGTGTGTGCATGGTACCATGTAATATCACATCCTCACCTTACACACAGCGTCCCTGAGATAGACACGATCTCCATTTCAGACCTGATTAGGATACTGTACACTGCTTAATGAAGATGAATGTGTGCATGAATGAATGAATGAATGAATGAATGGTTGCATATATTGGAGACCCAAATGGAAAATGGAAGCATATTATGTAAGCTCTGGGACTGATATTTATCATAAAAACACTACATTCTCTTCTGGGCATACTAATCATTTTAATAGACACTCTAGCGCATTGGCAGCACAGTGGCGTAGTGGTTAACTCTGTTTCCTCACACCACCAGGGTCAAGGCTATGCTCCCATCTCAGGTCTATATGTGTGAAGTTTGTATGTTCCCCCTGCGCTTGATGTGTTCCCTCCCACAGTCGAAAGACCTGCAGATTACGATAACTTTTTTTTTTTTTTTTTTAACTTTACTCTTGTTTGCTCATTAGTGAAAAATTTAACTACATTTATGTTTATGGCATTTAGCAGACACCCTTCTCTAGAGAAACTTACATGTTTATTTCATTATGTGTCTGAGCAGGTAATTTATATCTAAAAAATTATATATTCCTTTAAAGCAGCTTTGACATCTCCATTTAAAAAAATAATTTAACTTGGAATAAAAATGCATGTTAAAAGATGTTACAATGCTTTTATTTTTCACAACCATCCCTGTGACAAGAAAACAGTATAATGCAATTTTTCTGAGAGAGTCTAGTGAAACTATATATAATATTCACAAGCCACCTAAACACATGTACAATATGTATTCCAAGTTATTTAAAGCAACCATGTGCCAGTCAAAGAAGAGTAAGCTACTGTGTATATCTAACATTAGGGATAGAGAAGTGGTTTATCAAGGGCAGCAGTGGTTCAGTGCTTAGTGCTCTGGATTCCTGATCAGACAATCAATGTTAGGCCCCTGAGCAAGGCCCCTGACCCTGTCTGTATTATTGGTGATCCTTCCGAACAACCTGGGATATGCGCAATAAAACTGTGTTAAACACGATCTCAGTGATTTTGACTGTGGCATGGTTTTTGCTGCCAGATGGGCTGGTTTGAGTTTCAGAATCTCCCGGGATTTTCACACCCAACACTCTGTAGAGTCTAAGGAAAAATAAACCACCACTACCAACAGTTGGCAGTTCTATGGGCAGAAACATAATGCTGATGAGATGAACAGGTCGAAGAGGAATGGTCAGACAGTTTGAGATGACAGAAAAACCTTTAACTTGAGTAAACATTCTTTGCAACAGTGGCGAGCTAAAAATGAATCTCAGAGTGCACAACAGTAAACCTTGAGGTAAATGAGCTACAGCAGCAAAAGACCATATTTATTTCCACCTCTAGACAATGTTGCTGTTATTTTTTCAACTGCTTCCATCGAGGGGTCGCCACAGTGGACCATCTGATCCACACAACAACTTGGCAAGGGTTTTACACCGGATGCCCTTCCTGACGCAACCCTCCCATTATATCCGGGCTTGGAATCGGCACTGCCGTAGGGAATAATATATAAATAAAATAAAATAAATAAAATATCACCGTTGCCTTGTGCCTTAAGGGTTGGAAATCGATTCCCACCTCAGAGTCTGTGTGAATGTTCTCCTCATGCTTGGTGGGTTTCCTCCCACATTCCAAAGACATGCATTACGTTAACTGGCATTCCCGAATTCCCCATAGTGTGTGAATGAGCATGTGCGTTTGAGTGTGTGTGGCCTGCGATGGATTAGCACCCGTTCCAGGGTGTACTCTGCCTCATGCTTTGGGTTATGCCTCATTGCTCATGTCTCCTGGGATAGGCTTCATGTCCCCGCAACCCTGTATACAGGATAAAGCCATATAGAAGATGAATGAGAGTGAGATAAGGCAGCACAGTGGTGCAGTGGTTAGCACCTCCAGGTCTTGGGCTCAATTCCCACGTTAGGTCTGTGTGCATGGAGTTTGCATGTTCTCCTCACGCTTGGTGGGTTTCCTCCCACAGTTCAAAAACATGCAAATTAGGCTAATTGGCATTTCCAAATTGCCCATAGTGTGTGAATAAGTGTGTGAGTGAGTGTATGCCCTGTGATGAATTGGCTCCCTGTCCAGGTTGAAACCTGCCGTGTGCCCTGAGCCTCCTGGGATAGGCTCCAGGCCCCCAAGCGACCTTTATATATGAATAGTTTTTGTTAATTCATGGTGTCAATTTGGTTCGTCTTAGATAGTCAGCAAAGATACGGTGGTGTAGTGGTTAGCACTGTCGCCTTGCACCTCCAGCGTCTGGGTTCGATTCCTGGTTAGGCTCGATTCCTGTCTCTGTGCGCATGGAGTTTGCATGTTCTCCCCGTGCTTGGTGGGTTTCCGCTGGTACCCCGGTTTCCTCCCACGGTCCAAAGATATGCAGGTTAGGCTAATTGGTTTTCCCAAATTGCCCGTAGTGTGTGTGTGTGCCCTGCGATGGATTGGCACCCTGTCCAATGTGTACCCTGCCTTGTGCCCTAAGCCTATTGAGATAGGCTCCAGGTCCTGTACCCTGATTACAGGATAAAGCGGTATAGAAGGTGAGTGGTGTCAATTTGGTTTGTCTTAGATAGTCAGCAAATTAGGGCGACATGGTGGTTAACAGTGTCAGCTTGCACCTACAGAGTCTGTATGTATGTACAGTAGCACCTTGGTCCTGGAGGAACGTTTGTATTTGTATATGTTTGAAATGACAATAAAAGTCTACTTGAATTAAATTGACTTGACACAGAAACATACCAAATAAACAGTTAGAGCGCAAAAAAATAGGCACTTTCAGAAAAGAAGACTACTAAATTGTAGCTTCCCATGTCGTAAGTAATGTTATTATGCTGAGCTGCTGGATTTGACTGGCAGCGAAAGCTCTAGAAAAGTAACGTCCATCTGCGCCAAGTAGCGCGTGCGCTTTGTTTACATCTGGAGTTACTCATTTCCTGCCACGTGACCACACACTCTCGCGTCAGTGAACTTTTGCTTCGGAGTTTGAAGTTTGACAGCGAGGAACCGCGGGCGCGTAACAATGTAGCCAGCTGTTGTTCACTCCGTGTGACTTCCAGATAGACTGAGTGGAAATCAGCGCCTCGAAATAAAGAAACAAACAAACAAACAAACAAACAAAAATTGACCGAACTGTTGCGCTGCTTTCATTCAGGCTTTTTTTCAGCAGAAAAAAATACAGCCGGAAGACTTTTAAAGTAAGTTGTTATTAAGTAACTTTTCTTTGAACTCTTGTCTAGTTCGCGTTGTATTATTTAACAGAATGTTACAGATCTCTTCAAGGTGGTTGACTCATCATGCTGAAATTTCCTTTGATTAGAAGTGCGATAGAACTTTCCTGTTAGAAAATATCTTCTCATTGCATTGCGATTGTATTGTTCCTCTCTCACCTTCATTCATTCCTGTTTTGTTATACCCTTATTTGATTTGATCCTTTGGGGAACTCCTAAAATCAATATGCTTTGTCTAACTCCCTTTCTAAGAAATGTTCAATGGAGACCATCTCAACAACCATTAAGTGTACAGCTTTTAGCCAGTTCACAAAAATCACTTCCAGTGCAACATCTGGAGTGATGCATAGCATCGCTCTTATGACCATGAACACGGTTGTTTAGTGTGCAAGTGAGAAAGCTGGGAAAAAAAAATTCTAACACAACATTTAGAAACGCATCCTAGGCATAACCTTGCTGTTATCAAAATATGTAGTTTGGTGTGTAGTAACATATCCGAACATGCACTAGAAATTATACTGGCAAGAGTTTATTTTTCTTTTACTACAATCTTGTTTGCTGTTTTCGCCAACATTGAGGAGAAAAAAAAAAGATTAAGTGAATGCTTTTTTATTCCCCCCAAGCCGAATATCAGCACCTTGCCATAATGGAAAAAGTAATGAAGTATCTGTTTAACGGAGGCCCATTAAGCGATTTAGTCAAAGGTTCCAAATCACTGCACTCAATTTAGAAGACACTGTGAGTGCAAGCCGGAAACAGGTCAAGCGCTTATTCATTCTTTGTCCAAATTGAGCCGCCTTGATGAGCACAGTACTGTGCATTCAATATTTTCCACATTGCATTATCAGTCTCTCAGGACTGCTCAGCCTTTTATGATTGTCTTGTCTGGTGCATACTTTTACTCTTGAATAGTGTGCCTTTTTTTAATAAGTTGCTTGATTTGTATGACTATTATGTTTTTACAAAATATTATAACATAATTGACGACTTCTTTCACTTTCTGAAGCAGTTGGAGTCTGTTATGAATCAGTTCTCTTTATTACTCCAGCCAATAGTATTAATCTGCGTCAGTGCGCAGGACACTTCAAAGGAAATCATAAGTGTACTTTATGACACCCAGTGATAAGTGATAACAGTTTAAGGCCTTAGTTCATGCAGTGGGTTACTATTACAAAAGGTGTTTTCATACGCTTTATTTCTTTACATCAATAAAAGTGTGTTTATGTAAGCTTGCTGGGTGTGCACATTTTGGCTTTATGTTTAAAATCTGACCTCTATGATGTGACTGATGCATGGTTACTCCTGTAATTCATACTCTTCTTTTATTTTTCTTAGTTCAGACAATATACAGGAGGAATTCCATGTCAATGTCTTCCCGTCTACAAACAGAGGTAATGTACATCTCATAAGACTTTTATCCATTTTGATCCATTTATCAATCATACAAATTACCCTGAAAGCACAATGATAAAGTGAGGTTTTAAATAAAATGGTTGGCAAATAAGAAATAAATTATTGTATTGTTCATTTGATAAATAGAAGGTGGTCATCATCATGACCGTATCTTATAGAGGATAATGGTATATGGAATAGATATGCACATGAAGCATGTAGTAGGACTTTGCCCAAATAAAATAACATTTTACTACCTAAAATCAAAACTGTAAAGTAAAGAATTTTTTTATGAGAGCAAAGAGCGACTTTTTCCTTCAGACATGTATGTATGTAGGTTTCTCTAATTGTAGGTGGAGGGTGTCATGCTGTCGTAAAGGCTTATCTTACACGCATTAGGGGCGTACACACAATCACGTCCTCCATACAAACCAGTACAGAGTACACACACGCGCACACACACACACCGATCTGTTAAACTTGCTCGATTGTATGAATCAATTAACCTGAAATTAACACTTCAAGAAAATATCAGCAATATGTCGCGTTGTCAGGAAAGTCAACACTGAATAATTAGCGATTGGAGAAGTGCCAACTGTTAACTGATGAATTATGCAGCGGAAATCCTCAAGCAGATTCTAAGGTCTGCCCAGCAACTTTTTGCTTTCGTCTTAGTAACATATTGGAAATTTGTCACCGTGTCAGGAAGTTGAACAGAGCGGATTCAAAAGAATATGTTGCTTCTGCACTGTTCAGGAGGAATGAGTCATGCGTACGTGATATGAACATGCAGATACAAGAACAGTCTCACTCGTTACACATTATGTCAAAGGTCTCAAGTAAGCAGCCAACACCTACTTGCACTTTATTGGTGTTGCGTAAATGGAGATATAGATTATTAAGTCATTTTGATTCTAGTCAAGTAAACAAGTTAGGAAAAGATTTATGATGTGTTACCAAAACACATTTAGTGCATCAGGTGCAGCAGATGTTCTTTTACTATCACAAGTAACAGTTCCATGTAGTGTGGAATGCTATGGAATTAATATTGATAATTATTAAAATTACATCATGTCCACATTTTCCTTTTTAAATATTCTCTAATAACTTGTTTGCTTGCTTGATACTATAACAACCTTTAATTTGTTTTAGATCCTCCAGACATATTTTGCATTCTCTAAGTTGTAATAAACAGCATTTATTCCACCATCCCACACATTCTTTCTAATGTAAAAAGCATTCCAGAATATTTGTCACCTTTCATTAAAAAAAAAAACAGCTTATGCAGTAAAACCATAGGATGAACTATTAATCTTTGTTTTAACAAGACTAATTCAAATAATTGAACAAATAAAAAAAACAACATTTTTTTACATAAAAGAATCTCTGGGAACTTTATTATGAGGGGTGTTCAAGCCATAAAGCGTTTTTGATTGTGCAAAATCACAGAACAAGGTTACTATATTATAGGCTTCCTTTATTTCTCTTTATAATCCCCTGCTACACTAATGCACTTATCCCAGCATTTCTCTAGTCCTTGGATACCATTAAGGTAGAAAGTTTTCTCAGTATACCGGAGCCTGTTTCATGTCTGAAATGCTGGCCTCACGGGAACTTCTTAAATGGCCCAAACATGGGGAAATCTCTTGGATCGAGGTCAGGACTGTCCAGGCGATATGGCAATTACTCACAGCCGAAGTTCTGTAATGTGCAAGTGGTGTTCATGAATGATTTGCATACAGTTCCCAAAAACAGATGCATCTCTTTCGCAAATTGGTGATAAGTTACCATCAATTTCCAAGGATCTGGTTTTCTTTAATGCGAACGCTTACAGAAGATTATTATTATTTTTTTTAACTATAAAGTTAAAAACTATGACAAATCATTGTAATACAAGAGGAATGAAATACTCCTAGATGTGCTCTTATGAGAAAATTATTTGGTTACAATAACTCACAATTTTGTCAGGCCACATCATAGGTCTTGCTGTTGATTATTTCTCTACAACAGAATGCTCTGTTATGGTTTATTCCCTACACAATCCATTATGAAGGCAGTAGAAATGTGCAAGCGAAGTACAGAATAATCAGCATCAGTAATCCAAATCCTTAAAAAAATATATCTCTGCGGATAATGAATGTAGCCTAATCACACACGGAAAGGCCGTACTTGATATCAGAGGAACAAACGAAACAGTCAGATTGATGTAGGTTCATTAGTTGTTACATTGCATATCTTTGAATATTTTGTTAATAATCATTACAAATCATCAAACACTGATAAGCCCTGTTTTTAATCAATGTTAATCTACTTTGTAATGGCATTCATTTAGTCTTTAATCAAATCTGTTTCGACTATGACATTTAATGAAGATCCCTGCTGATGTTCCCTGAGGAGCAGAGTTCATGAGACAACTTACTGTCTTGTTGAATTCAAATGGAGATAGAGATGTCATGTCTGAGTTATTTGACTCATAAAATAATTAAAACAGTAGTTTATCTTCATAAGTGGACTGCATATTAGGGCCCTGTCTGTTTATCCATTTTTGGCTCAAGAAAAAATAATAGATGCAAAATACATGTTTATCGTAGTGTTTGGGTTTAAAACTCTCTTGTACAAAACTCTCTTGTTTCCATCACGTCATCTTGAATGCCCTGGATGTGGAGTATATCAGTAATTATTGGGTCACAAGTAGCAAGAACGAGTATGAACGATTAGAAAATTGTCTATTTTAATTTTAAATATGGATATTCTAACTTATTTACATGTAATATCTTCCCTACTTTAGTGTGTAAAAAGCTGTGTTTCTTTGTTTTCCAGTTTTTATGCTGAATTAAAGCTCCACTACTGCCTACTCGATGCTAACATCGTTCCTCTCTTTACATGTGTTCTTGTATACTTATATATTTCGAAGTGTCCGCAAGACGCCAGTCCTTATTTCTTCTTGTTTTGCTTCCAAAAAGCCTGACTTTCTTTCATTAATGTAGTCTCAAGGAATAGTCCTCAGGCTTCCTAAAGGACTTTTTGTGTCTCATTTTTGGCAAGTCTTTGGCTCTCATTTTTCGGCCAGCCCCTGTACCTGACCAGTTTCATGATTTTGAGCAACTTCATGGCAATGAACCTGAAATTACTCATTCTCTCCACCAGTGTCCCATTGATTGCGAGAGCTGTGCATTTCCTTTATTGCGCCCTTCCAAATTATTGACAAGAGCTTGTGGGCCAGGCAACACTGGGATCAGCCCTACGACCACATTGTCATGTGCAGAATTAATAATGTTGAGAGTGTGGGAGTTGGAGGGAAAGCTTCCTATTTTTTTTCACCTGTGGCTGAAGAAATGAAAAGTCCAAAACCTGACCACAGAGTGAGAAGCACAGGCTGAGCTCACTGAGCTGCGACAATCAGTTCTCACGTGCGTAGGACATAGGAGATGGTGCCATCCATGGACCTATTTGAATATTTAGTGAGCTGGATCTGTCCAAAATATTTTTGTCCACATGAAAACGCAAAACGCCCTGTAAAGTGCTGTTAGGAGCATCCCTAATCAACAGGGGGCCAATCAGAAGCCAGAAACGTCATTACTGGTTGCGTTTGTAGAAGTTGTCGGAGTTTTGTATGTAGCAGCAGTGAGCTTCGTAGTACAATCAGGCACCTCTGTTTGTTAACATAATGTGTGAGTAACTGCGCGTCTATGTAAAAAGTCCAGTAGACAACATTAACACAGTCACTAGTTTACTGTACGTAAGTCCACTATTAAACAAAGCTGATGTCAAATCAAGGAGACTAACACACAGACATTGACATCATCATCACACAAGGTGACGTTACAGAAAGCCAAAATCTGTTTCACCTGTCCACACAACACCACTGAAAATAGAGTTTTGGAAAATCGTCACGTTGGACAGAGTTTTCCAAAAGCTTCGTTTTCAATGACCAAAACTGCTTTTGCATGTGTACGAAAGGCCAAAATCCGCAGATAAAACTCACTGTTTTTTAAAAATACCCAGCTACGTGTGGACATGGCCTGAGTCTCCTAAAGTATCTTATCACTACAGAGGTCAGGGCCACTGGACAGTAATCATTCAGCTTGGATGGAGTGGATGACTTGGGCACAGAAATGATAGAGGACCTCTTAAAGCATTCCCATGAATGGAAAACAGACCGTGTCTGGGAGTTTAAAATAGTAGTAAGCACTGGTGATAGTGGGTCAATGTTGCTTTTCAGAACCTTGCTGCCTTCCTACATTGGTAGTCCATTAAGTATCCCTCCATCACTCAATGGATTAAAGATTTATTACTTTATCTTAAACTGGAGAAGATTAAATATACACTATGAGGTTTCAGTCATTAGAGACATTCTTTTACACATGAGAAACAGTTGTCTCTTATTTTTATGAATTTATAGGTATTTCCTGATTGGTGTGGGTTTGTCTATTTTTTCTGTTGTTGTATAGAATGTATATATAAAAGTATACATTTTGTACAGTCAAATTATTTACAAAGAAAGAACATGTGGTGTAGTTAAAGGTTAACTTTCATTTTTGTCAAACATTAAAAAAAAAGGTAAGTTCCTGGGATGCTGTGAATGTGTTGTTACTACTGTATAGAAAGGACTATGTGCACATTAATATGACTCTCTGGCTTGGTTATTACAGGAAACAATCAGATTTCATAATTCAACAGCATAAATATTTGTAAGGAGCAACCTTCTGGAAAAAAATACAGATTTGCTCTAGTCATTGGCCTCTTTTTTTGGTTTTGGGCAGCCCCAGGTGTCCTCCCTGTGTTCCCCACCTCCCAAATAGAATCAGCCATGGATGTTAATGTTGAAATGAATGTTGCCTTATCTTGCGCCTTATTGCTGAGCAGATGGAGGCACAGTCAGACCTTACTCAAATTCTGTAGTGACTCTTACACAGCTGGCATTCTTTCAGAAAATCGTGCTGAAGAGAGGCATTAAAGTAGGTCAGATCTGAATATTTAATGCTAATACTGACATCTTATTTATAATTACAGTTCAGCACAGATTTAACATTTAATGATTTAGCATTAAACTGTATTATCAGTTTGTTTGCCAGACTCTGACTAACCCTTTTAGTGCTTTATGTCCAAACCGTAGGGTGCGTAGAGGCAAATCTGTGTTCGATTTGTTCAGTGAACATGAACACTAGGAGACTTAGTGTTCTTAGATAAACAGACCTTACCAGAGCTTTCCGATAGAAATCATAGGTCTTTTTAACAGCAGGTGGGAAACCCTAGCTGAGTACAGATAAGGGTAGAGTGGGCTAAAATTGACAGGAAGACATCTGAAGACATGGCTGGCGTTCTGACCAGACAGGATTATGTGTTGTTATTAAGGCAAGGCGAGATGAAATCAAGGACGTATTAGCATAACCAAGTATCTGGCTAATCACTTGCTAGCAAGTACTCAAACGTGGACAATTAAAAAAATGCAGCTGAAACATATACGTACAAATGACTTCATTAGCATACTGGTGTTTTAAATACTGTAAATGGTTGAATGAAATCAGTGAAATGTTTTCAGACGTGTTTTCACTTAGTTTTGTGGCTGTTTTTTGCTCTTGCTTGCGAATATTATCTACTGCTTGTGGGATGCAATTTGCAAAGCTTCGTGACAGAGTCACTGTGATGCTGCATAAAGAGCTGTAACATAAATCCACGATTTATATCTGTATCTGTATCTGTATCTATTTAGTGTTTCAGTGAAGATCGGAAACAGAAATGAGTCTGGAAAAACTGAAACAGTATTAGAAATGTCAGCACTCTTTGAATTCTGGCAGTAAATTCATCAGTAGTATTGATCTTAACTAGATATAACTCATGCAAATATTATTTTTTATTTGTCCCTGCCTATGATATATTTAAATGAATTTATTTGAGTCTATTTATTTGAATAAGCACTGTACAATTATATCTGAGTGCATATGGGGGGAAAAAAGTCTTGTTCCATGTCAACAACAAGGCATACCTCCTATTACTATCTACAGTATTTTTGGGTATGATGTGATGCCATCTGTTCATTCTGAATAATGTATTCAAATTTAGATGTATCACCGTACAAGGTTTAGTTACATTTTTGTTTTTATTTGAGGGTTTTTTTTTTTTTTTTTGCTTTAAAGGGATAGTTCAGATGTTTTTTTTAAAAAGTCTGTCTTAAATGAAAATATCAATATATTATACAGTAAGTACATTACATAGGTCTTGCCTGCTCTGCACCTTGCCTATGAAGTTAGTCACCTGAGTTCACCTGAGATGCGTATGATGTATCTGCAATCCAACTGAGATAAAGTTAAGGTGTGTGTTTGGTATGAACTCCTTTCGTTCTCCAGAAGATTGAAGGACTGAAGATCTTTGATTGAACATTTGAAAGATACCAACTAGATTGAGCTCATCATAGGTTTCATATGAGTCTCAGCTGAACTTTAGATTTCATTTTTGCACAAAGTAAGGGTTGTGAGATTTAGCCCAGATTGCTTAGTTTACATGGTACTCATGTTCCAGGTAATAATTTTCAGTATGCAGAGCAGTAAAACTTTTAACAAACAAAACCTGTGGTAATGCATTTACATTCACATCAATATTGATTTACTGTAGGACAGTCTGAATTTTTTTTTTTAACTGGATGATTAGTACTGGACAAACTCTAACCAGTGCATTACAATAATTAGATAGTACCAAAAGTAATGGCGGTAGACAAAGGCTAACAAAATCTACATTTTTTAACAGGCAGAACCACAGTCATAGAATTAATGTGGGGGATTGCTCCAAGTACAAGGCGGTCTGTTATTTTCATTCAAGGTCGCAGAGATGTAAAGTCATGTGCTGTCAAGTTAGGCGCCCTGAACTTAAACCAGAATGTTGGGTTATTATTTTAGTTGGCATAACCTGCCTATAATGTTTTATAACAACAAAGGATCGTTCTGTTTCGCACAATATATTGCTTCATTTTAAGCCACATTGACTAATTAGGCAGATTCTAAGAAAGAATGAATGAATATATGAATGAATGAATGAATGAATGAATACTGTAATTGCATGGCAGCAATCTTTTATGTTAATCAATGTGGGCTTTCTTTGTCTTATGGGTTTTAAATCCACACCTATAGACCATTATGAAAATCTTGTATTTTGTTTTTAGATTATTTCATGTTAGATTATCAGTTCATGTAAATGAAACAGTCTATTTCAGTAAATGAAATATAATATTTACATAAAAGAGAGTCACATTATTTTAGCTGTGATGGATGGGTGTACAGTAGACTTTAATGAAAAATAACCTGAGCTCTTCTGATAGAGTAATGCTTATATTTGTTTTATGGAAATGTTTAATGATCATTGCAGGTTTTATTCAAATTTTCAAATTTTCTTTGTCACATACACAGTCATACACAGTACGAAATGCAGTGAAATGCTTAATACGACCGCCAGTGACCGTAGAAATGTAAAATAAAGACGTATACGTAAAAATATGAATAAAAAGAAATACTAAAGAAAATAAATTTAACTATTAAAATAAACTGTACAAATAAGGG
>JAQQZT010000007.1:7771425-7788295 GCA_030068275.1 Clarias platycephalus | reverse complement strand
TGTGTGTGTGTGTGTGTGTGTGTGTGTGTGTGTGTGTGTGTGTGTGTGTGTGTGTGTGTGTGTGTGTGTGCATGGTGCATTATGCTGGACTGAATGCCATCCAGGGTGTACTCTCTGTTTGGACGTAGTGTTTTTGAGATGCGACACTATTACCAAAGATGAAAGAACGAATCAATGAGAAATCGAATGAATAAAAACACAGACCCTGGTTATGCTTTAAAAACCCCTGTGGCACTGAAATCCTCTTACCCTATAACTTATCCACTTATGGAAACAAAAGGTTGTAGTTTTCAAAATAGAATGCTAGAACCAATATCGGTTTCCAGGATATACACTCAATAGACAGTTCTCTTCATACGATCTTTCTAAATATAATTTTATAAACACATGAATTTGAATAGAAGTCCAAATATCATTCTGTATAGGTATTCATTTCAGTACCAAGCTCAGTGCCAGAGGGTAGCTGTTGCCAATATTAGCCAAGAAGCAGTTGGGTCACATCCACCAACTGCCGCCGTCTCTCTCGCTGGCAGAGATTATGAGAAATCAGCTTCTTTATTGTGCTTTTTATGCATGCATTCATACATCACATTACTCAGCATGGCCGAAATTCGCTGACGCAAAGCAGCCATGCTGGAGTCAAAGGCTAGTGGCTGTCTGAGATATAGATACCAGATCAGAACACACATCAGGAAGCCTGAATGGCTTGTTTTGCAGCTGCTCTCATAACTCTCTATCCGGGCCCCCTCCCACTCGACTGAATGATAATTGCTTGTCGGATCAAATGGCAGGGAGATTAAGTGGAAGAAAGGTCAGCAAGACAGTTTACAAGGTAGCTATGCATTTCAGGTGCATTTCCTCCACTCACTCACCGTATAGCTGTTCATATTTAGTTTTTTCCTATAGCAACAGCATCAATCCAGACACAGTGACCGAAATCACCAGGTTGCAGTACATTCTCGCATCTTTACCAGGGTACAGTACATTCTCGCATCTTTATTTCATAGTATACAAATCCTAACATGTGCTTTAAAAGACAAACAGCATACCGTATAATTAATGCCTTTTTTAATTCTTAAATTTGTTTTTCCTTTGTTAATAATTTCCTAATTATTTTATTAATAATTATACTTTAACATTAATTTAGTTTTTTAGCGTTTTTTTTGTTTTTTATTGAATAATGAGTTGTAACCACTCATACAGTATATACTATTGACTCACTACTGAGGACAGAAGGGTGTGTGTAGAGCCATATAACAGAGTTTCAGGAAAGGATAACCCTTTTGGGATCTAAGACTCCTTAATAATTCAGTGAGCATTTAAAGAACATTTAAAGAAGAACCAAAAACCGTAAACTTCCAAATAACCTTTAAAACCATCACAAAGATGATGGAAATACTTTAACCACAACCACATTTCTTGATATAAAAGCAAAGGTGCTGGGAAAAGGTTCTTTAGACCTGGGTTGTTGTTTTTGTTGTTGTTGTTGTTGTCTACCTGAGCCTCCAATAACTACCTGGACTCCATATTAACATCAATTAACATCAACTCTTATGCGGAACTGCCTGCCACCTAATACACAGTATAAATGCAGATGAATTCCTGCTTTTTGCTTCACCCAAATGAGGATGGGTTCCCTGTTGAGTTCGGTTTCTCTCAAGGTTTTTTCCTATTGCCATCTCAGGGAGTTTTTCCTTGCTCATCAGGGACTATCTGACCAATTTGCTTCATACAAACTTAAATAATTTTTTTGATTGTGTAAAGCTGCTTTGCGACAATGACAATTGTTAAAAGCGCTATACAAATAAAATTTAATTGTTGTTATTTTGATCCTTAACGATTCCAAAATTATTATTCATTTTTTTGTGACAAAATATGACTAAAGCATCAGGGACCAATTGCTCCTTCAAGCAGCCTAGAAAGGGTTGACAAACATTCTAGATTACACTTTTTTCCCCCCAGGAGTATTAAAACATATATTTTCACTCTACAATGTAACGTTTGTCAAAATGACAATTGTGACCTACGTTTTTAGGGAAAAGGGTTGTTTGAATTATTTATACATCCATAAGTCTATTCGCTATTCTTTTGTTTCCTTCCTTGTTTCTAGTTGTTTATCTGACATTAGTTTTATTGACATCCCATCCAGGGTGTATTCCACCCAAGGATAAGCTGTGTACAGAATTAATGAGTCAGTGCGTGAGTGGGTGAGTGAGTGAGTGAGCAAGTATTAATTTATTTTTATTTTTTATTTTGTTTTTGCTTCAAGCCATCTAAAGGCTCTTAGGATCAGCTTTGTGAACAAAATGCTGTATGTAACTACACTCGTTTTGCCCTTGTGCCTTGTAAATGCTTCTTTAGGGTATTTATTCAATGGTTCGAAAAATCCCCCTAAAAAGACCTCTGACAATGATAGAGATCATAGATAGAGAAGATATAGAGAAGACAGTGTTTAAGCTACAGTATGCAGGGCTCTACATCGAGCTTTAAGATCTATAGAACTGAACATTTTAGGATTTGAGTTAATGTAGAGTTCATTACCATAGTTGATCATAGGCTATTATACTATACTTAACCTGTCTGTGTTGCACCCCCCAAACACACACGCACACACACACTGCTTTGCTTAATAATGCATGTCGGTGATGCACTGCATACACACCACAGTGAGAGCTGTTTTTTTTTTTAACCACACACACACACACACACACAGATGGAGTTGGGGGTTAGTGTGTGCGCTGATGTAATGCAGGCTGGGCGTGAGTTTGATCCGACTGATTCAGTTCCTGCACTTCTCCTTCAGCTCTAAAGCAGAACAGCAGCGGTATGGACTGAGTCAGTTTGCTGCCGGAGGCATTAGACCTGTGTGAACAGTGTTAGACGCAGTGTGTGTTTGTTTGAAGATCAGCTCGACTTTAGTTTTGAACAACTTTTCTTTCAGCACCAGCCGCGTGTGAACAGCTCCGTCCGTGGCGATCGTCTATTTAACTTCATCCAGAACACATCCTAGATTTAGACAGTGTGTGTGTGAGTGTGTGAGTGTGTACTGTAGCTCAGTGCGGAGAGCATGGAGTGCGCGGCGCTGACTCGCGAAGGCGCCGGTTTCGCCAAACCACCCAAACATTTGTGGAGACAACCGCGGACTCACATCCGCATCAAACAGCGCTACCACTCAGACACCGAGCGCTACCTGGGCCCGAACAGAACTGTGGAGAACCACCGACCCGGACTCAAAAAGCCGCGCATGTCCTGGCCGTCATCTCTGCACAAACGGTAAAATTATTCTTCACTGTCCGGTGTCTTTAGTAAGGACAGAAATCCACCTGCTATATTAGACTCGCTATTGCACTGTTCCATCATGGCATCAATTTGCCTAAGAGGTTTGCACTATGATTCCCCCAAGCCTGAATAACAACATGTTGAACTAACACTTGTTTTTTTTTCCCCTTATATTATTACACTCTCAGGATTCCCTGATTTGCATGATTGATAATTGTGTTAGCCTGATTTCAAAATGTCCCTCACAAACCCTATACTAGTTACAAACATATCCTTTACTGCAAATCATATCTAAACATACTATTAATTCAGCTATGCAAAACATTATTATTATTATTATTATTATTATTATATCTAACATAGGTTTAAAGTTATGAAGACTTTACACCTCACCATAAAACACAGCAATGCACACAGCATCATATGCCGTGGTGATAAAATATTTAAATAGCAGCATTACCTTTATTATTATTACTCTGTATTGCACATAGAATTGCACATATCTTCACTTTATACCACATACAGTTCATGGTTTTTAAAAAAAAAAAAAAGCTTTTATATATTATATCATATATATAATGAGCCATGTAACAGAGTTTCAGGAAAGGAGAACCCTTTTGGGATCTAAGACTCCTTAATAATTCAGTGAGCATTTAAAGAACATTTAAAGAAGAACCAAAACCCGTAAACTTCCAAATAACCTTTAAAACCATCACAAAGATTATGGAAATACTTTAACCACAACCACATTTCTTGATATAAAAGCAAAGGTGCTGGGAAAAGGTTCTTTAGACCTGGCAAGGTTGTTTTTGTTGTTGTTGTTGTTGTTGTTGTTGTTGTTGTTTTGATCCTTAACGATTCCAAAATGATTATTAATTTTTTTTTATGACAAAATATGACTAATGCATCAGGGACCAAATCCTTCTTCAAGCCTAGAAAAGGTTGACAAACATAGAATTGCACATATCTTCACTTTATACCACATACAGTTCATAGTTGTTTTTAATAGCTTTTATATACCTTTTTATAGTCGTATGAAGCATTTTATATAAAAGCATTTTATATAATATAAAATTTTTATAATGTGTATAGTTGTGTACAGTCCATAAAATTTAATATGATTTGATTTGAAAACATATATCCTAAGTGTTCGAAAGCTGTATACCCTTGAAGGTACAGTACCTCCTGAGCAACAAGGGAAAGTAATATTAACTGTACAACCCTTTTGTTCCAGAGAGTGTAAATCCAGCTGGACACAAACACCGGGACTGGTAATTCAACACTAGGGATTTGGTGGTGATCATAACAGAGTGAGACAATATTTGAACATTACAAGACAATAGCGGAAAGGATAGCGAGCATAATAGAAACGTGTGCCAACCGCAGCCATTTAGCTTTGCCAGACAGTGCTTCTGTTAATTCGATTGTGGCTCACACGTTTGTGAGTGCCGCTTAACGCCGTACGACGTAAAGCCAAGTTTCACTTGCCTTTTCCCATAAAATAGTTTAGTGCATCTGCGCACCATTAAATACAGGTTATGCAAATTGTCTTTTTTTTTTTTTTGTATGTGATAAAACCTGCCAGTGCCGTTTGTTTGGCATTGAGTTTTGAATAGCATTGAATCACAGAGTGCCAGAGGTAGGTGTATGAACATGACTCACAGTGCTCTGTCTTCATTTATTTATGTACTTTTTTTATTTTTATATATTAATGCTGAATTCCTATAGGCCCATGACATTTATATCCCCCACACAAGATGACTCAGATCACATGGACAAGGTGTGGGAAACAATTTGAGGTCACTCGACATATGTATAATGCATCATCAGCTAGCTCACTTTAGTTGCACTAATATACAATATACAATATTGGCGCGAGTTAATATTTTGGGGTGGCTGTATGTTATTAGGCAGATAGTTGTTCCACGTGAACAGTTTGTTAATTTAATTGTAATATATTTTTCATTCTTTTGTTTAAATGCACTGTTCTGTTGGAACTCAACGATCCTTGCATTAGAGTTTTTCAACCTCTCCCCACGTTTCTCCTGACATGTTGGGCAACACAGATCTTTTCCGATCACGCATTGTAGAAACAAGAGCCCCCCGGTTCCCTGCTGTCATCTATCCTATAACATATTGAGCAGTAACGCCACATGGGGTCCTCACTTGAGGCTACACTTTCCGGACAGGCAGGTTTATACGAGTTCTGCTATTCCAGAGCCCTCTCCTCGTCTTAAAGCTTGCATTTGTCCACTTCACTAAACTCTCACTGCAATATATTTCGAAGATCAGGTACAGGTGGTGTGGATGTGAAGGCCATCTGTTTTCTAGGAATAGTTACAGAAAATACACTCATACATAGACACTCTTTATAGTTGCATCATGTTTATTGGAGATTATAATTTCATAATGATAGTTATATTATTATTTCATGAAACATGGTTTTAGGATGATAATATTGTTCTGTTTATGCAGAAAACATGCCTGTAGGCTGTTATTCTAAACAATAAAGAAAGAAAGACTAATAGCTTTTATTAAATAAAGATGTGGAAACAACAGATAAATAAATTAAACAATATGAGATCTTTGTAAAAATTATGCCATTTTTCAGCATTATCCCACATTAAGTGACATTATTTAAAAATTATGCTAAGCATGATGGAATGAAAAAAGGGCTTAATATAATGTATATATGACTAAAAGACAACCACAAAAGGAAACTGCAGAAGACTTATGCTTTTGCTTTGCCCAGGCAAATTGGATTTGAAAGCAAGTGGTGAATATGGTGAATAAATTATTTAGGGAATTTATCAAAATAAAAAATTAATTTTGAATTCCTGCTGTATAATATAAATAAGCTCAAGACAGATAGTTTAATCTCTTAGCCCTTCATAGAGAACAAAGCCGAAACAATGCAAATGGCAATGCAGTGCAAATCTCCAATTTCCTATTAACTTCTCTGTACATGTTTCTTATCTGTGCTAAGAGAATGAAAGAAGTCATAGAACATGTGATTTAATATGAACATTATATTAATATTTTATTAGGAGGACAACATCAGTTAGTGTAATATAATCTACTTTATGATGTGATCACCTAAAAAAAAAAAAAACATAAAGCGAGGTTCCGTTAGGACATCTTGATTCCATAATGATGTCCTGATATTTATTGTTCTGTACTAAATCTGATGAAAAATCAAGTTATAACAAACAGCTTGCCATATATTGTAATTGATTGACACCCTGTCCAAGGTGTACCCCACCTCGTGCCTTAAATCTCCTGGGATAGGCTCCAGGTCCCCTGCAACCCTGTATACAGGATAAAGTGGTACAGACGATGAGTGAGTGAGTGATTGAGTGAGCTTGCCATATATGTACAAGCAAAGTCAAGACACTTGAGAATGAGATCCTAATTAATGCATGATATGAAGTTTGAAAATCAAAATCGATATTAATATCATCATGCAATGTAGGTAATACACTTAAATGTCAAAAAGTAATTTGAGAATATGATTCAACATGCAAAGTGAGTAATGGGTGCATTAGTGTACAAGACGAGTTTAGCCGAGGATGTGCATGAGGAGCCTTGTGCATGTGTACTCCAAACTTAGACTGGATAGGATTGTGCCTTTTTTTTTTACATTTCAAACTAAGATGTAAAGCTGTTCTTTTCAGCTTGAGCATGCTGTTAGGATTTTTCTGACACGTTTCCTAGACTGTGAAATTTCCCAGACTTTTCTTTCTTTCTTCATCCTCTGTTAGTGTATTCTTAGATTCTCCATAGATGGTGTTAAAACCTTCCAAGCACTTCCTCATTCCTTATATGGCAGTACTTCCTATAGCCAGTGTCCGGGACGCATGTCCATGAAATGTTCTCTCTCTTTGTTCTCCCCGGAACATGTTAATTACCTTTGTATGTTTGAGGCAACAGATGTAATGTATGTGATACAAATGTATGTTTGGTTGAAAACTTAAATACTGTCTATCCTGTAAATAAAACACAGAGATAATTCAGACAATGCCATGCATGCTGTGTGTCAAATTTAAATTTTATTTGTCACATACACAGTCATACAATACGATTTGCAGTGAAATGCTAAATGACCGCCCATGACATTAAAAAAGATTATTAATAGGAAATAAATATGGAATAAAATAAGAAATAAAATATAAAAAAACTTTAGCTAAGGATAATATCGCTATAGAAGGTAAAACTAAATATAAAATACAAGAAAAACTTAATTGTACAAATACAAAATATAAAATAAAGAAAATCCTAGCTGTACAAATATGGAAAAAACACATCATATTTTCCTCATTGAGTCCTGTTCAGCTTTTTTTAACTTAACACATACTCTTGGTAAAACATTTCTTGGCATCATGGCAAGTTGAGTTTCTTTTTCTAAAAAGCGAAAATAAAAGGGAGGATAATGAGAAAATGCTCAGTTTATAGGGGCTCAAACAGAAATGAACTTGTTTTGTGGATGTTCCAGAACGTTGGAGATCTTGAAGAACGTTGTTCGTTTTTGATCCGAACATAATTACATTCCCATACTAGCACATCTTCAAGGGTTTCGATTCGTTAAATTTTTACATCATGTAAAACAAAAGGATGAGCTAGCTTTCACGTAGCTGAAGCAGATCCATCTTCTGTTCTGAAATTCAGCATGTTGTGATGTCGTGCTCTGGCTTCTACACAATGGCCGTAAATAAGGGCCATGGTGAATGAAGGAAGATGGCATTTATAAAGATTTCTTAGGCTTGCTGAGAGGGAATGGCTTAATTGTGGAGCTTAGTTTAACTTTTAAACTAGGCTCCATAAAAAGCATACAATTTTTAAAGCATAAATTATGGTGCTGTCTCTTTTTTTTTTTGCTTCTAATAAATTTCATAATGTTTTTTAAAAAACCTTTAGCCAACCCCTCGGGCTAACTACTGCATATTAATTCTAATAGACGTGGTCCTTAATTAAAAAGTTTATATAACACCATGTCAAACGAGTTTTATTTTTAAATGAGCCGTTTAATAGATCTTCGTGAATTGCTTAAGAAATTTTTATTCCTCTTCCAGTTTAATTATGTTTCCCACATTTTGAATCAAAGACCTTCATGTGCCAACTCCTATATAACCAACTCCTCAAAAAGTGTCAGTTTTACACAATTGCAACATTGAGACAATTCACAAAGAGCTAACTGTCGAGTTATCTGGGAATTTGCACATCAGCTTCTGCTTCAAACTCAAAAAAGCCATTAGCCAACTACAGGGGACATGAGGATCAACTCTGGAATCACATTTTAATTCTTGTGTCTGACAGCTTTGCAGGTTACACAACAATTGTTCAAAGTAGATTCACTTAAGTGGTCGATGACCTTAAATGAAAAAAAACACAAAAAAGGTACACCACTATTTATTAGATAAGTAATAGTGAATCATTATTTCTAATAAATAATAGTTCAATCAATACTTCTAATAAATATTAGTTAAATAAAATGTAAAATACAACAAAATTATTTAACTAAGCTTAACACATATTATTCCATAAACTGTTTAGCAAACATGTAATACACATCATATTACATGTTGGCTAAACATATTACATATTACATATTACATGTTGGCTAAACATATTACATATTACATATTACATGTTGGCTAAACATATTACATATTACATATTACATGTTGGTTTATGGAATAGTATGTGTTATGCTTAGTTAAATAATGATATTTCGTATAAGTAAAGAGCAGTATTATCATACCATCAGTGTCCCTGAGACGAGTCCCTATTCCATGAGTCAGTTTGAATGTGTATGTGAAAAATTCTGTATTAGTTCAGTGTATTTCAGTTGTCAGTAAAGTAAGTCCCCGAACATTTGAGTTACTTTTTTTTCGCAGAAATGAATGGACCTCGGTTCTATGAACATTCATACTGTAGATGCGAACACATCGCTGAAGTAGCTCAAGTGTATTATACAAAAATAGACACTGCAGTGCACCAGATACCAATATTTACAATTATATACAATATTCTCTTAGTGTATAAGTGAATGTATAAAATGTGGGGAGAAATTACTCGGCCTCACCAATTTCAATGAATTTCAGTGAATCAGTCTGGGAGCACGATGATAGAAAATGTGTTGTAAAGCTGTCCCAATGGTGAATTATTCTAATTTCGGATCTAATTTATTCTAATCCTCAACGGGAGAGAGTTCACAGTCAAATACTGTACAGCTCTAAGACATAATGGTGTCTGAGACATCAAATGTGTCAAAGGTGTATAACTCCCCTCTCTTACTCATGCAGTTTGACTTGTGGTGAGATGCGGTGTTAGGCACTGCGAGTGACAACCTGATGTTCCACGAGGTTCTGTGAGGACCGGCAAAAAAATTTAATATGCAATTACTGTACTACCCGCAGTGAATTGTGAAAAACTGTAATCCCTCCACATACAGTAGGTGAGATAGGGGTGTAAAACTCACTTTGTCGGACTTACAAACGAATTCAACTTACAAACGTGCTCCTGGAACGGAACTCATTCGTAGGCCAGGGACTTACTGTACAGTATATGTAAAGAAAATATTTTATAATACATATCCCATATTCATAAATGTAAATGAACCATTTTTTAGACATTTGGTGTATTTTGTAATGTTTCCACTGTTGTACTGAGCTCACACACATCAGCTAGTCTTGTGTTTGTCTGTGCAAAACATTCAACAGACTGAGAGAACATTTTGCTCTATAAATAAGCACGCTCATTTTTAAAGCCCATTTGCCTTTTATTCATTTTCCACCCTGCTGTTCTTTACTGAATTATTTTCATGATTTTGGTTGAATCGAGTCTTCTCCACAGCTCTTTAAAATGTCATAAATAAATAACAACCTCAGCTATACTCACTGGTCATTTTAATAAGATCATACTGTATGTACACATGTGCCAGCAACTTTGTATAAACGTTTTAAAGAAGGCCGTACATCAGTGAATTATAATCCCAGATGAGGTGGCTCAGAGCCCACTGCAGTCGTGCTTGTAAACATTCGACAAGTGGAACACCTGATTCTAGAAAATCAACAGATAACTTGTCACCACTTTTAGGAACTTGGCTGGGACATTATAGGAACTTGGGTGGGACATTATAGGAACTTGGGTGGGAGTTATCCTTGATGGTATCCAAGCACTAGTGAAAAGTCCTGGTTTGACTTGAATGCACCTCATACCTGTAGATTAAGCAAAGAAATTCTTCACACAAGATCGACCATGGTTGTACAAGGAGAGAAAGTCACATCAAACCCAAAATATGTCAGACCAAAGCATGAATTGCCACTCACTAATATTTTCTGTTTTTCTCACCGTTTCCTATAAACTCTAGAGACTGTTGTGTGTGAAATTCTCAAACCAGCCCATCTATCACCATCAACCATGCCACATTCAAAGTCAATGACATCACGTTTGTCCCTGTAAGGATTGATGAAAACATTAACTAAAGCTCTTCCCCTGTATTTGCATGATTGTATGCATTACGCCACTGCGCTTCTACCTGATTGGCTGATTGAATAATTGCATGAATGAGCATCTGTACATGTTTACCTATTAAGTGAACAGTGAGTGTACTGTTAAAATTGATTTTAAAATGATATATGCAGCCTTACTAAAGCACAGTATTCTATTATTTTGAATGTACGTATTTTTAACTTGTGTTGTACTGTACTTTTTTGTTGTTCATGGTCATAAAGATGACATGAATCACAGACATCCTTCTTCCCATAAAAGTATTTTCTCACCCTGAAGTAGAACCATAACAGAATAAACAAAGGCACTTTGTTGTAAATCAGAAAGATACAATATTGTGCTGGCCACTCGCAGACAGAAATACAGAAGACTAATCGTTTTCAGCAATGTATCTGATTTCTACTGATATATGCTGCAATGAAGATAATCATCTGAACATTTGTACCACATCCCCATCCTCCACTAGAGAAAAACACTTCCTCTTCCTCTGCTGCATCAGCTAACATGCCAGCCGCTGCCCTGTATTTGAAAAGATATTTCTCGTCTATTTTCTTATAAGGAGTCTTTGATACATGGCCAAGACTGGAATGACATAGTCATCCATTACTGCTCTGTTTGATAGCTGATCAAGTTTATTTAAATGAGCCAGCTGTACCCTGCCATCCGAAGATCAGCTTGCCTCTTTCATTCTTTCTTGCCAAATACATACATCTGTTATCTCCTGTTATCTTTTTTATAAATGTAATTATCTGTCAAAAGCTATATACAGTATAATGAATGGAGTTGGAACCTGTGATGACATTGACTGAATGTCTTTAGACGCAGGGCATTTTTCACAATTCGTTCACACAAATGGGTAAATAAGAGTTACCCAGCTCATCTCAGATAAGCAACTAGTTGTATTGTGGGTTGTTTCTGTGTGAACACTTTGAGCTCTGATGTTTTTCTTATTGTAGTCTTTTCAATCTGAGAAATAAAAGTTATTGTATGACATTGGGAAGGTACCAGCAAATTCTGCAAGTGCATTTCAAGTCATTTTATTTCAGGCACATGAGAAGTGCTTATGGGCCACACACTGAAACTAAATAATTTTAATGTTTAATTCATTAATAACGAGGGACGTTCAAGTCAAACCGGGACTTTTGATGAACTTTCTCCTGAATGAAGGCGTAAAAAAATTAAAAAAAAATAAAAAGATTAACAGACTTATGTACGCGAATGAGAAAAAACATGAATGGTGCAAACCTTTAATAAGAAAGCCATAGTTCGGTGAATGACAATCTGAGGTGGCTCGGAGCCCTCTGCAGTCATTTCCGTGAACATTCAGTGAGTGAAACACATGATTCTTGACAGCAGATTATTACCACAAGTCCTGACCTTTCTCCAAGCCATCAAGCCATTTACACATGTTTGGCAGTTTCAGATGAGAAGCATGATGATCATGGTAATTATGGTGGTCAGATCATAGCTTTGGGATACTAAGAAAACTTTCTACCTTGATGGGTTTCCAAGCACTAGTGATACGCTGCGATTAGTGCATTAGTGTAGCAGGGGATTATACAGAGAAATAAATGTAGTTTTTACTCTCATAAATCTTAGTCTTCTGTTATTCTGCACAATCAAATGTTTGACTTGAATGTTCTTTGTAGAATTAAGTACATTTGCAGCTTTAATTTACTGAAAATAGACATGATATCAATATTTAAGAGGGGTTATTTGTCATAATTGTAATCAACTTTACATGAGCAAAAAACAAACTAGGGTACAGAACAGTACAGAATGCATTTTCTTAAGGAGATACACCCCAGTGACAACCAATATATAAAAGTTTATTAAAGCGAAACAGCTTTAGTCCTATTGAACACTAAAGGTTTTCAATCTTTTATTATTAGGCTTCCAGGAATCGAACCACAGCCAATTATTTTTATTTTTATTGATCATCAAATTGCTTCCTAAAAGCATTGCTTTTTATTATGATTTATAAGCTAGCATCATACGTCATTTGCTGATAACTAATATGACTACTGTAAATTATTAATATTTTTTATCTTATATTTAATAATACCATAAGTAACACTAGTAGTAGTAATCATCATTTTAAAAGTAATCATAATAGTACTCGTCAAAGTAGTACTAGGCACATGATTTGTATCTAAAATGTAATATCTATCAATAGCTTGGCAACTAAACCATAGGGTTAAGCAATGATTTATTTCACATATATGGCATAATAAAAACAATATTCAAGAAATTCAATAACAGTGCTTGAAGAATCTTTCAGGAAATTTCACCAGCTCACTCTCACTATGGAGATGCCATTTTATGGAACAGGAAAGAGAAAATCAGGCCTAATGCTGGATCTGCTTACATCTCTGACCTTGATGTGTTTAGTATCAGTGACACATTACACCAAAACACAAGAATTAAGAAAAGCTCGTATAATACGGAATTTAGAAAAGCCAGCTTTAGCAAATAAACTTTAGGAGATCATAGAATTATTGGCAAGATCATACATTCGGAAACAGATGAGTGCTTCATGAGGCAGCTGCACTCATGATTTACCGCATTCGCAATGTATAAACGCTCATCGTCCAAAACCAAGGAACATTAATCTGTGTCGGAGATCAGCGCTTCTGGGTAAGTTGTGATTTGATAGCCCAGCTTGTGGGCAGGATGTCAACTTTTAGCTCAGGCATGTGGGGGAGGGGGAGATGATTCACCTCATTTGCGCTCATTACACCTGTGACTATCATTTGCATGTGTCTCTTCGCAAGCGCTGCTGATGATGATGATGATGTGGCATTGACTTGTCAGTGACTTGGGTCGAAAAATACATGAACCCAAATGTGCCCAAGTACCACTGATGAAAATGATGTGTGATTGCAAATACAGGCATTTTTGAAAGTACCCCCTTTTAATGGTATGTGTTTTTGAGTACAAATAAAAAGAAAAATCATCTGATCGTACAGTAGCAGTTTGTAGTATTAGGCAAATACAACCTCAGAATAAATGTACAATATGACTTGAACATTGATTCAGTTCATTGAGGCTCATTTTGACCATTCGCTTATGCACTGTGATGTAGATTTACTGGTGTGCTTTTTATCATTGTCCTGTTGCATGACCTGTTGCATGAATTTCGACCAGGCTTTAGCTGTCAGACAGATGGCCTCACATTTGCCTCTAGAAAACTCTAATATGCGGAGGCACTCATGGTTGACTTATTGACAGGTCCTGTGGCTGCAAGCCAAACCCAAATCATCGCCCTTCCACTGCGGTGATTGACAGTGGGTATCTGATGTTTCTGTTGAAATGCTGTTTGGTTTTTCCCAAACATTGCTTTGGGCATTAAGGCAGAACAACTCCACTTGGGTCTCATCTGTCTGAAGGACATTATTTCAGAAGCATTGTGCTTTGTTCAGATGCAGTTTTGTAAACCACAGTTGTGCTTCCATGTTCCTTTTAGAGGTTTCTCCTGGCAACCCTTCCCTTCCAAACAAACTTCTTCTAATTGTGCTTTCATGGACTTTATCATTTAATGTGCTCAGTGAGATCTGTAGGGTCTGAGATGTAACTCTTGTGTTATTTTTTTTGTACTTCTCTGACCATTATGTGGTCTGACATGGTGGTGAATGTGCTGGGATGTTCACTCTTGGGAAGATTGTCACCTGTCTTGAATGCTTTCCACTCTCACTGTAGAGTGTTGAACTCAAAATTGTTTGGAAAAGGTTGTATAACCCTTTCCAAATTGATGTGCAGCATCAATCGTTTCTCCAAGACCATTGCATGTCTTTTCCTTTTGGCATTCACACACACCTGAATGCGCCAGACAGGCAAACTGCCAAAACTTCTGCTTATAGATGTCTGCACATCTGATGATGATTAGTTAATAAAGAGCAGATGATAAGACGCACCTGGCTGCACCTTACCTTCTTTAATCATGTGGGAGCAGTAATGGGTACTTAGTATTGCCTGATTGATCTAATGATTAATTTGAATAATGCTTTTACAACAACAAAAAGACCCACCCACAATTGAATTAAAATAGGGGGTACTAACTTTTGAACATGACAGTATGACAAAATTATTGTCAAAATATTTAGGAAATAATTTTTGACCTAAATATTTTGAGAAGAATTTTGTGAGCAGCAAATTATTTGAAGTGAATGCAGAAACCAGCTTTTATGCTATATTGTTTACAGCAGTAATGACGGTAGCTATAAGTAGTATTTGTGTTTATTTCTCTCTTCTGTAGTGTTTGAGAGCAGTTGGCTGACAAATGACTCTTTAACAAGAACTAAACTTTTAAAATCCAGAGGCTTCCTGTCGGACACGTCAAACTATGAATAATCTATTAATTTACAACATTCATTTACTTATATTAAAACATTATGCATCTGTCTAAAAAAGGACTAAATATGATTGCACTGAAATTCATTCCCTCTATGAAGAATAAACAGCAGTGATATCAAGTATATTGGATTGTATGAGACAATGTTCAATATTTATGACATTTTTAACATGATTGCTCCTGATAAGTAATCGGGGAAACTGATGTCCTTGCTATTCTAATGTCATGAGTATGCTTTAGATCTGCAAATTTCAGTTATTAGGTTATAAGGGTTATATAAAAGTTAAACCATTGTAAATACATCTTGTATCCTGTTCTGCTGTACTTCTTTACCCATTTAGTTTGGTGGATAACACAGCAGTTACTGCAGTACAAGCCTGACTACATCATACAGACAGGAATGCTAAAAGCAATCCGTGAGTCTCCGGGAGCAGGCAGTGTTAATGAATCAACATCACACCTGACATTCCTGTTTAGGAAAGGAAGAGCCTTGGAGGCTTATATAAAGCACCAGTTAGTGGCAATCCAAATTTAAATTGCCGTTATTTCTCACTTTGATAGTGGGACTGTTAGCTAGCGGCGAGTTTGAATTTTACAAATGTAAATGAGTTTGAAGTTCCCATGATAGGTTGTTCCGCTGCTGGAAATATTCACCATTATATGTCTGATACACCTGAGTCATTATATTGTTAAGAAAATTATGTTTTTTTTCTTCTCACAGATGTCATGAGATCGAGCAGATTGCTTAGGCCGAAAATGTAATATGCACATTTTAAAAGGTTTCCCCTTAGAAATTCTCCAAAAGTTTTGTATAAAACAAAAATGTCACATTAAATACAAAATATTACAAACTAATTTGACCTCCCACCTACGAGGAGCATTCAAGTCAAACCGGGACTTCTGATTGCGCAGAATAACAGAAAACAGAATATATTTATTTCCTTATATAATCTCTAGTGCTTGGATACATCAAGGTAGAAAGTTTTCTTAGTCCGATGGAGCCATGATCAGACGCTGAAAGGAAACGACTACAGTCGACTCAGTCAACTACAGTCAACTATTCACAGACGTATGGCCTTTTTAAAATGGCCTTTAAAAACACAATTTTAATGTTCTACTACAGCTAAGAGTCTTATAACTTTATGGTCCTTAAAGCCTGTAAATGCCAATCGGTTTTACACGATCATTCATGAGAAATTCCATCACTAGTCTCGGTTTGAGTCGAACGCCATTTACATAATTTTCTTCATTTTGTTCCTTTTTACAAGGTTAGGAAATGGACATTCATATTCAATCATCAACTAAACAATATAACTGTTCTAGATTAAATTAGTTTAGTTCTCATTTCTATGCCCTTCCTCGTATTTTAAAGGTTTTTTTGTAATATATAATGTATTATAATGTATTTTTGATTGTAATGTCCAGTGTTGGGTGTAACACGTTGCAAAGTAACGCGTTAGAGTACTTGGATTACTTTTTTGATGTAACGAGTAATCTAACGCGTTAGGTCGGCCATTTAAGTACTCAGTTACTTAGTTATTTTTAAAAAAATGTAATCTGTTATTCATACAATTTATGTAATCCGTGAGCCAGACAGCAGTCATTCCCAATCCGTTAGTGTGTGTGTTTGTTTGTGTGTGTGTGTGTGTGTGTGTGTGTGTGCGTGTGTGTGTGTGTGTGTGTGTGTGTGTGTGTGTGTGCGTGGGTGCGCATGTTTCTCTCAATGCCGGT
>JAQQZT010000007.1:7753012-7763373 GCA_030068275.1 Clarias platycephalus | reverse complement strand
TGTGTGTGTGTGTGTGTGTGTGTGTGTGTGTGTGTGTGTGTGTGTGTGTGTGTGTGTGTGTCTGTGTGTGTGTATGTTTTGGCAAGTTTCGATTGTCATGGAATTGTTGGCTTTTGATGAGACGTCATCTTGGAGTTGTTAAGCCCTTGAATTTTTCTCACACAAATCAGCTCTGCACTATTTCCTATGTATAAATGTCCTCATTAATCATCAGAGACGTGGACAAAAATGTCTGAAACTACCATGAGACAAAGGATTTAGGGGAACCCCATTCGGTGTTGCATTGACCATTCCAGCTCCCAGAGCTCATTCTGAACTGGTCGAGAGAGTCAGATCAATGCGATTTTAGTTGTGAATTAACAGAATGTAAGTGGATGATTAACAAGTTTATTTGAAGACGAATGAAACGGGTCCACAGTATGTATGTATGTATTCCAGACTTGTTTGTTTATTCTCTCAGTCATGTGGTCAAAGAATGTCTGGATTAGACTTCAAGGGGTGGGGTGAGGTGGGGTGGGGTGGGGTGGGGGGGTCATCAGATAGATAATTTGTGCTATGTTTCTTCTCTTGAGCACAAGTGGAGCAAAAGTAATGGAACAATTATAATTATTATTCTTTAAATAGGAAGGTTAGTGTAATCAATTTTAATCGTATCTGTCATGTATACAACCATTCATCTTTTTTTATTATTCATATTTAATTGCATACTATAATAATACTTCACCATGTTTTTTATGGATTATGAACAAAGACATAGATTGCTATATTTTAATGAGTTAGTGAGTGCTATATTTTAGTGAAATGTTACATGGCAGGGCTAAAAATTTATATTTATCCATAGTGTAATGATTATAAGATGTTCATAGTTCATTCTATCTACCTATGTACAATATCTACAGTATCTATCTATTTATCTATCTATCCATCCATCCATCCATCCATCCATCCAGACCCCGGAAGGCTATATTGCATCATAGAAATCACAACTACTACAGTATATGCTTAATATTGATAGTAAGGGGAAGCTACTTGTTAGTGAGGCTAATCAAAAAAAAGAAAAGGATTTAATTGACTAGGGTCTAATTCAATTGACTATATTGGACTTTAGAGTAACGTCATGTGTTCTGATGAGTTCTAATTGACCCTATTCCAGAGTGATGGGCTCATCAGGGTAGAAGGGAAGCACAAGGCACGATGCACTCATCATGTCTAGTGCCCACTATACAAGCCTCTGGAAGCAGTCAGTTATGATCCGGGTTTGCTTCAAGTCAGGACTAGGCTCAGCAAGTACCAGACTTCATAAATGTACCAAATGATCAGGTTAACCCATGTATGAATTTATTTCCCCCTGATGGCACGGCATATTCCAGAACTTTGTCATAGAGAGGTTCTGGGAGCATGAGGAATCATTTTTAGACATGACCTGGCCATCACGTTTGCGTACCATAATTAATATAATAATTTAATACAATAAAATAATGTGGTCAAATAAAATTGTAATTAGTGTATAACTTTTTATTTTGAATTGGCAGTGTACAGATCATACCATAATAAAAAAAAGTGCTGAAGAAAATAAAAAAAGACAAATTCCAGAGAAGCACTCAAATAGCATGTTTCCTCTGTGTAGAGTGCCTCCATTATTGGTGATTAGCTCTAGTGTCAGAAAAGATAAAGAGAGCATTTGAGTCTTAAGGAGAAACTTAAACAGTGCCAGCTAAAGATAAACATGCCTGTAGGATTGCTATTTGTGTGTTGCAGCAGCTGGCTACTTTCTTCTTCTGTAAGAGGAAAGTGTTGCTGTAGAAAGAATCAGCTTCTCTATTCTGAGCAATTCTACAAATTAGTGTAGCCGAGTATTTTCATATAGCAGGATGGAGGAATTATAGTGTGTGCAAGAGTTATAGTCAGCATACTGTACTGTATATACTTTTTCAGTATAATTATCCACACACGTCTTGGTTTTGTTGTCTACTTATTTTAAAAACGAATTTTGTTACTATACATCGCCATTTATGGCATTTGCATGTGAACTGAGTATAAATAAAAATAATATTCGTATGAGACAAGTAATTCATAACCATGAAAATAACTTTATAATGTTAACACCTTATATTTTTATTCAGCCCTTATAAAAGAAAAAATATTATGTTTTTTTTGGTTGCCAGTGCAGTTTCTTCTGCCTTTTTTTTTTTTTGGCAAGGAATGCAATATGGAGTTCTGTAACAGGAAAATAATTGAATCAGATTGTATGATGTGAGTCTACCACCTAAAAGTTTGTTTTTATAGCATTTCATGTGGAGGAAAGTACAGCTTTACCTCTGACTATACAAACCCTGGAGACTCCTTTCATGAATGTAAAATAAATATTTCCTTACAGAAAGGTTCATCAGATCGTTCATTTTATACTCCTTTTATTAAATAACAACATATTTTTACTCTAATCATTACCTCTCACTCACATATTATGCACAATTTGGGAACGGCAATTAGTTTAATCTGCATGTCTTTGGACTGTAGGAGTCCCCAGAGGAATCATGCAAACTCCACGCACACAGACCCAAAGGCAGGATTGCTCTACTTAATTGGGCTTTTAAAAAATTAGAACAATCTCACGTATCAGATTCAAGAATACAACAGACAGTTCAACCAATCAACTTTGCAGAAATTCTCAGAGTCCTCTCCCACATTCCCAAACTTTTTGCTGGAACATGCCAAACTGTTCTGAATTTTAATTTCTGCCAGTTCTTGGTCTAGCCACTCTGCCTTAAATCTGCCCATCACATGACTTAAATCACCAACAGTACAATACAGGAAATATTAATATGTACTTACAAATCACCTGGAACCCCACTAATACACTAAAAGGTGAAAGGGTCCGTCTATTCTATCTGGTGACGGATACTCCTAGAGGTATATCCGTCTTTTCTGTGGCAGCTACTTGTGGGCTCAGGTTGCCAGCTTGACATCTGATTGTATCTGAGCACTTGGGGGTGAAGGGTCCAACATTGGCAGCCCGGTAGTGTCGGATTCGAATCGGGGACCTTCTGGTCAGCAGTCCAACACCTTAATCAGCAAGCTCCTTTAAAAAGCTCTGACTTGTAGTCCCATGTTTTAGAAGATATACATGTGACTACAGAAGCTACTGTGCACTTCTGTAATAAACATCATCGTACTTGTTTTTATAGAGCGTACTATACGTTTATTGAGTATATATTTTATGAGCGCTCCAGTGCATATTTGGACTCTCAGGTCCATTATTAAGAGGCACACACCACCTACAAAGCATCTACAAACCTCTACAGTCAACCTATGATTTTCAGCGACTATAATTCAAGCTGTTGAGTTTTTTTTTTTTTAATCCTAGAATGATGAAATCTTTCGAATTTTCTGATGGAAGCCCTCAGAATTTTGACAACTTTGAGATTGCATCAGTTTGGGTTTGAACAGGGAAATGGGGAAGTTTCTTATGCTCTCTTACTGTACGTCATTAAAATTACTTGGTAAACCTGAGCTCAGGAAAATCCATACAAATTCAAATGAACACTGATAAAGTCAGGATTTTGCAGTATTTCATAAGCGTGAGGTCAGATCAAGAGATATAAACAGTGCCTCCACTCCAACTACAACCGTCCTGACTTGTGTAAAGACTAAACTTTTAATTAAAACTACAATATTTAACTATTAAATGTACTAGTTATTATTCAAACGTATTTATATAGACTTAAAGAAAATAATGGCACTAGGAGTAGTTTCAGGAGGGCAACTTTGATTTCCGGTCTCATGTGTTTATTAGTTTCTGAAATCCCTCTTTCACAACACCATGACCTTCGCTAAGTAATCTGTGACAGCATCTGTGATATTCCTGTCTCTTCGGCTTTTTCTCATGCAGCAGCATGATGCCTCCAAGTGCTTGATATTCATTATTTATATTTATATAATACTCGAAAAGTTCCAAATTAACCATTCAGCATCACTAAAACCACACAGTTTAAAGCAAAAAAAAAATGCATTGATGAATTAGGCTTCTGATTGGACAGATTTAGCATGAGCCACGGAGTTCATAGATAGTATACTTCATGCAAAAGTTCATATTTCAATTTTCATAAGATTAGCATTCTTATGCATTATAAAACAAATCCTGACTTCTAATTAACTTTTACTTTTATGTACTTTTAAATGCTTATGTACCTTTTAATTGGGACATGTTGACACAAGACCATTTTCACCTTACTTCCTTTCCTCTTTTGTGTTCTGAGCAAAATTTTCCCTTCCAATGAGCTTGTTTTATGTCTTACTGCACATGTGCGTATGTGTCCGGCTTAGTCACTGATTATGATGAGTATGTGACTCCCTTTTTCCTGAGGAGGATTGTGAATACCGATGTACATCAGATATAGGACGAGGCTTTAATCTTTTGAGCTCATCAGCAAACCTCTGTTTAACTGACTAATAGACCTGTGGTTGAGTTAAACACTAAAACAGGAGGAATGTTCCTGAAAACAGGATGATGCCGAGGGGGTTGAGAAATGGCAAAGGAATGAGTAAGATGGAGGTTAAGGAGGGCATTGCGATGTGTCTTCACTGTGTCACAGGAAAGCTTGTTCACTATTTGTATGGAATTGTAAGGCGGAGCCTAGATGAATAATCTTTTGGCATCTTTATCAGATCTTTATGTTTATTCTTTACGAAGTGACTAGCATTGTTTTTTTTTAATCAGTTCTGCTTTTATTTAAAAATCCAAAAGATCTTAAATCTTTCCTGTTGGTTAGCAAAGTTAAGGTTGGGGTTAGTTTTAAGTGGGTGGAAATTAGTGAAAAACATGTACTTCTTACAGTACAGAGTACACGGCTCACACTAATGGTCATTTTTAGGTCAATAGTTTTTAAACCACAATTATTTACTTTATTACATTTGCTCAAAACTTTACTTATTTTTAAATTTTTTAAGAATTAAACACTGCACTTTCATCAGTGGCAGCAAAGTTTGAAACAGTGGGCACCGATTGCTGTCCTGAAGTGTCACCTATCATTAATATCTATAGTAAATACTTTGAAGAAAACAACATGATACAACATCACAGTTCAGCATCCAGACAGTGTAAATATGTACAGGTAATACATTAGCTAGCTGCATGAGCTAGCCTAGCTAATCCGATCCTTTTATGTTTTATACAAGACATTATACTGATAATGTTGCATCGTTGCTAGAACGCTAACTATGTAACTAGAAACCTAAAAGAACTAGCATAAGACGAGCTATCTAGCAATCCTAGCAAGCTATAAAATTCCCACCAGCATTTTGTCCACTAGCTAGCTAAGCGGTTTTGTAATATGATGTGAAATTTCCCATGCCTCTATGCCCATAAAACAACTCCCTCGTTGTGATTCCTTACATGGTAACGTTTCGTATAGCTCATATCCAGACATATATACATGCATGTCTGCTGGAACGCTTTTGTCTAACCTGAAATTGTTTCCTATCATCTGTCTGTATGTCTTCGGGTCTATTTCTCACTATGACTCACATGTTAACGACTGGTTCTATTGATATCCAGGATGTACGTGACACAGGGCGTCTTGCCAAAAGCTTAAATATGCTCTCTTTGCAGACAGATCATGCATGTATGTGTGCGTTTGTTCCTCTCCCTCGATTTGAAGCCGGCCGGTAAGTGTATCGAAGTGTGGCGGACACATCAAGCAATAATTCTTTTAATTCGTTTTACTTTGGTACATGGTACTGTGACCAAATTGTGATGTGTGATGTAATGGGTTCGGAGCAACTCTAAAACTGCAGCTCTTACGGGATGTTGCTGGTCAGAACACAGTGCATTGGAGTTTGTTGAGTATGATCTGCAGACGCAGACTGGTCAGGGAGCCCATGCTCCAAAAGTGCCTACAGTGGGCATGTGATCATCAAAACTGGACCACGGTGCAATTTAATAAACTGGCCTTGTCTGATCAGTGACATGTTCTTTTACATCATATGGATGGCCGTATGTGTGTTCATGGCTTACCTGGGGAACAGATCCCACCAGGATGCACTATGGGAAAACGGTGAGCCATCAGCGGCAGCATGATGCTCTGAGCCATTTTCTGCTGGGAAACCTTGGGTCCTGCCATTCATGATGATGCTATTTGACATGAAGTACTGTACATGCGTTCATGGCAATTGTATTTCCTGATGGCAGTGACCTCTTTTAGCAGGATAATGAGCTCTAATACACTGCAAAAATGGTTCGAGAAAGGTTTGAGGAATAACAACTGTTGACTTGCTCTCCAAATTTTCCAGATCGCAATCCAGTCAAAAATCTGTGGGATGTGCTGGAAAAACAAGTCCAATCCATGAAGGCAGCAACTTGTAACTTACCGGACTTAAATGCTCAGCTACTGACAGTTTAGAACTAGATATCAAAGCACATGCTCAGAGGACGAGTTGATACAGTAGGTCAGTGATGTGTTAGCAACAAAAGAGGGACCTAGTCAATATTAGTCGGGTGGTCATAATATTGTGGCTGATTAGTGTGTGGAATTGACTTTCATTTAAGTGAATTATTACTACAGTAATAGTACTATAACATAGTATTTAATTCGCAATCAATGGAAAGTGCTCATAAGGATTGCAACAAAAGTTTGTGTGTGTACTGTACAGTATGTGTGTGTGTGTGTGTGTATGTGTGTGTGTGTGTGTGTGTCTCATGGGGATGCAGTGTGCTCGAGTGTGTTAGGCTGGGCCAGTGTAGGCAGGCAGAGAGGAGACACCCAGTGCTGGCTCCGACAAGTCAGGACACACACACACACACACAAACATGCTCACAGCCACATTGTGACCGTGCTCCGTACTTTAGACTTACTGTGTTTCTTCAGTTTAGTGAGTCTCAAAAATGTGCAACTTGTCCCGGATGAAAAAAAGATTCTCGCCTTTTCTCCTTTTTTTCTCTGCCATTATATAATCCCAGGCCTTTGCTGTTTCCCAACTTTGGATATACAACCAGAGCAAAACAAATATGGAAATTTAGCAGGACCTCGTACCCCTAGCAGACGTCTCCTGGGATCGTGCAATTCCCTGCGCTGAGGAAAAAGGTCGACGCTCCGTAAAACTCGTTTTCCTTTTTCGTCCCATCCCTTTCACATGCTCGTGGAAAAATAGGAAGAGGATTCTTGACAAGTTTGTGAAGCGAAAAACTCTGCACTGAGAAAGATCCCTGTCACTGCTGCGAGACGATGTAAAGCTTTGCCCAGATATGGAGCTGACTTGTGTTTCCTAGGATACGTCATGAAAAACCTGGAGCAAAATAGAAAGTGCACCTGAAGCACTTTTATTTTTTCGACTAGACTTGGACACGCTACCTGACTGAGACTTCTCTTGACCTCGCGCTTCTCTTGGGTCATCCATGCCTTTTTAGAGGATTTCTCAAAATGTGCCTTGATCAGACAAGTGCTGCGAAGTGCACGTCTCTTCTCCCATGGTAATAAAACTCTCCGCGCAGCCATCTGAAAGTTGGAAATGACGCACAAAGATCCCCGTTTATTCCGTAAAAGTTCTCTGTTTAACTTCGCTTCTGGACGAAGAAGACACTCCTGCATTGGGTATGTTTTTATTTAGTGGTTGTGTTCCGACATTCTGCTGTCATTTTTGTTGCTAAGTGGCTACACTGACACATTCTCATTAGATGCAGTTGTAGGTTTCTGTGATTTTAATTGTTTTGCTTGAGTCTTGTTGGAAACCTCAGGACCAGATTCTTGGATGACTCTATCAATTCTGCGCTGAGTGAATGCACAGCTAGTTTAACACTATGGAAAAAGTACTTTCTTCTTAGACTGCTATTCATTTTACTGTATATGTAGGGTTTGAATGAGAAACACAAACATACTACTAGTACTTACAAGAGTTTTGAGCTATTTTCGGGCAGCGTATCTGCATATCAGAGTGGATGATAATTGATCAAATGTGGATGATAATTGCCATACAGTTTGTTTGCTTTGTCTGCATGTGTGCCTACTGCTTTATGGGTTGTGTGGAGATGGAGATCAATGCGTGGCTGCTGTCATCCCCTGTGGTGTTAGTGTGTGTGGTTCTGGGACTGTATTGGGGGAAGGGATTGCTGAGGATAAGGACACATGCACCATCGTCCCACTGGCAGCCTGGCACAAATGAGGAAAAAAAAACAACAACAACAGTGATGTCAGTTTTGGAGAGAATATGTGCTCGTGCTATTTTGACACAAAGCACAGTGTTGTCCTATTGCCTTGTTTTACTTTTCCATGGTGCTGCAGTTGTGCTCTGAGGAACATGCAAACTTATGCAAAAAACGATGCAGGGAAAAAAAAAATAAAACATTTGTATAGGCACGAGAAGAAAAAGGCTTGAAATATTTTCGCAATCTGGCAAAACAAGTAGTGTTTTGTCAGATGTGGTAACTAGAGATATCTCAGCAGTATTGAGGCATTTGTTTTTTAGATCTCAATCAGCTCATGAAGGAACTGGGCATTTTCTCGTAAGTTGACTTTCAGAAATGTAAGAGGAGAAAAATATTCTGCATTTCACTATCTGCACTGTTCTTCTAAGATTATTTCTTTAGTTTTTCTTCTCTGCAGTTCTTGCAGGATTAAACTTGCATTCTCATAGTGGAAATAGACTTTTTAGACATTTTCAATCAATAAATCAAACCAATAAATTATTTTCTCATTGCAAATCTGTCAGGACATGTTACGATTAGTCAGGACCCTGTTGGATGTCTGTTTCTAGAGTATCATAACTCTGATGATGAGAAAAGGGAGAGAAGTGTGAGCTCCCTTGCTGGGCAAACAAGTCACATCTTCTCATAATAACTTTAGTTCAACGCACAAAACTGACAGCTACGTATGCACCGATTTATCAGCTGTACATCGGTATCAGACGGTATTTGCCTTGATAACAGCTTCCTAGCTACAGCTTTGGGAAAGACAGCCCCCTTTGCCATGACCCTGTAATGCCATGACCCTGTACTTAGCAATAGCCCGAGGATAGCCAATTAGCATAGAGAGCCAATAATCCCCTTGCGTAGGGATTTCTACACTGGACCTTTGTTCTGACAAGGATAAACACAGTCAACACGAATCAACGAGTTCAGTATCCAAAACACTACATTTACTATGTCATACATGACTTTAATATTAAGTACAACAGTTGTTCCCTACAAGATTTATTATGGAGGAAAAAAATCACAGTTGAGGTGAATTTGAGCATCACTCTTCTTGTCTTCCGGTCTAGAAAAAGGGGTACCAACTTGTGGGGTTATTTGCTATTCTCTCAATGCTTTAGCTTTTCCCCATTAGATTTCCCTGGCACAAGAAGGGAATAAGTAGCAACAAGAAAGCATCACTAATAGCCGTCGGTCATCTGCCAAATTATAATTTTAATTTCCTTTATTAGAATTTTCTAGTCGCTTGAAAGTAATACAACATTGAGATTGCAGGTTTAGATCAGGATGCCACAGCCATCCATGACCACAGTGAGGGAATGGATGGTTTTATTGTCTCTCCAGTCCATCAGAGCATCGCTAGTAGTAATAGTCTGTGAGCTCGTGTATGTAGAAGAGGGCAAATAACACTTCCTTTCAAGTGTGTTCAGCTAATGTGTGACAATGTATGAAGCAAAGTTTAAAATAATGTGATGGCTGGCTTGAGGTATCTCAGAGAAACTACTCGTAGCTGTCACACTTTCTGATTAGTAGCTGTTGAGGGCAAGAACTGGCGAGAAGGCAGGGCATGATTAATGTCCAACGTGAGTGGAAATACGGTTTTAAAAGATAAATGCAGTAAGTTTCCAAAATACAAACGAGTTCTATTTCAAGAGTTCAATTTTTTTTTAAGTCCAACAAAAATTGTCTAGGTACTAGGATATGATACAATTGGCTATAAATGGTATAAAACTAACATGTTGTTATTCATGATCTTGTGCTTGTTCTTTAGAATCGTGCCGATGGTTGAACAATTCATGTTAAAAGAACGATCAGTGTCTTCCATCATCTTACCTCATTCTATTCTCTCAGTTATTTTCACTTTTGTCTCCATCGTTATTGCTTGCCACTTCTTATCAGTAGCGGCTTCATCGTCACTGCTTTTATGTTTGCTTCCGGACATCCTGGGATGCACGCTGCACTCACGTGACAATTTGCGCTTGACATGTGATCAAACTTCTGCATCTGAATATGCGTAAACACGTTTGTATCTTCAAAAGTTCGTAACTCGAATGTTCGTACAGTATGTATGGGACTTGCTGTAACTAAAGTAATTGCTTTATATGCTCTATATGCAAATAAATAAATAAATAAATATGTAGTACCTGTCCTTCAGTTTTATGGGCACCAATATGCTAGCATA
>JAQQZT010000007.1:7730141-7752890 GCA_030068275.1 Clarias platycephalus | reverse complement strand
TATACAGTTGTATAGGTCATGTACATAAGTACACTCATGCAAATCTTAATGTATGACCAATGAAACACAGAACTTGCTAGAAACTTGGATGTCCCGCTCTGCATTAGCTGCATCGTAAGAGTAGCATGGCTTGTTAGCGGCAGTAGTGTTTCATTGTCCTGTTAGCAGCAGTTGTCTTCGTTAAACTCCTCACTCCATATTTAGCAGGATTGCTGTAGATTCATCTGAGACTTTGCATAGACGAATCTGTTTCAGAAAGAAGTACGTTAGCATTCTGAAACAACTCATGACTATCAAGCCATTTTCATTTAATGTTTCTGAACTGCAGAATGCTGCCATGCTTGACACACTGTAAACCTGGTGTATACATTCAAACGCAGATCTTACAATATTCTTTGAAACTTGACTTTACACACGTCAGAGAAATGCATGCTTTTTAGGCCACCTGACATCCCAAAAGCACTTAGCATGTAGTGTTGACGAAGTGAAGAGGACAACCCATCTCTTTGTAAATCCTAAAGTAAAACAGGCAAATGTAATAATAAAACGGGCCACAGCCAGCTGGGTTATTCTTAGATATGTCCTTTTTTAGGGAAAGGCCAACCCATTTTCCCTCTCCGGATCCCGTTTCCTTGTCTAATCTCTTCCAGATGTGCTGATGTCAAAGACATAAATGCATCAAAGCCAGAATCTTCAAAGAGTATTGGCTTGCACATGAGGAACCTCTGACTTAATTACCCACTTAAGGAAAGAACATCTACGCCTTTAGAGCTGCCACATTCATAGTATCAACCTTGCAACACAAAATTGTCCTATACCTTAAAAAAAAAAAAAAAAACCGGCCAGCAGAGAGAAAAGCAAATATGCTGCGATAATTAGTGTGGACTTCCCACTTTAGGCCTAAAGGAATTGAGGTTTATATGGCTTGGATATGAGTCAAGAGCTCATAAGGGTTCGTAAGTATTTCCGAACAAACAGTTCAGTGAATATTTTCAAGGTCTTGGTTTGAATTCCCACAGTGATTCACGTCATCATTGCGGCCCAAGAGAATGAGAAAGAGAGAAAAGAGAGAGAGAGAGAGAGAGAGAGAGAGACCAATTAGGTTGAGAGATAGCAGTCAGTCGAGAGATAGCAGCCTCTGTTTTCTCCCGCGCTGTTGTCTGACTGCTTCGCTCTCTGTCCTTATAAAGGTTTCTGCTGCATGCTTATTGTTCCATCAGATAAAACCCATCCTGGACATTAGGTTCTACTTTATTTGGATAGTCACCACTGGATGGTCTACAGATGCTCATAGTGTTAACAAACTAAAGGAAGAACTTACCATGTTTGTCAAATATACAGTAAATCTCCATGTAAAGGATGAGTTCTATAATTTGATTAGGATTAGGTACAGCATGTATATGGATAGCCGCGGGGCAGGTGGTGTCATGACTAGAAATTGTACTTAGTTGGTAGAAAGTAGTAATGTACTGTACGAAAAGGCTTTGGTCTTCTAACTAAAATCCATGTTACTATAGTCATATAATGAACATACATTTAAAATATTTAAATAACTAGGATAAGTACCTGTCATTGACGGTAAAAAAAAAAAAAGTTTGTAGAAATAATTAAAAGGTTAAAACTAAAAATAAGCTGAACAACTTTAATGTAATCAATTATATTATTATTTCAGATTGAATGTCTGTCTGTCTTTCAGTACAGCAAAACTCTCTGCCTAACTTGTGAATACAAAGAAATAACATTTTGTAAGGTTGAGTATCTTACCCCTTATTTACGCTAAGTTGTACTTCTTTAGTCATCGGCCAAATATTGTACAAGCCCTGTTCGGTAATCGGAGAGTGAATCGGAAAAGTAGATCGGAACGACTCCAGCGCTTTAAAATTTACTTATACCACTTCAGCCTTGTTATTTCAGCTGTGAAAATATTAACTAATGCCAAAGTTTCAATAAATTCTGTCCAACAGTCGATTTAAGATGCACCCACAGTTTGACGCATGCGCAGTATGTTGTCAAAACTTGCGGTTTGTAATCTGCCACATAGCTTCTCATAACGTCCCTTCTATTCAATATTTTGTTTTCATTTATGGTGCAGGATTACTTCAGGCAAATACTGAAGGACTGGCAAAGTTTCGTTTAATTCTGTCCAGCCTGTTCTGTCCAAATCTGTCTGGACGGACAGACATCACTCACATACTCACTCATCGTCTATACCGCTTTATCCTGTATATAGTACAGGGTCACGGGGCGCCTTGAGCCTATCTTAGGAGATTTACCAGGTTACCAGTCCATCACACACACATACACACTCATTCATATACTACTGTACGGGCAATTTGGGAACGCCAATTAGCCTAATCTGCATGTCTTTGAACTGTAGTAGGAAAACAAAGGAAACCCACCAAGCAAGGGTAGAACATGCAAACTCCATGTACACAAAGGGCGGGGGAATCGAACCCGGACCCTGAAGGTGCAAGGCGACAGCGCTAAGCACTAAGCCACCGTGCCGCCTACAGACAGAAGTTTTTTTGAGACCGGTTTTAGGTTCTCCAATGTATGATGTAAAAAATAAAATTAAAAGAGCGAGTTTAATCGACGTAAAGATAAAACCTTTCTTTTATTTATATAGATGGAAGAATTATAATGATTCCCAGTTTATATCGACCTTTTCCCGCTGTAGACTCAGATTCCTGTTCTCAGCAAATATAAGAAGAACTTGAGGTGGTCTTCTGCTGTTTAAGGTTCAGTGAGTTGTGCATTCTGACATGCTTTTCTGTTCACCATGTTTGCACATTATTGTCAGCATGGACTACTCTGGATAACTGAAAAAGTGCATTAAAGAACAGGGAATGGGATATTTCTCCAAATATTCCTATCTACTGTACGATTATGGTCATATTTATCACCTAGTTTATTTATTTATTCTGCTCATATAGAGTTTTTTTGATCTGTGCATACATTAAAAAAAAGAAAGAAAAAAAATAAAATAAATATATATATATATATATATACTTCAGTGCTACACTTCTATACTTTAGATCTGTTTATCACATGCTAGTGGCCTAATGTAAACCACTGTATCCCTGACCAACCAGTTAGTAATGATGAATGAATGCTGTACATTCATACTTATAAACAGGGTTTTTCCTTTTTTTTTTTTTTTTTTTGGCAAGCTTCAAATCTGACTCACACCTGTCCCAGTGTATACACTAGTCTCGACCGGGAGCCCTGAGGACATTCCTGTCATCTAAATAAATTGTGTGCGAAGATCAAGAGGACACGCCACCATCTCTCTTTTCCTCTTAGTATATGTTTAAGAGACTGAATTGTCAGTAGATAAGCTGACTGCATTCCAACTCGCATATCATTACGTACTACACAACATGCTCCGATACCATCAAAGAGCTCATACACAGACACAGATGCATGACTTCTTGTACTTTGCATGTAATGGGGGGGGGAAAGGAGAGAGACAATTAATAAAATGATAACGGAGTGTGTGACTGGTCCAGAAATATCTTTCAGGGTCTGGAACAGTTCCCAGAGTGCAGGCAGCAGTGTGATTACAGCGTCTGCCTGCGTCAATGCTCCATCCCGGGTCACCGCATGGTTGACCTCCCAATTGATCCCTAATGAACAAATCCAATGCACATTATACAAAGGATTTATTCTGTTGTCTCTTTCTCTCGTGACGTTTTTAGCACACACAAGGTCTTTCACTAGGCCGCTTGTGTCAATTTCTTTTTAGTTTTAAAGCAGACAACATGAAAGGTGTATCTTTGAATATTTAACTAACATGAAGGTGTTAAAAAATTTAAAAGAAGGGATGTTTTTTGTTTGTTTGTTTGTTTGTTTGTTTTACAGTATGAGTATAGTTTGGCTCCTTTGGCTGACCTCTTCTGGTGAAATTGTGAACTGTGAGATTAGTCCATCTTAATTCCCATATTAGAAATGCTCTAAATAGCATAGTTGCCTAAATTATTAAATGAATTGTCATGCTGGCTCAGTGGTAGGTTTTTGTCTGCCATGTGGAAGGCCCGGGTTCGATTCCCACCCCATGCCCAAACCCCAGCCATTGGATTCAGTGCTGGTCCTAAGCCCGGATAAAACGGGAGGGTTGGGTCAGGAAGAGTATCCAGGGTAAAACCTGTGCCAAATCTGTGTGTCGGATCTGATAGTCTGCTATGGCGACCCCTCGATGGGAGCAGCCAAAATGTGTGTTGTTGTATTCACAGATACTGTACTAATGAATAGCATTGGGACAGCTGCTAAATATCACCATGTGAATGTAGATTAACCTCCAATACAGAATTAATTAATTAAGTCTTTTAGAAGATACCATAAAGCATAATAGGGTACATCACTGGTTGATTTGGGATTTGTCATGAATCCTCCCAAAGTGAACTATTCTACTGAACTTAGATTTCTATAGAAATAAAACAAACAAAAAGTATTCACCCCACTAGTGTGAAATGTCTAGATTGGTTCTTTTGTAGGTACAGTAATTGTCGTGGCATGTTGCATATTTAGATGAATGCAAGCCATTTTGTGGGATATTGTGTGTGTGTGTGTGTGTGTGTGTGTGTGTGTGTGTGTGTGTGTTTTTCCCTCCCGTTCTCTTTAACACACTGGATGACGAGTTCTGACGTAGTAGTACGTGGTCCACGCTAGCCCGATGCCCAACCCTCCGCATTTCCACATTGAATTCCCTGTCTTTGTCAGAAACCTGGCCATGTAATGTTATATGTCCCCATAGTCAGGTCTACAGGAAGCGACAAATTATGGAGATTAATTTTATAGGAGAAATGTAAAAAAAAAAGTAACAATTGAAATATTAATAGAAATATTGTTTTTACTCTTTAACAATTGAGAGTCATTTTGTTTATGATTTCAATCATGTTTTTCTTTTTTTTCTTTAAAAAAAAAAAAGGAATTTCTGGGGGTTTTAAATCTCTTTATAATGCCTGGTCTCAAAATTTTTTTCTATTCTTTTCTATATATTTAAAAAAAAAAATAATATCATGTTTTTATGAGAGGGATTGCAGTATGATTTAAATTTAGTATTTCTAAAAATCTTTTAAAATATCATGGTGTTTTTATAAAACGGCTCACACCAGGGTGTGGGTTCGATTCCCGCCTCGGGTCTGCGTGCGTGGAGTTTGCACGTTCTCCCTGTGCCTGTGGGTTCTCCAGTTTCCTCCCACATGTGTGTATGTGTGTAGATTGGATTGGCACCCACTCCAGGGTGTCAGGGTGTACCCCGCCTCGTGCCCTAAGTCTCCTACTAAGGAGTTGTTGTTGTTCTTCTTCTTCTTCTTATTATTATTATTATTTAATAAAGAACATTTCTAATGCACTTGGTCTACAACTGAATCCTTAAATCTGGATGTTTTGCTGATTTCACAATAAAATTAGATGTAAAATTGTCACCGCTGCGGACTCATCCACGAATAATGTTCTTATGACACACACTAGGTGGTGCTGTTCCCCTGGTCACGGAAGAGACTTTACAATCCCCATTAATCAGTACAGTTTGTCAGTATCATTATTGCTGTATACGCTCACACCGAGTTCTATACGCTGCATAGTTTCACTTTTTCACGCACACTCGGTTTACTGACCCTTTAAACCCGGTGACCTATCCGTTATTAAGTTACAGAACGACTCGCATAAACATTAATATCATGTGCAAGCCTACTGTAATGAAATCCTATAGGATAATGCCATAGATGACAAGCAATAGGTTGTGCAGCACTAAAGCAGGGTCAGACTGTCAAAAACATATAAAGAGAAAAAAATGTAAATAGGAAATAATGGTGATGGTGGGAGAGGGAGATGAACAAGAAAGAAAGATGTACAGTAAATAAACTCTGGTGACATCTACTGTACATGAGCTGTGGTATTGTGCAATGTAAGGTACGCAATGTGTGCGTGTGTCTATATTAAACTGCAGGTTCCCTTCTCTTTCTGTCTCTCCAGTACGAGTTTGGCTTTCGGCCACAGAGGAGAAAGACACCCCTTCACGTCCCCAGTAACACTTCTGACTAAGCAAATATTTATTCTAATTTCAGCACGGCTCCATTTCCAGCCCGGGGGAACTAAAGTCCCATCATGTAATTAAACAGTCAGCCTCAAACACGACTCCTGCCCTCTTTGCCAGTCAACGATTTTGCCTGAGCATGAAGGTGACCTGGCTTGGTGTTAGTCTTTATAATAATTAAGGTATTGATTTATGATTGATTCAAGTTAAGCAGTCAGCCATGTCATAAACTAACTCTGTTAAAGCAGGTTGTTTAGGCTTTGTGTAGAATACGTATGTGTGTGTGTGTGTGTGTGTTTTCTTTCTTCCACCCAGTGGTGCTTTTTCTTCAAAGAGTTAACACTGGAGGCTTTCCAGGAAGGCTGGAGCCTCTCATCCTGTGGGTCCTCCCCCCTGTTTCAGTGCTGTGACCTCACTGTTCAATTGGCACTGGTTCAAGAACGCTAAAACACGTGCGCACCGCCGCAAACAGACACACATACGTTCTATATCAGGCAGGCAGAGGTTCGCAAATGACTTCAGCTGTCAGCTCGTGGTTGATCCGCATGAGGGGGAGACGCGGGTCTTTTGAATAAGAAGTGCAGTTTTAAAAAAAGAGAGAGAGAGCGATAAAAAGAGATGCAAGAAATAGTGTGGAAATGGCGTGAAGATCAAGAACGGTACAGATCAACACATTAACAGGGGAAGAGGGAAGCCAGTTCTTTCTTTTTTCCCCCTCTGTTTGGATGGTGTTGGTGTTAGATCGTTCTCTAAAGCTCTGCGTGTCATCCTGCATATGTAAACCAGTGGGCTGTGCTCTGAGCAAAATAGGCTTACCGCAGGAATCGCACAAAAAGCCTAATTTCAGGAAGAGAAGGAAAAAACATGTGACACACACACAGCTCCGAGACATCAAGCACAGCTGAAAGAGCTTGTGTGTATCAACCTGCTTTCCTAGAGGAGGGATGCACGCTGAAACAGAGAGAGACTTTCAGCGTCAACGCTTCTGGACTGACTCAAAGGGAGTTGATTACTCATGCGACTTTGGCTCCTCGGTTTGTGACTTGTCAGAGATGGGAACCATGTGCGGTTTCAAGAGGGCATGGGCACACGAAAGGAAAAGCTAAAGAGTGCAACCGGAGGACAAGTGCTACGAAGCGAAATACAGGGAACTATGAGTTTGCCAACTAACTGTGTCTTTCTCGCTCCTGCCGACCGCGCATTCAAAGTCCGGAACGGGAATATCTATGGATCGCCGTGCGCGGTAAACCGTCCAATCGACATCTTGCAGAAACGCAGGCGGTAAATCTTTTCCTACTTTTCTTTCAATGTAACCACAGGGGGGGTAATGCATGTGCAGTTTAAAGCTGCCAAGATCCGTTCTCGGTTTGTCAACCAGTGGCAGCACATGTTCTTGTGCAAGTTCGGAATTTTGTGAATGGTGTCACATACTGTAGAAGCTGAGCTTTTATGGCATTTCAGTGCACGAAGCTATCAGTGCAGGATCTTACAGAGTGTGCAGCAGGTCAATAGTGAAGCAAGACAGCTTTCTTTCTTTTTTTTTTCTTTTTCTTTTTTTTTTTAACACTGGACACCTCGTGTCTGTACATTAAGGGTTGAGTGTGTTAAGCTCGTTAATACAGTAAGTGCACCTGATGGTTTTGTGTACAGTATTAAAAAATATATTCTTCATATTAAGTGCTGAAAAACCATAGTTTTATTTTTATGATTGTTTTTTATCTCTTTAGGTTCCTAAGTACATATGGTCACTTATAAAAAAAAATATATATATAATAAATAATAATAATAATTCAGGGTCTCATAAAAGTCTCCATACATTAGGGAAATGAACATTTCTGAATGTTGAAGCCATTGAATTACTTCAGTATGCTCTGCTTAAAAGACTTTCCGAGCCAATACATAAAATATGAAATAAGTGCATGAAAATGTGAAGTGCATTTTGCTTAAAAGTGTAAATCCCACATATGGATCAAAATGCTTAACATTTTCATGCATTTAACTGTATACTTATTTTATATGTATTTTATCGGATGGAGACGTTACGGTCCCCCTGTACATTTGAGTTCGTACTGTATTAAGGTAATAAAGAAGCTAATAATTTAGGACCTCAGGGACAAGCAGGAAGTGAGACTTATCCTGGTGTTTCTAACCAGATTTTACAGCCTTGTCTTGTGTCTTTTTCTCCACAAAGTCCATCTGGTGTTCTGTTTTGCGGATCTGGTCTGTTTTTTGGTTTTTTGGTTTTCACCCAGATCCTCAAGTTTAGCGGGGTCTTGATGAACAGATCTATAGATATGATTGATTTAAAATGAAATGTGGCCAAATATGTTTCTGAGTCAAAGTGTAGTGTTTAAGTCTTTTCTCCAAGCATGCACACCATCTCTCCTTTCACAAGTGTAAAACACAAGTTAAGTGATTGTTATATAGTGCTCTGGTGTGTCTGTTGAGACAGAGCTACAAATTTGTGGCCCAAAGGAAACCCTGATAGGATTACTTCCTCTGAAATATATCATACTAATACATGCCTTTTATTACTACTAATTGGTAATAATGTATAATCTGCTGAAAGCATTGTACACACACAGCCAGCTATATGTATAGTATAGGTTTCTGAAGCACCCATGTTTCTCTACTTCTTTAATTGCAAAACAATGTATAACAAGCTTTATATATGTAAAAGCTGGTCCGTCTGGGCAAATGTTTTTTTTATTTATTTTTTATTAAACTTTACCATGATTCAGCATACCATCTCTCATAAGAGACTCTTGTGAATACATTTGTGTCATTTCCTGTTGTTGAAAAAGCAAGTGCCCAAGCTGTACAAAAAAAAATGACACTGAGGGGAGCCGTTTGGGAGCGGATTCCTTAAGAAGTGATTGTACGTTTTCAATGGCAGGAAACTAATGGAACGAGCACCAGGAATTGTCTTTTTATTTGCAGTCTGCGACCATCCTGCTGGAATTTCTTTATGCACGTGTGCAAGTTCGCTGCAACCCGCTGAAACGAGGTCAAAGCCGAGTGCAAACTATTGTGCCACTACCATTCGAAAAGCAGAGCTGTTGACGGAAAATGTGCATAAATCATCGCCTCGATATCAGCTTAAATATTCCATCATAAATATCCAGATGGCTCATTGGAGTTGTTTTGAAGTAATATTTAAAACATTGTCTTTGATACCAAGGTTTCTTATCTCACGCACATCCAACGCTGCTGTGCTTGTTTATCTCTGATAGGAGTGCAAACCAAGCCACAACTGACGTCAACCGAAGAGCTGTGCATGGTGACACAGGCGTTTGTGGTCACAGCTTCTCTTACCGCTTTTCAAAAAAAAATAAATTGTGTGTGTGTGTGTGTGTTCAAAGTGTGGCCGCAGCAACTGAGTGTTTTAGGCATTTTCCTGAATCTACCATTTAAAGTAATCCGCTGGTCAAAGACTATGTTTGCCTTGAGTTTTACAGCTAAACTAACAAGAGGACGCTTAGACAAGGTGCAGTTTCCTGCAAAAGTTTTGCACACCTTTGCTTAGAACGTCACACTATTAGGAGGACAAAATTGATTCTTAAGGACGTTAAAGGCTGCATGCATAACTCCTTAAAGAGAATTGATTTGAAATTGTAGGTAAAATGCACATTTCTAACATTTTATAATGCATTATTAAAGCATTATATACCTTGTTATTGTTGTAAAGTCGAACAGCCTTTATCATGCCTTGTGATATGGCATTATAAGCACTCTTTATAAAACATTATATCATACGTGAAGTACTGTATAATAATAATAATAATAATAATAATAATAATAATAGAATATGATACTGGAAACATTAGAAAATCATTCGAAAATACAAACGGCATGTTCCCCCTTTCTGGAAGCGAAGGTAAAGTAGGTTATAATATTGTATGTCTATTAATATAGTCTAGATTTACATATTAAAAGTATATGCAGTCAGTTACTCATGACAGAGTTCAGAGGATTTCCGGGTCTTAATAAACAAACAAATAAAACAAATGCATTAAGTATTACTTGCCCTAAGGTTGTGGCATATTTCAGACTTAAATATATAACATATTTCAGAGTTACATACAAATGTGGTGACTTTTTCATGCAGCTTATTGTGCCACTGGTATGTCAGACTCGCATAGTGAGGCCAAGCTTGCCAAGTGAAATCATATTTGTCTTTATGCATTTTATATTTCTGCTTATATTCATTTTATAAAAACCTATGAGAATTTAGTGCCAGATTTATGTATAGTCTCACTTAATCTAAATCAGATTTTGAGTTTTGACATTTGACATCATCATTTTTATTATATGTGACCAGAAGTAAACTGAGCCACAAACACAATGTTCTTAACATTTCATTAAAAATAAACCCCAAAAGAGTCATAACACAACCTTTTCTCAATCAAAATCTATACCCAATGACTCAAGTGTTTAACAAATTAATATTATAACACAACCCTTATGACAACTGACACCTGGAGTTGGAGTAAGGCTTTATCGATCTTAGTGCCTTTATAGACATTTATTTAGGTTTATGTCATGAGTTGTCATAATGAATTTACGTAGGCGTCATGTAGGTTTGTAATCAGTGACCTTAGGTAATAGCTTGACATTTACTTGGAGCACTGATGCATGCATCCCCCTACTTGGTGTGCATTCCCTTTACTGCACAAAATGCTTCCTTCTTGTGTTTATAACAGAACAGTAACATTTTTACACAAGGTATGATCTGATAAGGTTACGATGAAACCTTATAAGATTTCTTGCCCATATGTTATGCACTTCCATCTTCGACTCGATCCATACAGTATATTGATTTGAACAGTATTCTTGCTCAAGAACCCAACTATGGCAGCTTGGCGGTGCCAAAATTTAAACATACGACCTTCTGATCTGGAGCGCAAAGCCTAAACCTCTGAGCCACCACAAGTGGCTACAACTAGCATACATCAATTCAGCCACCTCCGCCTTTGAACTAAAGCACATACACACAAAAAAATAATCAAATCAGTAGTTTATTAACTGAACACTTTTTATTTTCATTCACTTAATGTAGTTGCTAAATTAAAGGGTACAAAAACGATCCACTATATTGCAGATGTACAAAAACATTATGATGTCTTATTGTGTAATTTGTTAAGCATTTACAGTACACTGCTGCTGAATAATAAAATGTATTTTGGCATTTTAACTTAAAAATTAATAAATAAATAACATTACAGGAGAATATACAGTATGCATGCAACTATTTTACTTATAGTACTTTGCAAAAGTCTTAGGCACATACAAAAATATGGCATAAGCAAAAGATGCTTATGAAAACATTTGTGCATAAAAGAAACTTCTCTAAAGAGCAATGAAGAGTAATAAAATAAACAGTCAACATTTGGAGTGAAAACTCATTTCTTAAAATCATGAGTTGTAGACACAGATTTGTGCAGTTTTATAAGAAAACAGTTGTTACAGTAGGTTTTACTGAGCTTGCTGGTTCTTCTGGTAACTTTGTCACACTCGCTCCTTTCTATTTTCATGAAAATCCCAGGAGCGTACATTAGGTTTTTTGTTTTCATCTGAAAACTGGTCTGTCTTGTACTATATATTTTTTTACATTATATTATATTCTTTATATTATCCTGTACTATTACTTATTTATGAATTTTTAAGTTATATATGGAAATACTGAATGATAAGACATGATAAACATACAGTATATAACAAATTGGTACAGCATATAAATTTCTTGTAAGATAACTTATCAAATAAGTTATACTCATAACTTTTTATCATCTTTACTGGCAATCTTAATTAGATGAGTAAAATAAACTAATTCGACAGCATATTTCAACAAACCACTGAGCAAAATCATACACCTACTCCTACTGAAAGACATTTCACATTTCTCTTTTTCCATTTCTGAGTAACCTTTACTCAGTGTCCTTGACTGTTAGTTATATACTGTCTAAACACTTTACTTTTATACCATTCTCCAGCTCTGGAGAAGCTAACTGTTATGACAACTGTTTTTTTTTTTGTCTGATGTGACTGCTTTCAATTATTCTACTTTCAGTTAGACATAACATCTTCTGAAACTAATTATTTATGCTTTTAAAAGGATCTTAAATAATTCAAAACCCCATTAATTTATTATTGTATTGTGTTATATAAGTATATATCTGTTATAAAACATGAAAGCAGAAAAAAGCACTCCAATATAACCACCTTTGTAGAAGCTTAAGAATACTTCATCTTTTCATGTAAACGCTTTAATTAAAAGGGGAAGTGGTAGAACCTGCTTCACCCCAGGTCGCAATCACTTGTTTATTGAAATGTGCCTATTAAACCCACATCTGTAGACCAAATCAAAGACCAGTCCCCTTTGCCTCCCTTCTGCTCTTGACTCTCACCCCAGCCTGTGCATTAAGCCTTCATGGCCAGGCGCTTTGCTACTTAATTGCTTTTGCTCTGCAAGTGATGCACGCTGTCCAATTGGGATCAATATGGCGTTCCAAATAAAGCCTGGATCTGCTGAGAGCTTAATCAGGCCCAGTAGTGGGGATAGTGGATCCGGGAGAGAGGCTGAGCTCTGGACAAGTCCCCGTGTGTTTTTTATTTTGAAGAGCGCTACCCTCAATTATGCCATGCTCGGCGCAACAGTCTTCTCAGACCACCACCGAAGAGCTTATTGATTACGCCATCTCATCAGTCCTTTCATTAGCCATATACCTAATACACATAGACTATATGTGACTTATCTCTGCTAGTGCAATTCATTCTGCTGTCCTCAGACTTAGCACCTTCTACATACTCTATTCCGGCTCATTTTTAAACTGTTCTCTAAAGCTGATTCTCTTTGTGCATTTTTTTTTTTTTTTTTTTTTTTTTTGTTTTTCACTTTCAGCTGGTTGGTAGGAAACTACCTTGGAATGTCTCGGATGTCATTGTGTGCTTTAGCTTTACCATTTCCCTTCAGTGGAACTAAGGGCCCCAAGCATGTCCTAGCATCACAATGCCCTTGCACACAAAGCAACATCGAGCACATGGTTTGGCGATGCTGGCGTGGAAGAACTTAAATGGCCTGCAGAGCCCTGACCTCAACAACATCTTTTAACATCTTTGCAATGAATTGGAATGATCTCTAATGGTCTCTTTGGTAAATGGTCTTGTCTTGATCACAGTCCAGTTTTTGGTGGTAGTTTGTTTTAGTTTTTAATATGTAATTTAGAAAAGAAAAAGTCTTAGTGCTTGTTCTAAATCAGGTTATTTAGCTTATCTTTTGTATTTGGAAATAATTTACATTGAAATGCTGATGGGAAATGTGATTGCTTTTTTATTTTATTATTATTTTTATTCTGTATTGAGCCTAGCCAGCCTTTAAGGGCCTCTCAGCAGCACATGCATTGATGGTAAAACCTGGAATGTTCAGCCATCACACCCAGTCCCCACACATTTTACACTTGTTGAGGTTTGTGCGTTGAGGGTGTAGCCTAGTGTTGATAGGAGGCCACTTATTGAACATGTTTTTCCCCTTGTTCATCCTCCATGGTTAGAATTTAAAAGAAACAATGGCTAAAAATGTGTTTTAGAATAATTCTTTATACTATATAAAGAATAATTTAGACATTGATTTTTAGAATTTAGCAAGTTTATTTTACATATTCAATACATAGTCTAATAATTTAGTACAGTGCTCATGGAAAGGAGCAGTCATGCAACAACTGTTTTCTTTCTGTCAATTTATTATTATTTTTACAGGTTTAATAAGACTGGAACAAGTGGGGCACTGGTGGCTCAGTGGTTGGTGTTTCACCTCCCATGTGAAAGGCCCGGGTTCGATTCTCAGCCAGTGCCCAAACCCCAGCCACTGGATGCAGTGCCGGTCCCAAGCCCGAGTAAAATGGGAGGGTTGCGTCAGGAATGGCATCCGGCGTAAAACCTGTGCCAAGCTTGTATGTGCATACCAAGTGTCCGCTGTGGCGACCCCTTGCCGGGAGCAGCCGAAAGACGACAGCAATAAGACTAGTACAAATACCACATGAAACTGCTACATCAAATTGTATATCAAAAGGCTTCAGTTCTAGCATCTCTCATGGTTGCTCAATGGCAAAAATAGCTGAGTAATATGGAAAGGGGGAAAGTTACTTTAGTTTTTGTGGTTAGTTTAAAGGGCAACTGATGTAACCTGATTTCTGTGAATTGGTGACGGTGACTTTAGTAGCAATTATATTACATTTACCAAATATAGACATATCTAACATAATCTGCTGGAAGAAAACAGTATGAAAGGAAAATTTGGACCCTTTTACTCAAAACAGCATCTTTCTTTATTGTTGCAAATCCACCACATAGACTATAAAAAATATTCAGAAGGGAAAAAAGCAGTAATTCATGAAAACAAAGTCAGTATTTGGTGCAACCGTGATTTGAGGATGCTTTAGTCCCAGGTACAATTTGTGCAGCTTTATAAGGGAATTACCCCAAAAAGATTTTTGCCCTGAAAACTGGTCGATATATTATGTGCTGCTTTTTTCTGGCATACAAATATTTTTCTATACCTTTTAATTTTGTGGTGGAATACCGATGTTTGAAAATCAGAAATGTTTTTGTACTGTCTCAATAATAAAGTGTTATAATAAAATGTAAAAAATCCATTAGAAAGTTTGCACCCAAACATGGTGTATAGTACTGTACATTGGGAAAAAAAATGCTTCACACTAACATTAGCACAGGAAATATGCCTTCAGTAGTGTAACTTCCTGTGATGTGAGCAAACTTTTAGATAAATATGTTCCTAATCCCCACAGTCTAACAGAAAACGGCATTTTTTAAATATTGTATACTTTCAAATATTAATTTCTATTTTAAAAAACAGTCATTCTTGAAGCTAAAAGGCCTCATAGGCAAACTGTTTTGTTTCCTATAGTACACAATGTCCCATGTCTGGTCCTAAACATTGCCTTGGAAACAAGTCTGAATTAAGCATGTGCCTTCTGTTCTGCATAAATTTACTATTTGAAGATCTTTGGGTTCATAATCAATATGCATTGAATATGTCACGCCAGTAATTTAGCCTGTAGCTCTAAGGTAACAGCACATACTCTAGCATCAGGCATAGCAGCCATGATGCTACGCACAACTGTCTATATGATGCTACATCTGCGATGCTTCACAGTACTCATAATGTGCTCCAGGTGATTAGTAATGTTGAGGATGTTTTGGAAATATTTTGGAATGTTTGGGAAAATTCAAAACAGGATTTCATATGCCATACTGCTATTCCATGTAGCCCAACATTATGGAGTGCAGATGCTACAGTTCTGCTGTGAACTTTCTCCTGCTCCCATCTGAACTTGCAGATGTTTCCAGGCACTTCAAAGTTAACCTTGTAATGTTGGTTACTTCTCTGACAAACGCCTTCTCTATTGTGCCTTATGCCATAAAAAATATTTATTTATTGATCATTAATATCAATACATTTTTAGAATTTTGGAGACTTTTTTGTAGATTTTATGAATATTCATACCCACTTTAATATTAATGACTTTTTTTTGTGCGTTTTTTTTTCTTTCTAGTTTTTTAGTTGCACAACTATAGCATTAGTTAAATATTGTATTGGATAGATCTGTCTTCTCTTTTTCAAATGTTCTCGGTGAGACCCTCAGGGCGTAGAACATAATTAAATTTTATAAACAATCATGTTAAAATTAATATTTGCGCCCTGATGTCTTTAACTCAATCCTAGTAAACATTTTTTTTATCAGATTTTTTAAAAATCTGACCTGAATTAGAAAAGGCAAGGCTTTCCATCATTCTAACAGTCTATTTGCAACTTTATATGTCACAATTTTGCATAGCAGTAACCAAGTAATAGTTAACCCATGTTTCACACCCAGTGTGTAACCCAAAAATGTCTAATTTGAATTGCGTTACTATGTTTGTGTGTACACACTGGCAGAACTTCCACCAGCTGACCAGCGTGCTTTTCCGGCATGTATCCATTCCACGCAAGATTTAATTTACTTTTAAGTTAGTATGAAATTTTGAGCTCATTTTCAATTTCAAATTCATATTACAATAGGCCTTCAAAATAATCACATCAGGAGGTTAGTCTGATATGTGATGGCACAGTGGCATAGTGGTTAGCACTGTGGCCTCGCACCTCCCGGGTCAACGGTTCGATTTCTGCCTCACGTCTGTATGGGTAGAGTTTGCATGTAGCTGTAGCACAAATGCTTGTAGCGCAAGCATGTTCTCCCACTGCCTGGTGGGTTTCCTCCAGGCACCCCGGTTTAATCCCAAAGTCCAAAGATTAGCCTGATTGCTATTTCTAAATTCCCCATAGTGTGTGCATGTGTGTATGTATAACCTCCAGGCCACCCTCACCCCTGTACCAGATAAGTGGTATTGAGTGAAAGAGAGTAAGTAAGTAATTTAAACAGCAAATTGATTATATGATCATATCCAGGTGTTTATGTACAGTATGCTTTAAATAAAAGACTTTGAGTTTTGATTTTACAAAGGAGGAAATAAAGAAATGTATATCAGTGCAAGGGAAGTTGAGTTTTAGAGCTCAATTGCAAAATCCCAGCCACATTTTTCTAATAATCTTTCTAATAAGAGAGGAACGGTGAAATAGAGCTGATCAGAAGACCTCAAGTGTCTATTAATAAAGCAGAAAAATAGCAAATACATGTAATGCTGACCTCATAAATACACTGACACTGCAGTGGACTCTCAAATGAAGTAAAGCTAAAACTGGAGTAATATGATCCTCTTTACACCACCAACTAATCATGCAGCAGTATTTTAAAGTCGTTGCAAATGTCCCAGGGAGGATGAAGTGTGAAGCTGAAAAGATTTCAGCTCAAGCCTGCTTTACAGTGATCTAAGCAAGATGCCACATGGGAGGAGAAGTGGGGAGAAAAACCCTGTCTAAATTCGTTCAAAATATGAAAAAGGCTTGAGGAACATTATTAGTTGTATGCTGTAAAACGCAATGACACTGACATGCCACATATCATGTAGTTTGATTCACAGTGGCGTTTTTGTTTTTTGTTTTTTTACACAACCTGAATTTGTCCCAGAGTAAGAAGCGAATATTTTATCTTTATAATTTGTGCTTGTAATGTATGCATACTATAAAAGTCCAAATACAAAAGTATTTGGACCAACCTACAGTGATATTGTATCCAAATACATATACTTCAATATGGGGTTGGTCTCCCTTTTGCAGGTATAACAGCTTCCACTCTTATTGGAAGGCTGTCCATGATATTTGTGTTTCTATGGAATGACGTGTTTCTGTTGTAATTTGTGCCCCTTCATTCTGTAGAGCGTCAAAGGTGCCCGATGTGGTTGAGGTCAGGGCTCAGTCAAGTTCTTCCACACCACACTCATGAAACCATGTGTTTATAGTCCTTGCTTAGTGAACTGGGGCACTGTCATGTCATGTTGGAATAGAAAAGGGCCTTCCCCAAACTGGTGGCACAAAGTTGGAAGGATAGCATTGTCCGAGATGCTGAAGCATTAAGATCGCCCTTCCTTCGGGATAAGAGGCCTGAATTTAAACACCTGAATTTAATAATTAACAGGTTCGACTAAATACTTTTGTCCATATAGTGTATATACGAAATTAATAAATAATATATAATAATAATTGAAATAATATAAAATAATATGTAATAACCAATTTTGGTTCCTAATTTAAAAAAGAAAGTCATAAAAATGTAAAAACTTGAAGCTCAGACTAACACTACTCAGTAGTGTCTTTAGACTGGTCTTACCTATAAAGACATGATGCTGGGAAATGGGTTTTCAGTCCATTTCCTAAATCCATGGGCTGGGGCTTAATTAAGTACCCATGATTGTTGGGTGTCAAAGGAAGATAAATTTGTGGAACTACACTTATATATAATTGGACTGTAGTAACTAATTCATATACAGAACAAAAGCTACATCAATCATAAGACCTAGTTATACATGTTATTTCAGTGACTTTGACAATGACATGGTTGTTGCTGCCAGATGGGCTGGTTTGGGTATTTTAGAAACTGCTCTATCTCCTGGGATTTTTGCATGCAAACGTGTTCAGAGTCTTCCAGAGTTGTTCTTTTACAGAATAGTGCAACAAAGCTGACATGATTGCAGAAACTGAAAAATACTGTATGCTAAATGTCAAACCTTGATGTGGTTGGAAGGAGGGTTAAAGATGCTCAGCAGTGCTCATCCCATACTCTAGGGACCCTTGTGGATTTTTAAGATGAGTGTGAAAACATATAGCCGCATTCAGAGATGTTTGTACCATGAGAAGACGTACTGCATTGCAAATAGGGTTGTAATGTGCTTCACCCGAGTGCGTATAACTACCCTGAGCTGCTCTACAAGCTATTTATAGTTCTCTAGTCAGACCAGGTGACCTTCACTGTTGCAATATTCATCCCTTCACCTCTAAGATCACTATTCCCTCTAAATTCCAGATGAGTAGGACAAGAAAATGGTCTTTGTCTTGGACCAATCCAGCAGCCTTCCTGTCACTTCTTTTCAATCCAAATGCAAAGTTCTCATTGGATCCTTTCCCTTTGAGTCAAGTGGCTTCAGTCAGATGATCATTCTGATTATGCAAAAACCAACACATTTCATGTTAGTTTTGGATTTACCGACCTTAACAACAAAAGTGTGATTTTATAGTATATAATGCAATTAATCTACAATATTAATACTTTATTAATCTAACGCATACAGGTGTTAAATATTCACAGTACAAACAGGTGGACAGTTACATCACATGGCGTGTAGTATAAAGAAAGCTGGGTATAACGTCAGGCGCGTGATCTGCGAAATAAAACAGGCCTGCTGTTCATAAATTCATCAACATTATGAAATAAAATAGCTATATCAAATAGATGGGCAAAGTTGGATTAAACAGACGGTGGGAATACATGTCATTTATTGAATATTTATACACATATTTATGAAACTTTTTAAACAAATTTTTGAACGATTATCTTTATATACTGTAACGTGCCCTGCAATGGATTGGCATCCCGTCCAGGGTGTACTCCATCTTGTGGCCTAAGTCTCCTGGGATAGGCTCCAGGCCCCACACAACCCTGCCTACAGGATAAAGTGGTATATACGACAACAATCTTAAAATAACTTGGTTTTACCATTTCTAACTCTACTGATGAATGTATGAAAGAAAAGAAGAAAGAAGAAGCCCAGAATCTTAAATATTGTGCTGCTATTTTTTTAATTCATTCTTCACTCATATTTTATGGTTATGCTTAATTGCTATCTAATTATGTCTTGGACGCTTCTTTTCTGTTGCAGTTTTGATGTGGAGAATGGACCGTCAGTGGGGCGAGCGCTGGACTCTCAGGTCAGCCCGAGCTCTGGCCTGGTCCTGCAGGGAAACTTCCCTCACAGCCAGCGACGCGAGTCTTTCTTGTACCGCTCCGACTCCGACTTTGACATCTCACCGAAGGCCATGTCTCGAAATTCCTCCACTGCTAGTGAGCTGTGAGTATTAATGCTCTGCTAGGTTCTTTACTGACACTTCTCAAAATGAGATTACTATTTATTGCAGAGTTTCCTGTTTCTGATAATAGACTGAAAACAGCTATTTTTTTAGGACCACCATGATGAATATCAACATACTGTGATATAACTTTGTCCTTTATAGTCATTTCGTTATCCTATTCGTCCTCGTTGTTGACATCATGTTTGACGTTCGTGGCTTTTTGCACAAACATCCAAGTGAGGTCATGAGACTCCTTTTGTTTTTTTTTGTTTTTTTTTCCTCAAGGGAAGAGGGCTTGAAACAGTGGGAAGTCAGTTGCCTGCCTCGGTGAGATAAGCGTGTGGCAACTCTATTTTCCTTTAACAGATTGTTTCTAATAATGTGTTTTCCCATCTACTGACATCCCCACCGGTCACCAAGACCCACTCACACACTCCTTTTCCCAACCCCACATGGCTCACCCGAATTCGATGATATGTGGCCTTATTTTAGTGTGATGCATGTACCTTTGTCTGTTGTTAAGCGATTTGTTTGTCTGCATGATCCACCAGTTGGAGCAACATGAGCTATATATTTAAATATATAGAAGTTTATTTACAAACGATTTCTGTACATATAATTATGTAATTACACAGGTACACTATTTGGGTAGTGTCTAGTAATGGCTAACAAACTAACAATGCACTATGGTTGTTTTATATATATATACAGTATAGACACAGACTCGGTCAAAAATGTATAGACACTTACGGAAAAGAAGAATAGTATGATGTATATTATATTAATATAATATGAATAATATTATCATATATATCAATATATAATGTATCGCAATAAATTTAGTATTAAAGTTTTTATCTTTTCCTAATGTGTATAAATTTTTTTGACTGACTCTGCATGTGTGTGTGTGTGTGTATACAGGTGGGTCATAGGAGATGTTTTAATATTTGTGTCGTCATTGTCGGGATTTACACCTGCAGTGCACCTTTCAGTCACACAAGGGGGCGTAGTTAGTTTTTTTCCATTGTCACGGTTTCTGTCAAAATTCCACCTGCAGTTACATCGAGACTACAGGAAATAAGAACAATTAAATAGTCCAAATGCATTTATTTGTATAACTATTTATAAAGTCTTTTTCAATTGTTAACTTTTAAAATTAGCATGTTTTCAATAATGCATACATGACATGCTGATTTGTCATATGTAGCACGGCAAAAATGGTTAGTTTACTATTCAATCTAATAATGTGATGTGACAATAAACCTGATCAATTACACTAATTTACACACATATACACTTCATGATTTATAAATAATCCCTATTGCGAACTGAGTCAGTATTTGTCATTTTAATTTTTCAAAAGAAGTTTGGGAAACACTGGTTTAGACACTTCTCTTCTCACGTGACGTCTTCCTATCATGCTCCCTTAATGCCGAATTACTCATATAAGTTGACTGGATTCAAATAAAAACTTCCCCTTTTTACATAAGGGTGAAATTAGCAGGAAAATGTTGTGCATAATGTGTTACCCTAATCAGTATTAAGAAGAGCCTTCTCCATGAAAACCCTGGAGCATACTGAGAAATTAGGATTTGTGTTTATTTACTTTCTCTGAAACCACTTTTTCCTTTTATTTCAGACATGAAGACATGATTGTAACACCATTTGCACAGGTTAGTGAAATTATGGCATGCTTTAAAGCATTACATTTTCCACCATGTCTAGCGTTTTGTTGGTTCTAGAGCACATGCAATTTACATGCAGTTTACAGCTATTCCTCCACATACTGTAGGTCCTGGCCAGTTTGCGAACAGTACGGACCAACTTTGCGGCATTGACTCATCTGCAGGATCGGGGAAGTTGCAAGTAAGAGAGATTGTCTGTTTTATATTTGACTAGCATTTTTATTAGATTTTATTTGAATGTGTTATCCACAGGGACACGGTGACTCAGTGGTTAGCAGTGTTCTCATTCAGCTACAGGGTTGAGGAGTCCGATTTTGCCTCTGATCTGTGTCTGGGTGGTCCATCTTTCCCGCACACTTCAAAAAACATGATCTGTAGGCGGATTGTTGTTACCATATTGCCTTTATGATAAGCTGTGCCCTGTGCTGCGTTGGCACTCCATCTAGGGTGTACCTTGTCTTGTTTCTTGCACTCCTTGGGATGGGCTCCAGCCACTCTTCAACCCTTCACAAGATAAGGTTTATAGAAAATGCACAAATGAATGCTTTCACCTCTTTTAGCCACCTGAAAAAATGAAAGAAAATTTTCATACATTTCATTTACTGCATTTTATTTCTCTTTTTTTAGACGGCCATCAGTCAGTAATCCACCCTCGGTGTGCAAGCAGGGTGTGCCAGGTCAGTGGCTATCTCTTTAGTCTTGGATAGAGGGACACTGGGCTTATTTTGTATGACTCCAAATGACTCCAGATGAATACAAATACAGTAGCTCACTGAATTATAACCATGGAGATCATAAAAAAAACAGAACCTCATTGTGAATTCTAATAGAAATTTCTAGTGCATTACTGTTTATTTAGAATCAGATGTTTAAGGATTTTTATGGTCTCACCTTTCGAAATAGTATATACTTATTTAATTTCCAATTGGCTTTTCGTTAGACTTCAATGCAATATGAATTTTACATGAACTATATGGCCTGTAATACACAGCCTTTCCAAAAACAAGCCACAGTTTAAATTTAAATAAGCAAATACTTAAGGGTGTTTAATTGGGTAATTACTGTTAATATATATTTCACAAGGCAACAACTGGGTTAAGCAGGTCAACTCAGTATTAAAACCTGGAAGGATACCCCATCAATTTCTGCCTGGCGGAAAATAAAAATGTTGCACACTCTAATAATTCATTGGAACACCTCTAGATTTGATTTCCGTGCACTTTTGATAAGCGTATGCAAGATTGCAACATTTATTTATGGCCTTCATCTTTGGCTGAGATCTTTCACTTATGACAAGGAGAGCTGAACCACTCATCAAAGCCTTCTCCAGCACATCCCAAAGACTTTCAGGTCAGGACTCTGTTGGGACCAAGTAATATGTAAAAATGATTCCTCATGCTCCCAGAACCACTCTTTCACAATTTTAACCCAATGAATCTTGCCATTGTCTTTCTGGAATATGTGGGGGGGGGGGGGGGGGCCCACCCCACCCAAAAAAAAAAATTAAA
>JAQQZT010000007.1:7695304-7720088 GCA_030068275.1 Clarias platycephalus | reverse complement strand
CCCCGACGCGGCGCGCACACACTCATTCATTTATTCAAGAACAGTCAGCGCCTCTTGCCTGCACCTGCATCTGGATCTGCCCCCGCGAACCAAGGGACGCCTGACCTTCTGACAAATTAATTATTTTACAAGTGTCAACTCTGGTGTGTTCTTGTTTCAGCCAAGTTTCCCTCATTTATATCTTTACAGACTCTGAGCTGGCTCTGATGTACAACGACGCATCTGTACTAGAGAATCACCACCTGGCCGTCGGCTTTAAACTACTACAGGAGGAAAACTGTGACATCTTCCAGAACCTGAGCAAGAAGCAGAAGCAGTCGCTGCGCACAATGGCCATCGACATGGTAAGATTCTGATTTAATATTTGGATGGTAACTTTTTTTTTCTTACACCATACCTTTCCATTAATTTGAAGTTACATTATTACTTATTTTATGATTGACTTTGCAACAGGTATTAGCCACAGACATGTCCAAACACATGAATTTCCTAGCAGACCTGAAGACCATGGTAGAGACAAAGAAAGTAACCAGTCTTGGAGTATTGTTGCTGGACAACTACTCCGACAGAATCCAGGTCTGAATACTGGTTCTGAGTTTGTTTATTATCTGTAGATTTCTTCCACTGATTCGTATTAGAGCTTGTGTTTCTACTATCCTCTTGCTTCAGGTTCTCCAAAACATGGTCCACTGTGCTGACCTAAGCAACCCCACCAAGCCTCTGGAGCTCTACAGGCAGTGGACAGACCGCATCATGGTGGAGTACTTTACCCAGGGTGACCGGGAGCGAGACAAAGGCATGGAGATTAGCCCCATGTGTGACAAACACACTGCTTCAGTGGAGAAGTCTCAGGTACCCAAACAGCACAATATGTAGGCTGGACTTATACAGTAGTATCAGTTAAATACAAGTGAAATATTTCATAAGAAGTGTCCTATAGGCCTTGAATGCAGGATTAAGCGGTATAGAAGATGACTGACTGACTGATTGTAGTGGGTCTCAGTATTAGGTAAATACAACTTTAGATAGACATCAACATATAACTATATTCATTGTTCTATTATTGTTTTTGTTTTTGCTTAATTGCATAATTCCATATGGTATGTCATAGTTTTACTCCCCGTGCTTGGTGGGTTTCCTCCGGGTACTCCGGTTTCCTCCCACAATCCAAAGACATGCAGATTAGGCTAATTGGCGTTCCCAAATTGACCATAGTCTGTGAATGAGTGTGTGTATGTATGTGTGTGTGTGCCCTGTGATGGATTGGCACGCTGTCCAGGGTGTACCCTGCCTTGTGCCCGGAGTCTCCTGGGATATGCTCCAGGTCCCCGCGACCCTGAATATAAGGATAAAGCGGTATAGAAGATGAATGAATGAATGAATGTCATAGTTTTAAAATCCCCATTATTGTTCTAGAATGTAGAAAATAAAACACTGAAAACTGAAAAAAAAACACTAAAGGAGAAAGTGTGTCCAAGCGTTTTTCAATGATATTGTATAAATCTGTGCATTTTTTAGTACAAACTTTCCTATAGATTTTTAACATTCATTTTAGTACTTTATTATTGAGTTAGTACAAAAGCCTTTCTGTTTTTTCAAACAGAAAATTAAAAGTTAAAGAAAAATATTTATATTCCAGGAAAGAAAGCAGCATTATATAAGCATTATATTCTTTTTTATTATTTATAACTGTTATTAATAGTAGTAGTTGTTACTAATACTAATAATTAACCAAGACAGAAAATATCTTTCACTATTGCACTAATATTAAATAAAAAGTTTTGGTCTGAGTGATCTGATGTTCTTTTGCTAAATGTCTACCCACTTTCTGCCTCCATGCAAAGGTGGGCTTCATTGACTATATAGTGCACCCTCTCTGGGAGACCTGGGCTGACCTCGTCCACCCGGACGCCCAAGAGATCCTGGACACTCTGGAGGACAACCGCGAATGGTACCAGAGCATGATCCGGCACAGTCCCTCGCCTCCGCCGGAGGAACAGGACTCGAATGGTGCCATCGGTGCGTCCACAAGTGAAAAGTTCCAGTTCGAACTGACTTTGGAAGAGGAGGGCGAGTCAGACTCTGAAAGCCCTCAGGAAGCGGAGCACAACGAGCCCGAGAGCTCGGCCACTCGGTGCCGCAGGACGTTGTGTCCTGACACAGTGGAACAGAAGGCTGTGAGAGAATGAGACTTAACAGATAAAATGTGCATAGCTAGGTGCATGGCACTGTTGTCCTAATGACAGGTCTCAGCCACACTTTGCTTCTAAATCTGTGATGAACTTAAGTGTGGCTGTAGCAGGCTCCTATTGAGCGATGCACCACACACCAGCTAATGAGATAACTCCTCATTTCACCTATTAGACACACATTTCCTGTTTTTTTTCTTGCCAGGTAAGCCTTTTAGTCCTAGCTTCTTAAGATGCATTTGTGTCCAGCACACAGGTGTCTGTAATGATCGGTCGGTGACTGACTGAGAAGGGATCTGAGGATGGCTTGGTCTCTTCAGGGTCTTTTAACAAAGCAAGGAAATCTTCTGAGAAAGAGAGTCTTCCTTCAAATGATGTACATGTTGTCTATAGAGGAAATTGTAATATTTATAGTAAGCTAACAGGGTCTAGGATTTTTTTTTTTTTTTTTTTTTTTTTTTTGCACCATCCCATTATTTTTGGACAAGTTGCCATTTCATTTACTTTTAAAATAATTAATCTAGCATTCATTTGTATTTTCAATATTATTAGTCACTTTGATCAGATAAATGGAATAAGTGAAAGTCATGCCAAATATTAGCTTGAGATAAAATGATGACACTAATAACCTCAGGATATAAATAATTATTTCACTTTAATGTAGCAAGGTACCCCTGTATATTACCCAGTGCATATTTATTAAAGACCACTAAAAACTCACCTATGTACACTGGTATTTACCCTTACACCTCAATATTCACCTTTACATCTTTATACATCTTTTTGTATCGTGAATAATCAGTCAGATTTTTTAGATAATGGTTAATTACATCACACCTGGATAAAGAGGCTGCTGTGCTCTAAATCAGCATAAATAATTAGTGTTAATTGTTTTTAGTTTTTTTTGTATGTGTGTGTGTATGTGTGTGTGCTAAAGATAAGATCCCCAGTCATGGCACAAGGAATCTAGGTCTGAATCTTCACATGGTCGCTTAAATCAACATATGTTATAGCAATGAGGAATCCAGACAATACAAGATAAAGGTCTTGGGTATATTTCCAACTTTAAAAAATATGAGGGGAGTTTAATTCAAACTGGGACTTTTGATTGTGAAGAGTAACAGAACAGTTATGAGAGTAAAAACGACCTTTATTTCTCTATATAATCCCCTGCTACACTAATGCACTTATCCCAGTGTTTCACTAGTGCTTACTGTAGATACAATCAAGGTAGAAAGTTATCTCCGTACGCTGGAAATAGGATCAGACTTCTTGATGTTTGAAGTGCTGGCCTCCCAGGAACTCCTTTAATGGCCCAAACATGTGGAAATGGGCTTGGGCCAGTGTCAGGACTGTACAGGGTTTGTGGCAATAACTCCAGCTGAGTTCATGTGCATGTGGTGTTTGTGAATGATTGTCTGCACAGTTTCCACAGACACATGGTCGCTTTCTCAAGTTGGTGACAAGTTATCCGTCGATTTTCAAGGATCAGGCGTTCCACTCTCTGAATGTTCAGGTGACCAACTGCAGTGAGATTCGGGACTGTCTTTCCCAGATGTACAGCCTTCTTTAAAATGTTTGCACCATAAAAATTTTTTTCTGTGGCTAAGAATCTCATCATTGTACCGTGCTTGGGGGCCTTCTGTAAATGTCTTTCGGTTGAACACCTTCATTCACAAGAAATTTCATCACGAGTTCCGTTTGACTTGAACACCCCTCGTATTTCCTATGCAAATAGAAGCCAGAATCGTTTTACTCTATAATGCAACTAGAATTTCTTTAATGAGAAGTACACTGTGTATAATTTGCATATTAGTCTTTATAATTTGCCTCCTGAGACCTGGACTCTGCTGTTGTGTACCTTGTAATTTCACCTTTATGTTTCCCTTTATTAGCACTTGATAACTATGAAGTTAATCAGTGTCTTCAAACAGGAAGAAGGTTGTCAAATGAATTATACCCAACAGCCCTCATATAAAGATCTTACACGAATATAAAGTCTATGTAGTTGGGATGAAAGGTCATGTGCTCATACATACAGTATGAGGACATTTTAGAAATTTTAGAGTGAAAATTTAATTTTTTATTCCTTTATTAGGTGATAAAAACAAAACCGAATCATTATCACTAACATAATTATCACATTATTTTGATATAATAATTTTAAAAAATCCTCCTATTAAACTTTATTGTAACTGTGCTAGCAATGTCTGCCGCAATCATCTGATGGGAAATTGAATATTTCAGTCGAAATATAGTCCATGTGTTTTCGTTTAATGTTGCTGTTATAGAGTTAATGACTACTTAAAAGATTAACACTGAAGTCTGGATGCACAAAGATATGTCTTTCATATAGTGCATATATATATATATATAATGATAAAAAGATATATGGCTGAGTAGAATATCCAGGGGTACCTTTTTTTTTAAATCCTAAATCACCACTTCCACTCGTGTTTGTATCGGTTATATGTATTCGTTTTACCTTACATCCAGTTTTTGCATCATAATCTCAAACATATTATTAACAGCTTGCAAACTGCCATATTGTGCTGCCTAGTTTAAGACATGCCATGTATTCATCTGTGACCTGACGATCCTGAGAGGGTTTTTTTCCCCTTCAGGAATTTGATCCAAAATGTTTCCAGCACATTTCAAGGGCTAGAGATAAACCAAGATCCAAGACAGCTGACCGAAACCCTATTTCTGCTGTTCCATGACACAACTTCATTTACACAAATTTAACTGTAAAGCATTGAATCCATATATTTTTGGGAAAAACTGTAGATGACTAGCCAATGTGTTAAAAAAAAATTAAAAAAAACAGACTGATTATAATATTTAATTATATTATAGGTAGAATTAGTGTTTTATTGTTTTTTTATTTCTCCTGTATTTCATGACAAAAAGTAAATACAGAAATCCTACCCTGTTGTCCTTTAAAATTTTAAACAGAGGAAACACTAACAAGGTGGTTCTTTTAGATATGAGTTGACCAAGTCAAGTGCCACTAAACTGCACACAAATTTCACACACACATGCACCATGTGAGAGCGCTCCGATGCTATAATGATGTAGTTTAGTGAAATTACCTGTACGGTATAAAGCGGCATACCATTTCCGCCTTCTTTATGTTCTTTCATGTCTTTTTAACTTTTCTGATGTGCCACGTTTCCTCTTGATTCCCTTTACTGGCAATTTCTAAAATTGCCAAGCTTATTTGTAGTGTCCATTTGTTGGATGCCATTGTGTCTTTGGTCTGAAGAATAAGAGTATTACTTTATGTATTAAAAACAAAAAAAAAGTGTTTTGTCACTCCTGTACCTGTTTGTGTATCTTTATGTGCCACATTCAAAGCCAAAAACTCCAGACTACTTCAGGTTGTTCACTAGAACCAACATCAATAAATTAACTTAAGCGGTCTACTTGTTTGTGTGTGTTTGTCCTGTAAGTAGTAAATGAAGGGTCTGCATTCAGGAAGGTATTCAGCAGGACAACTGTTAAGAAGGTCCATATCCAGCATTTCTGTGTATATCACATGTTTATCAGGTGCAGCAGCACTACTGGGTTTTTGGGAGCGTTAAGGAGGGTTCCACCAGCCAGTATATCCATCCAATAATGGTTAAAAATACCTTTGCTTGTCACTGGGGTGTTACCCGAGCCTTTTGTACCGTTTGTACCTTTACTATGGATATAGAGGATGTTTTAAAATGATTTAAAACAGTTAGAGTAAATTCTTAAAGGTACACGTATGTGTTTTTGATTATGATGATAATAATATACACAGACATTGGCATAATTTACAATAGGCATAAACAATATAATCAGAACAACCCAGTACAACGCCCCCAAATATTTATATACTGTAATAATGGTGAATTCAAATAACTAACTATTATAGAACATGATACAGTGGAAAACTTTCTCAGTGCAAAGTCATCGGCAAGCAAAGACTACGATTCCCGGGTATCCCTGTGTGAGTCTTGGTTGCATCTATCCCATCCTCTGCACACACCAGTAACTGCAGGTGTGACCAACAGCAAGCACATACACAATGAAACGAGAATGAGAAAAGGACCAACCAAAAATTTACGTTTAAAAAGCAGTTCCCAAAGTAGTAGTAAATTGCTATGCTTTAACAACAAATTAATTCTTCACAAATTTGTTACTTTTATACAAAGTGAATGATTTCATGCTATTTAACTGCACTTGTGTGTATGTCTCCTTCTCTTAAAATGAATGTGAAACATCCTCGGACCTCGGTGGAAATATCATACCCCTAAAAATTTAACCCAAAACTAGGCCCTTGCAAACAGATAACTTACACTTCAGCATACCACCCCAGGAACAAAGTTGGGTACAAGTTCAAACCCCTCCTCTGAGAGTATACAGTGTTTGCAGTCACAAGACCGGATGCTGCCATTACACCAGACTGGCCTTCCCGCTAGATTTAGGATTTGGCATTAAAATGATTGCAATATTGAAGTTAAGAACCCCAGGCCTTGCTAAAATGTTATTGCTGATCTGCAGAAATAATCATGTTTAGTAGTAAATCTAACTTCAAATAGAGCAAAAAAGGGTGGCATGGGGGTTTGGCACTTTGGGTCTGTGTGCATGCATCTCCCTGTGCTTGATGGATTTCCTCCAGTTGCTTCGACACCCGTGACACTGTATACAGGATAAAGAGGTATAGACGGTGAGTGAGTGAGTGAGGGAGTGAGTGAGTGAGGGAGTGAGGGAGTGAGTGAGTGAGTGAGTGAGTGAGTGAGTGAACCAAAAAAGAGTGTGGATGCAGAACAAACAACAGGCTGGCGGATTAACTATGTCTAGACACTAGAGCAAATGTTCACAGGATTAAAGTGTACAAGAAGAACCCTTTAAAAGCACATAGCAGGTGGAGTCCCTCAGGTTAGATGTATTAAACATGCCAATATAATAATTTCCACCTGGATCTGGATTTTTTTTCTTTTCTTTTCAGGATGCACAACACATCTTTGGCATTTATAGTTTTATAGTCACCGAGCTAGCGATAAGATCGAATGAATAAAATGGTGGCAGTCCAGAAAACAGATCGCCGGGAAGTGGATGAAAGCCAAGCGATGATGTCAGCAGCATATACTCAAAAGGCAGTAATTACAAATAATATGCACTTTTATGTATACCAGGGCTTCCTGAGCTAGGGATAACAACTTCCTGAGTGTGGTCACTTGATTAGCAAATATGGCCATAAAAAAAATAAGCCACTCATAAAGTCCTTCTTTTGTTTTATTTTTAATATAATATTATGCATTTAATATTATGAATATCAATCTAAATATGAAGCCAGAGTTTGTGTGCTGTTGTTGTTTTTTAAAGCCATATTTCAATGAAACGTGTGTGTGCTATTTTAGTCTTTTTAGTCATACTGACATGCTGCACTGGGACTAGCGGAGGAGTTTAGCAATAAAAATCACTTTTCCTGTCTATCTATATCTGCAAGTTATCTGAAAACAGTGACTCACAATGGAGGAAATTTACCAGAACATGAGCAGAAAATGCAATGAATCTGGATCTTTGGGCAAGTAACTGGCAAAACTTGCGGTCAAATTGTGACCCAAAATGTTATGCATATAGATTTTTTTTAACCTAATAATACTTTAGATAAAACAGACTATAATAGAAACCTAGATTTAAAAATTACTACATTTTCTGTACACTCTCAGAGGAGGGGTTTGAATATTTAAATTGTAATTGAAAATATTCTGTCTTGCTTTTGCGAGATGCAATGTAGATAGATTTTGCATATAGTACATTCCCACGTTTCCAGTTCCAACACTGAAAGGTTTAATTTTATATATTAATAATCAGATCAATCTTATACACATTGATTCCCTAAATTCCATGAAGGCCCTTTGGGAGGAGGATCTGAAGGAAATACCGAAGAAGGTTTAGGCAGAGATTTTAAAGCATGTACATAATTCCTCTATTTTTGTAAGACACGGTCTTATTCTATTTAAAATCGTGTGTAGTAAGCTATAGTGTGGCTGTGGTAGATTTATGGCGACATTTCCAGCAGACGTTTTACATATTTTCTGTCTCTGTCCGTCCCTATACAACTACTGGATTGGAATTGTTGACTCCTCATAAGAAATGATTGGAGGGAATATAGCCAAATGCTCTTACAGGAGTGTTTGAGGTCTTTCCCTCATTCCATTACCTACTTAACTTAAAAGGGATGCCCTGGTCTTTGCTGTCGTCCTTGCTAGAAGACTAATACTGACTGATTAGAAATCATCAACATCTCCCCCTCACTCCCAATGAATAAAATATATCCTTTCTTTTTGTTTGTAAAAGGTTAGACTTTCATTTAGAGATTCTTCCAGTAAATTTGGGAAAATGTCGGCCGCTTTTATCTATTGCAGTTGGAATATGTAATGGAATATATAATATGTAATATATAATATATAATTCAGAATTACATTTAGGCATTTTACAGACACTCTTATCCAGAGCAACTTACAAAAGTGCTTTGAAGTTTCTTTCATTGGATAGATCCTTACAGTGGTTACTAGGTTACTAACTTTAACTACCATCAGCCAAACTGTTGGGAAAACAGGAATGATTATCTTCCTCAAATAGCATATTCTGATGTGTTTCAAGTAATTATAAATTTGTTATTGAGGTTTTTTCATGCAATGATGTATTATGTTTAATTATTATTATTATTATTTAACATTTTTATTTCTCTATGAGTTGGTTGTTTTTTCCCCACAATATTAGAATCGGAAACGGAATCAGGTTTATTGTATGTTACAATTTTACAGTATGTTCACACACAAGGAATTTGATTCAAAAGTACAGACACACGTAACAACATTGTACAACACTGAGAGCGACAAGACACTATCTACAATAAGACGCAGCACAATATGTGTCTAGAATTTTTATGAGTCTTTTCTTATGCTATGTTGACAATTAATTATGCATTTGGTGACTGGGGATGTTCCATTTTACCATGAAGTCCTCGGTCCTGGCCTCGGCTGATGCTGATAGCTTTTCTCTGAGGACTTGTTTCTTCCTATTGCCATCTCAGGGATATATTCCCCGCTCATTAGGGACATTCTGATCATTTTCTTACACTTTCTCATACACATTTCCATAATTTTCTTTTCATTCTGTAAAGCTGCTTTGCTACAATGACCATCGTTAAAAGCTCTAAACAAATAAAACTGAATTTAATTGGATTAATCTATGTTAATCAAATTTTGACAATTTATTATTTTTTTGGAGAAAAAAAATGTAAAAGAGATATTAATAAAACAATAATCACCATGAAATGCTACATAAACCCAACAAAAAAAAAAACATCTAAATGGCATATAAAAAAAATCCAGAGGAAAGTAATTGAACAAGAGTCAAGTAAGGATTTTCTAGAACTGTTTTAATTGATGAATTATGGATTGGCTCCAGCCAGCGTGCTTCATAATGCATGAGGCCCTTGTGAGAATTCAGGCCCAGGGCTTTATTAATATTTTACTAAGTAGGAGCGGTGTGCGCTGTTCCCATTGGTGCTCTGAACTGCCACTCTGCAGGCTCAGCACCCGCCTCCTGTGTGCGTCACACGCCTATCAAGTGACGTCAGAGTTTCTGCAGGTGCTCAGAGAAGTGCAGCATTGGCGTAACTGGCGTTTAAAAACATCTCTCGCGGTAAGACAAGCCTATGATGATTTTCCATGATGATTCTGTTGTTTTATGGGCTGCGTCCATACCTCTGCGTTCTCCTTTTCTATTATTGACAGCGGAACTAATTCACCGTTATAAGGCAGAATAACCTTCATTTGACATGGAGCTCGGAGAGAAGCATCCTCTTCTTTGCTCTATTTCTATAAGCGCTGCTGGACACATCTGGATGTTACCGTTCGTTATTTTGTAATGCGTATCATGTCGCACGCGCGTAATCATATGCGAGTAATATTAATAATATTGATAATGAGCTTCATATCTGGCCTGTGCGTGTTCAGTTACGTAAGATCTGCAGATCACACCTCAGCCGTGGTGCTCATTTCAAGATCTGAATGAATCAGATGATGCAGTGCTTTTATATCTGGCTATATATATATATTTAAAAAAATAAAAAATAAAAAAAAAACATGATGATGATGATGATGATGAAAATGATGGAGACGATGGTCGCTTGTAAGGATGACGCGCCCCGAGGCGCCCCGTCATCATCCGCCCAGAGCGCTCCATTTTCACACCCAGCTTTCACAGGAAACCGCATGATTTTTGAGAATAAGCATAATCCATAAGTATGCGATTTGCAAGCCTGACTGAGAGAAAAAAAAATGTTAAGGGGTAAAATATTAGGCGTGAGCTATTGCTCATTACCCGCGGATGTCGGGTTGGTAAATGGCTGAGGGCAGGATCATGGATGGTGGGTCACTCAGGAGCTTGGTGCACCGTGTAATAGAGTAATATTTTTTTGTTAAAGTGTCAGAGACTATTCCTTCTATGCGTGACAATGCATGACCTGGTTCAAAAGAAGCATTTTTATGTTTTATTATTATACAGTTATACCATTCTACATACTATTGCTAGAATATTATAATATTACAGGCTTATACAACATGTAATATTATCTATAAGGATTAGGGTGCCTAGGGTTAGGTTTAGGCTTAACGGCCTTCCCAATGGTCTGATCTGAGCACACCCTGACATTACCCGAAGCTGACCTTAAGCTTACTGTTTTGTCTAAAAAACCTTATCTGAGCTTTACTGAAGTGCACTGCAGTTTCGCTTGGACCCAGCTCTGGGTTGATGCTTTTGCAGAACACATATACTGTACTATGACGTGAAACATCTTACTTCCCGAACGAGGATGTTTATCTGCAGCAGTTTTGCGGCGCTGATAAAGTATCAGGCCCGACATCATGTGCTTCTAAAAGTGAGATTCTATTTTTAGGGCTCTCGGCCTGTCTGTTATCTGCAGGAAGCCTAAAAGCACTCACGGATGCTCTGGTATTATGCGGAGCTCTCCAACTTACCGACCTGTAGTACGCTGGGTATTTCTGAGTCGTATGGCATTAATAAATAAAGACGTTTATGTGATTATGTACTGCATTTATTGTAGAAGTAATCAATCACTGGATTTATTAAAGGCACTTGATTCATTCACGACAGACGTCTGGCTGTGTACTATCAAAGGAGTCTAAATGTTTAATATTGGACTTATATAAAGACCTTTTGTTCATTTTTTGAATAACATACTGTAGGTTTTATGTCCTACTTAACGTTCAGAATGAGCACACCTTCATGCTCCACTTTGCTCTCAGTGATCAGGTTTCAAGGAAATAACACAGTTTAGGCTTGTTGTTTTTTTCTTTGTTCACAGAGCCCTCAACAACTACCATAGAATTCTTAGAAATGTTAGAATTCTTAAAAAGCCAGAATGTTGTTAATTAATTAAATCCATCTAGACTTCCTTAATTTCTATTTCTATTATTTTCCTGTTATTTTTCCATATGCATTTTACAACTAAATGTGAATCGTACTGTAATAAACAGAAGCAGATTAATGAATTGAAATATTCTGCTTCTGTTTATTACAGTACGATTTACCTTTAGTTTTAAAATGCATATGGAAAAATAACAGGAAAATAATAGAAATAGAAATTAAGGGAGTCTAGATGGATTTAAGTAATTAACACGAGGCTTGCTGTTCTATTAAGACCTCATCAAAATGAAACATGAAAACATGAAAGTTAGATAGCATCAAATGTTTACGAGTGCAGGAAACTTTACCGCAGCCTGAATTATCCTGATTAAAATCAAACACACTGTGGTTGCATTTATTATATAAATAATATTATGATTATTCTATGACACTAGCAATTTAAGATGAAAAGGTTACTAGAAATGAAGATGTACAAGTAGAATAAAATATTACCGTAAGTCATATAATTTCTTGTCTGGCTTCCCACTCTTTAAAAAGGTTAAATCTTGAACGTTTTATGGTTTGTCCCTCAGAGCAACCCTTTACGAATTCCACTCCAGACTTCCTTATCCAAGTTAAGAACTCTTAACCATATGTGCATCATATTTGTAAATACCATTATATAGTTACAGGACGGCACTTTTATTTGGGCCTATTGTCAGTTTTGAAGAAAATTTTTTTATCCAAAGTCATTGAATGACAGTTAGAAACTGTACTGCAATCTCATACAAACTCATGATGGACATCCTGTTTGTGATCATGTTATGTAACAACCAACTACCTTAGATGTGACTAAGGATAATTGTATACTTTCAAGCCGAAACTCAAACAGAGCCAGTTAAGGGCTGCTCGTACACTGTGGACAGTAGGCATCGTTTTTGGCTCAGTCGAATAGAGGTCAGTGAAAAACTATATCAGGTTCTGTTTTTAGATTTGTACGGAAGAGACAAATGGGGCCTTTGCCCATGGCACCGTATCAAATATTGATCCAACATGGCAGGACAGAATCTGATTGATACCAAGAACTGGCATGTCTTTAAGTCAGGTTTCAAAGAGTAATGTTTCATTATTTGCTTGGTTGATTTTTAATGGTGGATGACCTGGTGCCATGTTGTGTCTTATTGGCTCTTATTAGAGCTGAAGTAGATGATGCTGCTCATGCTGTATACTGTAGTTGTGTAATAGATTTTTTTTTTTTCATTAATGTCTAACTGATTGCATTGAGCTTCTTATAAACATACTTCTATCCACAACAAAGCTTAACGATTGATTGTCGGAGATGCTTTTTAGATTTAATAGTTTGTAGGAATAAAGAAACGATTCATTCATACACCATATGCTGCTCTCCCGTCTATATTTTAAAGGTACAGTATTATAAGATAAATGTCCCACTGTAATCGGATTTCATTCCATCATCATTATTAGTATTTGTTTTTCACGTACCCTCTCGACAACATGTCAAAAAGATGGACATATAAGAAAATAACCAAGACAAGTGTTTAGAAATGTTTCCATATCTCCTTTGTCTCTGTCACCAGATGGCCTCTGCTACAGATAACCGCTATGGGCAAAAGGAGTCCTCTGACCAGAACTTCGATTACATGTTCAAGATCCTGATCATCGGCAACAGCAGTGTAGGAAAGACCAGCTTCCTGTTTCGCTACGCGGATGATTCCTTCACTCCGGCCTTCGTTAGCACAGTGGGCATTGACTTTAAGGTGAAGACCATCTACAGAAACGACAAGAGGATCAAGCTGCAGATTTGGGTGAGATCACGTGTCCTTCTCATACGTTAGAATGCTGCCATTGTTGATGCAATATGATATCCACTAAGATGTAACACAATGCTTTTGTTTTTTCCTGGTGTTTGAAACGGAACAGAAATAGAAAAGAAAATTACATTGGGTTTACATGTTTAATTTATGTTTCCATAGAACAAGCTGTGTTTAAAAATGTTGAGAAAGCAATGTAGAGAGTGTACGGTTAGCATCCTATGACCGGTTGGTAGGCGATGTGTGATGGGTGATGGGTGACAGCCTGTAGCCTAGCAGCAGAGCGAAGGAAAAGGTGCGCGATTGGATGAACACTGATGCATTGAGCTCACAACCATTCAGGAATGCACACAACGCCACTGGCCCACCCCCTCCGTGCATCAAGTTTCTCATTGTACTGCCCTGTTTTTTTTGTTTTTTTAAAGCCCCCTCCCCCAGTGTAATACAGGATAAACCCAGCAAGGGCCAGCGAAATGGCTCTAGGCATTGCATACTACAGGGTGCACAAACATTCTTCCAGATCTTCTCTACATGCATTTTGTTGTAATCATATTGCTTTGTTTTTTTAACTAATACAACTGCATTTGCATGTGATGGGCAAATAGGATGTGCATTGATAAAAGCTAGAGTAGACTGTACATTTAAGCCAGATGGGAAGTGTTTTCCGTTACCACAGCGCTTGTTTATGAGGCACTGAGCTGCAGTATGGTGTGCAGTGTCATGGAGACAAGAACCAGTCCTGCTCCTGTTCATTAAAGGTCTTGTGGTAACCTAATAGGTCCCTTTAGCTGTGTGGGAATTGCAACCCTGTACAGCACTGACGGAGATGCTCTGTAGATAGACAACCCATTGATTTCTTTTAATCCAGTCCTGATTATCGAGCTATTATTTCAGAAGCGCCGTTATTTTAAATTAAGTGCATGCTGGTAATTCTGTTAAAACTGCTCAAAGAAATACTGTAGACGCGTCCTCAGGGGTGATGAATTGCATTTCGTGGCTTCTCTATTTCATGATGAAGCAGTTTTTGACTAAATAGCTTAAACTGATGCTGGTGATGAAAGGACTGTTAATAAGTGTTGTAACATATGTGATAACAGGGACTGACTTGTTCTGTGTAATTAAAATAGTCAAATTCATGTCCAGGTTCTCCCACTATCATAAAACCATGTATGGTGGCCTGTCATCTTAATCCCACCTCATCAATGTTGCCAGGATAAGATCATGATTAACAACATCCCGACCTACAGTAGGTTATGATGAAATATTTCTTTTCTGATGGGAGAGGCATCTTCCAGCATGACACCACCCACATCAGGAGGGTACAAGAGTGCTTACTGATTATTATTCAGACTATACCCAGCCAGAAGCCTAACATTTTACTATGTTGTTTCATAAGTACTGTGCAGAAGTCTTGCGCCAACCAAAATTTCATCACATCACAATTTGCGTTCAGAGAGCCAGACTTTCCTGTATTTCATCAATCTATTCTTGAAGAAAGTTTCTTCAGTCTTGCTGAAGGACCTTTTTGGCTCTCATGTGCTTGACCAGATTAAACCACACAGTAACCTATGAATCAACTTAAGGCATGAACCGGTGAGAAACAGGTGCAGATGATCAGTATACTGGTGATGCTGAATGCTGTGTGGTTGGAACAGATGAGAGGGGAAATGAGGCTGCTGCCGAGGTCACATCTTTAGGCAAAATGTTTGTTCCCATTTCTTTCATTTAATCTACATCCTTTAATTTCATATGAAGAACTGAGGGGTGGCTCAAGACTTCTGTGCCGTAGTTTAGATATATGGAGGTTGTGACGAATTTACAATAAAAAAAATAAAATAAAATAAAATAAAACAAAAAGTTAGAATGACTTTGTTTTTGGGACCATTCATTAAACTTCATCCCAACATCATTTTATCATTGTTACAAATACAACCTCAAAAAAACAGAATATCAGTGTTTATTTACAGCATTTATGCCACTTAATGTCAGTTTATTCAATAGCCAACCCTATATACATTACTGGTTCTTTATGTTGCTAACTGATTTTAGTATCCCAGACTGAAGAATGGAAGGAACACAACAGCTTCCCTCACACAGAGTGTGTGTATCATGGAAAATACATTGCATGTATGAGTATTTTGTGGATGTCTTTCAATTGCAAGATTAAAAATAAATGTTGGTAATAAATGTTGTTTCGAGGTTGTATTTCAAAATGTTCCCTAACATTTTGTTAGGGTCAGCATTCATCATTACCTCAATGTCCTGTAGTCAGCTTACAATGTCATCTCATGCATCAACTTTCAAAAAACAACCTAATACCAAAGGTGTTCCGACATCCATAAGGATGCCAATTTAACATTGCCACAACATTTTCCACCACAGCCAGAAATTCCTGTTCGATACAATTTAGCTCGAGTCCAGAACAAGCACCTTGATCCTTTCCCAGATATTGTGTCTTAGTATTATCTGTCTGGTTAGATAATTAAACGCAGGTAAGCCAAAGGGGTCTTATAATCCTTTTGAATCCGCTTTCAGTAAAGAAGAGCTTTAAGCAGCGACTGGTACAGTACCAATGAGCTCAAGCACCAAAGCTGCATCCGTGTCTGTTTCATCAGCCAGCACTGGCTTTTGGATCTTATTATGCACCAACAATGAACATACACACTGAATATATTATATACATTGGGTCTGTTAATACAATTTAGGATCTTCCCTATGTGTATCTGTAAATATGGTGTAAATCTGACGAGCCCTGAAGGTGCAGTCTAAGTGTTGCGTCAAATGGACAAAATCCGAAATACTCACTTCCTGTTGTTTATGATTGTGAAATGTGTCTGTCATCAGAAAAAAAACCCACATGCCTTACAAAAATGTGTTAAAACATGATTTTCCTGGACAGGACACGGCAGGACAGGAGCGCTACAGGACCATCACTACAGCCTATTACAGGGGAGCCATGGGCTTTATCCTCATGTATGACATCACCAACGAAGAGTCTTTCGCTGCTGTACAGGACTGGTGAGTCATTTCCTAAACAAAGCTCTTCCGTTATCTAAAACGTCGAGTTGTAACATAAGCGCCGTGGCTGTTCAGTGGTTAAGGTTCTGAACTCTTTCAGATCCCAGGACTGTCAGAGGGACATGTTTGTGCGGTTACTCAAGGATTTCAAATGATATTTTTCTTAGCATAATACGTTTTTAAACAAATCAAACCAAATCCTGCTTCAAAGCTGCTGCCTAGTTAATCATTTCAAATCTTTAATGTTAAATCGTTAAATGTTCACTGTATCCATGTTACAGGTCCACACAGATAAAAACCTACTCATGGGATAATGCTCAGGTGCTCTTGGTGGGGAACAAGTGTGACATGGATGATGAAAGGGTGGTGGCTTCTGAAAGAGGACGACAACTTTCTGAACACCTTGGTGAGTTTACGGTATCTGCGCGGGATTTAACGCCGCGTTCAAGGCGGAATTCTCACTCATTGTCTCATCGTTTATACCGCTTTATCCTGTACCCAGAATCCCAAGAGACTTAGGGCACGAGACAGAGTGCACTCTGGATGGGGTGCCAGTCCATCACAGGGCACACACACACACACACACACACACACACACACACACACACACAAACACACACATTCACACACAACAGGCAATTTGGAGTAACCATAGGAAACTCCATGCAAACAGACCACGAGACGAATCGAACCCTATCCCTGGAGGTGTTAAAGGGACAGTGCTAATCACTAAGCCGAATGCTAAGCTAATCGCATTCCGCCCAAGGTGAAGTTGCAGCTTATAATTCTATAACTAAAACTGGTCAAAAGCACAGAAAACACTTATATACAGTACTTCAAATATGGAGATGTGGTGCTGTACATTGTGAACAGCACCACATCTCTACTTCTTAAATTACTTTTTATCATTATTCGCTATAATCAGTGTTAATATCCAGACGTAAAAACTACTTAAATCTTTCACACGGACCAGACTGTTTTGAAGAAACAATAGTCAATATTGATCACTAATGTGAATTGGCTTTAACTGACTAGCTTGTCGCTAATGCTGCTAAATATTGTCTGCTGGCTAGCTTTAGCACAGTTTAGCACAGTAGAACAAAGCCAGTAGCCAGTCAGGTCTGCTTTTAGCGCTCTGACAACGCACAACCAAAGACACACTTCCTTTTTTCAGGCGAGTGTGGTGCGGTGGGAAATTATGTTAACTTGACACAACTTGGTGGTAACAATGCGTCTTAAATGCATCATTAAGCATCACAATATTAAACTGTTTATTTAATTTCTCGGTGCATCCAGAAAATATCAATTATATGTTTTTGTGCACCTTATAGACTATAACTGTCGTGTACTTATGTTCACACTGTCTGTAACAATAAAGTAAAATAATAGAAATTTGGACGGGCAGTGGTAAAGCGCTCGCCCTATCATCCGGAGATCGCTGGTTCGGTTCCCGGGTGATGCTGTAACCTCTCACAGCCGGAGGTCTACAGAGAGCTGATTGGCCGAGCTCTCTCAGAGGGGAGGGATGAGAGGTACTTACTGTAGTGCTCCCACATTAATCACGCTCTACGCCATTCGTGAGCTCGTGCACGCGGAGGGAGCGGATAGTGCTGTCCTCCGAGTGTGTTACGCCGCCCCTAACGGTGCGTGAGCGAGCAGGTCGAAAAAAGAGGTCGGCTGGTGACACGTGGTTCCGAGGAAACACGTGATAGTCTTCGGCCCTCCCGGCTGAATAGTAGTAGTAGCCTTAATGTGGGAGCCCCCTAGTGACGGGGAGGAATTGGACACGACTAAATTAGGGAGAAAATAATATGCGTCTGTTTACATTAAGTTCACATTTTTAAACCTAAAACTAAAATAGAAAATTAAAGTAGAATTAAACCAAAATGTAACTGCATACAGTAGTAATGATGGGACTAGCAGGGACACACTGATACTCTTTATCACGATACCTTGGGGGCGGTTCGATCTGTATTGCGATTCTATCTATTCTAAGTAAAACGATGTGATATATATTGATTTTATCACCTCAAATGCAAACATGCATCAATTAAAAATGTATAAAAAGTGTCCTGATACATTAAAGAATCACGATATATCACTGAATCGATTTGTCCCCCATCTCTACTGTACTCTCTAATGTAGCAGGATTCTGTCTACTAACTAATCTAACTGCTCTAAATAATCGAACTGATCTCCCAGTTATTGACTTCACCCTCCTGTACATGCAGCTAATTAAATTACAAATACAATTATTGTCCTTGTTTTTTAAAAACATAAAAGATATTCCAAAGTCAATTAAAAAGTGAGAAATGAAAAGTGTAATCATGGCGATCAAACATTTAATTTCAAAAGAAATCAGTCTGCACATTTCCTGAGCATGGAACGTAATGTGATGTAATGAAAAGTACATTAAACCATGTAGTTGTCTCAATGGAAATTCCAGCAGCAGGGAATACGAAAATAAAGGTAAATAAATACTTGCGTTCATTAACTTGTGTTTGTTCCAGGGTTTGAATTTTTCGAGGCCAGTGCCAAAGACAACATCAATGTAAAGCAGACCTTCGAGCGCCTGGTGGACATCATATGCGAGAAGATGTCAGAGAGCCTCGACGCCGCGGACCCGGCCGTGACCGGAGCCAAACAGGGCCCACAGCTCACCGAGCAGCCCGCCGCTCCACACCAGGACTGCGCTTGCTAAAACACCACCCAGCCTCTCCAACTACACTGCCCTGCACTACCATACACAGGAGAAAGGTAAAACAATACGGGATAAAGGAAAAGAATATTCTAACATAGAAACTTGTAGAACTATCCTGTTATCGTTTGTTCTGTTCTGGTCAGAATTCAGTTTGTGAGTGTTTTTTTTTTTTTTTTTAATGTAATCTTTTATGACACTATCTTTGATTTAGCTGCATTGTTGTTTTAGACTTGGAGAGGGAAACACTTTAATATTGTACTTTAAGAAGTAAGTTTGGCGAAGCACAAACCATCACGTGTTAGCTCCTTTCCCGTTTGTGTGAAGCTTTTATCTGGCCTTCATGCGCCACTTTTTACCTTTTTTTGTTTCTTTCCTATTTTACACAATCTTTTGTTTGCTTTCATGCTTAACTTTTGTCAAATACGAACAAATACTAGAGAAGAAACCTATTGTATATTTATTCCAAACATGTATATAGACAATGTGCAGTATTTAATACAGGTATAGTAACATATTTAAAAAGAAAACAAAATCATTTTAAAAATGACAAATCAGAGAACTATGAAGAAAATAAGAGGAGTCATGTAATGTTTCTGTGGTAATCCTTTGCATTGCTTGTCACAAACCTCTCTTGCATATTTGTAGGTCTTAATCATGGTACCTTTAGTCACTGAACTGCTGAAAGTCAGATATACATAGACATTCCTCAGTGTAAAATGCATGGAAGGAATTTAAGCCATTTAGGCAAATAGTTATAAGATTTCCTCACTGTCCGTTGTAGCTCCAAACAGTCTCTAGATACCGTAAATCCTCTAAATGAAGAAGAAAAAAGTTCATTTGGAAATCACTTCTTGTGTGTTAATACTCACATCGTTGTAGTGACAGAACATCAGCTTCTGCCAACGTGAAGAATCCACGACCAAACTTTAACTGGTGTCGCTAAACCGTACTTATTCCTAACTCGATGCAAGTTTCAGGGATGGGATTTCCATTTCTGATCTTTTTTTTTTCTTTCTTTTTTTTTTTCCCTAAATGTTTCTGTAAACAGCTTGTCCTGGTGCAGAAAATTTATTCCTACATGTTGTACTGAAAAGAAACTTGAAAGGAAAAACATCTCATGTTGTAAATGTGTTGTTGTCAGGTCACATGACCGAGAGTCAGGACTGTTACTTATTATGAACTTCGTATTGGCATTACTGAGAATATAAGACGATGTTGACAAGCAAAACCAGAGCCCCTTATAGTTTTTTTTTTTTGCGATTGAAATCAGTTTAAATTCCTAAAATGATCTTTCCCAGTTTTCTTTCCTTTGCTATGCTGTCTTCCTGAAAAATGACTGTAAATATATTTGAGTCTTTAGTTTTATGTGTGACTTGTGCTGTGACTCTGGGCTCAAAACAAACAAACACAAAAAAAAAAAGACGAGACATGAAAAATTATTTAAAGTATGTGCTTTATCTGCGTTGTGTATGCTTGCTTGTGAATGAATGTGTCACTTTATTACAAAGCAATATGAAAAAAAAAAATGTTTTGAACTCTTTATGGTTTTATTATGCCCTTTTAGAGAGAAATCTTAAATGTTCAGGAGGAAAAAAAAAAATCTAGAACTTAGCAAATCCTGTAAGGTGACACAGATCGACTGGAAGCTGTGGAGCTTGAATACTTCAAATACTTCACTAAAGAGCAGGATGAGTGAAATTGATCAAATGCACACTAACCCTCAGAGACCAAACTGTGGACAGGATGTCCAAGCAGATGCTTCGTGTCCGTGTCCAAATTTATAGTAAGATAAATTATTAAGCTTATCGAGATGTTGAGCAAATCACAACGTTTAACCACGCTGTAATCGCTTCAACGCTCTAAAAGACCTGCTTTTCTATTCCGTTTTTAGGGATTGGTTTGTTTTAAATTCGGCACTGTCTGATTTCAATGCGTTGTTGTGTTTTTTCTACTTTTATTTATTTTTGTAAATCTTCTTTTTTTCTAATATGGGAATTCTGTGTACATTTCAAGTTTAAAAAAAAAAAAAGATAAAGACCAACTATTATGCAGTAGTAAATTAACTCTAAATACAATAAGGGGCATGGTGTCAAATGTTCAGTGGTGAAGTTTACCAAACCTACTGTCTATGTTGTGGAAATTGCTGAATTGAAAAAAATTAAAATAAAGGTTTGTGCTGTTGCAGTGGTGTTTTTAGACATTATTATTTATTTTTATTATTATTATTATTATTATTATTAGTATTACATTAATAAAGAAGTACACAGTGTTATAGTGCTATGTGGCGGTTCGTGAGGAGCTGGGCCAGTGCACGTTGACAAAAGCAAAAAAACAGCAGGAGGAAGCAAAAATACTGTAGAAGATGCATAACATTAATATCTATAGTATATTATACAGGTTTTTCTCTGTGGTCCAAGTACATACCTTTATATGAATACAATAACAACTGTACACCAAGTTACATACATCCAATCGCAGCCTGTAAAAGCCGACTAATCTGGCACAGTCTTTAGCAAGTTTTTTACTAAACGATCATGGCAACTTAGTCTCTTCAGTGAGACTCGTCATGTATAAAAATGACAACACTGTCCTGCCAAGTATGTAAAAATAGTCCATTTCCTTTGGGACCAAAGATGACGTCAGAAGGCCGTCTGGATCAGCCATTACCATGGCAACAGATGTGTCCACAAGGTCACATGATTTGCAAAGTAGGATAATGGGTCTTGGCTGTAAGGTGGAAGAAAGAATAACAATGTGTAATGGACTGAATAAAATGTTCACCTGAAGGAATCAGTTCCTGACCTCTCGGTGCAGCAGCTACTTTCCTTTTATAATGATTTACCTCAGTGCAACTGGGACTGTGATTAAACATTTACTCTGAAGTAAGATACTTAGACACTTCCATGAAGGACGTTATACTTACTGTAAATTGTTTTATTATTATTACTATTATTATTATTATTATTATTATTAGTATTAGTATTATTATAATAACTATACTATGTATAGTGAACACTTTTACTATTTCTAAACTGGCACATAGGAAAGTATTGCTATCCCCAATTTTAAATAGCAATAATGCAATTACATAAAGATAAGCAGATTTTTGTGCTTTGTTTAAATGTCTGCTGTTCATCTGATCCCCTGCAAGGTGAATCACAGCTTCAGTACTACACTTCCATCCTTCCTCTCCGCACTCACAGCATTACAAGCTGCCTTTTAGGGAAAAGTAACAGAGCCGAGCAGCTCTTCTGGCAGTAAAATGTAAACAGACGGTAAGATCCACGACCAGGGTGCCATTTCTTTCCCATTCATATCACATTTATGAAGATGTATGTAAGGTAAATGTAAACACATTTTAATCATAGATCAAGTGTCTTTCACAACAACTGCAGCCCCCAGCCAGCTGCAAGAACACTTTACCTTCACACCCTGATTGCTAAACATCATCGCTACTAATATAAAAATTAATAATAATAATAATCTATAAGGTCACATTTTAAACAAGAAGCTTCATCATTCGAATATCATGGCCGAGAAGAAACTGACTTTATTTTTGTTTTATTTTTAATTATGAGTGAAATGAACTATGTTTTGGTTTAAGGTCATTTATTAAAAAATTAACCTTGTTACCCAATTTATAAAGTTTAAGACCATAATAAAAAAAAAGATCTTCATGCCATTATTATGCATTTTAGTTAAACGCCATGAAAAAAATTCTATTTACTATTGCCATTGAAATCTTCCACTTGTTTCAACTTGTAAGATGTTAGATCTACTGCATCTCTGAACTGACTTGGGGTCCTGAAAAGCTATCAATTACAAACTTCATTTGTAGCAATACTTATATTAACCTAAAGAGGGCACCAAACAACTGTTTCTGGCCTTAGGTACAAAGCAGCAATTAAACCCAACTTTTTTTTAACTTTTTCTTTTCTCTTACTGGCAATAAATCAGTGTCAATGACTTAAAGTACTCATTTATTTTCCCTCTAATATATGAGTAGCATTTAAGACAAACCAGAACTTTTGATGGTGCGAAATAAGAGAACAGTTATGATTGTAAAAACTCCCTTTATTTCTCTAATGCACTTATCCAAGCATTTCCCCAGTGCTTAGATACCATCAAGGTAAAATGTTTTCTCAGTGCACCAGAGTCATGATCAGACTGCCTGCTTCACTCACTCACTCATCTGCTATACCGCTTTATCCTGTATTGAGGGTCGCAGGGACCTGGAGCCTATCCCAGGAGACTTAGGGCACGAGGCAGGGTACACCCTGGATAGGGTGCCAATCCATCGCAGAGCACACACACACTACAGGCAATTTGGGAACGCCAATTAGCCTAACCTGTAAATCTTTTGACTGTGGGAGGAAACCAGAGTAACCGGAGGAAACCCACCAAGCACGGGGGGAACATGCAAACTCCAAGCACACAGAGGCGGGAATCGAAACTGGACTCTGGAGGTGCAAAGCGACAGTGCTAACCACTACACCACCGATTTTTTCAAAATAATTATTTAAGTTTGTATGAAATGTGAACGTGTATGAATCAAAATAATAAGATTGTCCCTGATGAGCAACAGGATTGATCTATATCATACTGTGTGAGACTGGAAGTTCAGTATAACAGAAGATTAAGTTAATATGGATTCTGGTTTGTCATTGAAGGCTCAGGTAGACTGTAGGAAACTCCAGTCCTGAACTATTGAGCAACTGTAGTCATAGCTCCTCAGTGAACAGATGTCAGCATCAGCCGGGGCCAGGACTGTCTGTGTGTAAAAGTGGAACCGTCCCCAGTCACCACACGCATCCCAGGCAAGGAAGCAAGTGCAAGCAGAGACTCCGGCAGGACTAACTATGACAGCATAACTAAAAGGGAGAGCCAGAAGGAAACAGAGACACAAGGGCTCCCTGTGATCAACAAACCGTCAACAAACCTGAGTGATCAATGAGAGTGGAGAAGACAGTCCCCCAGATCTGCTCCTTTACCTAAGACAAATCTATTTACAAAAATGCTTGGCTAAATAAATAGGTTTTTAGCCTAGACTTAAATACTGAGACTGTGTCTGAGTCCCGAATATTAATTGGAAGACTATTCCATAACTTTGGGGCTTTGTAAGAAAATGCTCTGCCCCCAGCTGTAGTTTTTATATGTGGTACTGACAAGCAGCCTGCATCCTTTGATCAAAGTCGGCGTGGCGGATTATAAGATACTAGCAGTTCACTCAGATACTGCAGCACAAGCTCATTTAATACTTTATATGTCAATAGTAGTATTTTAAAATCGATACGAAATTTCACAGGGAGCCAATGCAGTGTGGATAAGATAGGGGTGATGTGCTCGTATCTTCTGGTTGTAGTGAGGACACCCGCTACTGCATTCTGAACTAATTGAAGCTGTTTATGCACCTAATAGTCCAACCTAGAGGTGATAAAAGCATGAACTATTTTTTCTGCATTGTTTAGTGACAATATATTCTTTATCTTGGCAACATTTCAGCAGGTAAAAGAATGCTATCCTGGTAATATTATCTACAAATGAAAGGCTGGGACCTACAGTCGTGGCCAAAAGTTTTGAGAATGACACAAATATTAGTTTTCACAAAGTTTGCTGCTAAACTGCTTTTAGAT
>JAQQZT010000007.1:7670740-7686996 GCA_030068275.1 Clarias platycephalus | reverse complement strand
CACACACACACACACACACACACTACAGGGCAATTTGGAAATGCCAATTAGCCTAATCTGCAACTGTGGGAGGAAACCGGAGTACCCGGATGAAACCCACCAAGCACGGGGAGAACATGCAAACTCCATGCACCCAGAGACGAGAATCAAACATGGACCCTGTATGTGCAAACCACTACACCACCGTGCCGCCCAGCCCAATCCAGTCCAGTCTTCCTCAAAAAAGTGCTCCCTTCCCTGATCAGAGACTCCCCATTCCTAAAGACATTAACACTGCCTTCTACTCTCCCTAGATCTTGGAGCTGTGCCACCTTATCAAGCCTCTCTTACATTTCACTCTTAATTAACAAAAACATATCACTTTAATGTGATAAAAGTTACTGTACTTCATATCCAGCTGAACAGCAACACCACATCTTCAGCAACATCATAACTTCTGACTACAAAAACATTGTTTCAAAAGTATGTTCACCCTTTATTAACATCATTAATACTGCTTGAAGTCTTACTTGCATGTGTTGGTGAAAATCATGATCGACCAGTCGTCGTGTTCGTCTTGGAATTTTTGGATAAGGTTCACCAGGTAGGCATCTTTGACTTTCTCAGGTGTAAGGATGTATCGCTGATCTAGCTCTTCCACTGTTCGCATTCTGAAGACAGGAGGAAGAAATTACTGGGTGAGAAAGTACCACGATTTCACTTTACATGTACCACGATTTCCATGGTTACATGTGCAACAGGTTAGGACTCTTTGTTCCACTGAAGGGAAATCTACAGCCAACAAACACATAATATACAATTGTGTGCTTCCAACCACATACATACAAATTAAATCATGCATTAAAATAATGCTCAACAGGTTTTCTTTTTAAATGACCACATGCCATACTGATAAAGCAAATGCGGCATGGTAGCAAAAACAGGTATTCAACTACATCAACTGTGAACATCCCTATAGGAAACAGCACCCATATTGTGATAGCAAGATTGAGTTTAAATGTTAACGCGCATTATTGATGCAGCAGGATGCATATTAAATTAGTTAGGCTACTACATGAGTAGTAGTAGTAGTTATTCTTTCAGCTGCTGCTGTAAAGGGATTTGACACAGAAGATCATCCAACCCGCACATTTAACTTGCTGCTTAACCCTCCCATTTTTTTTTCTTTCTTTCTCCAGAATAGGGAGTGGCACTCACGCTGCAACCTAGTGGCAGGGTTTGGACATTGGCTGGGAATCGAACACAGGCCTTCTAAAAGCATTAAAGAGGCATACCACTGAGCCACCAATGCCAGTAAGCTGGTTAAACTAGCACACTGGTTCCATATGGATGTTTTTTTTAACAAGTGCATTGAGGTGATGCGCCCTTACTCGGATTTGTGCTCCCAGAAGAATGGTTTGTTCATAGCAACGCTCTTGAGCTCCTGCAGCGTATCAGTCAGCGTTGCGCTGAAAAGCAGCGTTTGCCGTTTCGCCGGTACGATGCTGAGAATAACCTCCAGATCCTTAGTGAAGTCTGTGCAGCCTTGCTCCAGCAAACGATCTGCTTCATCCATTATCTAGTGAGAAAACCAAATTCATACCAACATTTCAGTTCTGCTTGAGTCCAGAAACCTTTCAGATACTTAATAAAAGTGACCGCATAAGAATGTCTGTGAGACAATTCTGACTTACTAAGAATTGAAGTCTCTTCAAATCAAACGTGCCCGAACTGCGAATGTGATCTGCTAATCTCCCAGGGGTGGCGACGACGACGTGCGGCTTTCTGGAAAGCTCCAGACCCTGAGTCACCATGTCTGTTAGAAACAAAAGCACAAGCTACTTTGTGAGAAACTTTGAACTGCTACCTTGCACATTATTCTGCACATTGGTCTCTACATTCCAATTCAACACTTCTATATTTTATTATATTTTAATTTTCTATATTCCTATTTTTATTCTATTTAATTTTTATTTGTACATAATGTACATTTTAAAGTCTTTTTAGAGCTAAAGTTCCCCCCCCCCCATATTTTTCTATATTTCTAATTTGTAAAATGCTCTTAATTCATAATGAACTTTTCTTTTTGAATTTTTAGGTCATCAGCAATCAAATAAGCATTTCACTTCATATCATACTGTGTATGACAGTGTATGTGACAAATAAAATTTTAATTTGTGAAAGAAAGGAATTGTGTCCCCGATTATTCATTGCATAAATAGTATGCACACTGGTTTTGACATTTATTAATGTCCAAATCTATTAACTGTGTTTTAGAACTGTGGTTAGAACTCAACTTGCACCTCCAGGGTCCGGGTTCGATTCCCACCTTGGGGTCTGTGTGCATGGAGTTTGCATATTCTCCCTGTGCTTGGCGAGTTTAATCCAGGTACTCTGGTTTGTCTTCGCAGTCCAAAAACAAGCAGATTAGACTAATGAGCATTTCAAAATTGCACGCCGTGTGTGAAAGAGCACATGAGTGTGTGTGTGTGTGTGTGTGTGTGCCCTGCAATGGATTGCCACCATGTCCAGGGCGTGTACCCCCCATGAGCCTATAAACAGGATAAAGTGGTATAGATAATGAGTGAGTGAGATGAACTGGTTAAGTTTAATTTTCAACCTTACCCATTCCTCCAACAATGATACAGTCTCTCAGTCCCAGAGGCTTTCCCAATGCCCGGAACTGTTCAGCTATCTGATAAGCCAGTTCCCTGACAAATCAAGAAAGTAATAACAAAACACAAAAACTGTGATTGCGATTTTTAAACCAATAAATCATTTTTTAAAAAGCTACGTGAATGATGAAATCTACCTTGTAGGCGTTAACACCAAGCAGAAGATGCCGTAAGGATCCTCGGACAACTTCTGCAGCACCGGCAGCACAAACGCTGCTGTTTTCCCGCTTCCAGTCTTCGCACAGCCCATACAGTCGCGACCTTCATTTAAAAACAAATTAACTCATATATTACAAACCTAAATTATAAAACAATTCACTCATGTGTAATTAAAAAAGGGGGGGGGGGACATACCTTCCAAAATAGCAGGCATGCAATGTTCCTGCACCTGGGTCGGTCGGGTGATTCCCATCTGTTTACACTGATCAACCAGCCACTCGGACAGGCCAAGAGACTCAAAAGTTGCCATTTAGATTCAGCTTAATAATGATCACAAAGCCCTAAACAATTATATTGAATGTTACAAAGCATAAACCCATTAATAATACCAATATTCCTGCCTGAGATACACAGGCGCCGTAATACGAAAACAATCCTCGTGGAGGTTTCACTGAGGCGCCTCAGATCTACGTCATAAAACTGCGACATAGATAAGCGAATGACTCAATAACAATTAGTTTGTTGTACATTAAATGATATATAAATTAATTTAATAAACAAATGTTAATGACAGAGACTCAGTCCGATAAATAGAATATTTTTTAATGATTATTTTAATGCTATACGTTTGTACGGACCAATCACCGGATGTGTTTGCTGATCGCTGTGGGCCAATAACAAAACGGGAGGCGGGACATGTCAAAATGGTAATAGTGTTTTCGGCAAGTATAATTAATATAAAAGGATGAATAGCAAAACGTTTGACTAATCTAAATTCATAAAGATATATTTTATATTTAGATGTAAGAAAATAATAATACAATTAAATTTGCGGTGGAACCAGATTTATGTGTACCGTTATGTGGGATTCTGCGCAGAGACGAGACGACGTGAACACTCCCGAAACTTTATCACATTACGTAGCGCAGAGAGAGAGAGAGCGAGCGCAAACCAAACCGAACAAGTGGCTTGTGATCCATGATTGACTTTGTTCCGAATTTAATTCTACAGTATGTTTTTATAAGTTAGATAGATACAGGATTATCAGGCTTCAAGCTTGCCGTCATCGTGGACCTGAAGTGTAAACCATTGTGCATCTGATTGTCTCTGAATCCTGCATCTTTATTTACCATCAATATGCCTTTACACTTGGTTGCCATGACGTTCGGTTCCTGTGCGCTAAGAGAGAGTGTTTAGTCTCTGCATGATGTCATTAATCGAGCTCAAACATGGCGGAGTTGGATGGTGGGGAACTCTCTGCGAGTCGATCACAGAGCAGGTAACGGTGCTTTCCTATAACTTTATAGCCATAATATATATATATATTTTTTTTATTTAAAAAACATTGTCTTTGTCCAAATGGACCGAGAGAGATCGAGTAGCAGAGTCCAGACAAGCTGTGCTATAATGTCATTGCTCTAACATGTACAGTATGGCACCTGTTTTAACGTCACGTAGACTTTTAATTATTACGTATTTTCCGCATTTTTTTTAAAACGATACCTTTAAGTTAAATCACTGATTTAGATAATTTAAAAATACAGCACGTTGAAATTAAATTAAAGTGTCTGTGTCTGTAAGAGTCCTTTGCTTACGCTGCCTTCAAGTGCACTCGGATTTCTGGGAAATTAAAGTTTAAAACAAACATCCATTTATTTAAGTGTAATTAGTGATACTGATATTTTCGACGAGTTTGCTCGTGACTAAATTGTTGGAATCTTATATCAAACTACCTTGGTCTCTTACAATACATGGAAACATTAAGAAAACTCCCAAATAAATCAGGCACCCGAAAACCTAATCAATCGCAGAAGCACTTGAAGGAAGCATTAGTCCTGGGTCCATCTCCAGTTAACTCTATATAAATGCTAAAAATACATAATCAATTACCCTGCTCTGCTGAACAGTGGGGATGGGGATCACAAAAGACCTCCCGATACAATATTATCATGATACCTCTCTGCCGATTTGATTAATATTTCGATTCTATACAGTAAGTATCACGATTTTATAAATATCCTGATTCGACATTACATATGCCCTGATTTTGTTACAACTTTAAACTTTTTAAAAAAGTTTGAGTACTGTATATAAATGTAGTCCATTCTTTATAATAGTTATACTAATAGTTATATTAGTTTTCTCACTTAAAAACTAAGGGCTGCATTTAAACAATACAAACTAACATCAGCTATAAGAATTTAACACACTGTAACTGAGCAGCACATATCTCTGTCATTGGCCATAATTGTTATTTCGAAACAAGCTTAGCAAATAAGTCACACCTATCCAGAGGTGGGTTATAACGAGTTACATTTACTACGGAAAAAAAATCTTCAGACGGCATCCCTGGCATCATAAAAGCATGTTTCGCTTGCAAAATAATAGCTTTATACTGCGGTGTCTTCTTTATTTGCCCAAAAAGATACACCTTAGCATATAAAAACTCGGCATCTAAGATGAGGGACCATGCCGGGGTAAGTTTTTTCATTGAATGTTGCAATGTTGGCATATATACTTAATTTAATTGTACTATAATATAACATAATATATACAGTGTATATATTATGTGTATATATATACTGCTCAAAAAACTAAACACTTGGTCCCAGTTTGACTTGAACGTCTCTCATATGTGTATGCATGGTTCAAGTCAAACCGGGACTAAGTGTTTCCTTTACTTTTTTTGAGCAGTTTATGTGTATATTATAATTTATTAAAAATATATATTGGACATTACAATTTAAACAGTTACTCAGTACTTGTAGTCTTTTCACCAAATACTTTTTTACTTCTATTTGAATAATATTATTCTTAAGCACAGTTACTCTTACTTGAGTAAATTTTTTGGCTGCTCTACACACCTCTGCTCCTACCACATGGTATGAAAACATGTAAATAGTTCAGCGCGCACAACCCGTAGGATAATAAAAAAGCGGCATCGTTTTACTGCGCGAAATGCCTCTACAGCAGGGGTTCTCAAACTTAATATTCAAAAGTCCAAATCTGATTTCTATTCAAGGTCAAAGGTCCGGACCGGGTGGTGATATGCTAATGCTTTTATTAAACTTACTTATTACAGTACTTCCAAGTAACATACGTTCTCATTTAAGGTAGTCTGAGACAAAAAACATTCAAACCTAGTGGAAAAATGCCATCGGCATCGGCTGCTGGTCATCTCAGGGACACTGTTGGTATGATAATCAGTCCTTCATATACTTAAAGAGCTGTATTATCACCTGGATCTGTGTTATTTCATGTTTAATTACTATATGGCACAATGCCAGAGAGAAACAGTGTAAGGATTTCTTGAATTTTGGTAGACCCCCTTTTGTCTACTCAGTGCTCAACCTGTACTCTGCTTATTCCGCCTGGTACCAGGGAACCCCTCAATGAAACACACAAGTCAGTGCTCAGTGAGACGTTCAAAGTTTATTGTGGAAGGCAGAAGTATATATATGCACACACACACAAAAGTACCAAAAGGAGGGGTGTGTAGGAGTGGGTACATCTGGTCCGGAATGTTCATAAAAGATAACATGGAGAAGAACAGGAGCTTGGGAGTTGTTCTTTAGGAGCCTCCAATGGTTTTATGTCCTGAACATAGATTATACTAAGTAATGTTTTTGCTGATAGTGCAGCGTGTCGAGGTCAATGAAAGAAAGCACTCTGTTCTCATGCACACAGAGTATCATGAAACACACAAAAAAAATGAAATATTCCCTACAAACAGTAACTTACGTTATGCTATAATTGTTGTTTAAGTGCAGTTTCCCTGTATGCCAAGTAGGAAACATAGACTTCATTGCATAGTCTTCCTTGCCTTGTTTGTGTTTACAGGTGTTTGGGATCCACTATGCTGCATTTCTGCCACTTTCTGGTCTTATTCATTGTATTGTTTTATTGCAGTGGGCCGGGTCTGGATTGACTTGTACCGAGTCCGGATTTTGAGAGGCCCTACTCTAATGTCTCAAAACTCAACTTGACAATAAGCACACAGGTTGAGTGGCTTCTATAGAACTCTTCTAGAGTTCTGGTCACTGGCCAATCGTCTGGTTTATATCCGTTATAAATAAAAACATCTTCGGAGTCAGGAAAATTTCGTTTTAAGCCTGTTTATCTGGGATGCTGTTAGCAATTAAATCCTTGCACTGTGTGCTTTGTTTAAGACGATATGGATTTTAAAGAATATATTTAATAAAAATGAGAGGATAACATTAGAATTAGAACTGCTCTCATATATGTGACTTTCTCTGCACCCTTGCTTCACTGCTTCATGCCTGCAAATAGATTTATATGATGCCAATTCATGCTACCTTTTGCTTAATTTCACATTCACAGTCACAGTTCCTGATTGTATCACATGGTTAAAACCATCAATTTAAGCAGTTTAGTCTAAGGAAATGAGTACGGTATCGGATTGGTGCCTGTTTTTTTTTTCCTTGCTGGAGTTTTAACCTTTTATATGGTGCATACATCTGGTGCACATCATTTTGTTTTATCATAATGTGGCTCTTGGTCTCCAGACTCCAGACTTCATGCACCCAATAAACCATCCTGTTTCACTTCACTCATCTTAGTTCTGATGAAACTGCAGTGTTTTGATGGTCATCCAGTTTAAAAACTATACCTTATCTCCGTTTGCTGAATAATTAAAAAGAAAACGCAGTTGCAGGTGTCACGTTGGTCGGCGCTTAGAAACTGGAGAGCCTGTTGCTGGGGAGTCGGCACAAAACACAGCAGCGAGAAGCTCCGGTCGCGTTCCTTGCCATGTTGTGTCTGTTCTTGAGTTTGATGGATTACCTCGCCAGAGACCGCGGGTCATGTACGGTAAGAGACGAAAGACGTAAACCGATTCTTCTTTTTCTCTTTTTCTGCAGCATGGCTAACAATAAGAACAGCACCCTCCGCTGCACTTTCTCAGCTCCTAGTCACAGTAGCTCACTTCTGAGGGGACTCTCTGCTCTGCGAGACCAAGGCCAGTTACTGGATGTAGAACTCGTCGTCAACAACGAATGCTTCAGGGTTCACAAAGCAGTGCTGGCATCCTGCAGTAACTACTTTAGGTGAGGATTCTTTTGAAAAAGACGTTTAAAATGGGAATTTTCTGAGTGATTGTAACTCAACAGCAGGGGGAATTTGATCTTCTTTCCTGGAATGTAATATGCTTTAATCAATAATTAAGGTAATGAGGCTCAAAGCCATACCGGCTTTCTGCGGTGAGAAGCTTATTGGGAATGATCCAATAAAAAAATGTTGTTGAAGCAATTTTAGAGTGCATGAACTTGGACATTATAACAGAGGTTGTGATGTTTGTCCAGCATTTGAAGTTTGCTGAAACAGGATGTTTCTATCCAAATTTTAAGAAAGCATCGAGTACTTCCTCTGCTAATGATTGGCGTCATGGAATCATACAGATATCGAGTTTTATTGTGAAAAGTTTTCATGGCAGTACAGCTTTGTATTTATTCTAAAACAATGGTGGCACATGATTCATGTTCTCCTAATTGTTTCTTTAGAGCCATGTTCACTGGTGGGATGAAGGAGTCAAACCAGTCTACGATCGAGCTTCAGGGCTTGTCAGCACGTGGCCTAAAGCACATCATCGATTTCGCCTATAGCTCCGAGGTCACGCTCGACCTCGACTGCATCCAGGATGTGCTCGGGGCAGCCGTCTTCCTTCAAATGGTGCCGGTGGTGGAGCTCTGTGAAGAGTTCCTGAAGTCGGCCATGAGCGTCGAGACTTGTTTGAACATCGGTCAGATGGCTGCCATCTTCAGCCTGTCGTCTCTAAAAGAATCGGTGGACGCGTTCACGTTCCGCCACTTCCCTCAGATTGCCGAAGAGGAGGATTTCCTGCACATCCCCCTGGAGCGCTTGGTGTTTTTCCTCCAGAGCAACAAGCTGAAGGGATGTACCGAGATTGATTTGTTTCACGCCGCCATCCGGTGGCTTCGGCACGATGACTCGCGCCGTCCTGCAGCGAACGAGGTGCTGCGGCACGTCCGCTTCCCGCTCATGCGCTCGTCTGAGCTGGTGGACCGCGTGCAGACTGTGGACATCATGGTGGAGGATGTGTTGTGCCGGCAGTACCTGCTGGAAGCCTTCAATTATCAGATACTTCCTTTCCGCCAGCACGAGATGCAGTCCCCTCGCACCGTCATTCGGTCAGACGTTGTTTCGCTTATTGCTTTCGGGGGCACGCCTTACACTGACAATGACCGTACAGTGAGTGCAAAAGTGTACTGCCTGGCAGATAGCACAGCCAGGCAGTTCAAGGAGCTGACCGACATGGAGACGGGCTGCAGCCACGCCTGTGTTTCCGTTCTCGATAATTTCGTTTACGTGGTCGGTGGGCAGCACCTGCAATACCGCAGCGGTGAAGGCGCCATGGACATCTGTTTCCGATACGACCCCCATCTCAACCAGTGGTTGCGCATCAGGCCGATGCAGGAGAGCCGCATCCAGTTCCAGCTCAACGTACTGCAAGGACGGTTGTATGCCACCGGGGGGCGCAACAGATCCGGCAGCCTTTCTTCCGTCGAATGTTACTGTCCCAAGAAAAACGAATGGACTTGCGTGGATCCGCTAAAGAGGAGGATATGGGGACACGCAGGCGCAACATGCGGAGACAAACTTTATATCTCGGGCGGATATGGGGTTTCCGTGGAGGATAAAAAGTCTCTCCATTGCTACGATCCAGGCACAGACCAGTGGGACTTCAAATGCCCAATGAACGAGCCACGAGTGCTGCATGCCATGATAAGTGTAAACGAGCGTGTCTATGCTCTTGGAGGGAGGATGGACCATGTGGACCGCTGCTTCGACGTTCTAGCAGTGGAATATTACAATCCGGAGACGGATCAGTGGACGACTGTTAGTCCGATGCGTGCAGGCCAGTCCGAAGCAGGCTGTTGCTTACTGGATAGAAAGATTTACGTTGTCGGGGGATACAACTGGCATCTGAATAACGTTACAAGCATCGTCCAAGTCTACAACACAGAGATGGACGAGTGGGAGAGGGATCTGCACTTTCCAGAATCCTTCGCTGGGATCGCTTGTACACCTATAATACTGCCGCAGACTGCCACGCAGAGGTGACTGACTTACGTAGCTGGAGAAGGTGCGAGGTGACCTGGCATGAAGGATTCTCGTTCATTTTATTTGGTTTACACACCTTTTCCTTCAAATACTTGCATATTGCGGGCATCTGTTTAATTATATAAACTTGATAAGAGAGAGCTGATATCCGGATTCTAGTTTAGTTGGTGCAGACGTAAGTATCGATTACTTGCCATGTAAAAGATGACGGGAACATATAACCATAGTGTACAAGACTGCTCTATGAGCTGCCCCACATTTCGTCGTATTTTGCTTCAAAAGAGCCAGATGTTCTTGTATGTTTAATGTAGTCTTGAGGAATAGTTCTCCAGGCTTCCTGAAGGACTTCTTGGCTCTCATTCTCAGTCAGTTCCTGTACTTGATCAGTTTCAGAGGCATGTTTTTTCACTATGAATCATTCAAGCCTTTTAAAAGAAAAACATCCAACTTTAGGCATGAACCAATGAGAAACAGGTTCAGATGGTGACAGATGACCAGGACGGTAATTAGTATACTGGTGATGCTGAAACTGACAAGAGAGGAAATGAGGTTGCTGCTGAGGTTACTACATAAACAACCTTTTAAATGATATTTTTCAGCACTTTGCAGCCTGTCACAGTAAAACACTCGTTCCCATTTCTTTAATTTAATCAACATAATTAAATTTGAGAGGGCGCTCAAGATTTTTGTACAGTACTGTATGTGAAATGCTTATTCAAAGAACAAAGTCAGTTCGCAAATTTGTAGTTGATCCCTGAACTTGATTTGCTTATTCACAGATGACACAACGCTGCCCAACTACCCTAGAAAGTATAGTTGTATGATGCCACAAAATGGCTGCTACATCATAATGTTTTGTGCGCCATGCTTGTAGCACAAAATACACTGTCCCTTGTTCGAGACCTAAATTCAGCACTCTACATCACTATTTGAAATTATTATGCTTCACATCACAAGATTGTCCATATGGGTTTCCTTCAGGTTATCTGGTTTTTAAAACTTGCTTGTACTGTATGTGCACTAAATCGCCTCTAGGTCTGAATGAGTGTGTAAATGTGTATGCATGGTGCCCTGATAAGGACTGGCATCCTGTCCTGGGTGTCTTCCAATTTTCTGCCTAGGGTCTTCAAATCCACAATGACACAAATTGAACAACGTTTACACTACAGTAAGTACAGTCCCCAACATATGAATGAATTCCGTTCCGAGAGCTTGTTTGTAAGTCCAGTTTGTTTGTAAGTCTAACAAACATTGTCTAGGCACTAGGATCCTAACACAATTAGCTATACACAGTACAATACAGTACAGTATTCTTTAGAATCAAGCTGATGGTCGAGTAATTCATGTTAAAAATATGAGCAAAGTCTGCCATCTTTGCACCTCGCGCCATTTTCTCAATTATTTAAATTTTTGTCTCCATACTTTTGAACAGAACCAGCTTCATTGGCACTACTGTTACACTTGCTTCAGGACATCCTGAGCTTGTACTGAACATGCAGAGGATGTATGCTTCACACACGTGACAATGTACACCGGACATGCGATCCAACTTCCGTGATTGAACATGCGTGAACACGCGATTGTTCATATGTAGGGGACTTGCTGTACTTATCACATTAGATTTTAAGAGTTGTCAATATGGTGGGAACATTGTATATTTTTTTATTATTAGGTTTTGGGATAATGTGACATAAACCTGACATCCCTATCAAACAAAGAACAGCAGTGGTGGTGTTGAAAGATGTACAGATGCAGCAGATGTTGATTTACTTTGCATAATTGAAAAATGAAGGGAGGTTGTAGCTCATGCCACTGTTTCTACAAATACAAGCACACAATTGAATTTGAAATCAGACATCTTCTTCCTGTCTGCACTGATGCCAACGACTGTGTAACGTTCTGCCCAATCACAGGCAGGGAAGTCTCAAATAAAAATCCCAGGGGCTTTCTTCATGTTTTCCAGCTTGAACACGTTCAAACGTTCTCACTCGAAATATCTCTTTGCTTTGAAACATCTTTTCTCGTTTAAAGTATACCACTGGCTTAAGGGCTTGCGAGACATCAGAGAGTCGATTTCTACTGTACTGACAGCCGAAGTACACCATGCACCTTCTTCTAAATGCGTTCTTAACGATGGGATTTGGTGAATGATTCATCCAGATTCTCCAGCAGAATGAGAAGTGATTACTGTGCTGCAGGAATTCAAACACCTTCTGCAACGCAATTTTTAAGTAATCATTAATCTACTTTGCAAAGTTTTGAGGAGGATTTCTGGATTTATTAACACTTTTTTTCGGATGTGTGTACTAATTTTAAATACATCCCTTCAAATTATATTTGCACTGATCTATAAAGAAATTCTGTCCATATTTTATTTTATATCTAAATATACTAAGCACAATACGATTCTAAATCCATGGCATTTTAATTCATCCTTCGGGAACATCCAGTTCCTCGGTGCGATTACATAATTAGCCGTTTCTCCTCCACAGTCTTTTGTGATCTCTTACAAAGTCAATAAGCACACCAGGTTCATTTCCGTAAAGCACTTTATACCTGACGAACTGAAGACAGCGGCGCGAAATCCAAGTGCCGGCCGCGTTTCGTACTTTCACTGTGATGTTATATATTCATGGAGGAGCGTAATGGATTAACAGAATGTCTCGACCTTTGAATAAATTATTTGAATAAATAAGTGCGTGAGGCTTGAGTAAGGCCGAATCAGCTTGTTGTTTCTCTCTTTATTTGAATGTATAATAATCACCACGGTCTTAATTACTGCAGAAACAACTGGCTGTTGCAGTGGAGTATTTTGTAGTTTGTGTTTCTTCTGTACAATTTCTATCTAATAAGGCAAATGCTTAAATTTGTACAAAAGCACAAGTCGTGATCATCAACTGCTTATTTTTCCATCATGACTTTTGACAAAACTAATGTTAAACAACTGCCTCAGGATCTTCTTAGGACACAAAATTTACATACTGTACGTTGCACAAAAAAGTTAATGTGAAGGTAATCCTAGTAGACTGATTTAAGGTAGAGAAAATGTGTGAGACAAATGTAATATAAGGAGCAAGATTTTAATTCTTGGGTTTCTCTCATCTAGTACGTTATTGAGTTTTGTTTTAGGTTATGTATCATAGTGATGCTCTAGACATATTCAAATAGTGCAAGCAGCAAAATTTTGTTAGTTAATATCTGTTAATATTACCCTAAGGTCCCAAATTTTTTACTGTGCAGAATAACTGAACTCAGTTATAAGAGGAAACACTCCAGCATTTCACTAGTGCTTGGACACCATAAAAGTAGAAACGTTTCTAAGTATGTCGGAGACATTATTGGACATCTTGGCCTTCTGTGTCAAAACATTCCCTTAAAGCACTGGAGATTAGCAATGTTCTGTGTTGGTCAAAGGCAGAGTGCTCTCTCCGTACCCAAAGTGCACTCGCTCGGTGGAATCAGTTTAATGCCTTCATTCAAGAGACATTTCATCAAGTCTCGGTTTGACTTGAACACCTCTTACTAGACATGCTTACTAGATTTGGAGATAGTGGGTCTTGTTCACTGGGTTCGATGTTATCATGAGTGAATCCGTTGGGTTGGTTCGAATTATTAGTTGATTAGAATTATTTTCTTTGAATGTAGTACAGTTTCAAACCTGTTTCATTACTACTTGATTTACAAGATGAACAACAACCCATGACCCAAGGTGCTAATGCTTTTTTTTTTTAATGAAGCATCACATCCACAACTTCCTGCAAGAATTTATTGAATTTAATATCATGTTTAGATTTTAAAGTTTAACCCAAATCACTTCTATTTATTAGATTTATCTTTTTTCTTTTTCTTTTTTTTTTTTTTTTTTGGTATAATGCATTTGCGTTTTATCTTATGGATCAATTAAATCCATCTGTTTGTAAATGTGTATCTGTCTGTTTATGCACAAGATGTTCTTGTATTCTCTATGGTGTATGTGCTAATCACACCAAATTGTCACACTCACTTTAAAAGGAACATCTGTACACCTGCCCAGTCATGTAGTAGCAGTGAAAAACTTACTTGAACTGATCCTGATGTGATTTGCACTTGTTGTATCCCATCTCCTTCCAAGTTCAAGATACCTTTATGTGCTCACCATAGTTTTGAAGAGCTATAGACATATATGAGTTAAAAAAACAACAGTATAATCATTCTTAATAGATCATTTATAGAATCGTTCCTCACTGAAGGTTGTTTATGATGTGTAATGAGACTGGTGTACCTGAATATCCCAGGAGATCAACAGTTCCTGAAATACTCAAACACCAACCATGCCACCAAAGTCACACTTTATCCACAATCTGATGGTTGATGTGAACGTTACTGGGAGCTCTTAACCTGTATCTGCATAACTTTTATGCCACATGATTGACTAATTTGGATCATTGCATGAAGGTCCATGTGTACTCATGTTCCTAATAAAGTGGTTGTCAAATGTATCTCCTGATATTACGCTACTGTAATCTTTTAACATTTGTCTTGATCCTCATCTCAGGCTTTTCCAATTCTTCCTCGGAATACTTCCCATATCGAGCAAGTATTGTTTTTAATTAAATTGTGGAGAATGTAGTTGAAATGCATGGGTGTTAAACTTTCCCCCTGTTTTGCTGTGTTCAGAATGAACGTAATTAGCATGTTTCTTTTTAAATGCTTTGTGGTCTGTAATAATTTTGTGTCATTTGCTGTGAAAGATCACCTATGTCTGTTCTTACAACCGTTCTCTTTATTTCTTTTGAGATCATTTGTACTTTTGTTCCAGGTTGTGGTACCAGTTTTGTTAATTAAGTTATTCGTTTAATAAAACAAGAAATGTAAAAATGTGTGCCTTAGCTCCCATCTCTGTGTGTACAACATACCAGCCTTCACAAATTTCAAACCGGTGACCAGCAAAAAAGGAAATAGTGTTAAGCATGTGGCGTTCAAGTCAAACTGGTACTTGTTGATGACATTTCTCTTGAAAGAAGGCATCAAGAAAAGTACGATGATGAAATTCCTAGCCGCAGTTAAACATCTGGGCCTGTATTCACAAAGCTTCTTAGAATTCTCTCAGAGAGCTCCTATCTTAACTTAAAAAGTCCTAACTGGGAATCCTAGACTAAAAGTGATTTAGGAAACTTCTCAGAGCAACTCTGAGTAAGGAAAGTACAAAAACGTTTATCTTAGTGAGGAGGTGTGGTCGACCCCATTGCTAGGGATGATGCAGCAATTAAAGGACTGGGATTGGTTGATAAAAAAATAACCTCTGACCTCTGTAAAGGTTTTGAAATGCGCTCTTTGTGAAAATAGAATACATGATAATAGAATAGACAGTGAAATCATGTTTATGTATAAAGAAATTGTATAATCATGACTACAGGCTACTTTATGCAAAGTTTATGTTATAGGCTAAACATCTTAAAGATAATTAAACAGCCAAATGTTGAAAATGTGTCTACTTTTGAAGCAACCAATTTCCATGCAGTAGTTACTATATTAAGTTCTTACATTTATTTATCATACTGATTTTATTACTCGTAATCCATTTTAGATTGATGGGAGCAAAATGGCTCACCTTTTACCAGTTTACATGATTGCAAAACAGTCGGTTTAAGTTGCACTTTTGGATGGTACAGTATGTAGCCAACAATCCAAGAGAGATTGAAGGAGGTAAAACAAGAAGAAAACCAAACTGGACAGAAGAGCAGTGTTTACTTTGAGCTTTATGTTTGGAGAATATTTATTCTTTCCGCCATTTTGTTCTCTGCTATAGAAACTCTTAAGCCTCATAAAGGTTCTCCTCTCTACTCTTAACAATTTTTACCTGAGGAGCTGGTAAGCTAAGATGTTTTTCGTGAATCATTTTTAAAGTGTAACCCAAATCACTTATATTTATTGCATTTATATATTTTTTTTGTACAATGCATTTCCGTTTTATCTTATGGATCAATTAAATCCATCTGTTTGTAAACGTGCCTGTTTTTTTTTTTTTTATCTTTCTAAGATTTAGTCCTAAATTTAGGGGAAGTTCTAAGAAAATGTCATAATTCTAAGAATTTTCTTAGAATTTTGTCAGTAGGAGCAACTTTTAGACTTGGGCCTGTATTCACAAAGCTTCTTAGAATTTTAACAGAGAGCTCCAATCTTAGCTTAAAAAGTCCTAGCTGGGAGTCCTAGGCTAAAAGTGATTTAGGAAACTTCTCAGAGCAACAGAGCAGAGGAAAAGTACAAAAACCTTAATCTTAGTTATTAATCTTAGTTGTTAAACCAGTTATTAATTCCAAGGGTTCAATTATTATTATTATTATTATTATTATTATTATTATT
>JAQQZT010000007.1:7632521-7666654 GCA_030068275.1 Clarias platycephalus | reverse complement strand
GGGACAAACCACCCCCTGCCCCCCCCCCCCCCCCCCCAAAAAAAAAAAATCATGCACACCATAGTGATTGTAGCAAAGCAAAGCAAAAAAAAAAAAAAAAGGCCATAACTAGGCTTAAAACACCACAGCTTTGTCACTATGCATCTGATTCTTTTGATTCCTTGACCATGAATGATATTTGAGTTCAGTTTTGTTTCATTCATGCATAATCATGCTGTCATTCACTCTGGCCCTCATTCATGCGCTTTTATTTTGCACAGCTGCAGTTACAGAAGACCCAGTATTTGCAACTGGGCCAGAATCGTGCTCAGTGCTATGGAGGTTCACTGCCCAATGTCAATCAGATTGGAAATAGCAACACTGACCTGCCTTTTCAGGTGAGCTATTAGAAATTGTATCAGATGCAAAAGTTTTTTTTTTTTTTTTCATTTCTTTTCTTTTTTTTTTTCTTTTCCAGTAGGGGTGTTACAGTTTGAAATTCTTACGATATGGGAACCTAGTCTAAATATATCACAATACTCATAGTATCATGGTATGTGGTAATAAATGTTTTAAAATACACAAGTCAGTAGTGAAATAAATACTTTTTATGACCGCTTTGTACAAAGAAAGTGTTCATTCACATCATTGTGAATGTACAATACAATACAATCCTTTAATTGTTTTTCTTGTTTTTCTGCACCAAATGATTTCCAGACATGCAAGATGTAATTAGACAACCAAAGTTTTATATTAAAATGGAATCACCAAAATATATACATCTTTAAGCAAGTAAGGTTTAGCTGGATGATACTTTTTATAGACTATAGACTTTCCTTTTGTGGATTAAAAAGCAACACAAAAGTCGGCTGCATAGTGGTTAGCGCTGTGGCCTTGTAGGGGTCATGGGTTCGATTCTCGCCTCGGGTCTGTGTGCATGTTATCCCTGTGTTTGGTGACTTTCCTCCAGGTACTCCGGTTTCTTTAATTCACTTGTGAATTCAATAACATGCCTAAAATTTCCAGAAGCATAATTTCTCATTTAAAACATCTTTTTAAAGAGCATTTAGGCATCATCTATATTTTATATTTATACTCTTATTATATATAAGTGTGATTGTATGAATATCTTAATACCATAGAAAAGCACAAAAAGTTTTTTCTTTTATTTTTATAACAGTTTAAAACGGAACTTTTGCTTGCAGTCTGAAAAGTAATTTAAAAAGATCATTTTGAGAGTGACTTTTTTTCAATCACACATCATGACACAAGTAGCAACCCTTGTTTCCAGGTGGATGAAACTGACTCATTTAACTATATAAGTTAATTTCATAATATTCGTCTGTTTTAAAGATATCGATTAAAATGATTCAAAAGTATTATTCTCACCAGGGTAGTTTATGTACTTATTGTGCATTTTAAACATGTCGTACCTCTTGTAGTTGCTTTCCTCATTCAGATATTAGGCTGTTAAAATGCCTGCATCATCCATCTATTACTTTTTATAGTTGCTATTCATTTAAAGACATTGTGCACCATTTGTAACTCGCATTTTACCCTCCAATGATGCCATGTAGCAGAGGATGAGAATTTTAAATCCATCCCAAACTTTGCAGTTAGTGTGGGGTGTCATAACTGCGTTTGACATTGCTTATCATTTATGAAACATTAGCAAGTCTGCAGTCGAAACTGTGTGATGGTGTCATTGCTTGTATGCTTTCATATTGCCGGTCCATCCTCGACTACAACGCTGCACTGTTTGTTTCTTTTAATTCGGCTTGCCTTTGGATCGTATAGCCGAGGATATTTCTTTAAGTTGAATTGTATGCGTAAATGTGTTGCTAGTGAAGATAGATTTCTTAAACCTATCAGATTCCTTTTCAGACTACAGTTTTGGATACTAGTCGAACGACCCGGCACCACGGCTTGGTGGACCGCGTGTATCGAGACCGAAATCGGATCACGTCCTCTCATCGCAGGCCTCTCTCAGTGGATAAACACGGACGTCAGATATCCTTTTTTATAATTATATGTAATCTTTTGTTAACTCGAAAATGTAAGGGTTGATCCTAGGTCTTAAAGACCAAATTACAAACAGCGCTAAATGTTTGCTGCTGAAGATGAGTGTGGCAGTGAAATTCATGTGTTATAACTGTTTAATAAGAAGCAGCTCTATAACAGCATTGTGTTGATTGCGAGAATATTTCAGTGATTGCGGCGTCGCAGTCATCTTACCTATTAATGCAGTGTAAAGTTTAAACAGCTTTCCGCTACTTGGTCACATGAGAATTGTAGATATGCCATGCAAATATCATCCATGAGTCATGGGTTTACATCAAAAACCATCACTGCTAATGATGATGGCATTTTTTCAATATTGTCACTGATTGCTCAACACATAGGTTTTCACAATTATGTGATAAATTAAAACACTGTAAATTGATGCTTTGATACAAATGATGCTTTAACATGATGTCCTTAACACACAAACACATAAAAGTGATGAAGAATGTGCCAAATATACAGTGCATCTCAATAATCGCAATAAATGTGAATGTTGTGAAAGTGTTTTTTTGAGTAATTCAATAAGTGAAAATCTTACATTTTCTAGACTCGTTACATGTAAACTGAAAAATTTAACATTTTGTTTTGTTTTAGTTTATGTGATTACAGCTTACAGCTCACGAAAATGTAAAGTGCAGTATCTCAAAGTATTAGAATATTTCCTAAAATCAATCAAAAAAGGATTTATACAGAAATGTCCAACTTTTGGAAAGTATGTCCATTTATGCACTCAGCACCTTGTCGATGCTTCCTTAAGCCTGAGGTAGTGCTGAAGCATTGTTAAAGACCAGGTTGCTTTGATAGCAGCCTTCAGCTCGTCCGTATTGGTGGGTCGAGAGTTTCTCATCTTCCTTTTGACGATACCCCACAGATTGTACGATACCCCATAGATCTATGTGGTTCCAGGGCAGGCAAGTTGGCTGACCAATAAATTCTAGTAATAGCACGGTCAGCAAACCAGTTAGTGGTAGTTTTGGAACTGTGAGCAAGTGCTAATTCTCCATAAAGATTCTCAGCAGACTGAAGCATGAAGTGCTCTCGAGTCTCTTGGGAAACATCTACGTTGACTTTTGACTGGACAAAATATAGTAGACCAACACAGCATCCCAAATCATCACAGACTGTGGAAACTCCACACTGGACTTCAAACAACTTAATTTCTGTGCCTCTCCATTCTTTCTCCAGACTCCGAGACCTTGATTTCCAAATGAAATGCAAAATTTACTTTCATCTGAAAAGCGGACCACTTTGGACCACTGAGTAACGGCCCTGTTCTTTTTCTCCTTAGCCCATTTAAGACGCTTCTGATGCTGTCTCTGGTTCAGGAGTGGCTTGATACTAGGAATGGAACAGTTGTAGCCCATTTTCTGGTGAGATCTGTGCGTGGTGGCTCTTGATGCACTGACGTCAGCCTCACTGTATGTGTTATAAATATGGAATATATGAGAGTTCCACTTTTTCTTCTTCTTTTTTTGACTACGAAAAAAAGTTGTAGACACCACTCATCCTACTATTAACCACTGAGTAGAGGGGCTTGTTCTGAAATACCAAGTTGACCCAGATTGAATGTGAGAAGTTCCCAGAATCCCAGAAGTTCTATGTTTTATTTCTATTGCATTGATTCATTATAGGTTGAGCCAAAAATCATTGTGATTTAAAAAGTGGGTAAAAGTTAGCCAGTACAAACTGAAGCAATTTGAATTTTTCAAGTAATTAAGTTGATGGGGCATACAAGCAGGCAGCTTTTCTACATGAACATGTCAGTTTCGTTCCTGTAGGACTGGATGGCTCCCTGCAGATGATAGACTAGTTGTCAGGCAGCTGGGTTAATGGCCTGTTAACATGAAGCAGATCCTAACTTTGAATAATCAGCTGTAGTGTGTAAGACTGAAGGAATTGATTGGCTATGATTAGAACACTGGTAGTAATTAGACAAGGGTAGTTATCGTGCACATCAATAATGGAGACAAAAGCCACGGAGGCAAAAAATGGAAAAGAATAAATGAAGCAACGGTAGATACGTTCCATATCTATCGCTTCTCTTTATCTATTACTACACTCACTAATGTATTGATCTTGCTGTTTATTTATTTAATTATTTACCTGTTTTTATCAGGCTTTTTGTTTTTGATTGAAATTTTTCTATTGAAAAGCCATTTTTATCTGGGTGGAAAATTTGGTCTTGTTTCTCCTCTCTCCTTCTGTCAATTAGTGCAATGCTGGCCAATCAGGAACATCTGTTCTTGAAAAAACAGTATAAAACATTTACCACTCTCCACCACGTGACTAAAAAAAAAAAAAAAGTCTGTTTTTTCTGTGTGTCTGAGTAATCACGCGATAGTCCTCACCTTCCAAGATTAGTAGCTGTCATGCTGACTTGTATAAATACATGCCAGAATCGTCAGGTGACGTGGAGAAACATTTCCCTTAACACAGAGGCTTACATCGACAGCTGTCCTTATGGCTCAGTGTATCTGTCACCTCCCCCAGACACCAGCTGGAGGAGGTAAGCCACGGTTGCAAATTCAAAAACTTTATTCAACATACAGCATCTAACCATGCTCATACATTTGTACACTATTGTTTCCAGGACCAATTCTGACTCTGCGTTACATCAGAGTGCCATGAACCCTACTCAACAAGACGCTTTCGTCGGAGGATCTCAAGAGCTGCAGCCGAAACGAGGTACAGTAAGAATGATGTGAAGGCTAAAAGCAGGCTTACTTCCTTCTGCTCGGTAAAAAAAAAAAAACTCACTTCCGGCTTTGTCTCTGTTCTAGTCGTCTTACTCACACCCCCAGATACAGAGGATCCCGAAACAGAAATGGAAAAAGACGACCAGAAGGCATCACTACATCCCAAATCCCATGACGTTCCAGGGATTAAGTGAGTATACGCGATATGCTGTATTATTATCCTCCTCCAGCAATTTGAATATTATTATTGCAAACGATTATTTAAATACAATAACACGTTTGTCACATGCCCCATGCAGTGTAGTATATGTGATGCATATTTCAGTTAATGACCATCAGTGATTCTGTTATATTTCTAGCATATTTCCATCCCCTGATCAAGAAGTGAACGCGACATTGATGCCAGCCGCGCACAGCACAGGCGGCTCCTTGCCCGACCTCACCAACATCCAGTTCCCCCCTCCACTGCCCACACCTCTTGACCCAGATGACCCCGTGACCTTCCCGTCCCCCAGCACCTCCGGTAGCACAGGCAATCTGAGCACCAATCTCACCCACCTGGGCATCAGTGCTGCCAGCCACGTGGCCGCCTCCACCCCGGCACCCACCGGTGCTGCTCTCACACTCAACATCGACGCCCAGCAGCAGCAGCCGTGCCCACAGCAGCTCTCACCTACTCTCTCACCCACCCTCTCGCCTCAGATGCCCATTTCGCAGGTACAGTTCCGAATCGATCTGGTTCGATATGGCAGTGCTTATTAAGGCTGTGAAGAATGGAAAGGTCATGATACCTCATTTATGTCACTTAAATCACTTATTATGGTTGGGAGGGATTTTCTGTTTTTCGTTGTCAATCACAACGACAGCAACCAGTTACAAGCATCTGTGAGCTCATGTCCCGCCAAATCCAAATGAGAAACTGATAGCACTTGCAGGTAACATATGTACTTGTCCCCCCTGCATTTGTCCACCCCTGCAAAGCAAAAATGTGCCTTCTCAGATGCCTTTCCAACCCTTCAAAGTCTTTGTAGCCAGTTTTGAATGAAACCATCATTTTATGACTGATAATAATTTATTTATTTGATGATGCTTCGAAACACTTAAAGAACATCTAATAACAAAACACGATGATGTGATACGGAAATTCTCTGCATTAAAAAAAAAAAAAAAACACAGCAAAATGTGTACTGTTTTTGCAGTCGATCACGATGGACAGCATGTCTCTGGAGCAGCAGCTGTCACAGTACTCGCTGCTGAGCCTGCTGAGCGATCTGCAGAAGCAGCAGCAGACGCTGCCACAGAACATCCGCCTTATCCAGCTGCCACCAATCACCGTCAACTCTGCCTCCAGCCCGCCCCAGACCTCCTTGTCCAGCCAGTCCCCAACAGCCACAAGCGCACCTGTCAGCTCGGTCAGTATAACCCGACCGTAATCCTGTATTTTCTCATATTTATTTCTTCTTTGAGCATGAACCTACACAGTATTGGGAGCTTCTGATGGTTTATCAATGCATTTAATGTTGAGATGAAAACTCCAGCAGAGTTAACAGCTGGCGTCTTTCTAAAGCATCCTCGCTTCTGAGGTGCTCAGACATTATGAGCTCTTAGTGGACATGTGATGTCGTTCTGAAAGGCCTCTTGCTTTCAGCAGTATCGCAATCAGACTGGCTCTCCGGCCAACCAGTCTCCAACCTCGCCAGTCTCCAACCAGGGCTTCTCGCCTGGAGGCTCGCCTCAAGTAAGGGCGGAATCCCCTCTCACCATGTTTGCTTGTTGTGCTTTTGGCCGCTCATCACTGTCGCAGCTCTCCGTCCTCCCTCCTACACTTCTCTCTGTCTGCATTTCAACCCTTTGCTTCTTGCTCAGATTCTGCCGTGATTTTTTTATCCATGCTGTTTATGTATCCTTTACTGGAACCGTCTTGGCAAAATGGCCGGGCAGGTTTGCTGCGCCGAATGTCAGGGTATCGTTTTTTTCTCCTCGTTATGGTAGCAGGATATTAGTCGACATATTATCTAGTCTGGGATATGAAGATGTTTCAGCTGTGTTGCTGTTTATAGATGCGTTAAATGTAGTGCCAAATTCAGCAGAACAGCATTAGACTCCCAGGGGCAAAGTACCGGCTATTAGTTTCTGTATATAGTGCTGGCAAAGGTTCATACCCAGGCTGCTCGTTCTACATTGTTCATTGTTCTGTATGTACAGTATATACTGTGCAGTTTCTCAGAAAGGTCCTGAAGTTATCAAGCCTGCACATTTTAGGGCACTTGTTTTGTGCAAAATAAATCATTTATAATAAGTAGTAAAAAAGGCAATTTCGGACAACTAAACCTGGAAGAATAAAAACTGATGATTTTAGGTCCCCTCCTTTTCGGATTTCTCCATTGTGTTGTGATTTGGTCTGATCTGATCTGTCCACGTTATGGTTCGCATCTCAATATCGACCTGGGCAGTTATTAATTTGCAAAAGGCTGCAATTTATTACAGATAAAGTGGACATAGTCTGGAATGTATGTCAATAATTTAAGAACTAGTGTATTTTTTCAGTACTTTTAAGGTCATAAATAAATATTGGCAAACATCCATTTAACAAGATACCTTTTTTTTACCTTATTTGGTGTTAGCCTAAATAAATACATTTGAATAATCAAAATATATATATTTTAAAATAGTTATTTAATCGTTTAAATTGTTCATTTTGTTACTGGTATGCGAACACTCACTCACTCCTGTATATAGGGTCGCGGGATGCCTGTAGCCTGTCCAAGGAGACTTGGGGCAGGAGACTTGGGGTACATCCTGGACAGGGGACCAATCCATCGGAGGGCACACACACACACACACACACACACACACACACACACACATTCACACACTACTGGCAATTTGGGAACGAGAATTAGGCTAATTTGCATGTCTTTGGACTGTGGGAGGAAACTGGAGAAACCCTGAGGAAACCCACCGAGCATCGACACACACATTTTTACAAACGCTCCACCAAAAAAGAATAATCGCAATACGGACCTGTGCAATTATCTTATCGCAAAAAGGCTGCAATTGCATCTAATACATGCATAGTCAAATTTTGATAAATAAAAATAAGTAAATGCATAAAACTTCCATTAAATTTAATATTTTCTACATCATTTAAAGTAAATTAATGTATATCAAGTAGTATATGCATAGCCAGTAATTTATGTTGCGTTTTTGTTTATTTTTGATTATTTATGATCTTTTGTAATGCTGTTATTCTAGATAAATACATTTAAATGCTAAATAGTATATTTATTAGTTACATGCCGCAGTTTAGATCATGAATTTCGATCTTCTAGGTGGGTATCTCGTCTCATGGAGGTCTCTGGCTCTCTGCTGAGGATCGCTTCATTTCAAAATGTCGAACATTTTCAACAACGAAAGTCGATTCCATATTAACTTAAACACTGTCAGCATCTTAACACACAATATGACTGCAGATCAATCCATGCTATCTCTTATCACCCTAATGAGGATGGGTTCCCTGTTGAGTTTGGTTCCTCTTAAGGTTCCTTTCTATCGTCATCTAAGGGAGTTTTTTTCTTCTTGGCTCCATCGCCCCTGGTTTGTTCACCGGACAAACCGCTAATTGCAATTTATACAGATCTCCTTAGATTTTTCAAACTCATTTTCATATATTTTTTTTTTGTACTTATGCATTAACTTCAACAGATTAACATCTTGATTAGGTTGAGCTTCTTTTCTCTCAGTCGGTGAACTGGATCTTGACCTGTATCTGGCTCTGAGCATTGGCGATGTGATTATGGAATCTTCAGGCTACAGTAAAAATACCAATATTCTTTTCTTGGTCAAAGTGAAGGTATTTTCAAAATGGCCAACTTTTTACTTTCAAAGTTAACTTTCACATTTCATGCCTCGCTTTTAACTGTGAGCTCCCGTGTTGAATGGACAGATAAGATCCTGTTTCAAAGGGCTCTCAGAGGCAATTTGGAGAAAGCAAGAAGTTTGCTGTAGTGCTTCACTTGCTCTCAGGGTGCTTTTACCTGGATTTCTTTTTTCTTTTTCTCCAAGTGACCTGGTGTTGAGTTTGTTACTGATCTGACCACAGAAAACGATGGACTTTAACCATTTTTCAGTCTCTGTGGGATTCAGCAGATGACTCATGCACGTTAAAAGGAAGCTCTGAGTCAGGAAAACTGATTTAGTTACCTTAAACTCGGTAAAGGGAAATATCGGGAAGCTGTATTTAAAATTTTTTTTTTTTTTTTTTGCAAATAAAATGTTTCGCCCGTAAGCAGGTAAAGCCCTAAAATATGCAAGACGAGGCGTACTACAGGACCATGGCTGAGAACCGCTGCATTACACAGGAGCCCCAGGGTCCGGGTTCGATTCCCGCCCTTTGTGTGCATGGAGTTTGCATGTTCTCCCCGTGCTTGGTGGGTTTTTCCTCCCACAGTCCAAGGACATGCACATTAGGCTAATTGTGGATGAGTGTGTGTGTGTGTGCCCTGAAATAAATGGCCACCCCGTCAGAGGTGTACCCAGCTTCGTGCCCAAAAAAAGGTATACCTTGTTGAATAAGTTATAATGTCACCGCTTGGTAGTATCAATTAATAACAAGTAATATTAGTAAACTAAAACAGATTTATTTTAAGCCGTTTGCATATTTCTTGTCTTTTGCTTATTCCTTTCAGGCATCTTTATTATCTGCTCCATTTTTTAATTTCTTTATTTTTTTTTTGTATGCTTTATCTTTTCGTGTGTAAGCCAGAACTATTGATCAAACATCGGCCTTGTCTCTCATTACCATCCTAAATGAATCCAGTTTCTTTTACGTCAAGACTTCTCCTTCTGCACATGCAAAACAATTGACTGGCAGGCAAATCTGCTTCACTGCAAAGGAGTTTCCTGATTGGCTAAAAACAGCTGGATTGTGTTGAACTTACCGAGCCCTGGAAATTTACATTGAAGTCGTTTCAAAACAAGTCACATAAAGTTTTCAAGAGTTAAAGAAACCACGTATGACATTTTTATCTGTGTGTTATCTGTTGACTGAAGTGTATGTTTTATCGCTGTTATGCCATGGTTCTTGTATATCTTGGACGATTGTTTACCATCCACAAATCAGGTCCATTTTCAAATCCAGTTGTGACAATGGTATTGAAATTATACACCTTATGTAAGTAGAAGTAGTTCATTAGTCGTAGTTAAGGTTATTCTAAAGAAACGAGAGACGCACATACAAAATGTGCTACATAATAAACTTAATTAATGCTCACATCTGGATCGATAATTTCAATACCAGTTGATGGAAATGGAATTACATGTTTGTTTGTTTGTTTGTTTGTTGTTGTTGTTTCTCACTGTGCTGTTTAACAGCTGTGGAGAGTAAACCATTTGCCAAGATCGTGTTCAGGATATGTTTTGCTTTTTTATCCGATGTCCTCAGCTCTTATGCGTGGATGTCTTGCGCAAGACATCACGTGTTGTCAGCATCTTGCCTACTTGTCCTGCTGTTTAAGAAAACACGGTCACGCCGACAGACTGACTGAAGTAATCAAGTTGTCTCTTGCTATATTTGTAGCACATTCCAGTGGTGGGGAGTATTTTCGGAGATTCATTCTACGAGCACCAGATGGCGTCCAGACAGACCAACGCTCTCTCCCATCAGGTGCCAGATATTCAGTCTCTTCTTTACTTTCTTCCTGATGGATCTTATCAATGAAAATATTTATTCTCTATTTAATAACGTAGATATTCACCCATTTTACCTGACAGGCCATAGATTTAGTAGAACAGTATGTAAAAAAAAAAAAAAAACACACAAATTCATTCTTGTTTATATATTTTACCGTAATTTCAATACTGTGTTACTTCGTAGCTCGAACAGTTCAACATGAACATGATTGAGAACCCGAGCAGTTCGAACAGCTTGTACAATCCATGCTCCACGCTCAACTATACGCAGGCGGCCATGATGGGTCTAACTGGGAGCCACGGCAGCTTGCAGGACACCCAGCAACTCGGCTACAGTAACCATGGCAACATTCCCAACATTATCCTAACAGGTATATTTTTGTTCATTTGTATTGTTTTCTTTCCTTCGTTTTATTTTTGGGGAAGTCATAGGAATCTGAACAGCCATAAAACACAGGTCACCTTTACTTTTACGGTAGGTCATCTTATGCATGAGCCAAAAACAAGGTAGCTGCAGTAAATGCAAGAATTAGGTTTTCGCATTTAAACAGCACTTTATTAGGAACAGTATGGGAATCCAGAGTAGGATTGCATAGGATTAAAAAAAAAAAAACGTTGCAAAGATTTGTTTAAGACATTGGCGCATGTTGATCGCATGATACTGTAGCATTGTGCAGTTCCTGCAGATTTTTTCAGGTGCACGTTCATGCTGTGATTCTGTGACCATGTGATAATGGTGCATTGTCATACTGGAAGTAGACCTTAGAAGACCAGGGCTCCATTTTTCCATCCACTTTTGATCAGCCAGTGCTGCTTCAGCCTCTGCTTTTCTGTTCTTGGACGACAGCGATGTTGTTCTGCTCACCACAGCTTTACAGACAGATTATCTGAGTTACAATAGCCTTTTAGTCTGGCCGTTCTCTGTTGACCTCTCTCATCAACAAGCTGTTTTCCTCCTCAGAGCTTCTGCTTGCTGGATATTATTTCTTTATTGCACCGTTGTGTTGTGTTTGAAAATTCCTGGTGTTCCTAATAAAGTGTATGGGTTTGTGTGCAATTACAGTTCAATGGGAAATTAAACAAAGCAGAAAAAACGGTGTAGTTTCACAGAGAACCGTATTCTCGATAGTGCACCTTTGTCAACTTTCTGTAAGTTCTTATCCGGATTTAATTTTGAGGAATTATGGGTTTACTGGGGTTGGGTTTGGCTGTGTTCAAATTCAAGCGTGTTTAGTAGGTAAAGAAAAATGATTGTGTGCAGTTGCTGATTATAGTATGAAGGGCGTGCTAGTCAAACCGGTAGAGGAATAAAACAAACCATTATGAGAGTAAAAACAACCTTTATTTCTTTATACAATCCCCTGCTACACTAATGCACTCATGCCAGTGTTTCCCTAGGAGGTAATAGGTTTCTAGAGCCATGATCAGACTGCCTGAAACGCTGGCCTCCCAGGAATTCCCTTAATGGCCCAAACATGTGGGAAATGGCTTGGAGCAAGATCAGAACTGTGGCAATTACTCTAAGCCAAGTTTCTGTAACGTACAAGTGGTCCTTATGCATGATTGTGTGTACAGTACCCACAGACAGATTCCTTTTTAACGCGACATGAACGCCCCTTGTATATAATCATGTTATTGTTGCTTTTACTAAGACATGAATATAACGCTAGAATATACTTTCTTAAACTTAAATAGAAATCTCAAGATAGTCTGTATTTAAAAGAGTTTCATGGTCATCACAGTCCTAGTGCGATCTACAGTATTAAACTCTGGATAGGAACACCTACTGAACCTGATGATCTATCTGAGGGTGCCAAATCTAGCTTTCAGGCGTATTCTCGTCAGTTGTATTTGTGTCTAATACAACATCAAACCATGCACAGTTTCAGCATAAATAATGAATCAGCGGCCTGAAACAATCCCTGCCCTCTGATGTCCTCATTTACTGTACATGTCAACATTGCTAATATTTGATCTCAACATCTCAATGCTCCTCTGCCCTTCCTACCATTAAAAATGAATTCCTAACTGGAAATTCTTGTTCTTATGTTTTATATTGTCTCTTTACATTTTCAAATGACAAATGTCAGTCACAGGGGAGTCACCGCCGAGTCTCTCCAAGGAGCTGAGCAATTCGCTGGCCGGCGTGGGTGATGTCAGCTTCGACGCGGACTCTCAGTTCCCGCTGGACGAGCTAAAGATCGATCCGCTGACCCTGGATGGGCTGCACATGCTTAACGACCCAGACATAGTGCTGGCCGACCCAGCCACCGAGGATACGTTCCGCATGGATCGCCTGTAAAAGCAAGCAAACTGAGAAAAAAAAAAAGAAAAGAAGCTCTCTGAACAGGAGGAGGCTGGAGACATACTCATTGTGCAGCTGCATGGCCACCCGGTTTTATCATTGCGCCCGCGGCCCTCGCTGCCCCTCCCCTTCATGGCATCTACGATAGCATGCTGCCAACATCAATGCCAACGTCTGGGGGAAAGGAGGCACTCAAGCACACAGGTGGACGTGGCACTGCTATATCCACGCAGGCTAGTTTCGTGAGGCGGCGAGTTCTGAACCACGTCCATTGTGCAAGTGTCTCTGAACCCCTCCTTAGGCCTACATGTTGAGTTCTTTCGTTTTGGTTTCGTTCTCATGGGGTGATGGTTACATTTCTTATGTCATTCGTCATGTTTAAGTATTTATTCTATTCTCCAAGGAAAGCATCGTTTGTGCCGCGTGTGTGTGTGTGTGTGTCAAACTTCCTGACCAAGATAGCTTTTTTTTTTTTTTTTTCCTCCCATAAATCTATATTTTTGCATCCCTTCTATGTTTCTTTCAGTTGTTTGTGTTGTTTATATATGTGTTTGTGTTCAAGTTTTACCGACGAATTGTTTACGTAAAGATACCACGTGTCTTTTTAGATTGTATGTTTTGTGTGTTTGTGTTAAATCTATATATTTAAAGGTTAAAATTATTTATTGAACCCTTTTATTTAATATTAAGGAGTACTACTCCCCCCATTCTACTTTTTATGGGTTTGGAAGAGCAGCGCCTTTGTGCTACTGTACGTATTTTATTATCATTAAAGTCCTTAACACTAACAGCCGACATCCTCCGCAAACATTTTTTCCGTTCGCCTTTTCCTCCATAAGCATTAAAGCGTCGGTCCGTGCGCCGGCATTGTTATTGTTATTATTATTATTATTATATTTTTATTTTTATTTGGTTTGCCGATATTTCTACAGGTTTAAACTGTTTTTCATATCAGTATTGTAGTGTCTAAAGAAGTACACGCGTGCGTTTTCCTCGTTGCTTTTTCAGCTGCAAATTGAAACCGTCAGTGGCGTCTTTGATTCGTGTTCTGCATTTAAAAGGCCGTCGTCATGCAGGGCCCGAATGGTTTAAAAAAAGAAAACTAAAAGAAAAAAAAAAAAGAAAGCTTCAGAAAGCTACTGAACTCATCACTGTGACCCGACCTGATTTTGCCTTATGAACAAAAGAGAAAAAAAAAAAAAAAGATGCTGTTTTTAAGCTGTCACTGCAACGACGAGTTTTTTAAATCGTCCCGTCAACGTTTTATTCTCGTATCCGAAATGAGATCCGATCATGCACAATCAGTGGCAGTATTGTGTTTTTATAAATGCAGTTTTTTCACTTAAGTACTGTATGCCGTGTAGGTTAAGTGTCAAGCTTAAATGGATGGTGTGTTCGGTTCGAGCTGCTGGTTGAAAGTAAGGGGAGGGTACTGCTCCTTATTCATTGTGGTGTTTACAGCAATGTTGTTGTTTGTGTATATATCTATATAAATATTTGTATATTTGTTTCAGTCTTGTCTGACATTCACGTGATATAAACACATGTTGTGTTTCAAGTGAAACGTTTTAAGGAATCACATCTTTATATTTATGTAACACTATGGATTTCAAGAGAAACCTGTTATTCACTGTCTTATGTCACTTGAAATGAATGGTTTTAATTCAGTTTAAGTGTTATAAACCTGCGTTATGCAGCCTGGACATTAAAGAACTTGGACTTCATGCCAAAACTACTTTGGTACCAAAATCCTGGCGAACCTAATGCCATTCGTTGTTTGTGAACAATTGTATTGGCAGCATTAATTTGAAAGAAGAAGAAGAAGAAGAAGAAAGAAAAAAAAGAAATCTTGACTTTTGGTTGTATATGGTAAGAGTTTATTAACAGATCACCAAATTCTTTTTTTTTTTTTTCCCGTTGTTAAAGCAACAGTGTGGTTATATCAGTTCAATGAATTCAGCCAAGAGGCTCGATCTATGTGATGTATACAATGCAGTCTGTAAGTGATTTCGACAGTGACTCAATGTTTTGGTTCATCGCATAGGACTGAAATTAAACAGCCTGTTTGTGCTACAGTATATATCTGCTTTCAATATGTTCGAACAGAACTTCCCATTCGATGTCTGATTGGTTTAAAGGGGTTGAAATAAGCGTTTCTCATGCTGTTACACCACAACCTCCTCCACCAGCCTGAAGCGTTGTCACAACTGTTATCAGCCAGCTGTTTATAACAAATCCTGACCCTGGAATGTGCATGTTGCAGGACTCGTATCTGCATAAATATGCAAGTGCTTCAGAGCACGGTCTAAATTGTCCCTCTGTGTATTAGGGATCTCTGTCAGTAACATTTACAGTAAATATAAGTAATAAGTTACAGTAAATTCATTTGAATTGAGTTGATCTGCTTTCTAATTTCTGTTGATTATTGTAATGCCGTTGGTTATCATCTTTGGTTGACCTCAAGTTGATGCAGCCAATGATACAAAACTTTTAAAGTTCTAACTCTAACCCTAGGCATCAGCCCGTTTACTCAGATCTTCACGTACTGGTCATTTAAAGTCTTTTTCACTACAATCAGTGCAAAACTCACGACATATGTTCACTATGACACTATTATAACTAATATGGTATAACTAATATAATAACTCCTTCTTTTTTCTGCTGTGTCTGAAAAAAAAATACACCTTACAGTATTGTCCTGTTTTCCTTATTAAACTTAATTTGAATTTAATATTATAATTTTTTTTCTTTAGTTGTGAAAGGCCCTATTTATGGCTATGGGATTTGCAAACATTTCATCATCTGGGACAGAATTAACTGTTAAAATATATAGAGATATTTTTTTTAAATAATGCATTATAAAATAATTTGTCTGGAGTTTAGTTTAAATTTCTGAACCTTACAAGAAAGAAGCCTGTTTTTATTAAAATCATCATTTAATTCCAATCTCTCAAATGGGTTTCTGTGCAATCTAATGTAATTAGAAAACCACAAAGCCCTAGGTTATGTTTTTTCCCCCCACAGACCCAACTTCAGGGGCCAAGACTTTATGGCTGTATGTATATGAATGAGGAATAAAAGAACGTCAGAACGTGTGTCACTGCACATTTTTCTTCAGACTGCATTGCATTTGGTCTTAGATGTGATCTTTGTAAAGGTTATTATGACTTTTTTTGTGTGTGAAATGTGAAATGTACAGATGTGTGATTCCTATGCAAAATATAGAGAGAAATTTATCAAACTACAAATTGAACTATATCTTGTTAGGTGAAATGGTTTATATAATAATGTAGGTGTAAAGCTTTTAAAATAAGAGTGCACAGACAGCCAGAGGTGTCAGATGTTCTCCAGGAAGTTCTATGTGTGTGTGTGTGTGTGTGTGTGTTTGCAGGTCTTCATTCCAACCCAGCAGAAGCCACACCTGATTTGAGTTTATTGAAAGCCAAGAACAACTAATTGAACAGGTGGAATCAGGTGTGTGCTTCTGCTCGGTTTAAATGAAACCCTGCACACACACACACACACACACTGACCCTTTTATAGAAAAGATCTGACACTTCTGGTCTAGGCGAAATATTTGAACAGCTCTAGCAAGCAACAGTTTACAGTATGCAGTCACACACAAGGCCATATTTAGACAGAATTGCAAACGTTCATGTTCAAAACCCTCGAACCATACCACTCATAATCACCTTTTATACACTTATCCGTTAAAAACAAGTCTGTTTTCTTTTTCCTCTCTTCTTGTAACACTTCTTGTGAGCTAAAAACTGTACATAGAGCTTATCACTAGACTACGACTGCATGTCAAAAACAAGCCTTTCTTAGCTTGGCTGATTTCATGATAATACGTGCTGCACATGATAACACTATGGACTTTTAAGCAAGATGCAATGCATGCATTTATCAACAGAAAAAGAAAAAAAAAAGTGTGGTTTTGTTTCGTTGAACATCTCTCACATTTACCTACATGTTGGTTGATCACCTCTGCTGTAATGGGGCTCCATGTGAGATGTTGTACATCACACCAAATTATCTAGTGCTTGACCAAAGCGGTTTTGTTCCTTCCATGTTATAACTGCGATTTTATTTGAGTGCATTCTTCTTTGGCATGTTTGGCTATTTTTTTTTTTTTTCCATTTTATTTTAAAATCATCATGATTGTAGCAATTTTTTTTTCCCCCAGTCCACTCTTGTTGACACTGTTGCTTAGCTTAGCTTAGCTTAACTTGTGCATCTTGACTCTTTCAACATGACAAATCGCTATCAATCACTGAGATATATATCACAACACAGGTCTCTGATATATATGGCAGCTTTCGTGCAATTTCGTGTCTCTTTTTGTACCTTTTTTCTGTGTGTTGCTTTGCACTTTAACTGTGGCTGTATGGCATTAAAATTGGACTGTTTTATTCTCTGAGAACACTGACTGTTTAGGTCTGTAGATTCAATGATGATGCTTTTTCCCCCCTCAGATGGATAGCCCCCTTGTATTACTTCATGGCTGTAACAAAAAAAAATATATATATATATCTTTTGAGTGAATTCTCCGCTGCATTGCACTGATAACAGTGAGGGATAACGCTTGGGGAGCAAATACGTCATTTCTTAATGCAAACTATTATAAAAGGGCTCAGTTGTTGTGCTCTGAGTATGTATAAAAATTGAGAGATGCAGCCGGAATGTATGTTTCATTTATTTATCTGCATTTTGTCCTACAGTAGTTTTCCGTATATATGGTAATAGTAGTTTAACAGGATGTTTTGGATTTTCTCTTGAACCATATTGTCAGATGAGTTTATTTTGGTATGATTATATTATTTAAGAACGCAGAGCCCCTTTAAAGGAGCTTCCTTCAACCTCCCCAATAAGCCTTAAGAGGACTGCTGGGCAGCTGCTATGGTTCGGTTCTCACACACACACAAACACACACACATACAAGTATATATATAAGTATATATATATATATATATATATATATAAGTATATATATATAAGTATATATATATAAGTATATATGCACCGACCAGTCATAATTTTAAAACCATTAACATTATAACTAAAATTCGGCTCTGGCACCAGGACAATGGAAGCAGATTATTTGGGTACTGTGGGCACATCCCTTGGGTACTGGATAGAATTGGGATCTCTGGAATTTGGAGTGGCTTTGGGCTGTTTGCCTGCTGGCTGCCACACATGGCATGGGGACCAGGATTGACTTTTCCAGTCCAATGATTTTTGCCCACACAGGTTTTCTTCCTCAGTCCGGACAGGTTGGCCTTTTCTCCCAACGGTCATGGCTGAGAATTGAAGGCCCATGATCTTCTCACCTGTATAATTGGCAATCAGTGTAGTTCAGTTCACCTGATGGTGATGGTAGTGTTATGGCTGAGCGGTGTGTATATATATATATATACGATTTTCCACCATTATAGTAATTATATGAGGAAGTGGTTCTCTAATACCAGAATATTAGTTGCTAAATCTTTTCGAGTAATAGTAGTGTGGCCTATATAAGATAGATGCTTAGAGTAGACATGGTCCACCAAACAGAAGTGCCATCTGTGTTTATTTACTCATTAAAGAGCATTTTATTCCGTTGAAATATAGTGTCGAGCAGGTGTGGAAACTAAAATCCTGACTAAAATCCTAAACTGCTCAGAAAAACATTAACATTAAAGAATACATATTAAAAAATAGCTGCAATCAGAACAGAGACAGTGCTGTTTATATGCATTTAAATACATCTAATGAGAAAACCGTCATCGGCTGGAGCTTTTGAACCAGCTGGGCATCGAAACACTGTCTGATGTTTCTAAGAAGAAAAAAAAGAAGCCATTATTCATAGGTGTAGAAGTCATGTATGTGTATAGACTTCCTGGTGTGGTCCATATTTTTGACTCATGTTTGTGGTTGTAGAAGGCCACTTTCTCTCTGTACATAGTCTCGGTGAACGTTTTATGGATGTTTTTTGTTTGTTTGTTGATTTTTTATTTACATTTTTTTTTGCATTCTCAAAATATGCTAACTATGGATGTGCATGATGTCTCAGCTGCATATATCAGATCGTTCTTATTACATCATTTATATTTTGTAATCTGTATTTCTGTATGTGTTTTTAAAATATATACATTTAAACTGCCGTCATGGTTGTGATTTCAGTGCAAAGGGATTATCACTAAGACTTGTCTTTTTCATGGTCGTAATAAGAAGAGGTGCAGCTTTAAAAAAAAAAAAAAGCATAAGGAATGTAACTCCTAACTCAATTTAAATGTTTATTTCCATTACAGTTTTATTTAAATGGGCTGGTACAGTAATGATACACTTCACATTCGGTTTAAATGCAGCAGCTATTAAACATTTTCACAGGGTCAAGGAAAAGTATGACGGCAAATTATGCCAGTATAGTCGTATGGATGTGTTTTACACAGCGTTCACGTTATGAGCTTATGCACTGTTCAGGATAGGGTGGTCTACTGTCTGGGTTGACAAACTTTTTGTAACTGTAAATTACATTTTACGAACCCATTCAACCCAGATTTATTTCATAACCATAATTTACATGTACATGTTTAATTGTAATTTACATGTACAGTAATAATTTGATGAGAACTTCCCTTCAAGAGCTTTGCCCTGACTGGATAGTTTACGATCGGCCAAAACACAGTATTGGTGCTGATGTTACACATATGAAACAGGAAACGTGCGTGCCAAAGGAGCTACTTTTAAAGTTTATGCAACATTAAAGTGACCAATCTTTCTTCCCAAAAAATTTATCAATCTGCTAATTTCAACCATTTTGGAGAAAAGATTTTTAAAGTGCCACAAAAATGGCAATTATTCAGCGTTATACTGTCTCAAATCAAACCATAATAATTACAAATGCAAATGATTCATATTTCTTTATTAGTATTAATACTAAAATTGGTGTAAGCTTCCACAAGCATATATCCTGTAAAAATCTTTGATTAAAATGAAGCATTCCAGTTTTTTCGGTAAAGCTTAAAAAGCAAAAAATCTGTAGTGTCCGTAACCATATTAAATTCATGTTGCAATATCTTAACATTTTGCATTTTAAAATTATCAACTTTTTCAGGTTTATGTCTAAATTGGCCAAGTTTCCTCTAAATGACAATTAAGATCATTAAAAATTTGAATTTAAAAAAGTTACGGACACTACATAACAAGGTATGAAATAGTATTTAGCAAATGTGTTTCTTTTTATCTGATAAAAATATAACTGTGTATGCATATTTACAAAAAAAAAAAAGCATGGATCGGGGAGATAAGAAGCATTAAGTATTATGGAAAATGGTGCTACAGTATATGATCTGAAAATTCACTTTTCCACCAACAGTAGGTGAGACACTTTTTAGCACCAATACTATATTTTGGTTGAATATTTTTTTTTTTTTTTTTCAAAGCCTACTTGGTTCAAGAGGTTCAAGATTCAGGTTCAAACCCATTTTATGCAAGTTGCAAGTTTAACACTTTATAAGTAAGTAAAGGTACATAATATTAAAAATAATAACCCTATGGTAGGTTGTGATTTCCAATGCTGTAACTGAAAAAAATAATCCGGGACCTCCAGGCATTCCTTCATTGACCCCTCTGGGTCTCCAAATCCGACTGGTTAAGGAGGAGCACCTGTCGTTGGGAAGGCACGGAGAAAACGAATTTGAGACATGTGACGATGACTGAGGCTAAATCTAAAGCTGGACTTGTTGGGTTCTGTATGTGTCGAAGTCCTCTGGAATGGTATCTGAAAAGCAAAGCATGGTTGTTAAAACTGGCACATTTGAAATGGAGAAAAACACATACTTTTAAATACATTTTTAGAGATCTTTTAAAATGCATAAATCATTAATTGATTTAAACACAAAAGCTGCAGATGGTTGCAATAATCCATCTCTCATCTATACCGCTTAATCTGTGCAGGGTCACATGGGGCTTGAAACCAATCTCAGAGAGCTCAGGGTACAATGTGGGGTACACCCTGGATGGAGTGCCAACTATAATGCGGCACAAGCACATACACCACGCGCGACTTGGAAAGACAGTACATATCAGAAACAGAATGTCTCTGGACTGTCGAAAGAAGTAGGGTTACTTGCAGGAAACCCACAAAGCACAAGGAGAACATCACACTTACACACCGGAGGCAAGATCCGATCACCCAACCCTGGACATGTGAGGCGACATGTGCTGCCTGGATGCAATAGAAAAAAACAACAATAAAAGTCACATATATTTACCATTGCATCGGTAGCGCAGGTTGGCCCAGATGATGCTCTCCTGTGAAAAGCAGAACACTCCAAGTCTACCTCCTCTCATGGTTGTGTCAATAATGATTCCTGTATCTGCAACCATCTTAGGGCCCTCGTAGAAACGCGCCCTAAATGTAGGATAGAGCATGAATATTGGTTTTGTTTCAAATTCAGACTACAGTATTCTAATTTCTGTTGCAGCTACTGTATGAAGTGTCTAGGGAATTAGCTTTGTATCCGACGTGTTTGCCACTGTTGTTGTACCTGATGTAGCCATCATGCGGTCTGTGCTGCAGGAACCAGCGATAAGAGGTCTTGTCCTTCCAGCCCACATTTCTCGGATCTTTCCACAGCAGCTTCACCTGGTCGGCAGTATCGCCTGTGTGCCACAGCGAGTTTCGCAGATTCTCCCCAGGCCCGGTGGTGGATTTCACAGCCTACCAAGGATTTCAGAGCGAATAGTAAAGCAACACTGTAGATCTTAGTGGATCTATTTACACCGTCAGTCTTGAAGATGACAGGTTCAGCTGTCCCTAGGATACCCAGCTGCCCTTATACTGCATGGAAATATTCTTATTAATGGTCTAAGACAATGCAACTATCTATAGCTGCATCTTCATGGTCTAATGGAGTTTGTTGGAGTTGGTTTTCTTTGAATACTGTGTTACTATTATTATGTTGGTTCATACTTCTGATATATAAGATAAGTGGTTCTCCGGGTTACATATACTTGATAGTTAGTAATAATGCAACATGTCTGGGTCTTCCAGTCTGGTGAGACCATTTTTAGTCATTTGACAAGTTGACAGATGTTACTCTTGTAATCTTATTACCCCCATAACTGTTATACAGACATTACTGCAGAATTATACTAAAATAACATGTTTTTCGACATGATGTCATTCACAGTAGAGCACTCGGTGATGATAAGACATGCTGTGAAGACAAATAGGTAATGCATATAACATAGTTATATTTATGGCTTAATTTGAGATGGTTTGTAATTGTCGTAATTATAGATTTGTTCGGTTGTACAGTACTTGTAGCACCCTAATTTGAACGAGAGGGGAAATGAGGTTGCTGCTGAGGTCGTTACATAAACAATTTGTTTGTAAACTGTATCTTTAGGTACTTCACAGTATTGTGCAAAAGTCACCCATCATTTTTTCATATTAAAGTCAATTGAATTATGAACGACTTTTGCATAGTACTGTATCTCACTGCAGTAACATGTTGTTTATACATTAAGTATGAACTGTTTTCACTGGACAATACAGCCTGTACATCAAAATCTTCTAAGAAGCTAATAGATGCTCCAATCTAAAAACCCCACTGATTTACATCTTGTGTCGGAGATTCAGAACATTGATCTGTAATCAGTCTCTGCCAAGTAAATACTGTATAATAATTTATATGTAACCACATTGTACCTTTAGTTGGATTCCTGGTTCAGCCACAGCCCGGAAAGGATTCGCCTGCCAGTAGATCTGCTCCACCTGTTTCCACATGACTACATAAAAACTGGAGCTGTCCTGATAGCCAAAGATAAACCCAGCATAGTCATCATCTGTTACTGTATTTACATGAAATGTCCCTTCAAAGTCTACACCATTGAATGCTGTGTAACCTGCAAGTAAGCACAAAAAGAGGTTCAATTAGTCTATAAATTAAAATAGTTTTATAGTTTTATGATAGTTTTTTTGTCTTTTTAGACTTCTATGAACATATTACAGTACCAACAGCCAGTCCAGGGTCACTGTTCATTGTTTGAATGATCTCTTTTCCCTGTTTGAAAAAAAAAAAAAAAAAAAAACATTATTATTTGCTGCATTATAATTAAGATAAACTACAATATTTTATTGGTCTGAGGAAGCAAATCAGACCTGGTTAAGAACCACCCAGTTTGGATCGATCTGTGCATCTCCTTCTGGGTCTAGTACCACAGTCTGGTAGGCCCGGAAGTCAGTAAGGGTGACTTCTGCATTCTCAGGGCACACATCAATAGTGTCTATGATTGTATCATTGTCAAAGTCCCTTTCACAGACGTTTCCAATTCCGTCCCCTATAATTTATGGGGAAAAGGTATCGTCAGATGATGAAAAAAACATTAGATTGAAAAGCTAAGGAGACAAAACTGACCATCCCAATCTTCCTGTAGCGGGTTCGGGATGAGTCTGCAGTTATCCGGTCCCGGAGGAAGGAGGTCTGGAATGCCATCGTTGTCATCATCATCATCACACTCGTCCCCTTTGCCATCTTTGTCTGTGTCAAGCTGAGAACTGTTGATGACTGCAGGACAGTTGTCTCGTGAATCCTGGTGACCGTCTCCATCACTGGGGAGAGAAGCAACAAGGGCTCAACCTGAGATGGAAAACGAATGTACCAGGAGCAAGTCCAGCACTTTATCAGTGAGATGAGGATCTAGTAAGTAGAAAGTATGAATAGCATGAATCTTCCCATTACCTGTCTTTGTTGGTGTCACAAGGATCACCAATTAAATCATTATCAACATCCATCTGTAAGGGAGCAAATAGGGACACGTGAGCTTGTTCTCATACATGAGAAAATCTATGTAGCAAATACCCTGAAGTGATCTATTGCATGAGAAAAAGACCTGGTCAGGATTGCGAATATAAGGACAGCTGTCACACGCATCACCAACTTTATCACCATCTCGATCAATCTGGTCAGCATTGGGAACTTTCACACAGTTGTCCTTGTCATTTTTTATGCCTGAAGGTCACAAAAGAATCTCAGCTTAATTGGAAAATTAAATTTTTTTAAAATAATGAAATTAGTAGGGGTTACACTCATGCAAAACATACCATCGCCGTCAATGTCATCATCACATTCGTCACCGCTGCCATCCATGTCGGTGTCCTTTTGATCATTGTTTTTAATTAAGCGACAGTTATCGCAGGCATCTCCATAATCATCTTGGTCAGTGTTCTTCTGGTTTACATTTGGCACAAGCACACAATTGTCCTAGTAAAGCAAAAAGCAGTGTGTTACTAGAAAGTATAATAGACTTTATATACATTATATACACTTTGGATCAACGTGAGTACATTACCTCTGTATTCAGGATCCCATCTCCATCTGCATCATCATCGCAAGCATCTCCAATGCCATCCTTATCAGCATCTTCTTGGCCAGAGTTGGGAACTGTCAGACAGTTGTCCTGCGAAAGCCTTTCTGGTGAGTTTATTGCACTTTGTTGCATTATGCATACAGATATTGTGTGAAACTGTTTATTCTCACCTTAGCACAGTTTCTGTCAGAACACTGCAATTGTTCATCAGGCAAGCCATCAATATCTGTGTCAGTTCCACACGAGTATCCATTGCCAGCCATACCAACTCCACACTAAACAATGAGATTTGGGTTTTTAGTTCAGTTTGAATGTTTGAGGCGAATTGTAATACATAAGATTCCTTCTTTGATACAATTCATAGTGCTTTTTCAGTGCAATGTGATTTGAAGTCCTTACAACACACTCAATATTGCCGTCCCGATGGGTGATACATTCGGCACCCGCATGACAAGGGTTGTTCTGCCCATTCCCGCATGCCCTCTCGGGCTTACAGCCTTGTATCTGGTCTCCAATGAATCCCGGCTTGCAGCGGCTACAGCGGAAAGACCCCTGCCATACATGTAGACATACTGTATATGACATATAAAGAATGTTGTGGAAAATGGATTCTTTTATATATATATATATATATATATATATATACAACCAAAAGTTTAAAAAAATATTTTCTATACTGTAATTTTTATTATAATTATTATATTGTTATTTCATATTTTATATTACTTATTTAAATATTTGCTTTTCATATTTTTCTTTTATTATTATATTCTTATTTCATATTCCTTATTTGAAATACTATTTTTCTTTACATTTTTAGGTCAAGGGTGGTTTTTAAAACATTTCACGGCATATCATATTGTGTATGGCTGTGTATGTGACAAGTAGAATTTGAATTAGAATTTTGATAAATTCCAAAACATATTTCTATAATAGGAAATATACACATCAAACATCAAAATGGGGCAAAAATGTGAATTAAATTAATTTGATTGTGGCATGGTTGTTGGTGCCACACAAGCTTGTTTTTGTGTTACATGAATTGAGGTTTTTAGAATTTACAGAGGATGGTGCGAAAAACAAAAACCATTCAGTGGCAGAGAGGTGCTGTGGATGTGCAAGTAAAACACCCTGTTGATGAAAGAGGTCAGAGTGGGATGAGTTTACTTGAAGGTTGTAACATAAATGACCAATCGTTACAAACACGGTAAGAAGAAAAGCATCTCAAAATGCATAATACATGAAACCTTGAGGAATCTGAGGTTAAACTCTGCACCAAACCTGAACAAATGTATAAATAGAGTCTGTAGCCTCAGATTCCTGATCTTGGTTGAAAAAGAAAAAAAAAGAAGAGTTAACAGTCTACTATATATGAAAACACCTTCCTCCCAAGAAGGAGAAATTCCAGTTAATTAATCAGATGCATAAAGAGGCTGGTGTCACGTTTTATTTTTAATGTGCTAACACACACACACACACACACTCACTCAGAATAGTAAACTGAATCTGTTTTTCTAATCACTCTAATAAGTTTGTCACTAAAATCTTAAAAAGGTTTTTAATGATAAACATTATGATAATCAAAATAATAAGAATAATTTGGTATTTTATGCAATGAAATTGTGATACAACAATTATATTTATGATGAAGTCTTTCATTCTTTAAAAACCCACTGGATTTGAACTATAATACATATGGTGGTTTAATATATTTAGCCACCACTGTATATATTATTTATCATTTAAGGAAAGGTTGCTTCTATCTATTCAGTTTTTCACAAGACAAGGGTTAACCGTTCAGAAAATGTTCTTAATAAAACATCTTCAGGAATCTATTCCGCCCAAAGTTCCTTTGTGCACCCATTACTTTTTACTTCAATTCTTTATCGTTGGCTTACCGCTGTATTCAAACAGATGGAATTCTCCACACAGCCTCCATTTGTGATCTCACACTCGTTTATGTCTCGACAAACCTTTAAGGAATGAATATAGATACAGATATAATTACGTATTTTGCATTGACAAAGATGACGTGAGAAAAAAGAATGTAGTTGAAGTGGTATGAAGTGCTAACCTGTTTGTTGGCGAGGGCATAGTCAAGTCCGACTCCCTGCACCTGGGGCCCTGTATAACCAGCAGGGCAATGACCACAGCGGAACCCGGGAGACGTGTTGATGCATCTCACACCCATGTGGCATGGTTTCACAGTGCACTACAACCAGAAAAACCAAGGGCTTTACAGGAGTTACATGGAGGGGAACAGGCATTTTGCGCAGATTACTTTTCTTGCCTTATGTACAGTAAAATATTCACTGTCAATCAACAGTATAGTACCGCTATGAATTTGATAGGCACACCCTGGACACGGTGCCAATCCATCGCAGGGCACACACACACTCCGGGCAATTTTGGGAATGCCAATGAGCCTAATCTGCATATCTTTAGACTGTGGGAGGAAACCCACCAAGCACAGGGAGAACATGCAAACTCCATGCATACAGAGGCAGGAATCAAATCGGGCTGGGAATCGAACCCGGACCATGGAGGTGCAAGGCGACAGTGCTAAGCACTACACCACCGTGCCGCCACTACAAATTTCTGAGAAGTCAAAATGGAAAAGCATTGGTGTTGGCTTCCTCCTGTGATGAACCCTACCTCATCAATGTCTGTGCAATAGGTGCCATTGCCCTTCATGCCTTGAGGACATGGCCCGCATCTGATACCATTAACCGTCTCAGTACAAGTCACTCCTGGGTGGCAGGGATTGGGAGAACAGGACGGTTTTCGTTCTGGAACATCTGTGTGCATGCCTGCAAGATGCCACGTTACATTTGAACACTTTTGTGTTAGAAGGAAAACATATTGTTAGAGTAAAACAATTTGAACAAAGTAATTAAATGATTCATGACATGACTTTACCCTGTTTGATTAATACAGTATGTATTAATAAAAAATATTCAAAATTTCACTCACCACAGGCCTCACACTCGATAACAGTGTTCTTCAGGAACACAATTTCCTCTATCTACATTATGAAATACAGATCAACAATGTACAGTTTTTCTGTAATGTAAGTAATCTATGCTCAGTTTAGAAATATGAATAGCACACGGATGTGATGCGATACTAAACAAAGCTTAAGATCAATCCAAGCAACCTGGATCTGTATACGCTGAAATATTTTACAACAGCTCCAAATGCTTATACAGGTTTGTTTTTACAAAGTACAAATACAATGCAGATGGTTATTAATATGTAAAAACTATTTGTCGTACATTAATGTTAATGCTTTATGGCGTAACCAACTAACCAATCAGAACACCCCCACCCTACTGTTTGAAAGAGATATGAAAGCTATGAAGTGCTGGAGGTTTACTAAAGAAAAGAAAAAGAAGGTCTGGTTTTATAAATAACAATGATGATGATGATGATGATGATGATTATATGGTGAACATTTTTACTTCTCTCTAGAATCCATCCAAGGTGTATTTCCAGTATTTCAAATAAATGTATACCTGTTGTTGAAGCAGTTGCTTAATTTCAGCCAGGGCTTGGTTTGTGCCCTTAATCTGGTTTATTATCTCATCATCTGTGGAAATAAACAAAACAAAACTAATATTGTATCAGGGCTATACCAAAAGTAATGCAAAAGTGGGCACGGCTTTTTTATTAACTGTGGTTGTTCAAATTGTAAATGTCGTGGAGGAGAGATTGTGAGGATATCGGTAGAAGGATGCTGAGGTTGGAACTGCCAGGTCTAAAGGAAGATCAAAGAGGAGATTTATGGATGCAGTGAGAGAGGCCATGAAGTTTGTTGGGGTGAGAAAAGAGGATGCAGAGGATAGAGTAAGATGGAGCAGATGATACGACCCCTGAAAGGGAATAGCCGAAAAACAAAGAAGAAGAAATTCAAATTGTAAATGTTGGCAGAGTAACTCTTCCTCTATACAAAGGTGCTATTCAGCATAGTCTCCATTAGAAGCGCTACATTTGCACCATTGTGTAAAACGTCCTACTTTTGTAATAGTTTACATTTGAATATATATTAGAAACTGCCAGACGTGAAACCTCTATATCACATATGAAAATATCGCACACTGAATAATGACCAAAACAGATCCATAAGGTCGTATACAGTATGTTGACTTTCACTCCTGTTCTAATGAGTTTTCCACCAGGCATTTGCGAGTCTCTTGTGTCAGAGCTCTCTGACAGCCGATGGCTTCTTGTTACCTGAGGATAGCCAGATCTTGCTGGAATTCAAAAGGATGGTTTATTTATCATTTCCTGGAGTCATTCTCGGTGCCTTATGTGTGTTAGAGTGTTATAAAGAGAACAAACACATAAGAATGAAGAAAAGTGATGATGACTAAATTGAATTGAATCATAAAGATAAGAAAGAGCATCAGTCAAGCATCGACTTCATCTCTGTTCCCGCTGTCTCGCGGTAGGAAGCTGATCTCAGAACAGAATATGTCAGCATATTGCTTTTCTCTAGAGATGAATGAGCCTCTTCTCTGCTGGAATGGAAATGTGTTGTTTCCATTAACTGCCTCTGAGTTTTCAACATGCATTCCGTTAAATAGTTTTGCAAAAGAACTGCTGGAAAATTCAAAATGGAAAAAAGAGTAAACCACTTGTTGTTTAAGAATAAATAATTCCAAGTGGTAAAAAATGTGGGTGTATTTTTTTTTAACAAGACAGCAATCTTAAACTACAGTTAAAATGTATTCATTTTCCGTGCAGCTTATCCTGTATAGGGCATGAAGGCTATTCCAGGGCTCTCAGGGAACATAGATGAGTACACCTTGGATGGGGTACTCGAGCTCACACCCACACCCAGTCATACATGATGGGGAATTTGGAAACAGCAATCAACCTAAAGTGCATGTCTATGGGGAAAAAACAAGGACCTGGAGGAAACCAGCCAAACACGGGAAGAACATGAAAATTCCACAAACACACACACCATATGTGACTTTTAAACCCCCAACCCTGGACGCGTGAAGCAGCATTGCCAAGTACAAGGCACCTTGCTGCCCCAACAGAAATCTGTTAAAGCAAGACTATATAACTAACAGTTTTTCCATGACCATCTTGTTTTAAAAATATGACTTGAAAAGGGCAGTATATGATATTTAGTACAATTTCAATAAACAGTTTGTTTGGTACAAAGCCAGTAAATAAGGAAAAAAAACATGGGAGAATAATATAACTAAGCAATGATCAGATGATTCATAATAAAGCCTGGAGCTAGGTGTAAATAAAAGAAAAATGGAAATTTAAAATGGAATTATGAAATAGTTTGAACATATATTATTTACAATTACGTATGTTTACATTACTATTATTTACATATTTACTGCTATAATTTTATTAACAAGTTTACATCACAATTTTCTTACCATTTACTTCTTTGTTTTTGTTTGTTTGTTTGTTTGTTTTTCTGTTTGTTTTTGGCATATTTTGACATATTGGTGAAAACCGGTGTTTTTTATTTCATCTGAAGGGTGAGCAAACAACTGTACTTCACAAACCAAGTTATGAGATAAGAAATATGATTTTAAACCAGGACTGCAACCCAAGAAATTATTAGATCTTTATTCACATAAATACTTAAGATAAACATAAAGTTAAAAAAAAAAAAAAAAAGGTTATAACCTAAAATTAAGCATCAGGACTAAGGTGATGAACTGAAAAGTTGATGTGATCATGTCTATCTAAATGTAACCCACATGTCTATGGTCCACTTATATAAAAGGAATGTGTGAATTGAAGCTACTTACCTTTTGATGCTCCTTGGCTGGACACTACACTCCTTCCTATATGAACAAATCCAGATAATAACAGAAAAAGAGAAAGAGATATTAACATCTTTGGTTTTCTCCTCTAGCAAATTCGAGCTGTTGTGTGTTTGTCTGCATGTGACTTGCTTTCAGTCCCCTCCTCTGCTTATATTCCTCTCCGCCTCTGACATCACTGAAGTCAGGAATATGCCTTACAGCGTTTATGCAGGTAAGCAATCAGTTTGTATGAAATAGCAATTCGGTTTAATTTTGGTTAATTATGTTTTGTTCCACTTTCAGCCAGATCATAAATGATGAAATTCCAACAGACGAATGATGAATTCAAATAAGCAGTTATTCTACAGTATTGGGTCTTGAGTCACGCCTCATTTCTTTATATTAAATAAAATTTAACTAAATTATGTGCATTAAAATGAAAGATATAAGATTTTTTACTGAGACAGGCTGAAAAGTGCCTAAATATGTAAATTTATTGTTTATGTAACAACCTCGGCAGCAACCTCTTTTCCCCTCTCGTCTGTTCCGACCACTCCGCATTCATCATCACCAGTATACTACTCATCGGCCTGATCATCTGTTTCTCACTGGTTCATGCCTTAATTTAGATGTTTTTTTTATGCTTGAATGATCCATAGTTCGCCGTGTGCTTAAAAAACAAAAAACATTCCCCTGAAACTTGTCAGGGACTAGACAGAAAGTGAGACTCAAAAAACGTCCTTCAGGAGGCCTGGAGAACTCTTCCTTAGGACTACATTAAAAATACAAGAAAGTCTGTCCCGTTGGAAGCAAAAACTGAACAATTGAGTTGCAGTTGCGAAGACATTTGTTTACTCGAACTCTTCAGCATCAGGATCACACATGCACTGCAACAATCAATGCTGCTGTGTTTATACTGAGTGCTTTGGTGGTCAGTGATTGCATGCGCAGATGTTTGTTTGGTTCCAGTTCATCGGCTCTTGGGGTTCTATGTTGCACCCTGACACACTTGACCAGCTTAAAGGGCATTTATCTCAACTTTCTTTTCCCAGAATGACTGTTAGAAATGGATAACATTGGATGGCAACATTTTGGGAATATCATGACATTTTGGGATATCATGACATTTAATTGGCTCTTTTTACTTGTTTCAAATGGCATCCAAAGTGTGAAGAAGAATCTTTGAATTCTCGTCTTGGTTGCTTTTGTGAAACAGATCATTATAATGACACAATTTGGCTGTAACCCAGGGCCCCCAGGCAAGACCGGGAAGTCAAATTAATCAAAAGCTACAGATAAATATTTAGGTTTTCAGTCCAGCAATTGGAATATTTTGATGCTGACTCGTCCAAGTGTAAGAATTCATTCACTTACATGTTTTGATGTGTTTCATTTGTACAGTTTGTATTTATTGTGTTATGTTTCTGGAAAGGTTGGGCTATGACCTCATACCGACTTACTTGTTGATAACAGATAGCAAGCATTGTGTTTTCTTTGTTCCTTTACTGCAGTAAAAATTTTTATTTAGACAGTATGCAGGCATTTTGGGTCAATAACATACACAAGGCGGTGAAAACCATCATGAACATGTTCTTGGTGAGCGAACCAAACGAAGAACCAACACCAGCTAAACTCCTGCATCAGTAGAACATTTTCTCTCTCTAAGAATTTATTGTGGAATATTGGAGACCTCGTTGTTCTCTTAGTGTTTGTGAACACAGTAAGAGAGAGTTTATTAAAAGTATAGAAAAACTAGAGTATGAATGATAATTACTATATCAACTTTGCATCACTGGGAGTGTGTCCTATACCCGTTTTCAGCAATAAAATATGCTTCACTGCATATAAAAACATAAATATGTTGAAAAACCTCTAGCTTATCAATAGCACACATAAACTCAGAAACAGATGATTGGAAAATAGTTTTACTTTTGAAAATGTTGTCAAATGCATTATGATAAAGATCATCCATGTACAATGCTTCTTTCCAAACCCATACAGTATGTTGATCTAAATGGGACAGTTTCACCTTTTCACTGGGCTTATAGGTCTATAACATAGTTCACCACTGACAGAAGAATGGAGCTCCACTGACAGACTGCAAGGCACATAATAAATCGAGATATCCACTATGAATGAACAGGAAAGATGAGAATGTTTGGTGAACTATTTACAGAGTCCCAACATACTATCTTTCCTTTAAAGCACCAATAAAAACATGCTTTAACCAGCGAACATTAAATTACTGTCTTCCCGATAATGACTATAAACCCAGGTATCAAAAAGTGGCCTGAGATCAGATGCTAGTTGTTTTTCTTCTTTTGCCTCATAATAATGAGCTGGCTGTCTATTCTGCTTTCTTGACTTTTCTCCTGCGAGTGCCTTCACTCAGTTCCTCCTTGGATTTAGACGGAGAGGCAGGAGCAGCGGCAGCAGCGGGGGCAGTGTGATGGTGATTATGAGCATCTTCAACAGCAAGAGGAGACCCGAACAGCAGGTGGGACACCCAGGACTCGACCAGAGTGAAGGGAGATCCGTGAGAGTGGCGAGCAGTCATGACCACCTACGAATGAAACAGCGCTCCATGTTACAGTGTTGCCTGTGAATCAACGTCTCTATTCTGTTTCTACCCGTGAAGATCATACCTTAGAAGTAGCCATGAAAAGAGTGAAGATGCAGATAAGGGTGCTCTTAGACACAGGAATCCAGTGCGCCTCCTGGAGTGTAAACAGAATGGCTCCATACAGGCTGGCTTTAGTAGGGCTGCAGATGCATCCAGAGAGGGGTTAGTAAGTTTATGCAAATTCAATGAAATGTTTGGAAAATGAACGATGCAAATGAAATAGTGCAATATTTGAAAAGATGCAACTTTTGAGCATGATACAACAGTTCCTATCATTTGTTTGTTCCCCAGTTATGATGATGTGATTATTGTTATGCATGTAATTAACTCATCTATTTATTTGAAATCTGGTTTTGCCATCATATACTTATGATTGAAACTTATTTTCTTAATTGCTGCTCCTTTTTTTTCAGTTTAACCCTAGCCTGCTCTATTTGTTTGTTTGTTATACCTTTTTAATGCTCTTTGTCTGTTAATTTTCTGCCTGTTATACAACAAATGCAATGACTAACAGTATTATCTACCAAATTAATATTCACCTTTCCTAACAATACATGGCAAAACTCATATAATTAAACAAATCTTTAAAATGTATAAGACTATATAACCTAATAATGTTGAATTCTTGATTCTAATTGGTCACTTTTTGGCTGTTTTACCTTTGCTTATACTTCACTGCTCTTCTCTTTTACACTACGCATAACTCACTGCTATCTCTGTAATACTATACAGTATATTTCATCCATATTTAATCTGTATATACTGTAGTATTTAAACATTCATATATGTACAGCACATATGTGTAGTTTGTTCAGCATGTTATTTTCTTAACATGTCTTCACCAGTGCACAACCATTGCTTGTACTATGCATAATTGGTTTGTGCATTGCATAATGACAGTGAAGTATAATCTTGACAGTATACCATTCTGCAAATATATCATGGATGGAATGGGGATGTTTATTTCATGTTTATGGACTCTTCAGCACAGGAGACTTTCTAGTTTCTCTGTTTTGGTCTCTTGCTTCAGGACAGTGAAAATGATACTCACAATGACATGTTGAGGATTTCATTGGTCTCTGGTCTCCAAACTCCACGCAACAGTTGCTCAAAATTTGACATGAGAGCTACTCCAGATCCTATAACGACATAAACAGAATGAAAAAGCGTCAGGTAAGAAGAGGTCATTTTGCCTTCGAGGCTGCCATCAGGATTAACAGCTCCCTGTGCGTGGCCTTTTACAGTTCCCCTTAACAGTAGGAGAGAACATTATACTCCCCCTAACAGCTTTGGAGGCTCACGCCTAAAAATGACATTTGATACTCAAGGACATGACTTCTTCTTGATATCAGTATCATGACAGAAGAGCACATTCACAGCGCAGTGAAATGAAGAGCTTTCTTTGGCAACAGCTGGAGCATTTATTGGCATCGGTATATTTGCTTCTTGTTTGGGCAGAGCTCATAAACTCATTTTTCCTCATTTAAAACAATCATAACCGTAATCCAGTGCAAAATAATATTTTCAGCTGTTAGGATAATTACCAGCCTTGAGGATTATATACTCAGCAAAAAAAGAAACGCCCCTTTTTCAGGACTGTGTATTTCAACAATAATGTTGTAAAAATCCAAATA
>JAQQZT010000007.1:7614382-7632421 GCA_030068275.1 Clarias platycephalus | reverse complement strand
TTTAGTTGATGTCTTATGGTGTTGACTCTTTTAGTGTTCATACAAATATTTACACATTAAGTTTACTGAAAGTAAAAGCAGTTGAAAGTCAGAGGACGTTGCTTTTTTTGCTGAGTATATATATATATAATCTTATAATCAGTATTGCTTACCCTTAACATAACCAGTGATGATCATAATGAAAAATCCATGATGATAGGCATGATGAGCATGATGGACTCCAGCGGCAATTTTGCGAGTACGGACGACTTCCTTCATGCCTACTAGCACAAGCTTAACAGGCAGGAATGCGACGCATTTGTAGAACAAGTTAAGTGGGCAGTAGAAGATGAGATACCTGTAGTATGGTTGGTAGAGAAACAGACAAATAACATTTACTTTAAAGAAAACCAGTGTCAATGAAAGTTAAACACACAGTACATGCAGACATTGCACTCTAGTCCGAATACCATTGCTCGCACTCCGCCTTTCTCACTGTTAAATTCCTATCTACAGTATCTCTACTATTCACCAACTAATACCCACACCTCTTTAGGGGAGAACTAGAGACAGCCTAGATCTCCCCCCAAAGAGGCATGGGTACTTTCTACCAAACGTCATGTATTTCATAACTCCATATCATATCTCCCAAAAGCACAGGGTCAACAGAGGGAACAACATTTTTAAAAATATAATACTCTGATGTTATTTCAGAAAATATGGGTTTTGATGTAAAAAATATATATTGTAACGTCCTATATGAGGCCCAGAGACAGGTGCTGATATGACAGACGTTATAAAGTGGATTAACTTTAAAGAGACGTGGTGTGTGGCGGATTTTAAAACAGAATCCATTCCATTTTTAAACTTTAAGTGTGATATGTAGAGTTAGACATGTTCAGTAGGTCCTGTAGTTCATTTAAACCTGAAAAGAATAGCGCACTTTTCTCTACTTTTTAGATTTCAGATGAAAGACATTACAGGAATGAGTTTTAAATAAAACAAATTCAAGCAATACTATGTGAAATATCCTGATAAAATGACCGTTCTTTGTAGATTTTTTCATCGATATTGGTATTTGTATCATGTACAATGTTGGGACAACTTTTCTAACACCCACTATTATAAAAAAAATTTTTGCTTTGACCTTGAGTACATATTATGGACCTACCCCCTCAGCAACATGCAGCTAATACATCCGGTTCTTTCCAAACAGTGCTGTAATGCTATTGTTTCAATCCCTTATTATGCTATGGTCATGATACTAAGGTTATATGTCTTAAATCTGAATCCTACTGTATTAGCTCTCAGAGCACTGTTGTGTTTAAACATCCTCCTTCTTGTCAACTTGATAGATCACCTCTCCCGTGGTGTCCTGCTACCTCATGTTTTACACATTAAGCACTTTAATGGTTTCGGCTTGGTATTATTCGAACAGCAGTCTGGGTTTTGGTGTCATTCGGGAATGTTGAGAAAATCTAAGTTGATGAGTTTGTATTAAAATTGAACAGCAGCTGGATTATTTAAACTACAGCTGTAGAATTCATGCACAGTTACAGACGTAATACAGTGTAAGAGATTGTTTAAGGAATCGTCATAATCAAAGTTTTCTTTAGACTTCAGGGCATATCAAGGCTGTGTGAAATAGCTACAGAATGTGTAGACAAGTTTATTTTACGAGCTTGAAACCTGTGTAAATTTTATGCAAATCATTCTGGCTACTGACTGCACTTGGGCTGCAGACTGTCAGACACCTGTTTACCAAACCTAGCCGAAGACACCTACCATACAGCTGAGGCCAGGAGGATATGGCTGTTATTATGGAAATAGTCGATGGGGCTGTGTCCGAGCATGATGTCTGCGAGGATGTAGCTCCCAAAGCAGTAGAGCATTGCGCAGAACCATGAGGCCACTGGGCTTCTGCGGGAGACCTCCACTGAGCCTGCAAAACAGAGACTCACATAAATCCTCACCTAGGGTCTTCCTGTGGGTTTAATGGTGAGCCACAGTGAAGCACAGTGCACTTAATCCACCTGCTTTACCAGATTTACCTGGAGTGGTGTTGGGCAGTCTGGTAAAATATAATACTGTACGTACATGAACAAAGAACATGAACAATAATGTGTCTGAATGTAGATAATGTGTCAGGCATTCTGATTGTATCGCAGCCAAAACAGGCCTTAGGAAATACAGATAAGTGTTTAATCATTAGAAATGATATCAGTGGAATAGGAAATTTAAGACTACGTCTCCGCCCTTCCAATGCAACAACGCAAACAGATCTTATGGAACAGGTGTGGCCACCAGGCATTTTGAAGGAGACGTGATCCCATCAAATGGTGACTAAAAATAAACATCAATATGCAAGAACTCATTCATGGCAACTGGAAGCCCAGCTCTGATCTTTGACCTCCTGCAAAGTGGTGGCATTTGTGCATAAGACATGTGAAAGCAGTTCTTACAATAAGCACTACATACTGTACATTTCCTTCCACAGACAAATGAATTGCAAACATATGCAAAGTACGGGTGTTACAACAAATCTCACAAGCAGTCAGTGGAAAGTTTTCATCGTAAAAATAATTTTTTTATTTGTTTTTGGAAGCTCCGGTACAGAAAAACAAGATCTAAAGCCACCTAAACCAATGTCTAAAGACGCTTCTACCACGACGTGGTTGAATTCTCTAATCTGTTTGGTTAGAATCAATTTTCAAGCACAGCACAACACTGCCGTCTGGAAGAGGCTGAAAGTCCCAGGTTTATGTTGACGCACAGTTCGTTCACAAGGATTTGCACTGAATTAACGAATCGAAAGCATTTTGATACATTGAAGCTGTTATTTATACAACGATTAGGGAAGGAGTCTCCAGTTTTAGTGCTTTGTAAAAAAAAAGGCAGAGGTAAAATATTTCTTTCAGGTTTTCAGGGTTTATGCATTTCAAACATGAAACAGCATTTCTGATCTCATATTCCATAGAATAAAAAATTTTTTAAAAAACAAGAGAGTGAGGTGGGAAAAAAAAAAATGGTGAGGAGGCGAAACATCATGACAGGAAGATGTTCGCAGGTGTTCCACAGCATTGAATGTAACCGTAAAACTAGATGCGTAGACAGAACCGAACACTATGGGGGGGGTCATTCCTGATCCATCTTTTTACTGACATTATCAGCTGTGTTGTTATCAAATGTCCACAGTATTGGCGACACATCATGCTGGTATCCTTTAACTTACAATATGAGCACTCTGTTGCCATAGAAACAGATTATATGTGTGTGTGTGTGTGTGTGTGTGTGTGTGTGTGTGTGTGTGTGTGTGTGTATATACAGTAGGTTACATTTAAACAGGGGCAAAGCTGTGAACTCTTTCTCTCATGCAGTTGTCTATTTAGGGCAGGTCTATTTATTCCAGCTCTGGTATGAGTGGAGCATCTATCAGATTTCGAGCAGGGGGTTGTCAGAATGGCTTTGAACACTCATTAAAAAGAGTAAAATGTAGCGAAAATCTAATAATAATAATAATAATAATAACACAGGCAGCGCGAATAAGGCGCACATTGCGCAATTGAAGTGACGTTATAGCGCTGATCATTTGGCCATTAAGCGCGGGATAAAATCAAATAATAAAAAAAAAATAATAAGAAGAAATCAGTCGCACTTACCTGGCTCATACTTGAGGTAGAGGATGGACACGATGTAATAGGCCAGATCAAAGACAGGAAACATGGCCATTTTGGAGAAATATTGGGCCAATTCGCCCAGATTGAGGGCGTCCAGGACCTCCATGGTTTCGGCGATGGAGCTGGTGACAGTGACAGTGTTAACACATGTACAGACAGCTGGCTAAAAGCCCGTGCACGGCGCGCCCGCGCAAAGCCTCTGACAGTCAAAGAGGTCTGGACACATATCGCCTCCTATTAATATACCGCAGCACATCGGCACCCCCAGCTTCTCTCTAATCTCCAGGATGGCACGGAGCGGCAGACCTGCGATCACACACACACACACACACACACACACTGCGGGGTTATACTGCCTCTTATAGGTGGCACAGTTAAACTGTAGGCTGTCCTGCATGGATAAAATAACAAAGCAAACCTGTCTAACAGGAATACACTCATCTCAAGTTCACCTCCAGCAGGATGTTGGAATAGTTTCAGGCACAGGTTATTGTCACACCTGCGCCAACAGATACACAGTTTAATGGCAGTTGAGCTCGACCCTGCAGGTGGAGGGGTGATCAGTGGACCTAGGTTACTGTATATTGCCTCACTCACTCACTCACTCATCATCTATACCGCCTTATCCTGTATAACGGGTGGGGGGGTGGGGGGACCTGGAGCATATGCCAGGAGACTTTAGGCACGAGGCGGGGTACACTCTGGACAGGGTGCCAATCCATCACAGGGCACACACACATGTACTGTACACACTCAACCACTACGGGCAATTTGGGAACGCCGATTAGCCTAATCTGCATGTCTGTGGACCGTGAGAGGAAACCGGAGTACCCGGAGGAAACCCACCAAGCACGGGGAGAACATGCCAACTCCATGCACACAGAGACAGGAATCGAGCCTGACCAGGAATCGAACCTAGACCCTGGAGGTGCAAGGCGACAGTGCTAACCACTACACCACCGTATCGCCCTAATTTGCTGACTATCTAAGACGAACCAAATTGACACCATAAATTAACAAAAACTATTCATATATAAGGGTCGCTGGGGACCTGGAGCCTATCCCAGGAGGCTTAGGGCACACGGCAGGGTTCAACCTGGACGGGGAGCCAATCCATCGCAGGGCATACACTCACTCACACACTCATTCACACACTATGGGCAATTTGGGAACGCCGATTAGCCACCGATTAGCCTAATCTGCATGTCTTTGGACTGTGGGGGGAAACCGGAGTACCCGGAGGAAACCCACCAAGCACGTTGGGAACATGCAAACTCAAACCTGCGAACCTGGCCGGATGCAGGGCGACAGTGTTATCCACTACACCACACTACACATACATACAGTACATACATACATACAGTAAACACATACATACATGCATTCATACATGCTGTGGAATTAAACACTTTATTTCCAAAACATCCTCTACGTGATTGCCATTTCTTTATCTCTCCTGCTCTTGATGAACTGGTGCTATGCATGTAAAGATACTGTAAATGTGTTCCTTTAAATCAGAAGAATGATTTCAGCACAGTTATTCATTTTGTCAAAGCTGTTCGTAAAGGCTATCTGGAAATTGCCACTTCAGGGAAAACGGGTAACTTTTTGATCACTCACATAATCTAAACATACTGTCAGTACTGTAGAGAGATAGCTACAGTGGCTATGGAAAACAACATAAAAATAAAAGTTTATGAAAGCCTCTTTACTAGAGGTGATGTTCTAGGCAAAGAAATGCCATGTGCTTAGGTGTTGACCAGTCACATGTTGATGAAACACTGCTGCAGAAAAGTGCCTGTGAGATTGCAAACTTGTACAGTATGTAAACCTGTATGTAAACTTATATCCACTGCAATATCGACCATCACTGATATGAATAAGGTAAAAGAGAATAGTGTTGGGGAAGACATGTAGCCAAAACACCACATTGGAACCATGTTTGCTGCTACTGTATAACAGGCCCCGCCCCTGGGGGCGGGGCATATCTACTTTAGAGACAATTTAATCGGATGAATACAAATCTAGTACAGACTGATTGATCGAAAAAAGTAACCCGTTTTCCCTGAAGTGACAATTTCCAGGAACAAATGAAAGGAACAGCTTTGACAAAATGCATGAATGTACTGGCAACAATCGTCTGATTTAAAGCAACAGCACCTTTACGTGCATAGCACCAGTTTATCAGAGAGAGAGAGAGATAGAAATGGTAATCATGTAGAGGATGTTCTAGAAATAAAGTGTTTAATCAATTCTGCTTGGAGCATGTACAGTATGGAGAATGTGAAGACATCCTGCATTAACTAAACAGAAAAATGACTTTAAACTATTTCTGTTTATATATTTTTTTCTTGGTATATTATCATATTTACTAAGGGATGGTTGAAAGAAATCTCTATAAAGTCTATTTTAATTCTGTGATGCTGCCTGTGGTTAATGTTCCCCCAATAAGGAATATTTACAGGCTTAGGGCAAACCACATTCTTCACACTCAGTCAAATTCTGTAAAGATAAGAGTAAGGATAATTCAAGACTAACCTTAAAATAAGTCCTTGAGAATGTAGCTCACAGGATCGTCTATGCCACACTCCAAAGAATAAGCCTCTGAGACACAGCTGTTGCAATGGGAGGCAGTCCGTTTCTTCATTTTATATGCATGCAGTTACAACTTTAGCAAAATAAAGCACTATACGATAGACGTGAATAGCTAAGCAAAAATAAGTTCTAATGAAAATAAATGAGTACAAGGAAGCACATATCCAAAAACTTCTAATCTAAGAACCGAATTAAGGTACATCAGAGCTCCTTATATACCCTGGCTCTGTGATTTACAGTACGTTCTAACCTGTGCTAAAAATGAACATACACACATGACAGACTTTGGGTTCCTGTTGTCTTTAAGATTACAACCATAAAAGAAAAAATAACATAGAAATAGCAATCATCTATTGACGGACAGGCGCTAATGATATGTACGACCTGTTTATGTTACAGATTCTTCAGAGTTGTGGGAAGTATGTACCAGACAACTCACAGTACATCCAAAGTGCTATCTACGTCACTAACTGTCAGTCTCAGTTCCTGTATGTGCTTGATCATAAACTTTGTTTTTTATCTCTCAGATAGCTTTTGCAAGAGTCTTAAGATGTTTCTTGAGACTTCTTCTTTCCCTCCATGCTGCCTTCTTTCTAGCATGCATCTCAGCAATATGTTCAGCATGGGACATTATTTCTCAATTCATAACATGATCCACATGATCTTGGCATATGGACAGATTTTCTATGTATGGGTACAGGTAATTCTTGAGAGATGGCGGGAAAATACAACTCAATCTTAATAACTTGCTCTGTCACTCAAAGAGATTGAGTAAAATCATCAATCAGCCAGATTTGAGCCTCATTGGTGTTGGGATCAATCACCCTGTATAGTTTCCCCTTAAAGACCAGCTTAACCAGGTTAATACCTTTTAACCAGTGTGGCGCTCGCCTTTGAGTTGCTCTAATTTTCTCTGGTTTCAATTTCAATTTTGTTTCACTATCTTGGTAAAAGAATAACCTAGTGAAAGAGTGGCATGGGTCTTGGTGCAGATTTAGGTACTTTATCTCTCCATTGTGTTCCACTAAAGCAATTGCCTCGAACAAAAGACATACAGTTTGGGTGCACAAATGCATAACATATGTCTTCTCAAGCCTCTACCCAGATAGGCTATTCTTAACGTGCCTAGCCTTTCTCCCCAAATAGGTTGCCATAGCTCTAATATCTCAATCTCTAATGGTTCTTTCTTAGCAAACCAATTGAGAATTTAACTTTTCAGCTCGGTATCACCTTATTTGGATTTGGGTGGAAGCAAGCGTGACAGTGATCTCTCCGCCATCTCTCATTACATAAGTTGTCATGTACAGAAAACATTTCAGACAAATATCAATATTTGTTCTAAAGGTTCAACTCTTCGTCCACGTAATGTTTTTGCACATACACAACAACATTTTTATCATACAGTTTTATCTCTTACAGCACTATTCAAAATCTGGTTTCTGTGATAAAAATTAATGTATCTAAGTCTGGAATACAATGATTCTTATTTCTTGTACAATTTGACATATTATATCAAGACATGCATAATCTGTCATGAGAAATAAGATACCTAAGAAATCACATCTCTGAGCATCACATACTTCTCCTATATTTGTACATATTCCAAATAAGATACCATTAAGACCAATGAGACAATTAAGATAGGTTTTTGAGAAAGTTTTTGCCATATGATACATATGTAATGCAATCTAGTACAACTACTAGATTGCATCACATATGGGTAATTAAGGCTAATTAAAAAGAAAAAAAAATCTATTTAATGTATGCATTTCTCTAAATTACATACTTGCAAATATATATCCAAACAAATCATCATATATAATGTGTAAATTTCAACATAAAACATGTGCTATTTTTTCCCGTGTTTTAATTAGCCAGTTCCATCCCTTACATGCAAATAATAAGAGTTAATATAGGCAGAGTAACCTCTCTCTTTACCCACATTATTTGAATGGAAGTGGAAAAAAAAAAAAGAACAATTTGGTAGCCAGGATTTCTCTTCATTGATTTCAAAATCATCTACTGTATATTATGCATAAAGTGAGTAGAAGAAGACACTCACCGTCTCGTTGATCTCTGACTCTTCCCTTTCCTTTAGTATGTATCCATGTCATTTATCTCACTGCTTTAGTTAGTCTGATTAGAGATCATCGCTAAAGCTTTTGGATCCTGGCTACAATGCAATTGGCATGTTGTTCCTAATCTTGTCATCTGAGCATCTCTCTATATCAGTTAATTGAGTGTGTCTTCAGCTATTAGATCTGTGTTTATGGTCTGGCGAGGTTGCCTAGTGACTGGCTGTCCTTGACCTTTTCTTACACTTACTTGACCCCAGAAGCTTTTTAACACATTTCTATCTCTAAACAGTCTATATTTCCTGTGTACCCTCAAACACCCTTACATGTTTGCACAAATTTGCAGAAGTTGCTATGCGATGTAGCCATGACGTTGTCGTAGCCCTTAACAAATAGCTCTCCCACATTTATGAATGTATTTGTCAATTGGCCCCATCCTCCTATACTTTTTCATCATATTTGCTCCTTTTGATATGGTACCAAGTTTTCTCTAGGTGTTCATGTACATCCATTAAACACAATCCCTATTGGGTATACTAAGGTGTCATTTTTTACTATCTTTATTACTATATCTCTCATTACATTAATTACAAGAGCTAATATTTGAATCAGGCTCTGTGGCTATGTGATGTCAAATTGTCTCTCCACTCTTCGTCCTAGACTTGTTAAAAAGTGAGGATTGATTCCCTTTTTCGTGACTTTTTTTTATACCATAAAGTAATATTTATCTATTCATCTGTAAGGCCTGATTGGTGTTTTCTTGTTTCTTTAGAGCTTTTCTTATTTTGCACAAATCTGTGTGACCCATACTTGAGATGCATTAACTGTGCAGACCTAATATTTATATATTTTGTTTAAATGGGCTTTTAAGCCATGTGTTTTTACTGTCTGCCATTTGGTAGCAGTAAGAAAAAAGGGAACAACTTATTATAACATTTAACATAATGGAAACTTTCCTGAAAATACATAATCAATTTAAGACTTTCATTTGGTGTACAGTATATGGTCAAACCTATTTACAAATTTTTTTTTTTTATTGTAACCTATAGGATTAGTGTAATTACAGCCATTGGCAAAGCAACCTTCATCACAGGGTTTCAATGACATCCTCTGTGCCATGGGTGTTGGATGATGTACTGTAGGCATATACTTTAGTCTTAGTCATAATTTTTGCCCACAATAATTGCTTGGCTTTATTACTGTTTTTTTCCTAAATAAATGATAATGATAATAATAATCCATCCATCCAATAAAAAGCATAATTAACAAATATCCTACTGTGGCAGGCAGACACATTCCGGTTTTGTCTGATCATTTTAATGTGTCTCATTTTGTTAAGTTATTTTAACTAGTCGTCTGATAAGTATGTAACATTCTGGGTTTCTTCTTGTTAATCTGAAAAATAAGAACAGAACATTTTGCTCATCTACAGTACATTCGGCCCACTGGGCCTTTACATCTCCTAATAAGACACTTTACTGTTTTTCTTCCTCCTTTTCTCTTTAATTGAATTAGTTCTCTTGTCATATTTTATTGCCCACTCAATGAGCTGTATAGCTGATGTATCGGATCCCATCCTTAACACTGCATTCAATCCTGGGACGAGCTGAATCTCACAACAATGTTGCAATCTCTGGATAATCTCCCATGTAGTATAACGCTCACTCATTTCCACGAATAGAGTAAACAACATACCTGATGTTTCAACGGAGGTTTTAAACTGAGCATGTTGCTGTTTTCTATCCGTGTGCAAATGAACACTCTGATATACATCTAGTACTTTAAGTGACACTTTATTTCCCAAATGGCCATTTACTACTTGTTGTATAATTGCCTTACTAGCTCCCATCAGTTTTCCTTGATTTAAAACGCATAGAGCCTTTTCGAGGGGCGTGTGTTTCGAATCATGCTTAATGCTGTTTAAAACCTGAAATGCATGAATGTTAATTAAAGCTTGCAGTAGCTTTTTCTCACAATTGCACCTATGGCACTTAGGTTTTTCCACCCTGATAGAGGGTAAAATGAGTGCTTTTGGAAGTGAGGATGAATCATGAGGTTCATCCTCTGCAGATGAGGTTTCTTGTGGTTTACTGCTATAGCGTGCCTTAGAGAGAGACTCACTTACTTTAGGGGATCTGCCATGAGGTGGTCCCCATTCATCCTCGGTGCTAGTATCACTGTCATCAAGATCATCTGGTTCTTCTGAGGGACCTGATGCTCTCTCAGAAGAACTCCCTGAAATCTTACTGTCCTCCTCATCAATAGCGAATCTCACCCGTGATCTAACTGCACATGATTTCTTTTTAACGGCCTGTGGTGATGGTTTAGGGGGATCTAGTCTGCGCCTAGGTGGGGCTCCATCAAGATCATAAAATGTGTCTCTGATTCTTTGCACTGGATTATGGTCACAGTATGTGACACCTTTAACATGACGTGCAGCTAAATGCCTGCCAGCTGCCTTCATCATGACCTGTTGGTTTTTAGCTGGACGAGTGAGATCAGGTCTGAGATCCATTACTTCTTCTACAGTCTCATGCCCTGCTAATTGCACAATGCCTTCAAGATTTCTATCTGGATAAAGAGGCTGTCGTAACAGGTCCTCTCGGAAACCTCCTGCTTGGGAACTGATTGGGAATTTCCTAATTGGAAATTCATTCCTATGTTTAAAAGTAGGATGTTTTATCTCTACTCTAGTATCATTCCCTCTTTTATGACAAGGAACTGGATTTATTGGCGATTTCAGACTTTCTTTGGGTTGAAATTCACATTTAGGATAAAAGGTTTCTTTGGTTTGCCTCCATAAGCTATACGTATGTGGTAGAAAGATGGGTAAACTCTTTTGAGAGCTCTACAATTTCTCCCTCTTCTAGGCCACTCTCACCTTGAGTGCCCTTTCTGCTTTTTCTAGTATACAATGGGATTTCATCTTCACCCATTTCTGTATTTGCAATCTGGGCATTGTAAATTTTTACCCGAAGGTAATTCTACACCTTCAGGGGTTTGAAATTCTACCTCTGTCCAAGCTACAGGAACAGGGTTTGGAACTGGCCTGCTATTGAGGAATACTTTAAACTTAGTCCCGGGTAGGTACTGATTTATTAAAGTGGTTAGAAGCAGTCTGCCCCCTGCTTGCACTGTACTATACTCATTTTCCCCAATAATTTGGGTAGCTCCTTTTCCCATAACCCAAAGATGTTGCATGTTCTCAGGTATTGTGTGTGGTGATTCAAAGGCATGGATAACTACTGATCCTGCCTTTCTTGCATGTTCAGCCATGTTTGCTCCAGTACACATGAACTCACCTTTCTCTAAAGGCATCCCCTGTGTGCTGCTACCCACTTACTTTATTTTCCTTTAGTAGGTCTGTTTCTCTCAGTCTAGTTTCAGATACTTTGAGTTCATAGATTAAACCTGAAAGCTCTTTGAAAACTGAGCGGTGCAATGGGATGGCAGTTTGATTGCTATCTAACATGCCTATTGCCAATTGACTTACATCATTGGCACCTATGCGCTATGCCTGAATTCTCCACCATGTAATGCTGCCTGTGAGAAATGTTTCCCCCAGTGAGGAATATTTACCAGCTTAGGACAAACCACACTCTGTGTGGTGACTTACCTTAGAATACGTCCTTGAGAATGTAGCTCCCAGGATCGTAAACCCCATACTCCCACAAGAATACCTGGGGCACTAGCCTTGCAATGGGAGCCAGTCCTTTTCTTCACTTTATGTCCAAGCAGGTACAACTTAAGCAAAGTGAAGCAATGTAAAATAGACATGAATAACTAAGCAAAAATGTTTTTTATAGAAAATAAATGAGTACAAGGACCAGGATACCTAAAAACTCCTAATCTAAGAACAAATTCTAAGTACATCAGAGCACTTCCCCTTATATACCCTAGCTCTGTGATGGGCGTTCTTACAACGGTTCCTTTTCAGCTTCCTCTTTATTTTAACCTTTTTACAGACATGTCGTTACTTTGCTTAAAATGAATACACAGTACACACATGTCAGAGTTTGGGTTTTGTTATGCATCATGCTAATGTTTTGCGTTATCATACATGTAAGTCTCAGCTCACGCTAGGTGAAGTAATATCCCAAGCTATGCATCTTGCTACAGTAAGATAGATGCTAGAAGAATGGCAGGTTGAAAGATGAAGAAAAGTTTTAAGGAGCTCCCTAAGCACCAAGAGCAGCCCTCCACATCCTGTAACTGCAGAAACTGAAGTTTTTTTTTTTTCATCAAGTACGTGCAGCAACTCAGGCAGAGATAAGTGGTAATGTCATTAGCACCTTGGATGTACTGTGAGTTGTCTGGTACATGGCTACTCACGAATGCTGTGTCTATGTTAATCGTCTGGAGTAGAAAGCATATCTCTGCAAATAAGTTATGACCTATACTTTTACCAGATGAAAAAAAAAAACATTTACTAAATACAATTTATGTCCTTTAATGTAGTGTCCATAACTTTTTTAATTTCAATGATCTTAATTATCATTCAGGTGAAACTTGGCCAATTTAGTTTTCATATGAAAAGACATAAAACTGAAAAAGTGCATTATCCCCCCCCCCTTTAAATTAATTAATTTATCCCCCCCCCCTCCCCCTAACTCTAGAAGCATTGCATTTGTTTGTTTTCATAATTGAATTTCCAATAAAAAGTTATTAACAAAAAAAAAAGTGCATTATTCTAAAATGCAAAATTGTTAAGATATTGCAACATGAATTTGACATGGTTATGGACACGACAGATATTTCTTTTTTGAAGATTTTACCCAAAAATAATTTAAGCAACAATTTTTACAGGTCATATGCTTCTAGAAGCTTACACCAATTTTAATATCAATACCTAAGAAGAAATATTAATAATTAGCATTTAAATTATTATTGTAAGCAAGACAGTGACCGTGAAAATTTACATTTTGGGGGCACATATAAAACAATCTCTCCAAATGGCTGGGGAAGCAAGATTAATCATTTCCATGTTGCATAAACTACAAAAGTTTCTTTGGCACACACATTTTCTGTATTATATGTATAACATAAAAAAGTTTAATCAGCACCAATACTGTACTTTGGCCACAAATTTAGGGTAAAGCTGGAATTGAAGTATTGTAAGAACATGAGTCACAGACCCAGGGTATAAAAGGAGTTCTGATGTACTTCGATTTATTTCTTTACTCATTTTACTTTCCTTAGAACCTTTTCGCTTAGTTGTCCATGTCTATTGCACATTACTTTAATTTGCTTAAGTTGTAATTGCTTGCATATTAAATCAATGAAATGACTACCTCCCATTGTAAGGCTAGTGCCCCAAGTGCTGTATCCCAGTAGTGATTCTATGGAGATTGGGAAAGACTTATTCTTGTCTTGAATTATCCTCATTCAATAATTTACAGAATCTGCACCAAAAGTGGTTTGCCCTAAGTCCCTAGATATTCCTTATTGGTTGTTGTTGGGGTCGCTCCATCAGTCCTGGGTCATGCCAAGAGGAAAGCATTCTGAGATCATTCAAGTTTGGGGTTGCTTTTCAGTCAAATGAGTTGTCGCAATCACAATTTTGCTTAAGAACACAGCCATGAATAAAGAATCGTACAAAACTATTTCCAAAAGGGCTTCACCCAACCATCCAAGAACAGTTTGAAAGCCTTGTCCAGCATGATGGAGATCCTTGGCAAATGTGATAACTAAGTGGATCGAGGAACAAAACATCGTATTTTGGGGTGTATGGCCAGGAAACTCCCCAGACTTTAATCCCATTGAGAACTTGTGATCAATCCTCAGAGGAAGGGTGGACAAAAAAAAAACGACAGATTAAAATTTTAATTCAAATTTTATTTGACACATACAGAGTCATACAGCAGTGAATGCAGTGAAATTCTAACAAACTCCAAGCATTGATTATGCAAGAATGGGCTGCCATCAATCAGGGTGTGGCCCGGAATTTGATTGACAGCATGCCAGAGCGAATTGCAAAGGTCTTGAAAAAGAGGACTGCAACCCTGCAAATATTGACTCTTTGCATAAACTTAATGTAATTGTCAATAGAAGCCTTTGACACTTCTTGTGTTCAATTCTTGTAATTAAACTTCAGTATACCATAGTAACATCCGACAAAAATATAAATTAAAAACTTTGTGAAAATTTATATTTGTGTCATTCTCAAAACTTTTAGCCACGTCTGCAGTAGCGTCAGGTTGTATAATCAAATCAGTCCTCACCAGCAGATGGCGATAGCGAGTTTGCCGTCAACGTGCACCATTTTAATAGTGCCAGAAGAAGAGGAGGAGGCTATAAGCTGACAAGATGATCGGCGATCTGTTAATTTTCTGGTAAAATATAACAAAATCCTTATTCACATTTATCTGTCAGTCATTTCGAGTTTTCACGCAGAATTTCAGCTTTGTTAAGATTGATGATGTAATCGCAGACAGTTTGCTGTAAATTAGCTAGAGAGCTCAGCGATGATGTTGTTGTTGATCAGACTTTCCACGTCACGCCTCTGATTTGTTGCTTTTCAGCACTTTGTTAATGAACGCCGGCGCTGTTTTGAACTTTAAACTGTAAGTATGCCTGATAGAATGGGGATTGGACCCAGTGTGGAACGTTTACTTTATGTTTCAGTGAGCAAAGCGTTCATATTGTCGTGTGTATGTGTGTGTGTAATAGGAAAAGGAAAGAGTCGCAGTCGCACGGATTCGGTGATGATCCAGGCCGAGCCACTACAGGTACCGCTGTAACTACAGCCGTATTATATAAGTGCTGACATTTGAGTGTGCGTGAGCTGTAACACGCCCCGCTGATCTACCTGTTCGTTCTCAGGTGATAACATCCGGGAGTTTTTACTGAGTCTGCGCTACTTCCGCATTTTTATAGCGCTGTGGAACATCTTCATCATGTTCTGCATGATCCTGTAAGTATTTCACAGAGGAGAAATCGAAATAAGTAGATCAGATAAAGATTAAGTTTTGTCCTAAAGCGACTCCAGTGCGTTAAAATTCACTTATACCACATCAGCACTGTTATTTCAGCTGTGAAAATATCAACTAACCCCAATAAAAAGCTTCAGTTTAGCTTTTCTAATTAATATATATATTGGTGTTTGTTTACATTGAGCAAGTATCTTATTAGTAGATTATTTTAAAGTAGATTATTAAATCCGTTCATAACATCGCGTTTACTCAATATTTTCATTCCCCTGATGATGCAGACTAAATTTCGGGCAGATATGTAAATTAAGACGAGTTAAGACACGCCCACAGTTTGACGCATGCGCAGTACGCTGTTAAAACTTGTTTATAATCTGGCACAAAACTACTAGTGACGGGAAATTTTAATCATTTAAGTGACTCGGTTCTTTGAATCTCGTTCATCAAAATGAACGAATCTTTTTTTGAGTCATTTAGTTCATTTCGTTCTTTTGACCAGAAATAAAATAAAATGTTACATTTTCAATAAACAGACCCCCAACACGTCTACATACACAAATTTTGGCTATAGTTCCAGTAATGAAAATATTACAATGCAGCTAAGGACATATTATAAACAGAATGAGCAGCTCACCATCATATCTTTTAATCCGAGTCGTTCGTTCTTTTGAATCTTTTGCACTTCATAGCGTCTATGGGAGTCACGTGACAAAAGAACGAACAACTCAGGACCTGAAGACTCATTGAGGTGACTCGTTCAATTCTGTTTCCTCTACATAACTTACGGAGGTTTCGCGATGATTTGCGCATGCGCGCCCAGTAGAAAATGAACGAATCACTCTCCAAGACTACTCGTTCTTCTGAGTCACGTTAAAGATTTGTTCAAAAAGAACGAGTCGTTCATGAACGACCCATCACTACTCATAACATCACTTCTACCCAACATTTTGATTTTCTTTTTTGTATGGCACAGGTTTAACTCCATGTAAACACCAAAATACTGCCAAAGTTTCATAAAATTCTGTCAAACCGGTTTTGCGTGAAGTTGCGACAAAATCTGACTGGACAGACCTACATAAAGACAGAACATTTTCTGAGACTACAATATATGAAACATAAATATGTATAAAGAGCGAGGTCTGACCAATGTACCGACAAAACCTTTCTATTATTTATATAGATATCAGATACTGTATTAAATGATAAATTAACCGGTAATAATTGTTTTATCACGTGTGTGTGTGTGTGTGTTCCCATTTTATTCTCAGGTTATTCGGATCCTAACTCAGTCCCTGTTCCCAGCCTGGACACACTAACATGAAGGACAATCCTCAACACTTTTCTTTTTCTCTAGTGGGATGTTCAACTCTGGCTTAGCCCTCTCAAGCAGGAAATTTCTCATTCGTTTCCTCTACTGTATCCACTAAGCCACTGTCTCATGGGTCAACTAAAGGTTAATTTAAAAGACTTAAAGATGTGTGTTGAACATGCTGTCTTTATTCATGTCAGACTGACGCATTGCCTAAATTCGCATGTCAGTTGATGTGCTTGTGATCGTCAGCGTTTTGTGAACATCAGCTCATGCATTGTGGATCTGATAACAGAGCAGCGTCCTGAATTTAATCATCTGTTTTTCTCAACAAAAAAAAACAAATCTGTTATAGGAAAATTAAACAGTCAATGTTATTTTGATTCTTTTATTAAATGAGAAACCATTTTAAAACGAATTATTAAATGAGATCACATTGTTTAAATGTTTAAAGAACAGCTGTTGGTTTTAGTCAGTTTCGATGCAAAAGTCTAAACTGATTTTATTTTTCTTGGCACTGAGCTTCTATTAAAAGTGACTTGCATTACCTTGGCATTATCTGATCATTTTAGGAAAATGGAGGAATCTGTTACAAAGATATCAGCAAGAATAAAAGGGTTATTTTACAGGACTTTAGTCCTGCAATGTTTTACGTTTTGGAGACGTTGCCGCTGACAAAAAGACATGAAGCAGAGCTTTAGGTGGCAGAGCCAAAAATGCTCCGATTTGCTTTGTTAGTGATAAGATTGGACAGGATTAGAAATGAGTATATTAGAGGGGACAGTGCAGGTAGGATGGTTTGGGGACAAAGTTAGAGAGGACAGATTAAGATGGTTTGGACATGTTCAGAGGAGGGATGAGGAAATCAGGAAAAATATGTTGGAGATGGAGCTGGCAGGCAGGAGAAGAGGAAGGCCCAAGAGGAAGAGGTTTATGGATGTGGTGAGGGAGGAGATGAAGGAGAAGTGAGACTTGGAAATGGAGTTGCCAGGCAGGAGGAGAAGAAGAAGGCCCAAGAAGAGGTTGAAATGGCATACTATAGGTATAGAGTTAGATGGAGACAAATGGTCTCCTGTAGGGTAATGAAACTGGTCATGGTGATCTGTGTGTGTGTGCACAGAGGTTTTAAACCAAACGTGTTTCATTTTCAAGTAATTATAGTACCTATAGTAATTGTCGAAGACAGCATTGAAATGTATTCATTTGTCTTATCAGTAACTGCTTTATCCTAGTCAAGGCCTTGATCTTATTCTGGCTATTATTATCTAGGCTAGGCACATGGTGGGAATGCACCCTGCATGGGACAGTGCATTACAGGACTCCATGCACATATGCACTCACTTCCAATATTTTGAAATCTTTTTTTAATGTATATTTACACCAACATCCATAACATGAACATTCATTCATTTTCTATACCGCTTTATCCTATATTCAGGGTCGCGGGGGACCTGGAGCCTATCCCAGGAGACTTC
>JAQQZT010000007.1:7573294-7585240 GCA_030068275.1 Clarias platycephalus | reverse complement strand
AGTCTCCAGATCTCAACCCCATAGAAAATCTTTGGAGGGAGTTGAAAGTCCGTGTTGCCCAGCGACAGCCCCAAAACGTCAACAGGAATGGACCAAAACACCAGCAACAGTGTGTGAAAACCTTGTGAAGACTTTGCCAATAAAGGGTATATAACAAAGTATTGAGATGCAATTTTGTTATTGACCAAATACTTATTTTCCACCATAATTTGCAAATAAATTTTTTTCTTATTTTGTCTCTCATAGTTGAGGTACTGTATACCTATGATGTAAATTACAGGCCTCTCTCATCTTCGTTCATCATTGAACATTCAACATTACAACGCCAATAGGTAACAGAAATGGTGACCATCTTAGACGTTTTTCTGTGAATAGCCTTCATAGCAAATACAAAGTTGTGTGCTTTCCTACGAAGGCGATGGATTAAATTGGCTGTGCAGGAGCAAATAAAAGATTACACTTTACAGTCTTATCCTAAATCATTATTATGCTTTACACTCAAGTAACCGAATACCCTAAAGCAGTGTTTTCCTATGATGTAACATTCGCCAAAATAAAGCTGACGACAAGCGACTCGGTTTGGCCGCCTTTAGCTTTGTGGTGGTGAAAATTATTCCTCATGCTCTCACATTTATTCTTTTACAATTTGAGTCCTGGAATATGCCGGTGCCATCAGGGAAGGAAAAAAAAATCCATTAATGGTATAACCTGGTCATTCAGTACATTCAGGTCGTCAGCTGACTTCATTTAATTGCCACATAACCTTGTTGAGTCTAGACCTGACCACCTGAAGCAACCGCAGATCATAACAGTTGTACAGTGGCCGCTATGTATCGCTTCATGGGCTTCCCTGCTTACTCCGATGCACCTGTCGCTTTGGGATAGGGTCAATCTGGACTCATCAGACCACATGACCTTTTTCTATCGCTCTAAAGTCCAATCTATATGCTCTCTAGCAAATGTCACCCTAGACTTTTTTAGTCTCTATAGCCACACAGACACGTGGTTTCCTTATAGCCAACAGCTGTTTCCCAATCATTTGAATTCATGTCGCACTGTGAGTATGGAAATGCTCTTACTTTCCCTAATACGCATAGCTGTGATTTCTATTATCTATTTTTTGCAATGCAAATTCATCAAACATTTAAGTCATCTTCACTTAAAAATGTTCATGTTCTCGATGCAGGTCAATAATTTCACCCTTCTGAAACTTTTGACTTTTGTAAACCACGCCTCATATTTTTGAGCGCACATCAACTGGTCCTCCATGTAGTCAAATTTTCATTATAGTCTAAATTCTGACACAGCAGGAAGGGTTAAAATTAGTTTGCCAACATAGGAAAAAAGGAAGAACGTCAGCACTTAATTCCGTGTTAAAACAATGTGGGTAATTTGTTTCACAATTACTGTTTAACCTGACGCAACCCTGGTTATTCAGTCAAACATAGTGCACATCTGTTCATTTCTGTCAGCTTTTCTGTTTTTGTGGCCTGTAAAAGACACCTGTCGTTCATTGTTGCTTATTTAGTTAATGCACGAAAAGGAAAGTGTTTTTGGATTGCCGGGCATAAGAATGTATATCGAAAGACACTGTAAAGTAGGAAAAAAGGCCTTTACCATATCCTTTGTCTCTTTTCTTACAAAGCATCTCTGTAGCAAGGCATGCTGCTGATTGGTTTATCGCTAACTCCCACTACTATGGCAAGTGTTGCAGAAGATGCGTGCAATACTGTAGTTGTAAAGGTGTGTGGTTGGAGGCACTTCCTGTTCTTCGCTTATTGTTCAGAACCCACTTTCAACTCTTTTATCAGCACAAGAGAATGAAAACACACAAATGACATCTGAAATCTCCCACTTAAAACTTCAATGATTGGTTTCATTTATTATGTATTTTGATCTGGAAAAGTCCCTGTGTGTTTTTGTCTTGAATTCAGGGAAGAGAAACCGTCATCACCCACACTTTGTATAATAAGTTTAGATTCTCCTGATATGCGAAAAATAAAAACTAAATGAATTTTATATATATATACTTCATTGTCATTGTAGTGGTACAACGAAATCTGTTTGGTAGCTCTTAGAGAACATCAGCAATAAGAAATGGTAGAATAAGCAAAAGAATAAACAAGGTAATTGCACTAAAATATAATAATACATTTATAAATATATATTCCATTATATACAATGCAATGTATGTGAAGTAGGACCTGGAACTTGGTGCAAACAGTAGAGTGCAAACATGATTATATAAATGGATATATACGATTATTTATACTATATATACCTACGTATAGTAATTGATTTTAATTTTTTTCTACAAAGTTAAACAATCCTGAAGGTATCCAAAACATGCAATAATCTCCTTTGATTATCCAGAGGAGATGGAGATGCGTCTGCTACTTATGCTCTGTAAAGGCTTCATAATGATTTTGTAACTTGAAATGAACCTGTCCTCTGCAGGAAAGGTAATTTGTGCTTTTTCTTTCTTAAGAGCCAGTTTTATCATGGTGCTTGTGAGGTTTTGCAAATACACTTAACAATAGTGTTCTTTCATGAGCTATTACAGGACAAGTGACCTTTCTGTTTTAAAATAACCACTGACGGTTGTTGTAGTTGTTGCTATTGTTACTACATGTTAAGTGAAATATTTCAAGCCTTTTTTGTTTTCATTTCAAAGATTACGTCTTCCAACTTACTGTATGACCTCATGGAAATAAAAAAGCCAGTACTTTAAAATAATATAATGTTTCTTAAGATTAGTCAAAAAGGGATTTATAATATAGACATGTCAAACTTCTGTATTTATGCACTCAGTAGTTGGTCGGGTCTCCATTAGCACAAAGTACACATGGCGTGGAGGCGATCAGTCTGTGGCACTGTTGAGGTGTTATTGAAAGCAGGTTGCTTTTTAATAACAGGGAGCAGCCTTCCGCTCACCCATATCAGAGTTTTTTTTTTACCTTCCTCTTGCCGATTCGCTATGATAAATGATTGGTTTTATTTATGTTTGTTTAATCATAAAAAGTCCCTGTGAGTTTTTGTCTTGAAATCAAGCACAGTAATATCATGGTAGTTTTGGCCCTGTGAGAAGTGCTAAGTCCTGTTGGAAAAGGAAATCGGCATCTCCACAAAGCGTGTCAGCAGGTGTAGCCATGAAGTGCTCTAAAAACTTCATAAAACATAGTGGGCCAGCACCAGCAGAAGACAATGCATCCCAAATCATTACAGTCTATGTAAACTTTTTTTTAAAAAAAGTTAAAGTTCAAGCAACTTGCATTCCATCCCTCTCCACTCTTCCTCCAGACTCTGGGACCTTCAGTTCCCAATAAAATGGAAAATTTACTTTGTACTTTGGACCACTGAGTAACGGTCCAGTTGTTTTTCTCTTTAGCCCAGGTAGGACACTTCTCACATTGTCTCTGGCTCAGGAGTGGCTTGATACTAGGGATGAAACAGTTTCTGTGCATGGTGGCTCTTGATGTACTCACTCCAACCTCACTCCAATCCTTGCGGGGCTCTCCCTAGTTCTTCAATTGGCTTTGATTGACAATCTTCTTAAGTGTAGACTTCTGAAGTCATCTTTTAGACAACTGTCAAGTCAACAGTCTTCCCCATGGTTGTGGGAGCGTGTACTGAACTAGACAGAGAGATACACAGTATTTACTGAAATAGAATATTTAAATTTTCTGAGATACTGGATTTTTGATTGTTATTAGCTGTAAGCATAATTGAAATATTTCTCTAGGCATGTAATGAATTTAATATATATGAGTTCCTCTTTTTAAAAATGATTTCTGAAAAAACCCTTCTGTGTGTGCGTGCGTGCGTGCGTGTGTGCATGTGTGTGTGTATCTATATCCATTCGATGTGTTGTAGTTCCACGTGAAACACAAAGCCATGGTTTCTATTCCTGGCTGCAGTTCTCAGCCGTAAGCAAAGCTGCATTTTAACAGTCCTTTCGTTTCTTGCAAAAATATGTACTTTTTAAAGGGAGGAAACACCAAAAATGTGCAATTGTATTGCAGGATCAGCTTTGGAAACCACTAGCTAAATATGTTGAAGAGGTTCGTACACATGTTGTGTATTAAAGGACATTTAACATTTTGGTACTGTTGTTGTTACCAACCCTGGTCCTGGACTTTGCCTAGCAAATTAGCTCATCAACAGTCCATCTTAGTCATTAGGGAAACAATAATGCTGCTGTTACACTACAGGGTCAGAGAACGACTACCTACATTCTTTCAAATGGTTCTTACAAATGTTATGCATTTCAGTTAGAAGCTAAAATGTATATTAAAATAATATATCATTAAATAAAATTGACAAAATCAACTAAAATTGTTGTAAAGTAAAGCGATTCCAGTTAAAGTGCATCAGAACCACACATTCATTCTACATGTTATAACAGGAATAGAAAGCGTGGAACCAGCATGCTAAATAAGCAGCTTTCTATGTACACTTAAATAGCTCTGTGTACTGTTTTTTTTTTTTGCTCAACAAAATGCTACAGTCAGTAAAACTAGATTGGGGAAAGTGCACACATGTGGTATATGCTTTCCTTATTTATAAGAGGTTTTCATCTGTTGGTCATAAACCTGCACCACCAAACACCTGTCTATCCAAATATATATGGTTTACTGTTTAAAAAGGTAGTGAAAGTCATACATATTCCACACTTCATTCATAAATAGTGTCACAAGGAAGTATTCATCTGCCAGTGATTATTTCTCTTTCTGCTGAATTGCACCATAAAAAAAAAAAAAATAAATAAACATTTAAATGTTCTTATAATTATTTAGAAAATGCAGTATTGATAAGTTTACATCCCTTTTTTCAAAAATAGTATTTAGAGAAAAAGCTAAATATGTTAAATATGGTAAATCTGTGTTAATTATAATTTATTACTTGCACAATAAATGGCTCTGACTGGGTCTCATGGCAGTAAGGACGGGACTCGCTAGGGTCCAGCCAATACGATATTATCACAATACCTAGGTGCAGAGTGGATTTGTATCGCAATTATGTTAGTTTCACAATTTTATAAATGTCCCATATTGAAATTATATATGGTTTTTTTTATATTTATTTTGTTACAATTCTAAAAAAAAAACACTTAGCTCCTAGCACGCAGGATGCTGTACTACTCGTAGGATTATAAAGGAACGGCACTATTTAACCACCTCAAATGCAAACATATGTAAATAAAAAAATAATTAAAAAGAAACAGTTTTGGAGTCAGTGTGACGATACATTAATTGCCACACAAAAGAATCGTGATCTGAGCTTTTTTATGAAATCCATTATAACAAAAAGTCAAAAAACAACCCAGGCACTACCAAGAACAGACAAAAACCAGTGTTCGGGCAAGAAGGGTTTAGCGGTGGCGGGAGTTTAGCTACAACCCAAAGGCTTACAGAGCTCACTGTCTGAAGTTAAAAGAACCTGTGTAGACATCACAACATCATCAGCTCTTCACAGATTTTGCCTCAAAGAAAGAGTGGGCACAAAAAGCAACACATAAATACAATTATTATTATTTGTGCAATACTTCTGATAATACCTGTTTGGACTGCACTGTTCACACCATCCGAGTCCCACTGCACATATAATCCATTGTTACATCCTCTTTATTTCTTCTGGTCTCCGAGAGCTAATAAAACAAATTTCATTGTATTACTACAATGACATTAAAGTCTCTTCACTTTAAAATCTGAGAGCATTTGGAAAAAGAGTTTGTGGTTAGACAAAAGTGGAGCAACTTGGTCTTAAGCCAAAGTATTATTTTTGGCGCATGTTGGTGGTCTAAGGTTGTTTTTCAGCAGGATGAACTGGACAGCTGGTTTCCATCACAGGCAAAATAAGCACAAATTTATGACGAGAACCTGTTCCAGTCAACAAGATATCTGCATTTAGACAAATGTACAGTATATGCTCCTAAGAAATGAGGTCAAGCACAAGGCGACACCTACAAAGGCATTTAACAAAGTGGTTTGTGTTTAGAAATGTCTTAGCTTGCCTACAATGGTTTGGTTTTAGATTGTGTTTAGAAAGTGAAACCTCGGACTGAAATCCAATTTAGAGTCTGTGGCATGTATGTTCCCTTTTAATCAGCCAAAAGAGCACCTGAGTGCTATATTCTTCACCCTTTTAATGAAATGTTAATTTGGTTTGAATTTCAGAAATATCTGCTCACGATACAATGAGCAGAATTTGTGATTACTTTATTTGTGGGTGCCTTTTATCTAAACAGAATTCAAATGAAGGCAGGATAGAATCCAATCATCCTGCTGAACTGTTAAAGGAAATTGTTCTTGCTTCAAGGAACTGACAGGAACTACTCTTATTTGTACTGTTTCACTTTGCACCATATCGGCTTTCTGTCATGTTGTCAGTCCCTTTTTGCAGGACAGTTTTAACAGTCTTAGTTTGTTCACATAGCCGAATCGACAATAAAGTTGACTTTGACTTTGAATATTTGGGATTTTAACAACTGTTAGCAGTAATTTTATAAGTTTTCCCACTGTGATTGCACTGCCACAAAGCAGAGCAGAAATCTCGCAGTGGTTTGTTTCGCAGCTTGTATGCATGTGTGTGTGTGTATCAGCTTGCATCAGTTCTGACCTCAAAGAACATATAGAAGATATGATTGACAACTTTGCAACTAAGGAATTCATGATACACAGCATATTCTGTAGAATTCCTTTAGACGCTCTGAGCAATTTGTACAATATTTTTCAACAATACTGCTCAGAGTAAATATTTTAATACAATAGGGAATTGAGTTCTTAGTGCTTTTATAGCAGTTATATTTTGATTATAATGTTAATAAGAATTTTTTTCTGATTCTTAATTTTTTTGCCTTTTTAAATTAGGGGGACAATGTAGACGTGAAGGCCCTGAGGGCCAAGTTTCATGCTCAGGGAGACAGAGCAACCCCTAGTAGTGGAGCTTACACCAGGCCTCATGTGGTTGGTCAGTTGCCGGAAGCATCAGACAATGGACTGGCCCGAAGCAAGCTTCCACCTGCTACGATAAAGCCAATGCTTCCAGTAAACCTTGTCAATGAACCAAAAAGAGTTATTCAGACTCCTCAGGGAGTGTTTCCCAAACCTCCACCTTCTCACCGTGTGGGAGCTAAAGAGGATCCTAAACCATCTGTCAGTGACTCTGAGAACACAAGAGTAAAACTGACAGGGGAGCTTCTCCAGAACAAGATGATGCAACATCTTGAGAAGAAGCCCCAGCCAAGTCCCAGACCACTGCTTCCAAGCCAGAAAAGCATATCAGAAGTAGTTCCCCTGAAAAAACCTCTTCCCAGTGTTGGGCAACGACCTACAAAGCCCAAACGACCCCCTTCTGTCAGCCTGGAACGTTTTCGTGCAAAGGGTCCAGGCTTTCTGCCCCGAGTCCACCTGGATACTAAAACACATGAGGGTATGTAATTTGGTTTGCCTTCTTAAATGAAGTTTTTTTCTTTGCCGTGTATTCAGTCGTATTGTACATGAGAACCTTTAATGCATTGTTGCAACTAGCTTTCTGCTCGTGTATTAGCCTGACGAATACAATAGCATGCTTGTGGTCAAAAGCAGATCAAGAAAAGTAATGTTTAAGCAAAGTTGGAGACAAACCAGTTTGGCTATTTTAGCCAGGAGGTGGTAAGTAATGCGAGTTATGATAAGTAGTTGTGCTTCCATGGTAGCTCACTTACAGTATGTACTCATTCATTCATTCATCTTCTATACCGCTTATCATGTACTAGGTCACAGCGCCCTGGAGCCTATCCCAGAGGACTTAGGGCACAAGGTGGGACCTGTACACCCTGGACAGGGTGCTAATCCATAGCAGGACACACACACACACACACACACACCCACACTAAGGGCAAACCAGTGAGCGTAATCTGGATGTCTTTGGACTGTGGGAGCAACATGCAAACTCCAGGCACACAGACCCGAAGTGGCAATCGAACCCTCAACCCTGGAGGTGCAGGGCGACAGTGCTAACCACTACACCAACGTGTTGCCTAGTTATCTACTCATTCATCTCAATTCATTTTTAGCGGTCTACAAGCACACATTTATATGAACGCTTCAGAATTCTAGAGCCTTTTATTAATTTTCTAATGAAAATTAAAAGAAAGCTTATATATTTAAGAATGTAATGATTATGCTGTATGATACTGTAAACAACTTTACAAGTTTACTATGACTAGAAGCCAAAGCAAAGTAACAGGATGTACCCTTTTACCCTCATCCCTTCTCTTGCTAACACTAATTCACGGTACACCAGCATTGTGTGTAGGTCAGCTGACAATGTGAAATAAGAACCTTCTGTTTTTGTTCATTTGATATTTCTGAAGAGCAGGCCAGCTAACTTAGCTAAATGCTAAGTTTGCAAAAGTAATGGAAAAAATGGAAGTTTGCCAAAGAGAAAAGCAAATAAAATTTTGCTGTTACTGGCTAATTAATGTTCAACAGCTAAGTAACTGCTGGTCGTGCTAAAAGTAAAAGGAGAGTCTTAATACTTTAGAACATATAGAAGATATGACTGATAACTTTGCAATTTAGGAATTCTTGATACGTAGCATTTTCTGTTGAATTCCTTTAAACGCTCTGAACAATGTGTACAATATTTTTCAACACTGCCTGGAGTTCAGGTGTAAAATACTATAAAATATTAAATATAATATTGTATAAGGGACTGTACGATACTGTTTGTTTAGGCTGTTGCTTTTAAATGTTCCTGGGTATTTTTACGAGGGCGTTCAAGTCAAACCTTAACTTCTGATGGAATTTCATGTGAATGAAGGCGTAAAAGCAATTGACATTTACAGAAGACTTCAAGCACAGTACAGTGATGAGACTCTTATCTCAAACATTTCATTAGCCATATAGTCATGGATGACGATTTCAGTTAGAGGTGGTTTAGAGCTCACTGCAGTCGTTCCTGTGACATTCCCTGAGTGGGACGCCTCATCTTTGAAAATGGATGGTAATTTGTCCCCAACTTCTATCTCTGAGAACTGTACACACAATCAATCACAACACCGATTGCACATTACAGGAACTTAGCTGGCCGTTATTGCCACATCCCCTTACAGTCCTGACCTCGCTTCAACCCATTTCCACATGCTTGAAGCAGGCAGTGAGATCATGGCTCCGGCTTACTGGGAAAACATTCTACCTTGATAGTAGTGGATTATATTATATCGATTATATCGAGAAATAAAGGGAGTTTTTCCTCTCATATTGTTCTGTTACAATCAAAAGTCCCAGTTTGACTTGAACGCTATTCATAGTATATTTAAAATTTTTGATCTAGTTTTTATATCCCCTGACTACTTCCATGACATTTACATTTAGGCATTTAGCAGACACCCTTATCCAGAGTGACTTATCAAGTGCCATTATTCAAACACAGTGAAGGGGATTTTTCTATATATATATTGGGGGTGGGGGGTATTAGTCTAGAATCACTGAAGAAAACAAATCAATGAAAAAAAATTAAGTTAATCATCTAGTTAATCATTTATATTATAAACTTAATCATATACTGTAGCTTAATCATTTATATTATAAACTTATAAACGCATATGTACAGTAGGTATTTCCTACATTTTAGATTTCGGATATAATTGGAAAAGGGGTCTACTGACTTGGGAATTTGTCTCACAGCCTGTCTCATACATTCCTGTGTTTTAAACAGGGCCGCCCCGACCACCAAAATCAACCTTCTTATCTGCGACACCCATTCATCAGAGGTAAGTGCGCGCCTGTATATGATTTTAACTGTAACATATTTTTCTATAATAACTACAATTACTACTACTACTAGCTATTAATACTAGTAGTAGATGTAATAGTATTTTTGTACTAAAAGGAGTAAAACCTAATACTATACACGGATGACAGCATGATAAGAAATCTAACCATAACTTCATTAGGAAGCAGATGATTACGAGTGACATTGTATATAGTTAAATCAATTTGCGACCTTTTATCATATAATTCATCAACGCTCTGATCAACTCCTGTGCATTTCCATGTCTCAATGCTTCTAGAATATGTGGGTGCAAAAGCAAATAGCTACGCTGCAAATTTCCTGACAGCGTACCGGAATTTCCTGAGAGTTGCCCAAACAAAAACTGCAAACCTAGAAATATTAGAATCTTTTGTAATTTGTAAATATGACCAGAGTCAAACCAAGCCTCACTGTAAAAAGAACATCTTACGTTTTTATAAACAGCATACGATCTCACTCATCTTTAATAATGTTCGATTTTGTTGATTTAGAAGCATCGAACCTGAACAGGACACGTACGACGACATTGATTTGCCCCCACCTCCACCTCCACCTCCAAAACCATCTTCCAGTGGTAAAAGCAGTTTTATCTTACACAATAATTTCGGTTCCTTTGTAAAATATTGTAGTCAAAACACGCATTTATTTTTGTTATTTTGCGTCTCATGTAAAAAACAATTTTTAAAAAAAGGTTTATATATTTTTTTATATTTCTTACCACTGAATTAAAGCATTTAATTACTTTTAGTCTTTTCCTTTTGGGTCGTGGTCAGTACTTTTGACCACCTTTAATTTCAAAGTCTCCTGAATGTATATACGTCTTATGCTCTTACAGAATCATGGACAAGCAGTTTTTCATCTCAGGCTGATGAGGTGGGTGTGTAGACGAGGTCTTGTTCAGAAATTAAGTTATCCATAATGAATTTCTAAAAGCTTTCTAAAAACAAGATTGCATCTTTACTAAACCTAAATGTTCATTCTTTTTTTTTTCTAGGAGAGTGATGATAGTGAAATTTACGAGCATATCGACGAGTAAGTCTGTTGTGTATTTATAAACAGTATTCAAATGTCAACCATTTAACTCAACCAGGTTGATCTAGATAGTGTTACTTTCTTTTTTTTTTTTAACTGCCATTATTATAATTTGCAAAACAATACCTGTTTTGTCAGCAGTGCATTTCAGTTCTCAGATGAAATAATCTTTTTCATGTGATTTGCTCTGTTCCATAGTCATGAGGGGATTACACAGCCTGCGATCCCGGAGAAGAAAAAACAAAAGGATTACAAACGACGGCAAGAAGTGGAAAAGAGAGAGCAAAAAGAGAAGTTGAAAAAAGAAAATGAGTACCGAAAAAAATTCAAAGTAAGCATTTTTTGCAACAACAAAAAAAAAAAGTTGAAGTTAAGCATTAGCGATTTTTTGGTTGTCATGTACAGAACTAATATTTGTTGCTATAATAGAATTTTTTTTTTCTGTATTCATCAAAAAATCATTAATGTGTCCCAAATATGACTACATGCTTAAACATTACACATAATTTTAAGTTGTATTACACTGATTGAAACATATTCATTCATATGACGTATCATGTATTTTTAATGTGATTATATTTCATGAAGAAATATCTTCACATGCTGAAATATTATACATGAAATTTTATTTCTAATATTGTTATTATTATGTTTATTAGGTATTGGATAATGTACATCAATCTTACTTTTCATTATTTCATGGAGACATAGTTTTATTAGGCATAACTATAAAGTACAAATCATTATGACAATCTGTGTAGTTTTCCCCAAAACTACATTTCAACTACCGAAGTGTGATACGTTTTAGGTGGATATTAATTTTCTTCGCATGTAAGATCTTTCGCCACATATAGCTTGCTTATCCTTCATGTGGCTACTTTTATTCTTTACTCTATAGCTTACTGGAGAAGTTGAGGTGATCCACACAGCTCGAGTGAGGGAGGACTGGCAAGGCGGGAAAAACGATCTGCGTGTGCGGCAGGGAGAGGCGGTGGAGATTGTACGTGTGAAGAACAACCCGGAGGGAAGATGGCTGGCCCGAAACATGAGTGGGGAATGTAGGTTTTATTCCAGAAAACATAAACATAAACACCTAAAATTTTATATATATATATA
>JAQQZT010000007.1:7551190-7569477 GCA_030068275.1 Clarias platycephalus | reverse complement strand
CATTTAACATTGAAATTTCAACATTGATTCAATGTCAAGTTGGTTGATGCTTTAATGTTGATTCAATGATGATTCAAAGTTGTTCTGCTATCTGGGAGGGGAACCCAAACCCTACAGTAAGGCGTTTTAATGTAAATGCTTTTAATGTTATGAGTGATCGGTGTATCTCTATAGAACGTACTATATTTCTCCTCTTTGAGTCATATTCACACAGTGGATTGTGATACTTTCACTTTTATCCTTTGGAGGCTGTTGGTGATGTCACTGACTGCTTTTTTGGGTTTTTTTCACAGCTCTCGCAATATTTCTGTCATCAACTGCTGTTGTTGTCTATGACCAACCTGTACAGTGTCTGATTCTTAAAATAGTATAATGGTCTCTTTCTTTTTTTTTCCGCACATTTTTAGCTCAAATTGATTTTCTCACTTTTTTCTTGATTTCAGAATACCTTGCTTTTCTCTTTCTTCTTTATATTGGTTTGTCTTTTTTCAACAAATGCAAAAATTAAACCCAAGGCTCAGTTCACAGGTAAAACCCAGTGCCATTTTCTAACACTTACAGATGTAAATATCAGGAAATGAAAGCTGAAATGAAAGCTCTTATTTCATCAGCACCATTTGATTTCAAAACCAAGAAGACTTCACAGTTGAAACCCAGGGCTCAAAAAAAGGATATGGCATTCCGAGCGTATAGTTATTTGTCAGGGCGCAACCCTGGGATATCAGTTGGCTGAGCAAATATCTGGTTAAATAAAGAAGCAAATCATAATCTGTTGATAATAAATGTTTCTTGTGGAACTGTTGATGCCTTCAGTACAGCATTACAGCCATGGGAATAACAAGCACAACAGCACCCTCTCTCGTGTGCTATTGCTTTTATATAACAGTTTCACAAACAACATTTATTATCAACAGATTATTTGTTTCTTTATTTAACACATATCTTTATTCTTACACATATTCTTCTGGAGAAACTAACTACCTGCGTCTGGCAGAGCTGGCGACCGACAGGTAGTGTAAGTAACAGGGGTCTAAGTAGTTTTAAATTCTGTGATATCACCTGTGATAGTGTGATATTGCTTAAATATATTATATACAAATAGGATTGATATTGTGAATGATTGAGGATGAGAATCAGTTCAGAGGCTCTTTTGTTTAATTTTATTTAAAATTTAATGTTTTCGCTGTTTGAATGTAAATTCAATACATTCTTTTTGTTCTTTGACAATAAACAAAGGTATATTACTTTTATATTGTTACATACATTTATGAAAATGAAATGACTATACCAGCTTCTAAAAATGACTCACTCACTCATCATCTATACAGCTTTATCCTGTATACAGGGTCTCGGGAGGCCTGGAGCCTATCCCAGGAGACTTGAGGCAAGGGACACTGTGGACAGGGTGTCAGACCATTGCAAGGCACACACACACACACCTACACACATACACACAGACTACGGGGCAGTTTGGGAATGTGCATATCTTGGGACTGTGGGAGGAAACAGGAGTACCCGGAGAAAATCCACCAAGCATGTGAAGACCATGCACACAGACCCTGAGGTGTGAGAATTGAACCCTGACCCGGGAAGTGCCGGGTGACAGCGCTAACACTGTGTCGCCACAAATATTACAAAAAACTAACAATTTTTAAAAATTATTTCTGTCATGTTTTAAGGATAAATTTTACAATATGAAATATTAATTGTTTTATTGTATGATTAATAAATTAAACTTTAAATGCTTAAAACTAAATTTTCTAAAATGTTTGATAGTGACTAAGCATTAATGTTTGTCTTTACTCTTGAAGCAATGCCTAGTGTCTGGAGGCTTAGCTGATCGCACATAGGTACTCGATTGATCTGGTCTGAGAGAACAATTTCCTGCTCAAAGTTCGCTATTCATGTGTTCTTACACCGCGCGCGCGGAGTGTTAAGTACACTTGTGTCAAGGTTCAATTTGGTTTTCGGTTAAGAAATAAAGCAAAATTTTAATATATTTCTATGTTCTATATAGAATTGTATTTACATTCTGTAATGAGATAGTAGGTTAGAGTAGTTAGCAAGCTGTCACAGGAGCAGTCTGGTGGTGTTCATGTCTGGTCACATCACACATTAATGGTCATGGAGCATTCACTTGAGTCAGTGGTGAATTTGCTGGAGTCCTACAGAGGAAGAGATAAAGTGGTGAGTGTCTCGTGTGCAATTTGAAATCATGCATGTGATGCATGTGCAGACACAAATGTGTAATATGTTATAGTGTATATACAGTGAATGTTGCATGTTTTTGGACAAAATCTGAATGCAAAGAATGCCTGGTATTAGTATTCATAAATGTGATTAATCAGTAATCGATTAAAGATCAAATAAATCTCTAAGTCTCTATGTCAATACTGACTTACTCACTGATCCTGTATACAGGGACGCATGGGGCCTGGATCCTATCCCAGTAGGCTAAGGGCACGAGGTGGGCTGCATCCTGGACAGGGCACACAGACACACACACACACTAAGGGCAATTTGGGAATGCCAGTTAGCACAATCTGCATGTCTTTGGACTGTGGGAGGAAACCTGCCAAGCATGGGGAGAACATGCAATCTCCATGCACAGAGTTCCCGAGGCAGGAATCAAACCCGGACCCCAGAGGTGCAAGGCAACAGTGCTAACCACTAAACCCTTGTGCCGCCCTGTCTATACTTCATACTATAGTAAAATGGTCTGTTCGTATGTGCAGATATTCTGCATTATTAAGGTGTGATGCAAGAAGGGGGCGAGGTGACTTGGTGGTTACGGTGTAGTACAGCTGACCAGGAGGTTCCCGGTTCAAGCCCCGGTTGCCACTGTTGGACCCTTGAGCAAGGTCCTTCACCCCTAAGTGCAAGGATGCAATCGGCGTCAAGCTGCTAACTTAAAATATCTGCCACAGAAACGACGGATATACTGTATATCTGGTGGCACCTAGATGGCGCCTGAAAGACAGATGCATGAAAGTTTATGTCCTCTGTTCACTGCTAGGATTGTGCATTTTCTCTCATTCCATAGAAAAACATGTCCTGTGGTGGATTGGCTTCTCTAGATTTGGTCCAATATGTACTGTAAATGTGTATCTGCTTCGTCCATGATGTGTAATAGATGTGTGTCCCATCTATGTTGTATTGTTCTCCGGACAGGCTTTGGATAGTGATGGCAAGATGAAGTTTCATTTAGGTGTCGAGTATTCCCAGCCAGTAGTTTCATGTTGTTTCATGAAGCTTAATTCACGAGCATGTTGTACTGACATCTAGTGGACAAATTTTGTGTAGCCAAACTTTTTTCTTGGTGGGTTTTTACTGGGTTCACCTGTTTCCTCCCACAATGCCGTTCCCAGATTACCCGTAGTATTTGGTGTGTGCGTGATGGACTGGCAACCCTGTAGGGTGTACCCCAGCTCGTGCCAGCTAGTATCCAGGCATCCTGTGACCATGTACAGTATTAAGTGGCATAGAAGATGAATGAATGATCAAGGTTCCCCTCTGATTACATTCTAGCAATTTGTTAAAGGAATTACCATATTGGGAAAAATTACTTTTAAAAAAAGGTTGTTTTTCCTGAATCTTGATTAATGAATATAAAGGAATCCCCAACACAATGAATTCACAACAGTTAGACATCCATGTGAACGAGCCTTTACTCTAGCCAAGTGAAGTGCCGAATGAATCAGTCACGTGATTTTGGAATCAGTCACGTGAAAGCAGGGCCTAGTTTGTCATTGATTACGTGACACTCAAGGAAACAACAAAGTGATCTGGCGACCAGGAAGAAATGTAGAATTCCTCACTGGCCATGTCATCTTAATTAAAACAGGCTTGAATTATTAATTAATCCATTGCTGTTGTAATGTCTCTGAAATTATGCAAAACTTTACACCTCACCACAGTCCTGCATTACACAGTCGCACATTACACATGACAAGGACGTATTTAAAAATATATTTAATATTTTTAAATAAATTTTATATTGTCCCTCATTAATTAGTTGGTTAATCAGTTAAGGCTATATGTCATGTTTGTTGAAGAGTAAAATCCGTAACCCTGACCTTACAGATTACATTGTTGTGTTTAATTTTGGTCATTTCCACTCACCGGAGTGAGATGACTTGTTCTTCATTAACATCTTTTTCTACATTTTTTTTGCTTTTAGATAAGGACAATTTGCTATGGATCGCAGCTGGTCGGAGGCATCATTTCAAGGAAAACCTCCAACTCGTCACAGTTTGGTAAAAGTCTCCTAGTCTTCTCAGCTCAGCTCAGTCAATGCCGGACGGTACTGCGGCTGTTTGATGACCTTTCTATGGTTGCGTACTCACATAGCTATGGTCTAGGATCCACGGTAAAGTCCAAGTTCCGGTTCACATATAGTGCTTACATGATAGCTGTCGAATACTAAAAGAGTGGAGAAGGTGTTTAGTATTTTGCCTGTCATTTACAGGAGGAGGACAAGGTGCTACGGTGCATGTCGGTGCTGATTAATGTTGCAGATCAGCTGTATTACCCGTGCGAACACGTAGCCTGGGCTGCTGATGCACAGCTCATTAAAGTCAAGTCTGATAAATGGTGGACACTAAGCACAGTTCTGTGGGGTGTGTCTTTACTCCTGGGTACACTCAGGTAAATCAGGAGAAGTTCCGGCTTACACAGCTGCTTGTGCTTGTTTTTGATATTTGTTTTTGATATTTCAGTGATGTTAATAGCGTACAGCGGAACCTTGGATTACGAGCATAATTCATTCTGGAAGCGGGCTTGTATTCCAAAACACTCTTAAACCGAATCGAATTGTCCCATAAGAAATAATGGAAACTCAAATTATTTGTTCCACAGCCCAAAAAATTAAATACATAAAAATAATTAACACAAAATATTAAGTAAAATTAAAACAAATTAACCTGCACTTTACATTTAAAAAAAAAGTAAAAATAAATCCAGATAGAGAAGTGTTTTCGTTTGTGCACGCAGGCGCTGTGAGTGTGTGTGTGTGTGTGTGTGTGTGTGTGTGTGTGTGGCACGGTGTCCAATGATGCGCTCACTCACAGAGCAGGCTAAGCCTTGAGCAGAGAAAGAAAATGGATCTTTAACCTCTCTAATGAGACTTGCTTTTGCTTTACACACGCGCTGTACACACACGCATACAGACACAAAATAAAATATGTTTTACGCGCTCACACGTGGTCACAGTGTTATAGTAAACAGTACATGCGTGCACGGATGTTGATTATACAAGTAAGAGACGAGCACTAAGACCCAGCAGGACAGACGATTACCCACAATTCCGCAGCGCAAAAGAAAGAAAAAACGTTGGCTCAGTTGTGATCACGTGACGCTCGGCGTCAGAACAAGAAGCGCATGCGTGATGCATGATACTTGGTACTCGTAAACAAAGACTTGTTCGTTTTCCAAGTCAAAATTTATTTAAAATCTTTGCTCGTCTTGCGAAAACACTCGCAAACCACGTTACTCGCAATCCAAGGTTTTCCTGTATATAAAATTTAATTCAATTCCCACCTAAGGCCAAACCCCAACCAATGGATGCACTGCCTGACCCAAGCCCAGTTAAAATCAGAGGGCATCCAGGGTAAAGCTTGTGCCAAACTGTGTGTAGATTGAGTCCTCTGTTGCAACCTCTTGACTGAAGCCACAGAAAGACCAATAACAACACAGTTTAATAATTAATTCCATCAACATTAATTAAAAGCATAATTAATTTAATTTTGTTTTAATGTAACTGCTGGTTTTCGGGCTGTAGGTTAACAAAGCTATGTATAACAATCCAAATTACGTACAACTGTTAAAAGTTTTGTGATCTGATATTTTTTGTGTCATTTTGCCCTTCAGAATTGTTCTAAATTAAGAAAGAAATATGCACAATATCTGTATATAACTAATAATAAATCACAACTTACTATCGGGAACCTTTCAAAAACTCACTACTAAATAACTTCTAAGTATTAAGTCACTTTTTAAATCACGTTTGCAAATATCATTAAAAAAAATTTAGAACAAATTGTAATAACTATAGTCGGTAATGAACAGCACTTTGACTTGGTTGTTTCAGGTCACTCAGAATAATTCGAAAATTAAGAAAGAAGGCAGAAACATGCAGGAAAGCAGGACAAGGGGACAGCAGGTGAGTTTCCATCATTACTGTTCATATAACACATTTAAGTTGTTTCAGTTATTTTACAGCATGAGCTGCTTTGTCAAAACCAACTGCACAGATGATTAATGCTGTTTTGTGATTGTTATTGTTTTTTTTAGGGAAAACACTGCTACCGCTGCTGCTGACATTCAGAAGCAGATTTGGGGAGAGTTCCTTAATATTCTCAGCAGCCTGGCAGATCTGAGCAACGCTATTCATTGGATGCCACCTGGATTTCTTTGGGCCGGGCGCTTCCCTGATTGGCTGGTTGGACTGATGGGAACTGTGTCCTCCCTGCTTGGCATGCTGCACATGAGTTCCAGCGATTAATGTGCCAGCGATGATCCTGATGAACTGTGAAGACCTGAACGAATGCCTTTTTTTTTTTTAAACAAAGGAACTACATAATATTCAATTTCTTGTTGATTATAGGGTTTGTGTAATGATGCAAGTTTCATAATTATTTCACATAATACACTATAACAAGTACATGACCAAATCTTAGAGAAGGTATACAGCATATAATTATGTTGTATATAATCAAGTGACTAACTGTAAAGTAAAAGAAATATAGCACTTTAGATTGAGGATGTACACTGACCAAAGTCATCACATACAATAAAACTTTAGGAATTCATTTAGACATGAAAACTGAATGGTTTTTAAAAAAAATAACTTTATTAAGTTCTTGTCATTTATTTGAGCACTGGTTGCGTTATTATTAAGCAGCAGGGTGGTGTAGTGGTTAGCACTGTGTCCTCGTCCCCGTCTCCTGGCCCGAGTCCTCTGGGATTGGCCTGTAGTACAAGTTTTCTACAAAGACAAGGCTACCTATTGTTCTTCCTCTTTTTTGTTGTTTATCAGTTGTTGGAATCCAGTAGGTTATATTACTGCCAAATGTAGCTCATATTCTGCCTCGTCTTCCTGGCCTTTTAAAGCAGACCAGCCCCCTCCAAAATGTTTCATTTTCCCTGATCTTGTCTTGACTTGTTCGTTGTGTCTCGAAGTCTTCGTCTGCTTTGTTCAGCACTTCTACACTTACAGCAACATTAAGGTTGCTGTTTCGAAATCGTAGTCTGCTAATTAATACTTCCTCTTTCCAATGTTTTTCTTCTCCTTATCACATCTAATTTGCCCTGTGTTGAATGCAAATGTCTCGCTTTTGGTTCATTATCCTACTTGGATAATTGTCGTTTTACCGTTCCCCTCTGACTTTGACAATATGATATTGACCTCAACCAACTTTTTTGGTTGCTTCTTTTGCCAACTCGTCTGATGTCTTATTGCCTGATGTTACATTGAGTGAGGACATAAAAGTTAATGATGATGATGCTGCCTACTGGAACATGCGGTGAGGATTTGTGACACGCTCACAGTATGACAAAAGTTGATGATGACACTGCCTACTACAGGAACACGCCTGTGATGGAACTACCTGTGCACACAAACAGTGCACAATATACATCAATGTATTTATTCAATACAAGTTTGCTATCTAGCTATAACTGCATGTGATCTTAAAAAACAGTAAAAAAAAAAAAAAAAAGTACAATTTTATATATATATATATATATGTTTTTTTTTTTTTTTTTTACATTTTTATATACATACATTTTTATATATATAATTTTTATTTTAATTGATTAATTAAAAATATATAGCTAGCAAAATAATAGTATTAAAAGCAATAAAAGACTAGATTGTTTTTAAGAAAAAAAAATATCCAGATGAGAAAATAAATACTTGTGGACGCGCTTAACTAAATAAAAAAAGAGGAAACCTTTAACTTAAGTTTGCTCAGAACTTTTGCTTTTCTTTTCTTTTTCGGTGCAGCGATTAACTCTGCAGTCGATTAGTCATTACTTGGTGCCTTGCGCATGCGCAGTCAGGATCCGTTTGCGACGAAAAGGTTTGGAAATGGAGCTGAACTCTTCTGAGAGTTGTCGGGTTATTTAAGTCGCGTCCCTTTTCCTCTTGATATTATTTTGGGCAGTGTTACTGGGCTGTACTTTATAAGTAAAGGATAGCTTAGACCGATAAAGACGGATTTTAGGATGAACCACGCCAACTTTGTTGTACCGGTGAGAAGTTCCAGCTCAGTCGGTAAATAAGGTGAGTAATTACAGAGTGAAAAACCAGCTGAGACTCTACTGTACTCTATAGTGGTGGGATTTGGGCTTTTAAAAGTCTGTGTACTAGGTCTGACCGTAGGTAGATATGTTGTTGTTTTTGCATTGGATATGGATCAGATAAAACTCTGCACTTTGGCCCATTACACACTATACATCAGAGTTATGGAAAATATATATAATATGTAACTTATAAAATACATCTTGATGTATGAAAGCATGTTTTTTGATACCTTACATTATTTCAAGATGTGATTATAAGGATAACTCATAATACTTGTTGTCTATATAAAAACAAAAAAAAAAGTTTATATTCATTTAATTATTCATAACATTATTTTCACTATATGGACAAAACTTTCTGTATTTGGCCCAACCTGCAATGACATTGTATCCAGATACATACACTTCAATATAGAGTCGGTCGCCCTTTGGCATCTATAACAGCTTCCACTCTTGTTGGAAGGATGTCCACAAGAGCTTGGAGTGTTTCTGTGGGAACTCGTAATCGTTCATTCTGAAGAGCATTTAGGAGGTCAGACGCTGATGTTGGAAGAGAAGTCCTGGCTCGCAATCTCCGTTCCAGTTCATTCCAAAGGTGCCCAATAGGGTTGAGGTCACAGGGCTCTGTCAAGTTCTTCCATACCACGTCTTTATAGTCTTTGCTTATTGCACTGGGACACTGTCATGTTGGAATAGAAAAGGGCCTACCACAAACTGTTGCCACAAAGAAGCACAAAGAAGTCTGGAGATGTCTTGGTCTGCTGAAGCATTGAGCTTGCCCTTCACTGGCCATAAGTTGTCTGATTGAAACACCTGAATTTCACACCTGCACATTCGTGGACATTACTTTAAATATTTAACTTTCAGGCATATTTGCACATCCCCTGGACATTCTGTTTCCCTGATGCACATAGTCACTTTAAAAATGTGAATCATGATATTTTCAGGCATATTTGCACACCCCCTGGACATTTCTATTCATATTCAACTTCATTCCCATACGGAAATTCCATAAATTCTATATTTCTATATTGTACAGCTGTTTTTCTTATTTTTCTATATTTTTTCATATATTTTTATATTGTATATTTTGTACTGTACAGTTATTTTATTCTTACTTAGTTAAATTTACCTTATATTTTCTTTTTCATATTTATTTCCTAAAAAGTCTTTTATTCGTCTAAGCATTTCACTGCATATCGTACTGTGTATGACTGTGTATGTGACAAATAGAATTTGAATTTAATAATCAACAGGTTTGGCTAAATACTTTTGTCCATATAGTGTATGTTATTAGGATCTTGCTTTAGAAATCACTGATATTGGTATAAATTATGATTGTAATTTTTGCAGGTTTCTGATCGTGTTATGACTCGCCACAGGTGATCATGCACCTCTAGATGTTCCTCTCATTATCTTTTGAAGCAAGAACAAAGTCATCAAAGACAACCCGAACATTTTCTTCAGCGTTATCGTTATATCAAAGTGACCCTTTTTTTTTTTTTTTTTTGGTTGTTGTTTGTTCACGCTGATTATCTTTCAACCTGCACAATGTATCAAGGAACATTTTGTGGCAGAATGGGCGGTTTGATGGCTCACTCGTGACGAGCAGAAAGACTTTATAATTCTTGTTGTTTGCGTGTGACATGGAGAAGCAGGCAGACCTCGCTGACAGTAAGGTGGCATTATCATTTCAAGATGAGGTTCAGGAGGATAAACTTGAGGACCTGGATTCCTTTAACCCAGTAGAGCCCCCTCCTCTGGACTGGAGGTCTGACTCTTCCAGTGAAGCATGTTCGCTTAAAGATATCGAAGAACCTGGATCTTTCTCCATGGATACACCTTTGGATGAATTAAGTGACTGTGTGGCTCACAACACGAGTTTCACGCCAACACCAGTTGAGAATCGAGTGCTTGAGGAACTTCCAGATCAGCTCACAAATCAGAAAGCTGAAGATTGCACAAATAATACATGTAGAACAAATGAATCTAATGTTTCTGCACCACTGGAGAATAATTTAGCAAAGACAAGGCAAAAGCCAATAGGGAGTCAGAGAGGGCATGACCAAGACCACGCTCACATTCAAGATTTACTTGATCAGCTCCAGCTCTTTCACCCAGCACCTCCTTGTAATGATTCTGTCCCTGAAACACAACTAGAAATGTCAAACTTCAATGCTGACCATGTAGCCGAGAACCTGCTCCCTTCATGCTCGGTGCCTGAGTTTAATACAAATCAAACGCACTCGGAGAAAAGCACGGTATCCGGCCTTCTTTTCACTGTGAGCAACCAGAGGGAGCTGCTAGAGCTGCTGGAGGACCCAGAACCTCAAGAACCCCAAGAATTTCATGAATCTCTTGAAGATCACCCCATTGACACAGAACAGGCTAATGAGAACCAGCTCGGGAACATTTCACAGCTGCCTGACTGCCGGACCAGGTATATATCAAGAACTGGGGAGGCAGACGAAATGGTTTCTGTCTCATATGGCTCAGAAATCTGGCACAGCCCCTTTCAGGATGAGGTTATGATGTCAGGCTACCCAGAGGACGAGGTGATGGAGCAATGGCAACAGCCTAGATGTGTTCTCTCAGATGAGCTGGCTTCTCATGGAGCTGACGTGGTGGGTGAAAATTTATTTATTGCATAAAAGTGAAAATCATTTAAATGAAGCCATTGTGTAAATGCTTATGTTTTTTTTTTTTTTTTTAAACAGGATGCTGAAACTGAAGCGCATGCTTCATATAAAGATGGTAAGAGAATTTAATAAAATTAATAATATACAAACATAAGTCACTGCAGAAATTGTATAGTAGGTTTGTTTTATATATATATTATTGCTTTTTAGTGCCTGGTCCTTGTGATCCTGAGGATCTGCTGGATGGGATCATATTTGGAGCGAAATACCTTGGTTCCACGCAGCTGCAAACAGATAGGAACCCCTCCACAAATGCTCGAATGACTCAGGCACAAGAAGCTGTAGATCGCATCAAGGTGAAATATAGAGTTTGGATTTGAAATTACCTGCAATTCCCATTTCTGATTTTTATGATTTTTGCTGTCACCGTGACAACTTACCATCAAAGTTAGGATCAGTTGACCTCTCTGTCTTTAACATACACACACTGAAATATAATTTGTAACATGTTTGACACACAGGCAGCACCACAAACACAGACACGACATGAGGCGAGGTCTTACGGAAAAGGGGAAATTTTATTAGGAATAGTGTGGAAGGAAAGGGTTAAAAGGATGGATGGAGGGAGAGAGGCGGGCAGAGTCGGCCCGTGTGTGCATCAGCTCCTGCAAGCTTCCTCCAATGACTCATCTCGTTGATGGGCTGAACCGGCTCCTCCCAGCTCTCGTTGATGCGGCAGCAGGCGGGTATCTCCTGGACAACCCTCGTCTGGGCGGCTTTCCCAGCTGGGTGACGTAAGACACACAGCAGCCTTTTCCTCTTCGGCGGCAGGGTTTGATTGAGAGTTCAAATGCCGCAGGAGCTCCAGCAGTCTGTTCGCGGCTGTCCTCAGTGCGGTGATCAAAGGGTGCCACCTTTGAAAGCCCTTTGGCACATTACATCATGCCTCTCGCGTGCCACTCCTCGCGTTTTATGTCCGCCACACGACTCTCCTCTGTAGAACTCCGGACTCCCAAGCTACACTTCCCGCTTTGTTTTTATAGCACTGGGAGAAGCCTGAGATCCATTACGATGATTAATCACCAGTCGTTCCTGCAGCCCCGCCCCTTCATACACCTGCAAGCGGGGGGGCGTCTACCTAGTGAGCTCCAAGATTTAGACGCACGCCACGCGTTATATACTTGTGTGCAGTGGTGGTCATTTGACAGTCATGATGATAAAAATAAAATGTTACTTTATGTGAAATTGCTGTACAATATAATTCCTACTATATAATCAGTATTTAGTCTTCGCTCAATCTTTGCCTGCTTGATTGCTTCCTGACGATCATGTACAAACATTTGTCACAGGAGTTCACAATTCAATTTATACCCTTCACTCTCATGAGGCAAACACGGCCAGTGATGTTTAGCTGACAGTTCATGACATGCACCAGTTTTAATATTTCATCATTCCTCACAGTCACGCCCCTCCTTGTATCTCTAACATTCCCAATATGAGCAATGAAATTCCCTAAAAGCACACAATATTAGCACTGTGGCCTCGCACCTCCAGGGTCTGAGTCTGCCTCGGGTCTGCATGCATGTTCTCCCTGTGCTTGGTGAGTTTCCTCCAGGTTCTCCGGTTTCCTCCAGCAATACAACGACATGCAGATTAGGCTAATTGGCGTTCCCAAATCGCCAGTAGTGTGTGAATGAGTGTGTGTATGCGTGTGACCCTGTATTCAGGTTAAAGTGGTATAGACAATGCCCTGTCATGGTTTGGCACCCCATCGAGGGTCTACCCCGCCTCATGCACTCCTCAAGCCTCCCGGGACTCCCGCATTATCAGGATAGCGTGGTAGAGATGATGAGTGAATAAGTGAGCGAGTACAATACGGAGTCTCCAGGTGGTAACCTCTCGAGAAGGCTATTTGGTGTATATGTACAATCAACAGTCAGAATTTTCCTCCCTGAGAGTTGAGACTTACAGAAGCAGCCATCTTGTCCACCAGGGAAAACCCCTGCACCATACTAAGTCTCCTATGGGAGTTCCAGACAAGGACAGAGACCTCACTTGTCAAGAAGTATGGGAATCCATACTATATCTGGAGTATATCTAGTGTCATGAATTTCCATCTAGCATGTTCGTTCGTCATCCGTGAAATAGTTTTCCACTTTCCCAAAGACGATTTCCATTACATCAGTCTAATCCATAGGAGGCCGCTTATCACATACCTACTGCCTGACTGGCATTGCACATGACACCAACACTTCTTCTTACATGGGGTGAGCCTACATTTTAGCCTTATGGTGTCATTTCAGACTGAACTCAGCCGAATTATACGTGGCTGTTCAGCAGCCTTAATGTTACTAATATTGTGTTTTTGTGTGTTGTGTGACACCGTTCTGTGGAAAGAAAATCACTTCATACAAACATGCTTACTGTCGCGTGTCTGAAACAGGCTCCTGAAGGAGAATCTCAGCCGATGTCCGAAGTGGACCTTTTCATCTCCACTCAGAGAATCAAAGTGTTGAGTGCAGATTCCCAGGTTTGTGACGATTACTTTTTACGTTGAAACGAAACATCCATGTTTGTTTGTCATTTGGGCAAATATGGAGACTTTTGATTTTGTCCTCAGGAGGCTATGATGGACCATCCTCTGCAGATGATCTCCTATATCGCTGACATTGAAAGTCTTGTAGTGTTGATGGTGCGCAAGAAGCCGCCAGCAGATCAAAAAACTGATTTAGCTGCTTGCTCTTCATCACCATCGAAGAAATGCTGGATGATATGCCATGTGTTCTCTTCTGCAGATGTGAGTTTTCCCACCTCATATGGTAGAATTCACCGATAAGAGTGAAATCCTCATATCCTAATTTTCAGATGTTCAGACATGTATACTGTATTGTGTTTAAAGGCCGTTACTGAATTATGTCATTGCTTGTATTTATCTGCTGTAGGCACAGATTATAGCTCAGGCCATTGGGCAGGCGTTCGGTGTGGCATATCAGCACTTTTTGCAAGCGAATGGAGTTAAAGCCGGCGAATTCCAACCAGGGGAGTATTGCCTTGGTTCACAAGAACTTTATAACGGAGATCTGGTGCACTTTTCACAGTCTGAAAATATCCGAGAGGTAAGACAGACTCTTAACATTATAGTCAGAAACAGCACAAAACTCTTTATATAATGATCGATGTTTTATGGAATTCCAAAAGGAATAGATTACATGGTTTATTTAGTTACACTAGAGGTGCCCAAGTCCTTGGAGGGTGTTAAATCACCAGGACAAGCACCTTGTCAGTGTCACTTTTCTCATCTTTTGCTTATTAAATGTTAAAATTGATTTTAAGTCATTTATTTGCTTAGGAAATAAAAGAGTTTTTTCCCCCCTGTTATTTCTGGTAAGGTTTGCATAATAAAGAAGGTTGGGGAGATCCTTGGTATCGCTATAGTAGAGTCCGGTTGGGGCTCCATCCTGCCCACGGTGGTGGTGGCCAACCTGCTGCACGGCGGCGTAGCCGAGCGCTCTGGGGAGCTGAGCATCGGAGACCGGATCATGTCTGTGAACGGGGCCAGCCTGGTGGGCCTTCCTATCACCACCTGCCACAACATCATCCGAGTGAGTTCTGAGTACAAGTGTAAAAGGCCAAAGATTTATATAACTTGACTGTAAGATACTGAAATATGACTATTGTTACTTTTATGGTGGAGAAATGAGTTATGTCTCCTTTCCTTAACAGGAGTTGAAAAATCATTCCCAGGTGAAGCTCAGCATAGTCCACTGTCCACCTGTGACCATGGCCATTATTAAGCGACCCAACCCAAAATCCCAGCTGGGCTTCAGTGTAGAGGATGGAATTGTATGTTAGATTATTGACAAATTTGACTGTCATGTGATCAAGCGATAATATTTGACCAATGCTTTTTTTAATTTATTTAATTTATTTTTTTTTTATATCCAATTTTTATATCAGATTTGCAGTTTAATGCGCGGAGGCATAGCAGAGAGGGGTGGCATCCGCGTCGGTCATCGCATCATTGAAATCAACGGACAGAGCGTAGTTGCCACGCCACATGAGAAAATCATCCATATCCTCACAAACGCCGTCGGAGAGGTCAGGGAACACATATTGCTATTGACTGTCATGAACATTCAGACTCGTTAGCAAGAAATAATAATTGTTTGCTTTTAACAGATTCACTTGAAGACAATGCCAACATCCACCTATCGTCTCTTAACCGGACAAGAGCAGCCTCTGTACCTCTGAAACGGATGACCCATGCAAAAACCTTTTCTCCTGATGCATTTAAAAAAAAAATGTATTCAAGTAACGTGACAAACAATGACGGTGCACTTCATCCGTGTCATAGAAATCACATCTAAAAGCACAGAGCACAATTTAAGCACAAGAAAGTTCTACAAATCGCACAGCATGCACTCCATTGTGCCTTCCATTGTGCATTCTGCCTGAATGTTTTCCACCAAAATTGTTCATACGTTCGAGTACCCCAGCTTCAATACTTTCGAGCAGGTCACAAGCATCTCTTTTGCCCTATTGCTTGTTATAGGATTGCATGCTGTGTTCAATCCCTCGGTGCCTGCAAAAATAAACTTAGTGACATTAAGGTGTCTGCTTTTAAGCAATAGGACGTACATATATCATATATATTTTAAAGCTGCTGTATAAGATTAAAATATGTCACCTGATTCTGTATGTATTTTATGAAAGCTTCTTATTTTGTATGTTTAATTAAATAGTTATTACTGACTTTTAGGATATGCCCAGCATCTATTTCAGGTGGCTTGCTACCTCACTTTTCAGTTATAAATCAATATAATGCATTACTTTTAAGACTGCATATGCATATATCATCAGTAACTGTTTCGACTCTTCGGTGGCATCAAAAAGAGGAAGTTTTTACTTTCTGACTGACTGGCCATATAGCTTAGGAAGTGTCTGTTTTCAACATCATCTTGTCAGTGATCCTGTTTGTGATACCTTTATTAAAACAGAAGGTCTTTGCTAATGGAGTGTTATTATTATTATTATTATTATTATTATTGTAAACTGGTTGGTGTATGATGGAATATAACTTTAGCTATATGTCGCATCAGGAAGGCGTTTTAAACTGCTACTCACTGGGTGATGTTGGTCTGTTAGTCTGCACTGTTCTGTGTAAACTTCAGAGAACTTCCTGCATGAAAATTTCAGATCAACAACATTTAAAATGATCCTTCTGGCATCAACAACTATTCCAGAGTCAAAAGCAGCAAGATTACAATTTTTCTTTTTTATCTGTATCTAAATGACTTTTTGCTTTGCGCTGCTGCCAGATGTTGGGCTGCGTGTGTAAATATGCAGATGTTCCTAGTAAAATGGAAAGTATACCATTGAAGTTTATACTTAATACACTTAGGTTGAAGTCATTAAAACTGTTTTTAAAATCAATCCACAGATTTAATTTTAAACTAAGTTGGTTAGGACATCTATTTATGCATGACAATTTTTCCATCAACTGTTTACAGATAGAGTATTTTCCTTGCAATTCACTATTCAGTAAAACCTTGTATTGCGAATGACTTAGTCTGCAAATGGGCAATTTTTTAAAAATACATTTCTACTTGATAAACGAGTGAGGTCTTGCAATACAAATAGTATGTATATGCTTTGTTTCCCAAGCATCATGTGATCACAGCTGAACCAATGGTTCCTTTCTCTCCCTCTCTCTCTCTCTCCCTCTCTCTCTGAGCCAATGGTTCTTCTCTTTTTCCATCTCTCTCTCTTGTATGCTGGATTGTGGTTAATCGTCTCCTATGTTCAGTCTTGGTGCGCGTGCCTTACTCGCATGGTCAACATCTGTGTGTGCATATACTGTTTACTATGACATTGTGACCACGTGTATGTGCGCGCGTAAAGCTTTTTTACATTTTGTTTCCGAGTGACTGTTCTTTAGTAAATGTACTGCAACAACGGCCCGCATGAATGAAAAGGTTAAAAAGGCTGTAGCAGTGTGAGTAATGAATAGGCCATGCAGTCGTCATACAGCAGAGGAAGAAGACGTGTACGTTGACAAATCAATCCCAGAACAACAGCAAATGACCTTGTGGAGACTCTGGAGGAAATGAGTACAAAAGCATCTTTTGTACAGTCAAAAGTTTGGACACATCTTCTAACTCCATGGTCTTTCCTGATGTTATTTTTTTTTTCTACATTGTAAACCATTATGTGTCTGATACTAATACTCAGAAAGCCTTCATAACATCTCTAATCTGAGGTGCTGTAAATTTCTGGTAACTCTAAATAACCTTTCCTCTGCAGCAGAGGTAAGTTTTGCTCTTGCTTTTTTGGGATGGTCTTCCAAATTGACCATGGGTCAGAAATTTGATGAAAAAATACAATAGAATAAAATAGTGATCCTAACTGACCTAAGACAGGAAATTTATTAGGATTAAATGTCAGACATAGGTTTTACGTTGGATGCCTTTCCTGATGCAACCCTCCCATTTTATTTGGGCTTGGGACCAGCACTGCATCCAGTGGCTGGGTTTTGGGCATTGGGTGGGAATCGAACCCGGGTAATGTCAGGTAAGAGACCTACAGTACCAGTGAGCTGCCAATTCCCCTGTATTAGGATTAAATGTCAGGATTTGTGAAAAACTGAGTTTACATGCATTTGCCTAAGGTTTATGTAAACTTCTCACTTTGCACTGTGTTTAATTTTTAGTTAAGTTAAGCCTTTATTTGTTGCGCATACATAATTTTTTTTTTATTCTTTGCATATCTCAGCTTTGTTAGGAATCTGGAGTCATTATATGGTACTGCTGTAGCAGACATGGTTAAGGGCCTTGTTCAAGGGCCCAACAGTGGCAGTGGGTGGTGCTGGGGCTTGGACCATAAACCTTCTGATCAGTAACTCAGAGCCTTACTATCCTACATTATGCAGTCGCGATTCCCACATTTGGGGAACATGTAAGTCATCGAGAAACCCGGAGACAGACAAACGATAGGAAATGCGTTCGTATTTTCTGGTTAAACTAAGTAGTTCCAACAGACACAAGCTGTTTGCTTGTATATTCTTCTGGATACGGGCTATAGAAAGTGTTACCACATAAGGTGTTATGCGCTAAAATGCCCCCCTGTCATGGATTGCCCCCCCCCTACATAATAGCTATCAAATATTATATTAGAACATAAATTCATAGGTTTATTATGATCAAATATGATATTATTATTATAATGAAGCCTAGGCACGTGACAGCCGTCAAGACCATTAATAAAAAAATTTTGTATAATGTTTATTTTGTGGCACATTTATTTTTCAGGGTTTTGTCATGAATATGCAAATAAATATTTATATAT
>JAQQZT010000007.1:7518481-7532244 GCA_030068275.1 Clarias platycephalus | reverse complement strand
TAAAAAGGAGTAAATATTATTAGTATTATTATTTTTCCTAGTATTATAATTTTTACTTATTGCTTTGTTTCCTATCCCTGCCTTCTACCTGTATATTTTTCACTTCCCCAATTTGTCGTGCAGACGCCTTCTCTTTTATTGTAACGAGCAGATCAAGGCCTCTTGAACAAAGGCCTTCTGGATATTTGGTACCTTACCCCTGACTACAATTATAAACCAATAAAATTTTTCCACATTATTTAAACCTTTTTAAGATTGTGCTACCTGCGGTGTTTGTCCTGGTGGCTCTGCTGTTCAGCCTCATCGTCCCACCCTTTGGAAAGTATCCCCCTCTTCAGCTGCAGCCGTGGATGTACGGCGAACAGTACACTTTCTTTAGGTACCCACCATGACTTATTCATTAGACAGCTTTTATTAATGTTTCCCGTGGGCACCCAGGTTTTCTCACACATAATCTCTGTACAGCAATGACGCCCCAGAGAACACTGAAATCCAGAATCTCCTCGATGCTCTGCTGGATCCGCCTGGATTTGGGACCAAATGCATGGAGTCAGACATGTAGGACAGCTCCTTCTGTGTATTGATTGATACTGTATATGTTACTGGAGGAAATGCTAAGGTTTGTGTAACATGGTGTGATCCCAAATTCAACAGGGAGCCCCAGTGTGAAGACAGTGAGGTGGGCACAGGGTTTGTTAGACCTCAGGTTTCTTACACCACATGGCATCTTTTTAACAAACGCAACTGGACAGTTGAGCACCCTTCTCCTGCATGTGAATGCAGCACTGAGGATGTTCGCAGAATGCTACCTGAATGTCCAGAGGGAGCAGGTGGTCTGCCTCCTCCCCAGGTGATTACACTACAGCATCTTCATCTGTCCCAGCTCAGATCAAAATAAAATTTAATTGCAATATCATGTTTTTAAAATCACTGCTTCTTCACTTCTTGATTTTAGATAAAAAGATTGACAGGTGACCTGCTACAGAATCTGACAGGCCTGAATATTTCTGACTACCTCATCAAGACTTATCCACAGATTCTGAAAAAAAGGTCTTGTCCAAATTCAGATAATTTTTATTTCCTTACTGGATTTGTTTGTCTGTTTTTATTTATTTATTTTTTAATTATCTAGCATGAAGACTAAAAAGTGGGTGAATGAGTTCAGGTGAGTCATTTCACTGTTACAAGGTTGAATAAAAAATTATCAGCACTCTGGCTGTAGAAAAAAACGAGTGAGTCTTGATATACTTTTGACGCCAAGCGTCACATGATCGCAACTAAGCCAATGGTTCTTCTCTCTCTAGACGCACGCACACACACTAAAACACTAATTGCAATATCAGGTGAATATCGGGATTTATTTTTACTTTTTTCAAAGGTAAAGTGCAGGTTAATTTGTTTTATTTTTACTTTATATTTTGTATTAATAATTTTTATATATTCATTTTTTGAGGTTGTGGAACGAATAAATTGAGTTTTCATTATTTCTTATGAGAAAAATTTGCTTGTATATACGAGTGTTTTGATATACAAGCATGCTTCCGGAACGAATTACTGTATGGTCGCAATTCAATTCTCCACTGTACTTGTGTTTATACTCTTCTGTGAGTTGTTTCAGCACCAGGGACACTAGCAAATCACAAAAAACAAATCACTGCACGCTGCTCTTCTTTCATGCAGATCACAAGTGGGGCATCCATGTTTTCTCGCACCGCAGTTACAAACGAACTGATGTAACACTTTCACACCTGCATAGCAGTGACTGGGGAGACAGTAGCCTCGAAGAGAAAGTGCTGATAAAACATTTATCAGAAGCAGAAGTTTTAATATAACCGGAGTGCAGATAATTTTTGACCCACCATTAAACCACCCATTAAACACTAAATACAGAATTCATGCATCAAGTAAATATCATACGATTGAATTAACTGTGTTTACAGGTATGGAGGCTTTTCTCTGGGCAGTAAAAACCCGCTGGGTAAGACGGACATCCGTCAGCTACAGCAGTCTGTAAGGTCTATCAGAACACGCTACAAAATAGCACAGGTATGCACACGTATGACCCAGACATATAATTGAAATGTAGTGTGCACAGCATTATCAGGGACCCAAGGAGATTGTTACATTTCTGTGCTAGCAGTCATGTTTTTTTTTTTTTTGCTTTGCATTTGCTTTTTTTTATTTATTAATTTATTTTTTTTATACAGAACAGTTCACTGAGTCAGCTTCTGGATAGATTACCAGGCTTCCTTTCTGGTCTTAATAGTCAAAACAATGTTAAGGTGAGAGACGTAAAGTTTGTATCTTTTCTCCCAGTTCCCAGGAACATGTAGTACATCTAACTGTGAGTCTTTGCTTCTGTTTCCTAGGTGTGGTTTAATAATAAAGGTTGGCATGCCATGGTGTCATTTGTGAACATCATGAACAACGGCCTGCTCCGTGCCAGTCTTCCTCCAGGCCCAGGCAGACGGAAACATGGAATAACAGCCTATAATCATCCACTTAATCTCACCAAGGAACAGCTCAGCGAAGTGGCCTTGTACGTGCGCTCTGTCATGTCCAGCAATGTGAGCCTTACTTTCTGTGAATTAAGTACATCTGCGCATTTATTAGCATTTAATGTTCTGTATATTTTACAATCTTTTCAGAATGACTACATCAGTGGATGTCCTGGTATCCATATGTGTGCTTTTTGCCATGTCCTTTGTACCAGCAAGTTTTGTACTGTTTTTGATCGAGGAGAGAGTCAGCAAGTCTAAGCACCTTCAGTTCGTTAGTGGGGTCAAACCCGTTCTGTATTGGACTGCAAACTTTCTTTGGGACATGGTCAGTTTCTGTCTAACTTATCCTAAATGGGCTAAAACAATATAAAACTTGAACTTATTATTTGACGGAATAATTGAATGTTTTGTTTGTGAATCTTTTTGTTTCATGTCTCATGTTTTCTCTTTGAGCAGCTGAACTACACTGTTCCAGCTACCATGGTGGTCCTTATCTTCATTAGCTTTCAACAGCAGTCTTATGTCTCTGAAAAAAACCTTCCTGCGCTAGTGCTTCTTCTGTTGCTCTATGGGTAATTGCTAATAAACAGTATATTATTAAATAAATAAATATAAAGGTATAAATATATTGTATATTATTAAATAAATATAACGGTACTTGTGGTCATAAATAGTAAAGCAATAGTGCTTACTTTTTAAAAGCACAATGATGGGGAAAATGTACATGTCTAATATTAACATTAAGAAAAAGACTTGACCATGTAAAATGCTAAATATACTAATTATAGTATAGCAGCACTACTGAAATTTCCATAGCAGCACAACTCATTAGTTTCTCCTGCAGTTTTTATAGTAATCTGATCCTGTTACTATAGTAACCACCGGTATGGCACATAAACATTTTATTTAATATTTATGGAAGGAGTCTCCAGTGTCAGTGCTTTGTAATAGTCAGACATTAAACTTTAAGAAATGTAGGTTTTCCACGACCATAAAGTCTTCAGGACAGTGGCCTATACAATTCAAGTGGCAAAATAAAAAGAAGTGAGGGAATGACTGTTTATAATTGTTATAAATGATTATTTTATCAAAATGTTAAACATAACTAAAAGCTAATTAAATAGTACGAGTTTTTCTTTAGTAATGAAAAATGTGCATCATTGGCAAGAATGAACATACCTATCTAGTCGTATTTTTAATCCTTACATTACAGTATTATTTTTAGTGAGTTTTATTTTTTAGATAATTAATAAATAGATAATAATGTACTACTATATATTATTGATAATGTTGTGCATTTCTATCCCAATGTAGTTGGTCCATCACTCCCCTGATGTACCCTGCCTCGTTCATGTTTTCTGTGCCAAGCACAGCCTATGTGGTGCTCACCTCCATCAACCTTTTCATCGGCATCAATGGCAGCATAGCCACCTTTGTCCTTGAGCTCTTTGTTGATGAAGTAATGAAAGTCATATATCAGTTGTCTTTCTGTGTCTTAAAAAAACACAGATGTGTTTATTCAAACTGGGAAATGCATTGTTCACCATTTCTTATTGTTCTTGTCCTGTTTTCAGCATTTAAATGAGGTCAACAGGATCCTCAAGAAGGTCTTTTTGATCTTTCCTCACTTTTGTCTTGGTCGAGGTCTTATCGACATGGCTAAAAACCAGGCAATGGCAGATGCTTTCCAGAGGCTTGGTAAATTCCCTAATAACATCAGAGAACTTGTTTTTAAATTATTGTCCTTGTATGCCGTACGTATTTCGGTACATCAACAGTAGTATGGTTTTCCTTTATTGTTTTGTTCACAGGAAACAAGCAGACACTGGAGCCACTGGCATGGGATTTCGTAGGGAAGAACTTGTTTGCTATGGCAGTCGAAGGTGTTGTGTTTTTCATTTTCACTGTACTACTTCAGTACAAGTTCTTCATACACTCCAGGTACACAGTTCATTTACTTTACTGAAATACTGCTATGACTGGTCACGTTGACGTACTTAATTTTTTTGTGTGTGTGTGTGTGTCCTAGGCTGTGGTCTAAGCCTGTATTGCCACTCCTGGATCCAGAAGATGAAGACGTGGCAAATGAAAGAGAACGTGTGAAAATGAACAAAACTCAGGAGGATGTTCTCACTGTCAGAGACCTGAGCAAGGTTTATATGAATCAGATGTTAAAATCAGCAGTGAAAAACGAGAATATTGAAATTAGCTAAATGATGATACTGATTTATGCAAGCTAAAATGTAAATGTAATCTTTTTTTAGTATTTTAAACTCATTAAATCTGTGTCTGTCGTCAAATCTCTACAGGTCTATAAAGCAGGCAAGAGGCCAGCAGTGAACCGGCTTTGTATTAGCATTCCTCGGGGAGAGGTGCAAAGCCATTCCATCAATTTGTGCATCATACACTACCACTCAAAAATTGTTTACGGATGCCTGCTGATCTACTCAACATAGACCACAAAAATCGAACTCATTTTGCTAATGCTAGTGCATTTTTTTACTTCCAGATTCCTAAAATTTCAATCTATCTGTTCCTAACTCCTTATGCTAAGATTGTACTTGTTACTTCCAGATTACAGCAACTGAAACCAAATATTGAGTAATTAAAATATTAAGATTTACAAATATTAGTATTAATATTAATATTTATATTTATATTTAAAACAATTCCTCAGACTCTAGCAACAAAAACAGGTTTGTCTAATCTTGCCTAATCTTACAAAATGGTAAATCTGAAACTTACTAATGATTATTTGCTCATATATAAACATACTGTATGTTTAAATATTTTTTTAAAAATTAACCAAGTTAACATAGTAGTCAGAGGTCCCCTGAAGTGCGCCTGAAATGCTGTTAATGTCTTTTTTTCATACCTTAAAGTCCCTTTATTTCACTACATCTTAAACACACACCCTTTCAGTGTCTGTGTAAATGAGCCTTGCGAGGTCAGTAAACAGAAGATCTGAGTAGAGCTATTCAGAGCTGAGCAACAAGCCGGGGGAGGGTATCTACATTTATGAGGTCATAATATGGGAAAATATAACTGGCTTGTTTAAGTCCTGGCCAATACAAAAATTAAAAAGTAAATTTTGCCTAAGAGGTCTCCTTTAACTGAACAGTTATCTTTATCTATCTGTTTAATATGGTCATGTCAATGTTTTGACGCATTAAAATGCTGAAATTTTTTTTTTATGCTCTTGTTTAACAGTGCTTTGGGCTTCTCGGGGTTAACGGGGCTGGGAAGTCTTCCACTTTTCGCATGCTGACAGGAGACACCACCATTACCTATGGCGATGCCTTTCTCAACAATTACAGGTCTGTTAATGTTACGCTGACGCTGACCCTTACACCAGCGTATAATGACCATACAGCGTTTTGAATCTGTGTGTAACTGTGTGAACTCTCATTCAGTGTGCTGAACGACATGGACAGAGTGCATCAGCTTATGGGCTACTGTCCTCAATTTGATGCCATCAATGACCTTTTGACTGGAAGAGAGCACCTAGAGTTCTATGCTCGATTGAGAGGAGTGCCTGAGCCATATGTAGCAAAGGTACTAGAAGTTATTGGTCTTCTGAAATGAATTCAATTGAAATCTAGGCATTCATAATCCTGTAGCTGCAAAATATGTCTATATACAAAATGAGTTTTCAACACATAAACAAAGCAGCATCCAGCTCTTTCATGTCTCAGCCATCATTAATAATGAATCTTTGGCCAATAGGTCTCACAGTGGGGCGTGAAAAAACTGGGACTGACGCGGTACGCTGAGCAAGAAGCAGGAGGATACAGTGGAGGCAATAAACGCAAACTCTCAACTGCGATCTCTCTTATCGGAGCTCCACCAGTTGTTTTTCTGGTCAGCATTTTTCACAAAGAAGAAAAAACATTCAGTAGTAATATACATAACAACTCTGACAACCTGACTACTATTTTATTAAACATGCTAATCTTGTTCCTATGCAGAATCAGTTGACCATCTAAACTATTCACATAAAAGAAACTTGTCTGTTTTTAAATTATCAGGATGAGCCCACAACAGGAATGGATCCAAAGGCTAAACGGTTCCTGTGGGACTGTATTCTCAGTGTCATCAAAGAAGGCCGAGCTGTCGTTCTCACATCTCACAGGTACTACATTAGTAAAATAATGCATCTGAGAGACTACACTACTTAATTTAATAAACTAGTGTTTTTCTACAATATTTATTCAGGTGAATTGGGTAACTCATTAAAAAACACATTAATATTCTTTGAAAAATAGACTGGGCAAGCAGTTTAGCCAGGTAATAAACTGTAGAACCTTACAGCTTCAGTAGTATCTGATGTATCACTTGCTGTTGCTTTGTGCAGCATGGAGGAGTGTGAAGCGCTCTGCACTCGCATGGCCATCATGGTCAATGGGAGGTTCCAGTGCCTGGGTTCAGTTCAACACCTCAAGAACAGGTACCTACCTGCCTACCTAAACAAATATGTGAGTGAGGTAGTTGAGTGAGTGCACTGTAAATAAATGCAATGATCATATGGCAAAAAATACTACCAGGAAAGTTTCTGTACCGTTTTATACTGAAAATCAATGTCAACAATGATGCATCTTGCATAGGAACACATGTACACCTGTCTGGAACCATTAATTACATGAGAAAAATATCAGAATAAGGCAAACTGCCGTTAACTGTAGCATGAGTATTGATGTCTGGGTTGTGTACTGTTGATCTGCTGGAATTTTCCCCCACAATTGACTAGTTTTTCTTGCACAACAGAGAGTACATTCCGAATGGCAGCTTGGTTTGGCAGAAATACTTTTTTGATATAGGAGGTCATGGACTGGTTTGGGTTGACATGAAGGCTAAAGTGACTTGGTAAACAAAAAGCATCCCATAGTCTGATATTTGAGGTTAAATGAATCTCTTGATCTGTAAGTGAAAGGTTTTAGGCATTGCACTATATGACTACATATTCTTCTACATATTCTTCATGACTTCCAGTGTCTGCGTGGGTTTTCTCTGGTTTCCTTCCTCCTCTAAACTAAATTGCCCCAAGATACAGTATGTACCAGCGTGTGAATGTGTGTGCATCCAGAGTGTATTTTCTCAGTGTATTCAGGATAGGTCCTGACCAGGTTACAGATAAATGAATCAATGAAAGAACGCACAAGTAAATGAATGTAGCATCATCTAAATGCACACAATCAGTAATATCTTTCCAATGTGCTTTCCTCCAGATTTGGCGATGGTTATACAATTATCCTCCGCTTGTCTGCATTACCTCCGGATCCTTGCCCAGTGGATGCCTACATCCAGAGCTGCTTTCCTGGAATCCAGCTGAAAGAGAAACACCACAATGTTCTGCAGTATCAGCTTCCAACTCACGCCTGCTCCCTCGCTCACGTCTTTGACATTCTGTCCAACAAAAGTGAAGAGCTGGAAATAGCAGAATATTCCGTCTCTCAGACAACACTGGACCAGGTTAGAACTCTTTCAGGAGAAATTATTGTATGGATGCTTGAGGTAATTTCAGAATTTAACTAAAAGTGAGATGTTCCTCTCCTACAGGTGTTTGTTAACTTTGCGAAGGAGCAGATGGATGACGATGACCGACTAAGAGAAGTGGCTATAATCAGTGGATCAGATGTCATTCCATCTTGCACATTACTTCAGCAATCCAGTCAAACTATTTATCCATTGCTAACAACTTCTTCAGAACCTAACAGATCTCCGGCTATTGCTGCTCATTCACCCTATCCGTTATCATCATTCAATTCCAGTCAGCCAGGAGATGATGGGTTAAAGACTAAAGTGAGCAAATGTAGCAAAACGAAGCAACCTCAGCAAATACAAATGCAACCTCTAGTGGATTTTTCACCCAATGGATTAAAGTGCACTGAAGGAGACAAATCACAGAGCAAAGACAAGCTTTTCATAGTCAAGACATGATCAAACTCTCCGTCTAAGATCTTGATTTGATTAAAAAAAAAAAAAAAAAAATCTGTCTTTTCCTCAAACTGTATTCCATGTTTTTAAGATATTAAGTGCTCTCAGGACCACTTTGTCTGAAAACTGCTGTAGGATGCTAATTGCACTTTACATCAAGTGAATTTCTGGACAAATTGTCTTTACTTAAATTTTATTATATGATTATTTTTTTCATAATTATCTGTAAGTCTATACTATGTGTTATAATCAGACACCACCTTTATCAGGTCAGCCTTTTTATTGTTGTTTTTGCTTTTAAAAGATTCCTCTTATGCACGTTGCAAAAGCTTTGGAAACTCAAACTGTAAGATGCACTTACGAGAAGGATGAGTCCTATGTCACTGGAATGTATTCAGAAATCAAGCTTCATATTGCACATATAAAGTGATATTTGTTTCTTTGTATATATGAAGAAAGTAAAATGCAAATCCATTCAAGTTCAGAACTATGCGAAAATATGTTACATAAACATTCAGAAACCACAGTAGGAAGAACCTGTTCATTAGTACATTAAATTAAGTCTTTGTGCTAATGAAGCTCATCAAAATTTTCACCATCTGCACCTTTTTGCATTCTGCATGCACATATTTAAATACAGATGCACATTACAGTATTTGTGTCATTTGACAAAATTCCAAAATTATTTAAACTTCATAATATTGTCCTTATTTATTCTTATATATTTTTAAGTACTTAATAAATGCATAAACTGAGTACAAGCATAATGCTTTATGTTTGTAATTTTTTGTGTAAAAGTCAATGTATGATCTAATGATAAATCCGCAAACATTTCTTTTAGTATTCTGTTAAGAAGTGTGTAATGGCAAAAAAGAAGTAGAAGAAATAAGGCTGGACAAAGTTGATAAAATATTGATATAATGATAAGTAATGTCACAGCTCTTTTTGTAGATTTTGTGGGTGTTGTATCCATCCATTTTCTATAACGCATCTCCTCTGTAAGGTAACGGGGGGCCTGGAGCCTCTCTAAGGGAACTCGGGCACAAGGTGGGTATACCCTGGAGGCAGTATGAAGCAGTAAGGCTGATCGTGACTCTGGGTGTACTAGTGAAATTCTGGGATAAGTGCATTAGTGTAGCAGGGGATGATGGGGAGAAATAAAGGTAGTTTTACGCTCATAATTGTGTACTGTTATTCTGCACAATCAAAAGTCCTGGTTTGACTCGAACACCACTCATAATAGAATCATTGAATATAGTTTATGAGCAAACTTGTCTAACATGCTAGAAATTGTAAAAACTATATATTTGTTACATCGCCCATCTACAATCTGAAAACCAACACAACATAAGATGAGAAAATGAATGAGACGCTCCATAACCAAACCTGTAGAGTATGCTTATGTGCATGTCTTGTTTTCAGGTATAAAGCCTCATAAGAACATTTAGCAATATATTGTGTGGAATGAGATGCGTTAGAAGCAGAGGAACACTAAAATATATCTTGCAGGACTCCTCCAGGTGTGACCGAGATGTAGTCATGAGGGGGAAATCATGTTTGTTTTTAAGTAAGATTGGCAATGCAGTGAAGATTGGGTCAGACTGACAATGGCAGTTATGTGGCAATCACTTCAAGCCTGCGCCTAACCACTGAACAATTTTCCCTGCCATTGATGTGGACACTGTGACCCTGCTCAAGTTCTTTTTTTCAATCTTTTTCTCTGTGAGCCAGTATTTCAAGACAATTTAATGTTTCTCCTGAAAGCACTTTACCACAGTGTGCAATTTGTGTGCTCTCTGTTGTATTTCAGAAATGTGGGGTAATGTACATGATGTTCAATTGCAATGTTCTCTCTGAAAGTTTTGCTTTGTTACAGAATCAGAATTGTTCTTTGTCTTAAAGATGAAAGGTGAGTTTTGTTTAGAATCATTTTCCTACACAAAATATTGTGACTGTCAGTGATTGAAATATAAAAATTGAGAAAAAATGTGTAAAGTTTTTTTTTTTTTTTTTTTTTTTTTGCACAGGATTCTTTGACTGTAAGGAATTTTCAAAATTAAGCCATTAATTTCATGTTTTATTTTAATATACTGTATAGTATTATTCCTGATGGAGGTGAACAAATTTATATCCCTATACTATTACTGTATATTCATATAAGGTTATTGAAGTGCTGAAGCTTAAACTTCTGCCCACACTGTCAACACACTGTCAACTTTGTTTTGAGGTTATCAAGTATCCCTACAGTCCTGATCTTGCTCCATTGGATTTTCAGCTGTTTGAAAGCAGCCCTACGAGAATGAAGATTCACTTCTGATGAAGAAGTGAAGACAGCGGTGCATTCATGGCTCAGCCTAAAACATTTATTAATGAGGGAATATGGAAGATTGTTGACAGATGAACAAAGTATTTTGTAAAGCAAGGAGATGATGTCCAAAAAATTATGCATTTGTCTTTTCAAAATGTTAATTTAAATAAATGATTGTATTTAAAGAGCCAGCAAGTGCAGAAACAAGAGTAGAATATCTAACTAGGTGTAAGTAACAATCATGTGCAGATATTATTAGAGTGGTAGACTATTCTGATCACAGTACTGACACTGTAGCATGTGTGGTATTGAGTTCAAAACAGTCTGCAATCCCTGCTGAAGAATCCAACTTGTGCATTAGTGTTTAGTGTGTCTCAGTAACTATTTGTGTGTTTGTGTGTACTATCAGCAGATCCATCATGCAATAATGAGATCTCCGGCATGTAGTCTTTTACATGGATGATACCGTACATTCACCATCCTGAGGACACTATCCTGACCACAATGGAAGAAGAGCAGCATAAACAACTCCCCTTCTTGGACATTTATTGTATGTGATGATGGTTCTCTCAAGACCTAGGTTTATCGTAAACCCACCCAGACCGACCACCCAGACTTGAGGGTCTAATCGTCTGGAACACAAGAGGTCAGTGGTCAAGATCAGGAATTGTTGAAAGAGATTCAAAATGTGAAGAAAGTTCTAGGGGAGAATGTATAGAAAAGAAGTGGGAATACACGCTGGATGTTCACACACTCATTTACAACTAGTGTAGCCACTACCAAAACTACCAACTGGGAAAGATGTCCTTTAGTGATTGGGTTTTTCAGCCAGAAGTGGAAAATAATAATTAACACAAACTATAAATGAATAGATTATCTACAGTATAGTGTCTGACTCTGAACCTGACCTGACTAACAAAGTACCTGGGTCTAATACAGTGGTCGATGGGCGTTCAAGTCAAAACAGGATGAAATTTCTCATGTAAGAAGGTGTAAAAACGATTTACATTTCCAGAAGACTTCAAGTACAGTATGGTGATAAGATTTAGGCACAGTAAAACATTTGAAATTGTGCAAATAGAAAAAGAAGCTGAATGACGATCCAGAGCCGAAATGGCTCGTGCCATCTCCAGTCGTTCCTATGAACATTCAACAAGTGGAACACCTGATCCTTGAAAATCTACAGATATCTTGTCTCTAACTTGCGGATGAGACGCATCTGTCTTGGAGGAACTGTACACACAATCATTTACCAACACCACTTGCACATCACAGGAACTCGGGTGGGAGTTATCGCCACATCCCTCGTACAGTCCTGACCTCAGTACAGTGAGTAAAGTACGGTCCTGAAATCAAGAGATTCAAGAGATTTCCACATGTTTGGCCATTAAAGGAGTTCCTGGGAGGCCAGTGTTTCAGACGTGAGGTAAAGCAGGCAGTCTGATCATGTCTCTGGCGTACTGAGAAACCTTTCTACCTTGATGGGAGAAAACGCTGGGATATGTGGATTAATGTATCAGGGGATTATATAGAATATAGAATTCTATAGGAGTTTTTTCTCTCATAACTGTGTTCTGTTATTCTGCACCATCAGGTCTAGAGTTCTTTATCAGATGTTGTATTCTGTCTCATCTGGCAACCTTGTGGGCTGTTGTGTTTTTTAAGCAGCTAGTTAGTTAGCCTCCGAGGCAGCGTCCAACTGCAGGACTTCTACAGACAGATTTATACATCATTTCAATCACATTTAATTGTGTCTTTCGAGATGGTTGTGCTTAACAGTAACGCCAGTAATGCAGAACACGATATAATGTGAGTAACTCGGTTTATTATAAATTTAACCCGACCTTGTTGTTGATAATAAGATGGCTAGCACTTAGCAGGCGCTAGCTGGGCTGGCAGCAAACAAGCCTGGTGGTTAGGTTATTAGGGCGTCTTAATGTTTATATATATATATATTATTTGTGTAGTTGAGGCTTAGGTTTAAAATTAATAATAATAATAATAATAATAACAATGTTCTGAACGTTATCCTACATTAAAAAGCAGCCAAGCTAGTTCTTGGGTATGTTTTTATTTATGACAGATTAGTATGACAATTAAAGATGTATAGGATTGAGTATATACAGCTATAGCTACATAAATGACTGTTTGTTTATTGTATTAAATGTTAAATTCATGATTAGAAGAGTCTTAAGATATGTCAGAAAAACCAGGTCAAGGCGTTTCCCTCTGACCCAGCTGCTGTATTACTGACACTTCTCAGATGTCATGTTAGTGTCCTCAGGTATTGTGGTCATATATACACTCAGAGCTCATTTAACACCATTACACAAACCTTTAAAAACTAAATGTGTACTTAAATTATAAATCAATGTCTATTCTTAGCCTTTGTGCTAAATGTACACCCTGATAGCAGCTCTGGCTCTGGTGATCACAACCAGGACAAAATGTAGGTTACTGTACAAAGCAAGGAGATTATTATTTTTAAACATTAAATCATAAATGCTTCAGAATTCATTAAACTATGTTCGCCCACTTTAAAGTCGCACAGAAATTAAGACTTATGAGGGTGAGTAAAAATTTTTACTAAGGTTTTTGATAAGGTAAATACATAATTTTTCGACATAATCTCCTTTCTTTTCAATACATTCAATACATGTCTGTCAACACGCTTTCCTATTCCCTCATTAAAAATGTATTGGAGTTGTGAGCAATGAATGCACTGCATAGGAAGTAGGGCTGGGCCGATAAACGATATCATATCGAATCGCGATTTATTTGATTTTAATAACGATAAGCTCTAGCAATCCAATATGGATTAATTTAAGAGCCAATCACACTGCAGAACAATACAACAACAGCCAATCAGCGTGTAGCTTGCGCGTGCCGTGCACATCAAAGTTAATTTCCTACTGCACTTTGCGAAGCAAACTTGACACCAGAACGACAAAAAAAATGAGTGGAAGCAGCGACGAAAGTGAATCTAACCTCGAGTTATTATCCAAAGATGTTGAAATTGT
>JAQQZT010000007.1:7493288-7518381 GCA_030068275.1 Clarias platycephalus | reverse complement strand
TTGTGGCTTCAGTCATTGTTGGGATACTCTTTTAAAGCTGGCAGCATTAACAGCTTATATCGAAATATATATCGTTACCGTTCAATATGGGGAAAAATTATCGAGATTACTTTTTTGCCATATCGCCCAGCCCTAATAGGAAGTGATCTTTCGTCCTCATAGGGCTTCTTTCAGGGGAAAAGTCTGATGGAGTGAAATAAGGACTATAGGGTGGACGCTTTAACACCTCAAAAACAGTTTTTGCAGTGTTGATCGACAGTGTGGGCAGAAGTGTGCAGACATGCATTGTCATAAAAGAGCACCTCTACACCTGGTCACCTCGTCTAGAAATTATAATAACACCTCATATGATTAAGCTTTCTGTAAGGAGATTTATTTAACCTTTTATTGAAGAAGTTTGAACCGATTAGGTCTTTTGATACACCATAATGCAGAACACCATAATGAGAATTAAACTCTCATTATTTCTCTATATAAACCTCCCTTCTAAACTAGTGCATGTATTCAAGCATTTCACTAATCATGGTAGAAAAGTTTTTTTAGTACACCAGAGAAATTATTGGACTGCCTGCTTGGCCTCCCTTGGCCTCACAGGAACTCATTTAATGACCCAAACATGTTGAAATGGGATGGAGGTCAGGCCTGTACGGAGGATGTGGCAATAACTCCACACCGAGTTCCTGTAATGTGCAAGTGGTGTTCCCACAGGCAGATGCATCTCTAAGTTAGTGACAAGTTATCCATCGATTTTCAAAGATCAGGCGTTCTACTGACCGATTGTTCATGAGAACAACTGCATTGGGCTGTGAGCCACCTTAGCTGGTATAATCATTCACCGACATACAGCCTTCTTTAAAACGCTTGCATAATAATTTACGTTTTAATGCGGCTAAGAGTCTCATCACTATACCGTTTTCTTTGCCTTATATCTTGTAAACTGTTGAATAAAAACAATGCAACGCTCCCTGTTTTATTTGTGAAACGTTTTGATTAACTTTACAGTTCACATACAAGGTAGCTTTACTTGATAAATTTCACTACTTGGTAGGCAGACTTAATAATCTAGTCTTTAATTCTAGACTTTCTTTTGTTCTTAGCCTGCTAGAAGAGCGCTGCTCCTCACTGCCTAGCTCTCCTGCTAAACGAGTGTCTCCAGCCAAAAGAAAGCAGTTCTTTATAAGCCAGGCCATACGCAACTCTGACCTTACTCCCAGAGCCAAGGGGAAAAAAAGTTTAAGACGACAGGAGAACAGTAAGTCCTATTGAAAATAAAATATTTTCAAAAATCTAATTTGATTTGAAGTATCTTTGCATCCGAGCAAGCATGTATGACATGCCTCACTCACTGGCTTAACAAGAACAATCTGATTATTCGTCCTGAAATATTTCAGATGATTAACCTATGAGATGTTCTTCACCCTATTAAAGGTTAAAGCTAGGAATGATCTTGAGATGGTACATAGTTAAAATCTTCTTTTTTCAAATTTTTTTTTTAATGAAAAAAAAAAAAAAAATAGCTCGCTACCTGGATAATCTCCTGGAGCGGGATGAGTGCACCAAAAATGAGACTGAAGCACAAGAGACGGCCGCGCCGACTGTTTTCACCGAAGCATGCACCAATGGAAACTATGTGGAGGTACAGAAACCTGTTCCAGTGATTCAAATTAAATATGTTCTAGTGCCTTTTAAATAGCCTTTCCTCATCTCTCTCAGTACTGGAGTGACTTCATGAACCGCTCTGGAGAGGAGCAGGAGAAAATGTTGGCCCTGCTGGATGAGGACACAACAAGACAGAGTAATGCTAGCAAGGCCCCAAAAGACCAGAGAGAGTGTGAGGCTTAACTCACTCCTCACCTATCTACATAAATAAACCTACACACAGTTTTTAACACTGTGGCCAGATTAAGAGCTATGTTTTTTTTTTTTTTCTTGCTGGATTGACTTGAGCATGGTGCCTAACCTTTGTTTGAATTAGTGCAATAGTTAATATCTGTGTGCTCATATTATTTTTTAGAAATTATTTATCATGGTAATCAGCAATTAATTACATTTTTTTCCATCCATCAGTGAACCCTGCCTTCAATGCTCAGGAATGCTTTCAAAGAATTGATCGGAAGTTGCGTGCAACATTGAAGCGCAAACATATCCCCAAGGTGAGAGAGAGAGAGAGACTGTTTTGGAAATTATACTGTACAAAAAAAAATCTATTTTGTTCATATATCATTTACACTGTTTACACTGTCCTGTTGAAGACGACACTGGAGCTTCTGGAGAGTGACCTGCTGAGCTTTTTTGAAGCTCACCCACAATCTATATACGTGACCAAACTTGGCAACAGGTATGTTATCCATATATCGGAAATAATGGCCAGGAATCGTTTTTGTATATTTTATTTTATTTTTTTCGTTAATACTAATTTTATTTGTTTATATTTACCAGTTTCGAAAGACTGCTGCTTCATGCCATTTGCCAGTACATGGACCTTGCCTCAGCTAGTAAGTCGATGTGTGTTTTTCTCACACTAACCATCTTTCCACTGAAGTAACTTATATTCTGAAACTACTGAGCTGGATGGTTTAGCTTACCACTAAGAGTTCCGCTATGACCATCTTCTCCCATCATATACGCAAAGATCCAGTCTATTCATGGGTAACCATACACGATTTTCTCTCTTCTTCTATCGCAGGTACCGACTGCAACGGGACGCGACAGACAAAAGTTGTGAACAAGCAAGGGGAGTTCCTCCCTCCTTCTCCATTGCTCTCGGCTTATTTGGAGCAGAGGAGCTGAGAGGAGGACGGTATTCTCGCACTGCCACCTAAATTGGCCAGTATGAACCATAGAAGCAGCTTTAAATAAACAGTCTGTGTTCCTGGTCCAAAAAAGAAAGGCTTTGTTTTAGAGAGTGTCGCTTTGTTATTTAATAGGTCCATGCACTAGCTACTTGGACTTTAAACTTTAGACCCTAAATCAAGCACAAACGAAATACAGTAGAAATTCAGAATATTGTCCTGACAGATGTACTGTTTTGTCATAAAGGGCTTTTAAACAATAGGTGCTACCAGTAAGTTTGAGTGTTAGATTTTTTATTACAAAAAATCACACAAAAAAAACCATACTGGATTTACAGGTTAATGAAATTATGATCCTGATTTTCATGATGCTTTAAAAAATAACTATTTAATTTTTTTTTGGTCCTTTCCATCCTATTTAGGTACAAAGATGGCTTGTAAATTCTGGCTTATAAACTTTTTTTTGTAAATTTTGCATGATTTAAAACTTGAACATAAAAAAATTAGCAATGCTTTGCTGCTAGCATCTTAAAATGTATCCTTCTACAACAGTGAAACAGCAGATAGATTTTAGCGTAATTAAATATTCTTAGTGTTTCTGCTGTATCGAGGGTATGGTGGAAACTAATGATTAACGTAGAGATCTTTTTACAGTTTTGAATGTAATGGTCTAGCACACAGTATGTACATGTGACTGAAGCTGTAAACATAGAAGGTGTAGAAACGTCTTTTGACTTTGACTCTGCTTATTGTTAGAGGATAAAAGAACGATCGATAATATCAGCATAATATCCGTAGTACTTGCAGTTTTATTTCCTCACCCACTGTCCAAGCAATAGATAACTGCCATTTTTAATGGTTTAATAATTTAATCTTAACCTTATAATTACTGTATTGTACTGTACAGTAGTGACCGTGTTGACGTGTCCGTAATCAAAAACTCTGCCGTATGTTGTGCTTTATACTTTTAACATTTTCATTGTAGTCACTTTAAAGATCCTTCATCATTTTACACAACAGTTTACAATGCAGAATATCAGGTCTCCGTTTGGTTCTGATAACAGTGGACGTCAGTGATGCTATACTAAAAGTAAACAAAGCCTTCTAGGCACGTCCGCGTGACATCAATAGGCCTGCATTACTCGTTAATGTTCTTTGCCCTGTTGTCACTCTCATGAAATTGCCAAAAGCCAAACCAACTTGCACTTACAACTATGCCTTACATATGAATGCCAATTTGTCAGCAATGTGTTTTTTTTTTTTTATGTCATACTGTACATTTATAGAGCAAAGGTTTCTGAGGTTTACATTGTGAGAAAAAACAACAAAAAGAAACTGGACAGACTTGATCAGTCAGGGTGTTGGTGTTGCAAACCAAATTGAACATGTATGTGGTTGCTTATTTGCTCAGGCATCAACTTATGATTGTGGATTTCTGTACACATTGAACACTTTTTATTCACATGAAGCCAAGTGTTTGTATTTTTTTTTTTTAGATGCAAGTGCTGGGATGTGGGCCCTTTGTAGAATATCTATACTTGTCTGATATTGTTATTGTGTGTGTATAAGATATACAGTGGGATCTGAAGGTCTGAGAGCACATTGAAAAGATTTTTTTTTTTTTTTTTTTTTTGTACTGAGGGGGAAAATAATGAATGTTGTATAATTTGGAAATGCAGGTGGTTGGTGACTTCTAATAGTCCGACTTACCATTTTGCGTTATATGCCTTATGGTGCACTTTTAGCTGTAGGCTAAAAGTAAGTGTTCTTAGGAGGCTGGAAAATGGCTAGGCTAAGCTATGATGTTTAATATGTTATATAAATACCTTTTCAGCTGTCACTGTTTCAAGTTAGTATGAGATTATCTGGATAAAACTCCATGGCAAGTCAAGGCCAAATGACCTTAAAAAAAGAAAGGTAATGTACAATGTTAATAATATTTAATATTCAACAACATGCACTATTTCTTGGTCCCTATTTAAATGTAAGCAGTTGTAATTTTGACGGCTTTGTGTACAAGCTCAGATTTCTTTTCTCACGTCTAACCTTTTTTTGAAGCATGAGTTTAGATGCCAAGCTGATGGATTCGATATACTGTAAAAGTGGTTCGGTGGAGTCTGTGCCAGCTCAAGTGCACACTGTCATTAAAGCAAATACTAGGAAACTCCAAAATACATGTAAATGTCAAAGATATCTTTCACTCATGGTGTTGTCATTAATTTATAATGAAAATTCTTATGTTGAATTTTAAATTTATTTCAAATAAAAGCATTTTGGCTAGAGTGCTCAGACATTTGGACCCCACTGTATAAAGAGGTATTTAGCATCATTCACTGTTAACCACAGGATGCTTAAGTGTGCAGCGTTAGATGTGCGACAAATAGAAAATGACTTGTATTATGATGATTTCATATTTATATGACCATTGTGCAAGCCATGAATGATTGTGTGTAGCTATGTTTGAATAAATACTCTGTAAATGTTGTTGCATATGTTGTGTTCATGGTCATTTACACTCACGGTAACTGGGTCATGCCATTTAAGTTAAAAGGTGTTTTTATTACTGAGCTGAAATTGTAATAAATAAAGATCTCAGAGTTTCTGTTATTGTAATTAGAAAAAATATATATTCTTGAGCTGTGTAACATAGACATCATGTAGCATGAATCTAGATTATTTGTCCATTATTTATTTTATGTTTTGATTTGTTTCACTCCTTTAAAAAAAAAAAAAAAAAAAAAGTGTAGGATGTAGAATATTTACTTCATTTGCTTTGCCATTTTTATCTTTATATATTTAAAACCCTTTAGAATTTTGAACAGAGCCGTGATATTTTAAAACACAGCACTGTTGAATACTCAAATCAAACTGGTTAGTTGATGTCTGGTGCCAGCTGTAAGGCAAATTAGAACTTTAGAAAAATGAGCACAATAATATTAATAAAGAAGTTATTTACATAGTAACTCATTCACAGGAACTGATGATATATGGCATACTAAGACTAATAATCAACGGATTCAATTTTTTTAATTGTTATTTAGCAAAGTAAATGTATAAATGATGTGGTTAATGTTTTTTTTCCTTTTTCAAAAAACATTTTAACCCATTGAATAAACAAAGTCGATGAATTTGAGACTTTGAAACTGATCAGCTACAACTGAATGAGCTTGATGGCGGTACAGGAAGTAAAGCTCCAAGGTCGGGTAAAATGTCTCACTACTGTGGCCTCTCCCACAGCCCACTGTTGATCACAAGTAAAGCTTTGCTGTCATTTTAAAGCTACTGAAGGTCTTTTTGATATGGTTATAATGATCCATATGTTGGTTGTTGGGATCGGGATATTGGTTACTTCACAAGGGGACATTATCGCCAATTTGGCAATGGCACAAGCTCTTTTTGTGAATTTTCTCCACAATTTAGGAGCCAATTCCTACCCCTCATTGTTAGAGCACTCTCCCAACAAGGTGACTGGTACCAACCAGGAAAGACAGAATAACATTGGGGACAGTGAAACACGATATACTCCACTTGTGAGCTCTCAGATGGCCATTATTAGCTAATGTTGCTACGACAGATGTGAGTATATTGATGCCATTCCTTCTCTCGAGAGGGTATGGTCAATCTGCTCTCTAAACTCCCGGCTTCGGATGGCTCTTATGGTTTAAGTGCTGGTTCAATGTAAATTTCACACACAACAGCCTGTAGAATTCATTTAAAATGGTGCAATAAAGGAAAAACACATTACTTTGGGAAAACGCATTTGATAAGGTAGGTCAACAGAGAATGGCCAGCCTGAGCTGATAGAAAGGCTACAGTAACTCAGATAACCATTCTGTACAAATAATGTATGGTAAGCAGAAAAGCATCTCAATGCACACGTCAAAGTTCATGGTGGATGGGCTGAGGCTACATCAAAAAGGGACAGTTGTTACACGACTGTAAAAAAAAAAAACATAGCCTGGTCTGATGAATCTCGATTTCTGCTGAGGCACACGGATGGTAGGATCAAGTCCATGGATCCAACCTGATTGTGTGAACACTTCGAATGATGTGAGGAAGGTTGTCTTGCCACACTCTGGACCCATTATACCAAAACCAGTCAATCACTCTTTTAATGCAATATCCCATTTGAGTATTGTTGCTGACATACTATGCATGCATCCATTTACCATCTTCTAATGGTTCCTCCCAGCATGATAATGCACCATGTCATAAAGCAAAACTGGAACATGTCAATAAGTTGTGTTAGCGGCCTTCCCAGTCACTAGTTCTGAATCCAAATAGAACCCATTGAAAGTGCATCCGAAAAAAACAGCTGGAACTGCATAATGCAATCATATCAACACAGACCAGGAGTTTCCAATATCTTATAGAATCCATTGTCGCCATCATCTATATCGCTTTATCCTGTATACAGGGTCACCGGGAGCCTGGAGCCTACCCCAGGAGACTTAAGGCTCGAGACGGGTTACACACTGGATGGGGTGTTAATCCATCACCGGGCACACATATGCTCTCACATGCTCAGACACATGTTACACATTTTGCCAAGTAATCAAATATGCATTTCTTTGGACCCTGGGGGTGGGGGAGGTTTGGGGGGACCAGAGTACCAGGAGGAAACCCACCAAGCACGGGGAGAACATGCAAACACAGACCTGAGGTGGGAATCGAATCGGACCCTTGGAGTTGCAAGGTGACGTGCTATCCACTAAACCAATCTGCAGGAACTGCATGATGCAATAATGTTGCAACATGGACCAGGAACGTTTCCACCATCTTGTGGAATTCCATAAATAATTCCATAAAAATAAATGATAAGAGAAGTGCACTATAATAATTTTAGAATGTTACATGTAGTGTAACACTTGGTGCTGTATTAGTTGATCAAACAATCCTGTAACTCGAAGGAGTCATTTGTGGAATCGAACAAAGTGTGTCGATTCGTCGAAAAAATTCGTTTCTAATCCAGAGTTCTGCTCTCGCGCCCTGCAGCTCAAACGAGCGCGCGCTCGGGTTTTGCGCTTTATAAAGACATCACAGAGACATGGCGGCGCTCTTACTCTGTATGAGAACATCACTTTCCTTACACTACTGTGATTACAGTCCTCACTTGTGCCAGTTAGGGAATAAAAAACTACAATGAACGTTTCAATTAATTCCACCAACGAGTCTTGTCCTGGTCGCTCTGTGTGTGAAGAAGACACGCTCGCGCCCGGGATTCCCTTCCTGCTGGACGCCTGGCTCGTGCCGCTGGTGTTCGCGCTCATCATGGTACTGGGACTGCTGGGAAACTCACTGGTTCTGTATGTCATCTCTAAACACAGGAAAATGTGGACAGCGACTAATATTTATATAGGTGAGCGTCTTTCCTTCTTTCCTTTCTTTCTCTTTTCATTCTTAAATATCTGGCCAATCTTTAAAAAAATCATGTATGCATTATTAACACAAACATTTTATTTTTTTTATTTTTTTATTTTTACAATGCATTTAAAATTAATTTCATTGCACTTATTCTAAACTATTCTGTAATTAAATTAGATATTTTAAAAGGTGTAGGGAAGAAAATCAGGTCTAAAAAATTTTTTTATTGTCATGTAAAAAAAAGAATTTTTTTATTGTCATGTAAAAAAAAAAAGGTTTTTTATTGTTATGTAAAAAAACTGTACTCAGTTTACTGATTTTTGCTTTTAAGCAAATGTAAAACAATATCCACTAATGCCAAGGTGTTTGTTTTTTTTGGTGGCCAAATTACCCGTAACTGTGTGTATGATCATGTGAGTGTGTGTATGAGTGTGTGCCCTGCGATGGATTGGCATCCCGTCCAGGGTGTGGTCTCCTGGGACAGGCTCCTGGCGGTATAGAAGATGAGTGAGTGAGTGTTTTTTTAGTGTGTGTCTGGTACAAAAATAATTTGGGATTGTATGCAGAAGCATTCTAAAGAAATGTGAACCTACAAGACGTGCTACACTGCTACACTGAGAGCAGCAAATATTCTATAAACCAACAAAATAATAGTTTAAATGTCACTAATTTCTCTGCAGCAAACCTGGCGATGACGGACATCACCTTTCTGGTGTGCTGCGTACCTTTTACTGCGGTGCTTTATCCGTTACCGAGCTGGATCTTTGGAAATTTCATGTGTAAATTTGTCAGCTACATCCAACAGGTCAGTTTCTGCCCTGATGCATGTGATTCCAGTAAAAAAAAAGCTTTTTTCCCCCCATAAACTGTAAATATCATGGACAATGCATTGGGATGAACAATTTATTAATATATAATTTGTTGATAATGAATATGATTGCTTGTTTTAACTTTGAGTCTTGTTTAATATCAGTTGACCCAGGTTATGTTTAGACATACTGCAATCAAGGTTTAAATACTAAACACACACATAGGACACTAATAAAGTGTGTAGTATTAAAAGTTTGAACTGCACTATGGTGAAATGTCTCGTAGTAAATGTAGATGTTCATATTTTTCTATCTGATGTTTTTTTGTACGTCTGTGACAGGTATCTGCACAGGCCACTTGTGTAACACTGACAGTGATGAGTGTGGATCGCTGGTATGTCACCGTGTATCCGCTGCGCTCCTTGCAGTGTCGGACGCCGAGAGTTGCCACCATGGTGAACCTGGGAATCTGGATAGGTCTGCATTTTTCCAATCAATGCAGCATTAAAGGAAACGATTCACCCCAAACAAGTTGCATAGAAATCATTACAATTAACATGATCTTCAGTTGCAAGATTTCTGTTACTGTTTATTTATATTTTACTTCATTGACACTTCATCCTACATTACCCACAATGCTATCTGACTGCCTGTTGATAGTGGTGCGTTAGGATTTTGCCCTTGCTTCCTTTTTAATATTTAACTTCCTCTTAAACCTTTAGCTTGTGGAGTTCTCTCAACTTCTCGTGCTCAAACACGTCAGCATCCAAAGCTTTAACTGTCATGCCATCAACACTGTCATGCTCGTCACCTTTGACCCCTTTGTGTCTTGTTCAGGATCTTTCTTGGTGTCTCTGCCAGTGCCCCTGTACACTAGGACTTTAGCTGGCGAATGGTTTGGTCCACAGGTATTCTGCACTGAGATTTTCCCCACAATAACTCACAAGAAAGCCTTCATCCTGTACAACTTCCTGGCCGTATATATGCTCCCACTGGTGACTATCTGTGTGTGTTACGTGGTCATGTTGTACCAGATGGGCCGGCCAGCTGTGGAGCCTGTTGATAATAATTATCAGGTAATGTCGAGCCAAAACTGTGTGTATAATCAGTAAACAGTTGCTGTATTGCAGCTTTTAAAGGCGTAATTACATATTTCATGTGTAAGGCGAGTAGGAGAGCATTGCAGATTAAAATAAAATAAGTGTGAATTTTGGCGTAGTTCGGTGTTGAGATGTTTAATGTCAACAGATTTTGCTTTGCATCGCGACACATTTAGTATCCTCTGTAATAATAATAATGCAGTTACGTTTATGCATTTAAAAACAGGATGCAATGGATGTTTCTCTCACTGATAGGTCTGTGCGAGGTCTGTGCATGCTTTGTACGAGCGGTATTTAAGTCAAACTGGGTTTTGTGATGAATTTCTCATGATTGAAGATATAAAATTGATTGACATTTACTCTTAGCTGCTGTAAATAACTTGAATGATGCAAAAATTTAAAAGTAGGCTATACACCAGTGAATGACGAACATCACTTGCACATTACAGGAATTCGGCTGGGAGTTATTACCACATCCTGACCTCTTTCCCACAGGTTTGGGCCATTAAAGGAGTTCCTGGGAGGCCAGACTGATCATGGCTCTGGCATTCTGAGAAAATATTCTAACTTGTTGGTATCCAAGCGCTAGTGAGAGGCTGGGATAAGTGCATTAGAGTAGTAGGTATTACACTGTATAGACAAATGAAAGGAGTTTTTACTCTCATAACTGTATCCTGTTATTCTGCGCAATCAAAAGTCCCAGTTTGACTTGAACACCCCTCATAGTTTAAAAAAGACAGCAGAACTTGGTATAAACTTTCTCAGATGAGTCTCAAAGTGTCTGTATGATTATATTAAGCCTGCTTGCCTTCACGGTCTTCCTTGTGCAACTCTGTGATTTATCAGCTCCAGGTTCAGATAGAGCGCAGTGCTGCTGTAAGAGCTAAAGTATCCCGTATGGTGCTGGTGATCGTTCAGCTGTTCATTCTGTGCTGGGGTCCCATCCAGCTGTTCATCCTGGCACAGGCATTTAGCCCACACTTCCGTCAGGACTACTACACATACAAGGTGAAGATATGGGCCCACTGCATGTCCTACAGCAACTCGTGCATTAATCCTATAGTCTACGCCTTCATGGGTGCCAACTTTCGCAAGGCCTTCAAGAAAGCTTGTCACTGCTGTTTCACACAACGGGTAAATGTCGCCGAACAGCCGAACGCACACGGAAACACCGAGATGCATTATGTATCGTAGAGGACATGTCTTATAGAGTATATCTCTTATCTCTACTGTATGTGGTGTGTGTGTTTGGAACCTTTGACCTTGTGCAGACATTATTCTAGTCTACATGAGGGGAAAAAACTGCAGCTTTTATTATAAAAGGATTTAAAGAGCCAAACGGTTTAGGTTAAGGATATAATGTATTTTTTTAGGTTTGAGTGTAGTACCAATAGGCCGTATGTTATGTGGCCATTAAAGCTGTATTTTTATTAGATTTAGTTTAAAGTACAAATATGTGCAAGTAATATATATACCAAGACGCCGCTTTGAAGAGATGGATGTATTGTACAGAATGCGCCATGGTGAAGGAGGAAGACAGTGAAATGCCAATGAACGTCAGGGCTTTTATTTGTGTTACCTTGAACAGTATTGACTTGTATACAGATAATCATTTCAATCATTATATTATTATGTACAGAAAGAAAGTTATTAAACAACAACTGTAAACGAAAGCTTTTGACAGTGAGAATGTGCAAAAATGGATATCAATGTTTGTATGCAAAATAAATAATTTATGACTGTTTATATGTTTTGGTCGGGTTTAATTCCTGAAATGAACAAGTGAAAGCTGCTGTGTCGACTGTTTTATGTCTATCCTTAGCATCATAAGAATTCATGTGTATTTATTTTGTCTATATACAGTAAGTGTACTTAGGCTAAATATCCTGGGATAGGCTCCAGGCCTTCACGACTCTGTATAGAGGATTAAATGGTATAGACGATGAGTGAGTGAGATATTCGTGTATTTTTATTCCTTTGCAAATACAGTATGTTCATTAACTAATAACTAAATTCCTAGTTGTGTATAAGGAAACCTGCTGATGAATTCTTATTGGCTGCAAGTATGCAATATATTAGTATTATTAAATCCAAAGTTTTTTAGTAAAATTTATCTGATCTATGAATTTAGTTTAATTTATCTGTTAGATGTGTTGCTCACAGCAAAGTGCATCATTCAGGATAGTATCTACCACCACTAGGTGGTGCTATAAAACCAACAGCCAGTTCAATGATAAAGCAAGATTAAAGTTTAACTAGCACTCAGAGAAATAAGCAAGTGGATGAATTAGAAAACAGAAAAATCGAAATTATTTCTATTAAATTAAACATTTTTCTCTAAAAATAAAATAAAAAACAAATTAATGTATTTATTATGCTTGAATAAAAATGCATTTCTGCTTAAATAATCCTGAAACAACTCCTAAAAATATGCCATTAGGTGGACTGGCTAAAATAAGTAATGTTTGGGTGTGACAAAATGTGTACATGGTACTGGATGTATTCCCAACTACTGTATTGGAGTGTTTTTCCGGTTGACTTCAACAACAATTGTTCATCAACAACAACCCTGACCAGGAATAAGCAGTTACTAAGAAAGAGTGGGTGGTATCTGAGAAACAGTTCTATTCAAAAAAAAATCCTGGTAGTTCAGGTTTAGTCTACTCTGAAAACTCACACGTGGCTGTGTATTTTAATCGTGCATTTGTTTGAATGAGGACTAACTTGCACTGTAAAACATGCACAATAACACTGCCGCTGACACACAGATAATTTCATTTCATACTTCATGTTTTACTCATACTGCTGCTGTCATACCCACGTGCCATATCTTTACCCTTTTACATTGCACATTCTGTATAATTTCTACATTATATATTTATATTTTATTTTAACTTAGCAAATTTGACATTTGTAGACTGAACATTCATCCCACTGTTAACATTTTTCTTAGTGCAATTTCTATTTTATTGCAGTAAAATCCCTCATTCTAAAAAAATCTTTCTACTACATCTTATTTCCATTTTTATTCCAAGTATTTCATTGTACTGTGTATGGTTGAACATGCGACAAAAATTTTTTTTATTTTAAATATTTGTCAAATTGTTATATGGTAATCTAAATGAGATGAAAATGATTTCTCCAGCTATTTTAATCGTTCAGCTGCTCCTGTCATGGGGCACCACAGCGGACCATCTGATTTGCACACGACTAGGCACAGGTTTTACGCCGGATGCCCTCCCCTCCCTTTTTAAGGGACCGGCACTACATTCAGTGGGTGGGAGTTGAACCCGGGCATTCCCATAGCAAGCGAGAAACCTACCATCAATGACCGTAGGAGGAAACCGGAGTACCCAGAGGAAACCCACAAAGTACAAGGAGAATCGAATCCAAACCATGCGTATATCAGAATTACTTAACATAACATTGACCAGGCTCCTTTACACTTAGAGAACTGGTGTTAATGCTGATAAGAAAGCCTATAGATTAGAACATTTAGGGAACATCAACAAATTCGAGTTCTCCTATAAAACATCAACTCTATCAGACGACCTCTTGGATAATAAGTGGCATACATAAAAAATAAAAATCTTTTTTTTTTTAAAGTGGTATAACCCGCAATACTATGGGTTGTGTGTGTGTGTTTTTTTTTTTTTTTAAACAAAGAAACCTATTTAAGTGTTTGTTTTTTCCTTTTTTCACGCATTCTGCAAACCCTGCCATTTACACACGTGCCCTGGGGCTCGTGGAAGGCAGGCCTCCTCTGATTCACAGGTTTGGAATTTGCATCTAAATGCTGTTTGTCAACCAATGATTTGACTCAACGGCTGTGGACACACCTCAGATTAGTGCAGGATGCCTCGATACGACCAAAAATCAACTGCAGCACGGAGCAGACGTTCAATTATAACGTTCAACTGGAGCGAGTACTGAGGAAGCGCCGTGTCACGAGCGCCTTGTTTTCACAGGGAAATCAGGAATGTTGCTTCCGGTTCCCAGGAGTGCGAGAAACAAAACGGAAGCTCAGTTGGTAAGGTGGGTTTTTAAAAATTATTATTATTATTATTTTAAATATATATTTTTGTTTTGTTTGGGGGAATACGTGTGTTTTTTTGCTTATTATTTAAGCAGTCCGCGTGTTTTATATACTGTGGAAGTCATTTAGCGTAGACGTAAATGCGAATCGGTTGCGATGGTTACGACAAGAAAAAAAAAAAAGAAACGAAGAAGAAAAATGTAGACGCTCGTGCAGTAAACAGTGTGTGAGTGCGAACTGGATGTTCACTCTGTGTGTGCAGGACTGGTGCTGGTGTCCTATTTTCACACACTTCTTACTACTACGATAGTAAGCGGTTTTGGACAGCCGATATATTTATCTAGCCCTGCCCCATTGGCCAGAACAAACCGGCTGACGCCAACAGTACTGTATATTAAACATATAGGAGGACGTGTCAAAGCCTTTATGGAGGAAATTCTGGGCGTTTTAAAAGGTAAGGAGTCGTATAGCGCGTGAATGGGAGACGGGATGTAATACGCGTGTTTCGAAAGCATTAAATCTATAGTTAGATAGTGAAGTAAGTCGCTTATCATTAGTTAGTCAGTTGGGGAAGTGAAGGATTGATTGCTGGTCTGGGGTGATAGGGTTCAACTTTTCTTCGGAATAATAGTTACAGCAAAAAAAAAAAAAAAAATGGTGTGAAAGTTGTACGAAACATACAGCATATTTACATTGTTTATGTCCCACATATGCCTTTAAACGTGTCGTGAAAATTCGTGAGCTGTCCTCATTCTGACGTTTATGTATACGCGTGTGTGTGTGTGTGTGTGTATATATATATATATATATATATATACACACATAATACAGTATATAAAATCTCCTAACACTTGTTACTGAATGTCAGGAAGCCTAAATGTAAGCCAGTTTCACTCCACGTGGTCTGCCTGCCTGCCTGCTTCTGGCAATTTCATTCACATTCACACTCACTCACTCTCTCTCTCTCTCTCTCTCTCTCTCTCTCTCTTTCTCTCTCTTTCACAAACACACACATACACAAGATGTTATTTAGTACACCAGTTAGATATGTACCAGTTATTTAAAGTGCATCATTTAATGCTTAAAACTGCACACTGTTTTTTATTTGTTCTCACTCAACCTGTCTCTAAACTAAACTGGAACGCAGATTGTGTACATCAACTCACTTCTCACTTCCTGCTAGGGTTACAGAAAACAGTCATGGCTTCTGGTATGAAATATGTTCCAACTATGTATGTATGTATGTATGTGTGTGTGTGTGTATATGTACAGGTATGCATGTATGCGTTCCATAGATCTTTCATGGTGTGTTTCACTCCTGATGAAAAGACATAATAAGAGACAGAGAGAAGGTGAGAGTGAGTTAGATTCGGTTTGATGGAGATGTTTCGATTTAGATTTTTGTTTAGATGTTGTTGCTGATAACTTCTTCTAACAAAAATGACGAGTCTAGGTTCTGATGTCACGTTACGCTTAACGTCATTTCCGACGCTTTGGATTCACCCGGCTGGTGTGGATTCTTGTTCTTCTTAGGAATTCTTCAAAGCAGCCCTAAATATGGTGTTGATTGATGGAGGTACCTGTATAACGTCAGTGCTGTTGCTTAAAAAGATGATTAAATTCTATAGTCCATTTTATTTTTTAGATTGCCAGGAAGAGCAAATAATAAATATATCTATTTTTTTAAAACAACTAGCAGATAAATTATGTATATTAGTAATATTTCCACTCACGCACCTTGTCTCTATCCCTTGTTTCTCTTGTTCCCTCATTCCAATTTCCCGTAAAGTAAGTGTAAGCATGATAGTCTCTATGAGAAACAAGGCTCCTGTCTGTGATTGGATCTCGGTGGATTAGTAGCATGTGGCCAGAGATCAAGTTGAGGTCTTTAGAAACCGTAGCACGCATAATGAAGGCTGTCTAATGAATGGCGTGCCTTGTTAAAAGCGCATACATCTCGCTACAAGACTTGTTCATGCAGTGATGCATGGAATGGAATCAAATGTCAGACTTGGCATTTTTAATAATGGCGATGTGTTTACCATAAGTCAGACATCGATGGCGCATTGGGAAGTAGCAAGCAGATAGGCATAAATTAATATGAATTCGAAACAACTATGGTTTCAGTGAATATTAACGTTATAATATTTCACAGTTTCTAAGATTTGCATCGTATTTCTAAAGTAAGTCTCATGAGTTGATGTTTTCCTGCAAACGGTTTCATCTCACCATCGCACCTGGGCTTTTACATCTGCTGACGGATAAGCAAGTGTTTTGTTTTTTTTTTTTTCTTTCTTTTTCTTTTTTCTTCTTCTTCTCTTCATTCTGTGTTTAATAAACATGCTCTTGGGTTCTGTTTTGACTTCGCAATATCACGTCGTACTGTAAGACCGATTCCGCGTGTTTGGACGTTCTGTCCTGACGCGATCATTTCCTGAGAAGCCTGGGGCATATAAATGTGATTGATAACATAAGCGAGAAGCTGATGTGAAAGATATGACATCATTAGATAAACCAGTATCTACTGAGGATTTAAGTATATTTTTTTTATATAAAGAATAATCTGGAACTGACAGTAGACTATACTGTAGACAGGTGCTGTTGAGGGGAAATTCAAAAACTGCGAGAATTGTTTTAAATGACAGCTGAGTCTTGTCTGAAAAACTGGCTGAGGGACTTTTGCCTGATCCGACTTTGTTATTCAAATAAGGCTGATGTCTGGGGAAGAAAACGTGCCTACATAGTATTTGTTTCTTAGCCAAGAGCGTTCTTTTTTTCCCCCCTTTGAAAGGTAGGTAGGGTGTGTGGTTTTACTTAGTGATAAGAACTAGCACGTGAGAACAGTAGGTCCTTGGCTTTTTGCCCTGAGGTTCTTTACATTGTTTCATCTAATCTGATTTCTACGGGTTTTTTTTGTGTGTGTGTGTGTTTTTATCTATTTCTTTTAAAGGATTCGAATCCTTGATCAAGCTGGCAGAACAGGTTTCCACTTGGCATGTTAGCAAGCAGAATTGGTGTCAGATTTCTGGTCCTGCAGCTCTCGGAGGGGTTGGCTGTATATAGATACAACTCAGCAATTAACAGAATATCTACTGTTAGCAAAAGATCTGTGTTTGAAACAGAAGATTTAAGGTGTGTTCATTTTTTTTCTGCTGCAGTAGGAAGTCGAGCGGTTTGGCCGCGACTCAAATAATCCACGCGTTTGAGGGTTTTTTGGCACAGCATGTCTGTGCTTCTGCCAACAAACAGAGTGAAGGAAAGCAGTGATTTTTGTTCTTTCGAGCACGCCATACTCCAACGAAGTAGCTTCCAGGTGATTTTGACTGATCAGGGTCATAAATTTCCATTCATTTTGCAGTCGATGAAAAGTAAAAAAAAAACATGCATATGCTTACAGTCAAAAGTTTGGACCCGCCTTCTAATTCCATTTTATGTCTTTCTACAGTGTAAAACGATCATGACGGCATCAAAAATATGCAATAATTTTGAATAGTTTATATTAGATCTGTGTGCTACTTATTCTCTGTAAAGCCTTCATAACGGCTGTAAATTGGTGATTTTTGAGGCTGGTAACTCGGAATAAACCTCAGAAGGTCTTGCTTTCCTGGGATGCTCTTCATGAAAGCCAGTTACGTCATGGTGCTTGATTGGTTTTGCAAGTGAACTTGACAAAACTGTTCTCGCAAGAACTGTTCCAGAACACCTGACCTTAAATGTGTCTAAAAAAGGAAAAAATTATGTTTTTACTGTTTGTTAAAATAATGACTGACTGTTGTTGATTTTGTTAATTCCAGTATTGTTCTAGAATGTAGAAAATAAATTCACAAAATTTGTGTCCAAACATTTGACTGGAACTGTATATATATTGATGTTAGGAATGCCATCCATTTGAATACTTTCTTATACTTATTATCAATAGACTGTGTGATTACATGCTTGGATATTAGTTTCAAAAGACCACGCATGGAATCCTCTGGCACAGAAAAGGATTCATGAAGGGCTGCATTATATTCGTATAAAACCGTGCCAGTGCTCACAGCTGTTTGGACTCCCCAGCATTTAGGCTTTCAGACGTATAAAAATGAGTTGTTTTGAGCTGCAGTAATTACATCCGAAGCCTCTGCCTGCGCTAATGCCTTCTAACTGTCTCTCGCTTCTCTGATTGCGATGGTGTCTCGGTTTCCAGCTCGAAGTCTGTTGCAAGAGTTAGATTGCATTGTAACAAGCCGGCGGAACCGGAATTTAAAATGGCAGTGGCGCATTGTTTTCAGCCATTGGACCTTCCCTGCTAATGGGGGAATTAAAGGGTGATAACTTGATTATACCCCTCCAGGCTGTGAAAAGTGAAAAATGTGGTTTTTAGCTATTCTAATTATTTCTCATATAGTGTTGATCAGGTTTATTGTTTAGAAAAAATGGCTGCATTCAGGGTTTTGTTCCAAGTAATTTTTTTAAATTCCTGTTACTCATTTAAATGACATAAATATCTGATATCTGATTTATATTATATTGTTCTATTTCTCTACCTGCAAGTGGTGGTGTAATTTATTTTGGCATAATCTGGATAAATTAAAGGTTATATTAAGAAAAATTAGCTGCACAGGTGCAAAATTTTTTTTTTTTTTAATGTTAATGCAACAAATTCGATTTGTTTTTAACATGAGCTGTTTAATTGAAGCCAGTATCCTTGTGGCACCATATATTTAGTCAAACATGCAAGGTTTTCCAGAATCTTCAGTGTGCAAGATAACAGCAGATACCCCATCACCCCACCCCCAGTAGGCATGTTCGGTTTCTTGAGGCAAGTTCATGCTTCTGTTTCTTCTCCCTGAACAATGTGTTCTTCTCTGTATTTAGAGGAAACAGTTTTTTTTTTTGTTTTGTTTTTTTTGCTTGCTGATTTTCGACCTTCAAACATTCAACACGGATCATCAAAGCACTTCATGACAACCTCCAGCGTCCGCCCCCCGAAAAATAACCAACCATACAATCTGTGTAAATTAGATTACTGAATGTATGCATGGCTAGCCATGTTAATCAGATTAGCCTTTCCGTTCGGCAGATTCCATACTCTGTGGTCGACTCTAATATGTAGCAGTAATCCTCTGAATGACTGAGCCTTTTTTTTTTTTTTTTTTTTTTTTGATACAGTGAGAATTTGACTTTTCACAGAGCACATGCTGGCAGGAATCTGAAAAGCTACTGTATGCTTTCTGTCACTATAGTGAAATGAATGAAAGGGGATTTTATGTTCTTTGTTCTTTTGATTTTTTATTTTTTTTTTCTTTTCCGCTCGTGTACCACTTTGTACCTCTCTACCGTGGCTGTGTTCCTCGTCGTGTCACATACGGCTGAGCATGTCCGTCTGGTTAAGAGTGCTGCGAAAGCCCGTGACGTTACATCCTGTTCATAAAACCAGGCTGAGCAACTGGTGTAAACAAAGAACAGTCAGCCTTTGCAAACCAGCCAACACTGTAAACATTCAGTGGCGGATTTAGCTCTTTATTTAATCTTCACGTGCCGTAATTAGAACCTTACTCAGAACATTATTTTTGTCGCCTGGAGCTCATCTTAAAAAAGGCCACTCTGTCTGGGCAAAGAGAGTTTCTCTGTGCCTGCCAGTGATGTTAAATGTGCATGCTGGTGCAAGCTGTGTGTGTGTACTGTAGTGATGATGGGATGTGAGTTTGAGTCTGTAAATGTGTGAAGTTAGACTCATAGCACTTTGTCAGATTCGAGCAAACATCGAAAGAGATAAGCATTCTCTCAGTGTTTGTTATGAGAAGATACATTAGCACTGTTTCTCAGATCATTTGGTGTAAAGTCAGGATGACAGAATTTTTTTCCCGCCTTCTGAAGATTAGTCAAGTGCTCTCAGACTCTGATTTATTAAACAAAAAAGAGCACTTCTTAGAATGTATGCTTTGCATGAGAAAGATTTAAAACATTCATTTAAATGAGGCTTTTTGTTTGTGCTAAGCAGCCATGGCTGCTTTAGATCCCAAAGAGTCCTGGAACAGCAAACTTCACCATGTCTACCTCAGGAATAATGCAGATGATGGGTCATAGGAACACGGCAGAAAACGTTCAAAATAGGGATGTAAAATAAGACGTGAAACCAGTGTGTGTTCTGTTCACAAAGGCTGTGAGAATGAAAACTGCAAAGTCATTGTTTTGATATGTTAAGGCATAGGCTTGGATGAATATTCTTATTGTTAAAGCATGACCGAAACCAGGTTTCAAAACTTCAAATAACTTTTATGCTACAGGTAAAAAAAAAATAATGATGAGCCCTGATCGTGCTGTTTATAAAAAATATGATTTTATATCACATTTGACAAGTGTCTTTAGTTCAGAAATATAATTTTACCTGGAATGCATATAGCCACATATTTCACAAAATATCCAGAGTTTGGAATGATCTCAACAACTAATGGGCGCTAGGTTTTTCTGGCAATGTTTTTCTTTTCCTTTTTTTTTTTTTTGTTCGGCATGCAACTTATAAATAAACAACAACATTTTAATAAATAATTGAATCATCAGGAACTGACAACCTAATAAAAGAAGGAAAATGTGTGGTTACACCATTAGAAGTTTAAGTAAAAGGTGAGAGAGCATAATAATAATACTAATAATAATAATACCAGTTGTGCTTTTGGAAACTGCATGCCAGCAGCAGCCATCAGGAAAATAGTTTTTTAGGTGGTTGCACATTAATGTGTAGTAAACAAACAAACAAACAAAAACTTTCACACAGAACATTGTTGATACTGGTTAAACTTTTTACTAATATATACTGCACTATGAACTTCCTCTCATTTCTTCACATTACATTAAATTACTACAACAAAACAGGACTTTATATTAATTTAAACACCTTTTGTCATTGTAATAATCCCTGCTATATCTGTCTGATATCACACAAATGAGAATGTGTTCCCTGTCGAGTCTGATTCCTCTCAAGGTTTCTTCCTATCACCATTTCGGGGAGTTTTTTCTTATTTCGGTCACCCCTGGCTTGGGCAATCTGATTATTATAAGCCTGGAAAACTATTCCTGTATTTAAAAATACAAGAAAGTCTGGCTTATTGGAAGCAAAATATGAAATAAGGAATGGGTGACTCAAGACCTTTACACAGTACTGTACTTTAGGCTTTTTATCTGTTCCTGTTTAAGAGTTTAAACATTATATTAAATCCCTTTCTAATTATCACCATTAGATCCATTTGTCAGTTGTTCGATTAGATTTGACACTCTGTTGTTGATTTAATGTTTTAGGCTAAAAATGCTCTTTTAACCAAAAACAAAAATTATGTATTTTTTTAATACTGTACATAAATAATTTTATTTTGCAATAATGAACTTGAATATTCATTATTACAATTATATACAACATTCTCCATTTACACTGACCCGAAGTGAGGGTTTATGAGATTGGTGAAGTGGGCCGGACTTCTAGTGATGTCGGAACGTAAATCATTCAGATACATATCTCTATTTTGCATTTCGTTGTAGCTGTCCACTTCTTTGGTATTTTGAGTGACAAGCATACCCCAAGCACTCCTACGTACAGCGTGTAAAGTTTGGGAGGACTGGGTGATGGCACAGATCTTAGCAAGTAGTTGAAATTGTAACGATCCACAGCTAATGAGGGTGCAAGAGGATACTCGAGAGACATGCTGGGAACAAGCAGAACAGCATCAATCCTGCTGAAGCATGGGCATAGGAAACTAACAGGAGGCTGAAGTGCTTTGATTTAAAACACTTTGTGTTTACGGCATAGTTTGTGTTATTACAGTCAACATCAAAAGTACAGGTCATAAATTTGGGCTTCGTGTGGAAAACATCATCTAATTTAGTTTCCCTCCAGCATTTCACACCAGTTATAGCACTTGGTATTTGATCAGTACATACCTACAGTACAAATAAAGTTGAGTTTGCACTATTGCATATGATATAGTCACTGAGAAAATTAATCTGAGTTTATAGGTCTAGATCCCTGTAGAGAGTGTGGTAATGCCTCTGTGTGATATCTGATATCTATATAGTTCAAATAGGACCGCTATCATTTATCTAGTATCTGTAATAGCTAGTATCTGTAGTTCAGAATGTGCCCTGATGAAGCTAGGTGATGATTTGGCAGCGACAGATAATTCTTACTCATACGCTGCATGGAACGGTTGAGAAAAAATATTGCTATTGGACACTATTAGCTATAGAAGAATATTTACCATCTTTGGTACTAATGCATACTCTGTTTCTCTCTTATTTTTCAGGCTCTGATAGAGCTAGCCACTCTTCTTCGGGGTGAGCGTCTCCTCCTTAAAGCCTGCTTCAGTGTTGTGCTATAGTGTTGTAGAGGGCCGTGTCTTCGACCCAGTCTTGATCGACAATCCTCAGGTTCAAGTAGGAGACGTTTCTCAGAGTTCTTCTGTGACGCTCCTTCACATCCGTTCAAAATAAAGTGTTTAGAAACATCAACGGTGCTCTTTTTTTTTTTTTTGGTAAAGAAGAAGGTAAAGGAGGCGACATTTCGGAGCATCCCGTTCGCCTGGAGATGAAGCTGCAGGCGGTTATGGAGAACTTGCACAGGCAACAGCGGGCCAGGCTGCTTATGGAGATGGAGCAGCAACAGCAGCAGATGGGTTCATTTCAGAGCTCCTCCCCCACAAGCGAGGAGCTGAAGCTCAGCTCCTCGTCAGAGACGGAGCGTGCTCAGATAGCGGCTCTGGCAGCCATGAGGGCCGCGGCGGCAGGGCTGCAGAGACAACCAATGGCTGACAGTCCTAGGTCAGAGCACAGCACCGCCGAAGAGGAGGAGGAGGAAGAGGAAGAAGCAGGAGAAGAGCATTACAAAGACATGATGGGGTCTGACGAGGAGGAGCAAATGTACGTACACTCGTAATTTCCAGTAATTACCGTGATGCCAGGCTGTAATTAATATTGGTTTAGCGTGATAAAGATGCATTATTGTTGTAACTAGGCAACAGCTTGCAGTCATTTACACTTCCTAATGTTATCTTCTCCCCACCTTTCCACTCTGGAGGAGGGTGCCAATCTGTAGCGTTCATGCTGCCAAGTTCCCTTTGGTAGGCATCAGAAAGGGATCATTCAGGTTTTCTAAATCACATTAAGGTGTCTGTAATTACATTACAATAGGTCTTGTGTTGGCTCAGTGGGGCTGCCGAAGCTATGAGTCTCAGCTGCACTTTAGAATCCATTTTCACACGGAACGAGGGTTGTGGGATTTACTTACATTGTATTCGCGTTCCAGGTGACAAACTTCACAGTCTGTGTTCACAGAATTTATAATTCACAGAATTTATAATGACCAAGACCCATTGTAACGTACTCGTATGCACCTTAATGTTGATTTAAGACAGACTTGAAAAGCCTAAACTATCCCTTTTAATGACGGGCGCCTTCTAGGTTACAATACTTTGGCTATATTTTAACATGGTATTGGATTCTCTCCAAATGTCATTAACAGTAAAATAATCCTTGCAAGTTTTCCTCTTGTGGATATGTAATCATGAACTAGTCTTAATATTTACAAAGATTACAGAACTCTGCTTGGGTCCTAAAATGTTTTGTACGCTTCATCTGGCACATAATACAAGTCCACATTTTGTTAATTTTTAGAAAGCAGAAGTGGGACGAGGATGATTTCGAGGGCGAGATGGAGGAAGACTACGACGATGACATGGCCGAGGATGGCCTGCAGATGAACCGTGAGGCCATCACCCCGGGTCGAGGCATCTTGCTGCTGCCTCATCGTCAGCTGCATCCTCACTCTCAGTTGCTAAAGGCGCGATCAGGGCACGAACCTGAAGCACGGGCCTCAAGTTTTTTAACTCCACCCTCTCAAGGCCAGCAACATAGCCAGGACCACACTGACTGGACCTATGAAGAGCAGTTCAGACAGGTAGGAAGTACCAATCAGCATTGTCATCTTGTGCAGTTTTATTGTTCTGATATTTTTAGAAATCTGCTTATGGTTTGAGAAAAAGATTTAGAAAGAAAGTGATTTGCACAACTTTGCACGGCCACAACGTCTGATGATATTTACTTTGAGTACATTTAACAGATATTCATGTTCATGAAGGTGTCGGCAATGTGGAGTTTACACACTCAACATCTAAAAAAATATCTTGAACATTTATTTATTTTGACAATTTACGTGTTACTCTGGAATAATCCACTTTCAAGATGAGTTTTATGCGATTAACATTAGCTACTAGGGATGAGAATCACTAGGGAAGACCCAGTATGGTATCACGATACCTAGGTGCCAATTCAAGTTGCGGTTCTATAAGTAGGTAGCACCATTTTATAAATTTCTTCATTCATTATTCTTTTTTTTTTTTGGGACTTTGTTACAAAAAGGTTATGCTTCCAACCGTTTTTTTGTGAAATCCAACTTTGTGTTGTGATTTGTTAAGAGTTTATTCTCGTCCATGCTTGGTTAGATGCTTTACTACCTTTGAAATGAGAAGCCAATCAGTGCTCCTTCCTCATCCAGAGACCCAGTGGATGAGCAGTTCTCATGGAGTTTACCAATCAAGAATGGATACCAATACCAAAAATGTTAATGTTTGGTACAAATTTTCCCTAAAAAGATATATATTTATTTTGACAAGAGAGAAACGATCAGATCAGGTGTTTACATGACGAACATTTTCCTATCGGTTATTAAAGATTATTAAAGGTTTAGAACAGTGTTTTTCAACCACTGTGCCGCGGTACACTAGTGTGCCGTGAGAGATCATCAGGTGTGCTGTGGGAAATTATTCAATTTCACCTAATTGGTCTAAAACATTTTTTGAAAACTAATAAGTCTGCGAATAATATGCCGTTGTCAAGTGTCTGCGCTGTCTACACCCGCAGAGTAATCATGTCATACAAATGTCATGTCATGTCAGATAGCTAATTGCCTTGTATTTCGAGATGAGAATTAGTGATTAGTGATTGAGCTTCTCAACCCTGACTGCT
>JAQQZT010000007.1:7468697-7483209 GCA_030068275.1 Clarias platycephalus | reverse complement strand
GTGTGTGTGTGTGTGTGTATGTGTGTGTATGTGTGTGTATGTGTGTGTATGTGTGTGTATGTGTGTGTATGTGTGTGAAGACGCTTTCTCCTTTGTATCAGACAGACATGTTTCCACTGCAGTGTTAGGAAGCCGGCGGGTTAAATATCCTGCCAAATATCCTGTCATAAAGCCCGAGCTCTGTGAAGGGAAGCATGCAGAACAATGAAGGAGCTGATTGTTTTTTTATTTTTTTCTTTCATTTTGCTGCTCTCTGTTAACAAGCCTTTGCTGCTGTCGCGGGGTAGATAACGCTGATCAGGCTGCTCAATAAAGGTTCTGCTGTTTTTACCATGCGTTAGAGGCGTATATTCAATATTGAACATCGATTGATTTGCTGCTGCTGTGTGTATCAACAGTGTGAAGGAACAACACCTGAAGGAACACAAGCTATATTTTATTTTAGCGTAGAGCGCTGAGGAGTTGTTGAGGAGAAAGGATGAGTTTATAAGTGCTTTCGATGGTGATGATGATGATGATTACCGAAACTGATAAAGATCCACTGATGTGCTTTGGAATGTTGGGGAAAGGAACGACGGTTTGTAAATAAGAGGCAGGAGGGGCTGATGAAATTCCAATACAAAACGAATTGAGAGAGAGAGAGAGAGACTGTATGACTTGACTATTGGGAGCTGTTTGAGAAATTTATGGTATGGTGCTTCTCCAAAAGTGCATGCATCCTGTAATTAAGCCTATGCTGCATTAACGGCCCTTCCCCCCGCCCTCCCCAAACCCTGTAATTTCCCAACCCCCGCTCAGTCATCCGACTCCTCCCTTTCCTTCGTCCTCCTCCCCACGCGTGCACACACACACACACACACACACACACTTCTTATAGCCCCCTGGGACTACTTCACCCCGGCCTCATCCCTTGAAGTCTCACTCTAGTTCTTTTGTTCCCTAGAGATGTAATAATTAACCTTTCCCATTACTCCCTGGATAGAAAATAGAGGCCGTGTGAGTACAAGCACAGCCTAATGTGCACAGCACGAGCTAATGATATCTGCGTTCCTCTGTGGCAGTCTTGATATATGTCATTATCACGGTGAAGCCTTTAGCCGCTGCTGCTTCAGCTTTTGCACCCGTGAAAATGAACAGCTTGCACACGGCTTTGTGCGGCAATACCAGATTTTCCGGATGTCTGACTTTTTTATATTGTCGCTTTTATCCCAGGTTCGCGTGCGTTTTAGACTCCGATATTTTCATGGATCATTGCTAGTTTCAATATGGCTAAACTGTTCCCGAGGTGTCGCGGTTGCATATAAAAGCAGATCCCATACTAAACTCGGAGTGCTCTTGGTACTATGTCTGTGCTATTTTTCACGGCACCACGTTTGAGACCTGGACTTTCTTGCTCCCACCCCCCCCAGACCACCCTTTCATTATTCCCTAGATCAGTACCAAAGGCTCAAGATTGATACCAACATGATCTAAAGGTTAATAAGTGTGGCGTTATCAGAAATGTTCCATATCACGCAACATCATGTGTCCGAAATAACCAGCTTTACTGGTTTTACTGCACTGATAACAGCCTTATGATAAATACACATAAATACAGTGTGTAATTAAATATATGAATCATATCAACAAACAATGCTTGTAATTAATATTCGTTCACATTTGATCAGAGTTTATTTATTTATTTACCTTTTTGTTAACATAGGTTAATGAAAATCCATTCAAGTCTAAATTTGAAAAAGAAAAAAACTCAAGTTGTTATTTTCAGGTGTACTGGAAGGCCATGCTCTTATCTGCTTAAATTAGAAGATCAACAGTGTATAATTCTTGTATATAATAATATAATAAGTGTTATCTTTGGTATTTTCAGGTTGCTCAGGCTTTCTCTTTAATCACTGAAGCGAAGCAGTCTATCATATACATGTACGTGTGGAAGAATCTGATAGATCAGACATTTTAAACAGTGAGACAACTGGCTCTTTTCGTCAGCGTGGTGGAGGCCATGTACTACATGTTTCCAGCTTTTTGCGTGCTGGTTGGTTTGTCCCTATTCATACCCCCATCGATTCTGGGTTGATTTTAATCATCAGGACCCGGTGTATTATGGCAGTTGCTTTTAACCTAAGAAACTGAACCCAAAGTTTCGTTGGCTCTTGTTTTGGCGTGAACATGCGGTGTAACAAGACTCCATAATACATAATCCAAGACTCTCGTAATATAGTGAAACCACTACGGTTACGACTTGCCTAATAACCTTTTAGAAAAAAAAATCTACACCCACTGCAGATCGTCAACCGGAGCTGAATTAATCTTGCTGTTTGTGAAAGTTTGACTGCTGACTTATAGATGATTAATTATTTTCTGTTGTTTTGGAATGATGGTGACAGGCCACCTGGTGGTTTATTTCCGTGAGCCAATGTATAGTTGTTATGTGTCTTGTATATTTTTTACCTTTGAACATTTATACAGCTTTATCAAGTTTACAGCTGCAGCTTCTCATTCTTCTACTTCTTCTATTCCTTTGCTTTTCTCCACAGCTTTATGAACTGGACAGTGATCCCAAGAGAAAAGAGTTCCTGGATGATTTGTTCAGCTTTATGCAGAAAAGAGGTACATGATCACGTCCTGAAACAAACATTCATTAGACACGTTTGTTTCAAGTTTAAAACAGTTTTGCATTTAATTCATACAATTCAATTGCTTCCCAAAACCAAGTTTGCTTTATAAAAACAGCAAGTCAGAATTACACGGTCACAAAAGCAGTCACGGTCCATGAGCATATTCATTCGTTAATTTTTAGTCAACCGCCAAGTTATGGAGTTCAGTCAGAGACACGTGTTTAAGCAGACATTTTAATGTGGTTAGTCTGCCTTCATGACTACTAGATCTATTTCATTTAGCAGATTTGAAAAGTTTCAATTACAAGTTACAGTTACATTTACCCCCATGTTTCTCTTCCTGTAATGAGTGAACACCCAGCTCAGGTTTCAGCCTGATGAAGCAACATCTCTGAAATGTCTGCTTTATAGCTACTGACGTTTTTACTGCTTATAGTATGTTAAAGTTGATCTATGGCCTCTGAACATGTAGAAAGTTGTCATATATGTGTGTGAACATGAGCACAGGTTGTAGTTTGGCCGTGGAGTTATCAGAACATTATCTATTATCTGACCTTTCTGGTAAATAAGCTCCAACATAAAGTAATGTATACAGATACTCCCTCTCCCTCATTTAAGCAGAAGTTCCCTATTTGTGGGAGTGAACGTTTAATCTAATGTAACGCACAAAAAGGAACATATACCCATTGTCTACATTAATATGAACACCTGTCCAACTGCTCATTTATGCAGTTATCCAATCATCAAATCATGGTGCCGTGGAGCAAAATCATGCTTACATTAAACATGAGAATGGAGGGGGGGGGGGGGGGGGCCGTGCGATAAATGTGACTTTAACCATTGTGTGGTCGTTTGTGCCAGATGGGCTTGTTTGTGTATTGTTGATCTCCTGGGAATTTCACACACAGCAGTCTCTAGAGTTTACTTAAAATGGTGTGAAAAACACAAAACATCCCATGTACGGAGAGTCTGCAGGCTGAAACACCATGTTAATGAGACCGATCAGAGGAGAATGACCAGCCTGGTGTATGGCAAATAAACACTCTCTAAAGCCGCGGTGAGCAGAAAAGTGTATCAGAATAAGCTGGGTGGTTAAAGAAAAAAAAAAAAACTTACCTGGTCTTTTCCCGGGCTTGTAATTTTAGTTTTAGTCCATGTCTGTACCCATGGTAGCATCAGATTCTTGTTTTTTCTTTTGGGCAGGAGTGGAATTAACCGTCTTCTGCAGTTGTAGCTAACTCGCCTGAAGATTTGATGTGTTATGATCTGAGATGCTTTTCTGCTTATAATGGTTGTAAAGAAGGGGTAATTGTCTTAATGTAGACTTTCTGTCAGCTCAGACTAGTTTAACTCTAAGCTCTCTTATCAGCAGTTAATTTCAACCTGCAGACCCACTGCTCGCAGGATTGCTTTTAGTTTTTCACATTATTTTGTACAGACTTTTGTGTGTGTGTGTGTGTGTGTGTGTGTGTGTGTGTGTGTGTGTGTGTGTGTGTGTCTGTGTCTGTGTCTGTGTGTCTGTGTGTGTGTGTGTGTGTGAATCCCAGGAGATCTGTAGTATCGGAATTACTCAAACCAGCCCATCTGGCACCAAAAACTCATGCCTCAGTTTAACTCTGAGATCACACACGCAGACCTTTTCCCCCGTTCTGCTGTATGATGTGAACATTAACTGAAGCATATGACCAGTTTCTGCATGCTTTTATGCATTGTGCTGCTGCCATAAGATCACCTGATTAGATAACTGTATAAATGAATAGGTGTCCAGCTGTTTCTGTTAAAGTGTACGGTCATTAGATCTAATACTGCCCTCTAGGGATAAATAAATAAATAAAACTCCTCCCTTTGTTCTTCATTATTTGTATAAACCCTGTGAACTTGAATTGAGAAGTAGGATTCAGTTCATCTTAATGGAATTACAATATTGTGTAATAATTCCCCCCTTTTTTTTAGCCATGCTCATTATGTTGCTTTGCAGGGACTCCAGTGAACCGGATCCCCATCATGGCCAAGCAGGTGCTGGATCTGTATATGCTCTACCAGCTGGTGACGGAGAAGGGTGGCCTGGTGGAGGTAATCAATAAAAAGTTATGGAGGGAGATCACCAAAGGTTTGAACCTGCCCACCTCAATCACCAGCGCTGCCTTCACCCTAAGAACACAGTGAGTGTTTGACTTTACATCCTTAACATCAGTGTTTTTTACAACTTTACATACACATAAGAATTTTTCTAAAAGAACGGTTTAAGTTTATTCTGCTTATACCACAGCATTTGCAGCAGAAACTATTTCTTATTTATTAACAAAAGACATGATGTACGATTTACAAATTTTGTTAATTAGGAAACATACTGGAACATCTGCAAAACATGTTCATTCCAGTTATTTAATAATTCTTCAGTGATAAATGCTCTCTCATCAGCCTTTCTTTTGTTTTTCTCTAAACTCTGCATTCTGATGCTACTAAGAACATTATAAATACTTCCCTATGTCAGAAAAGTTAAAGAAACAACTTATCTTGACTTATCATCCTGACACTTGAGACTCCTCGTAAAAATGCTAAATAAATACTTCTCTTAAAAGAAAATGTTACCACATCAAGTAACATTACAAACATTTTAATAAATTATTAATATAAGCTGTAATAATAGGAACAATAATGAATTAAAAATCCCTGTGATTAGTAAGCCTGTGATTGATCTACTGTACAAGAATAAATGTTAGAAAATGAATCAAAATGTTCTGAGCATATGTGATCGCATCGCACCGTTTGTCTTCTTCCTGAAGCTCAGAGGCAGGTTGGTCGATCTTGCACCTGACGTTTATTAGCAGTTCTTTTGGACCTTATATTTATGCCCCCTTTTTCTTTCTAGATACATGAAGTATCTTTATCCATATGAATGTGACAAGCGGGGTCTCAGCAACCCCAATGAGCTCCAGGCTGCCATAGACAGCAATCGACGAGAGGGACGGCGCCAAGCTTTCGGCGGATCCCTTTTCACCTACTCGCCCAATGGCGCTCCCACCATGTTCTCCTCCCCTAAAATCTCTATGCCTAGCATTGGTATGGCTGTGGGCACCAGCGATACCTCACTTTCCTCCGTTCAAAAGGTCAAGAAGGGTAAGAGCATTTAAACTTTTAACTTGTTGTACTTGGTGATGATGGTATGCTTTTGATTTGAGATTGTGTGATGTATCACACTGTCTAGTGAAAAATAGTGTTGCATTTGTTCATTGTTTTTACCTAAAAGTTAAATGGCTTTGTGAGAACATTGAGATTTTTAACTCTGGTGTTTTAAAGCTTGAAAATGCTTTCATACATTAATCCCAGACTTACAAACATTTAAGTTACAAATTTCCGCAAAAAAACGAATGGACCGCAAAGCTACGAATATTCGTAGATGCGAACGTGTATTGTAAAAAATAGACACTGCAGTGCACCAGATACTAATAGTTACAATCATGTACAATATTTTCAGTGTGTAAGTGAATGTATAAAATGTCTCAAGTCCAGTATATTGTGTGTGTGCGTGTATGGAAGGGATGAGTCAGTCTCACCGGTTTCATTAAATCAGTCAAGTAGTATGATTATATAAAATAGCTGTCCTGTAAAGCTGTCCCGATGGTGAATACTGTAATCCTAATTTAGAAAAATCCCCAACAAGACAGAGTTCACAGTCCAATGCAGCTTCGAGACAAAATGCCATGTCTGGACCACGCTGCGTCACCGGGATTCCCCTCGTGATTTGGAAGCGTGAGAGTGAGTCTAAAGAGAGTCTCGTGAGAGTATAAAGCGGGACCAAAAACACCAAACCTGTGTTGGTTTTTTTATGCTTCACATTGTTTATTTGTGGCAAAGGTGTATAACTACCCTATCTCACCTACGCCATTTGACTCCACGAGGATCCATGAGGGCCGGCAAAAAATAAAAAGTTTTATATTTAGCGTGGAAATATTGGATCACTACAAAACTGCAAAAACTTAAAGTGAAAAGCGATGAACTGCACGAAGCCGCACTGAATCCGCATAGGTGAGATGGATGTAAGACTCAATTTGTCAAACTAACAAACAAATTCGACTTACGAACCTGTTACTGGAACAGAACTCTTTTGTAAGTAGGGGACTTACTCTGTATATAAACTGTGCTGTATGGATATGGATTTATTGCTGAAGATCACTGAACAAATTCTTGCTCAGAGCATTAATGTTTTAATCAAAATAAGAGGTTCAAAGATCGTAGCTGTTAAAAGCCATCGGAAATCCACGTCTCTGATGCTCACCTTCTTCTGTCTGCCCTTTATCTGTTTTGCCTAAAAAAATAAATCTTTTCTTTACATAGAAGATGATGCCAGCCCGTCTGTGACCGTACATCCCAGCAGACTGCCTGGAGCTCTGGCTGCTCAGTCAGTGGCAGCGGCTCAGGCAGTGGCAGTGCAGGCTGCCATGGCCGCTCAGGTTGCTGCGCTTGAGCAGCTGAGGGACAAACTGGAATCCGGCGAGCCACCGGAGAAGAAGATGGCACTGCCTACAGAGGACCAGCAACGGCTCTTGCAGAGGGCGCTGCAGCAGAACCTGCTTGCTATGAGCTCCCAGATGCCCATGAACATCCGCATCAACAGTCAAGGTAACAAAGCTAGGGACACGTCTCAGGTGGTCACGAGCACCATTATCTTGCCTAATACTGATACGAATCTGAATAATGCCGCTGTCTTTTGTTGATAATAATTTCTTTTTACTTTTCTTTCTAAGATTATTTGTTTCCAGAACCTTTTTTATTTAATATACTTCTAAGTCTCATATATACATTTTGACAAGTATAAATTTGTAATTGTACACAAGGAGGATTTTTTATTTAAACATAATACATTACAACCAATATTACTTGCAAAGCTGTTGGTGGAAACTTGCAGATGGCAACATGTCCAGTTTGTTGCAGAATTGTGGTTAACTTTTGGTTACACAGTTTTCAGTTTCCAGCTAATTGCCAGTTTCTCTCTAATGGACTTGCAAGGACCATTAGCTATTTTTGGTTTATGTTTGGGAGTTTTACTGTCTAAAATTGACAATGAAAAAAATATATATGGCAGCTTTTTTTTAGGGCTAAAAATGCAAACGCTTACGTTTTTGCAAGAGTATTGCGTCTTCATCATCATTTCAGTTTATGGCCCCTTCCTGCACTGGAGTGTGGAGCAGAAGACTGGCAGGAAACAAAGATTATCGCTTTGTACGAGAAATTACATTTAAACAGACAAAACCACATGTTTCACTCATTTAATATTTTAATAGCTTTTAAAACTTCAATAACTGTATGAAATATAGCCGCTTGAGACAAATCAGACCGTAAACATTAATGCTAATGAACCAATTCAAAAATTGCTGTGGTCAAAAATCTAATTGAATATCATAATTCAAATTAAAAAATTTAAACGGTCTATGCATGATTCACAGTTGATTAATGTCAAATTTCTTGACCATACATATTCTTCAGAGTTGTGTATGGTATTGTTTGCACTGATCACCTCATATCATGATGCTTCCACCCCTTTACTTCATTCAAGTACTTTTAACTTAGTAATTTTAACTACTTTTGAAATGACCTTGTGATCATACGAGCAGTTCTTCTTACTCCTAACACCACAAGCTGAGTTATGTCCATAGGGTTCGTTATTTGTTTATCATGTGCTCATGTTTTTTTGTTTAACCACTTTCAGTCCGTCATCTACTTGTTGTTTAGCAGAGTTATTTTGCATGAGGTGGAGGAATAGAAGTTAATTGCTTATTGTTTTTTATAGAAGATAAATTGCTTATTGTAATTAAGTATTGTTCCTGTTGCCCTCAGGTTATTCTGCGAGGTAGTTTATGTGAATGCTGGCTTCTCACTTAACTTCCTCATGCTTTGAAATATTCTTCGTCACACATGTCTGGCAATGATTAATTGTGGTGGTTCCACAAACATTCCATCATATTATTAAATTGACTTGTATTAACAGGGACATCTGTAATCGTTGCTAAGACTCTATAGTTGTTTTCAATTTGAGTATTGTTTAATAAAGAATGTTGTCTGTGCTGATATTACTGGAAGAGTTAGCCTCAGGAACCTTAGAATCATTTTTTCTTCTTCTGTCAAACCATTTAATTTCGAGCTCACTTATATTGAGCTGGATGGGTGACACCAAGTTCACCTGGTCAAATTCGTTCCAGATTTTGGCCTTTTCATGTGATGTGACTCAAGTGCTATTTTATACTGTTAAATAACACGATGGATGTGCATAGTGGAATTTTAGTTGTGATTGCCAAACACAAATCAGCTTTTGTACATGTGGTTTAAATTTATCAATTAAAGACTGATAGATGAGGCTCATTGTATATAAATTGGATTTGGATTGATGCATTGGATGTTAAACAACCAAAGCCAGATTATCCATATACCTTTACCCTTATTTTATGGTTCATTGTATAAAGGGGAAAAATGTAAAGAAATATCAAAAGCACCATTTGCAAAACAAAACGCCAGCCTTTCTCCGAATTGGCAAGGCATTACCTATGAATGGTGTTGAAATTGATCATTTTGGGGGAAACCTTACTATACATTTTTCCAGCAAATATTTGTTGTGGTAAAGCATTTTGCTGTAATCTCCCGCCTTCTCATTGAACATCATTTTACTGCCTACTGTGCTCTTGTAGTGAAACCAGTGTTTCCTCAAGTTTCATTCACTATTATCATCATGTAGTAGTACTTGCATGAGTCATCCAAGTCACTTCTCTCACTTTATGCTATGACGCACAAGTGTTTCCATTCTTTAAGCTATGCAAATCTGCAAGAGCTTTCATTGTAACTGGCCTGAAACCCCCCCTCTCCTCCTATTGGTCAGAATCAGTGCAATTAAGGATTAAGGGGAAAAACTTTTCTCTGAGTGGTATTCCTACGCTGAACAGAAGTCACAGAACACTGTGACAGAAGGAGATTTTGATAAAAGAAATGAAGTCAAGGTGCTAACCCAGTTTTTACCTAAATAAAAGCGCCTCTGCTTGCGGTGGTGGGGAAATCCCCTCCATGACTAACAGAAATAAGCACGAAGCGTAAAATTGAGTGGTTGAGTTACGCGTGGTTTTATGTGATAAAATTCATAGTAAACGTGAGATCATAGTAATGTCCCGTGCATATTCTTCCCATGTCTGCATGAGTTTTGTCTGGGTGCTTCAGGTTTCATTTACAATCAGAAAAAAATTCTATTCAAGTTCATGAACTGTCTACAGTACATTATATAGAGCGTTGGTGCAGTTGATGTCACCATTCGGTCACCATTTTATTAATTCAGCTACCTTGGTGTCCTGAAACAATAAATGCTGGAAAGGTGTTGTGCACCACGACGTTTCCAGGAGAGGGACATTAATCCGTACAGAATTTCTGCTGAGTCTGTGCCACACTGCAGATCCAGGTGGAAATTATGATACTGTCCTGTTCAATATATATCAATCATATATCTCACCTGAAGTATATTTGTATATAATATTTTTCTTGTATATTTGAATTATTTGAACATTTGATGCACTAGAAAGATTTCAGACCTATTTTCATTATATTTGAAAGCAAGTGTTAAGTTTGGGGATATAAAATGTTCACTTTTCCTCTAGACAAAATTAATCCGCCAGCCTGCTGGTTTTTTATGTTTTACGTTTACGTATGTTTTATGTTGGGTGGACTGTGGATGATTCCAGATGATATTGTACGTGTATATTGCAATGTGCTGTCAAAAGTTATTTTAATTTAAGTCAAAAACTAAAATGTGTATTACTGCAAATTGTTAATTGGATTGTTTTTCCTCCATTTCAGAAAGCAAACCGGATTCTGCCCTGAACCTCACCATGAATGGCCTGAATAGCATCAGTATGTCCGTGGAACTCAACGGGGTCGTCTACACTGGTAAGTGACAAATACAGCAAAATTTCAGTGGTCTGGTCTGTTTTTTTTTTTTTTTTTTATCATTCTTGTAGGTTTTTTGCAGTATGGTGTTGGACACTTACAGTTTACTTTGCTGCCAGGTTGCACTAGCTCTCGCACTGAATAATAATTGCTATTGCAAAGTTGACTTTGACAATCAGACAGACCTATAAATACAGGAGGCCTGTTCATTGCTTCATTCAATCTATGAATGAACCGTTTGCTTGTATTTTTTTATTCATAACTGTGCATAATGTGCTTGTTCTTTTGCAGGTGTGCTTTTCGCCCAAGCTACTGGTCTAAACTCCTCAGGAACAGCTAACAAAACGACTGTAGAGCGCAGTAACTCTCAGCAGCCTCCTTCCTCTCAGACACCTACCTCATCCAGCTCCACCAACCCATCACCCTAAAACACCTCACAAACCCCCCGTCTCAAAGCTAGCTAATGCCAAAAATCAACCTCATTTTTCTAGAGCCTATGCCAAAAAAACCCATGCAGGGATAAGAAGTTTCCAGACCACTTGACGTACACTATCTCAGGTTCTCACTTTTCTTTTATTCACTCTTTTGTTCAGTAGCCAAAATGAACTAAAAGATTACAGCAATGAAAGAGTTTATGGTTAAAACAAACCTATAATATATATTATATACATACATACATACATATATGCAAAACCTGTGAATAATTTATTTCTTTTCTGGGTACAAAATACTTGGAATTAGTTGAGGAGTAGAATTTAGAAATGGTAGCACACTGTTTACACACTTTACTCATCTTCTGACTGACAATGAAGCTTATTGGGAAACATTTTTATGAATGCAGTTTTATCACGGAGTGTTATAAAAACATCATGCAAATAAGGTTCTGAATTATACGTGTATGGTGCATGTATATCTAGAGTGCCTTGCCGAACGAACATCTATTCAACTTCAGTCTCTCATTTCCCCCCCTCCTCAAATCGTTTGGTGGCATGAGCCACAAGAGACTCACTGAAACGCCAACAACGATGATGAATATCTTCACTTGGTGCAACTTCACGCCTGTTTTCTGACGCTGCACGCTGAGTGCCTGACCACTTGGCATTTCGAGAAAGAATGCGGAAAGCTTTTTCCAGTCTTGGGAAATGAAATGCCAGTTGTTTTCATTGTACAAGGTGCGTTCAAGTCAACCCAGGACTTGAGATGAAATTTCTCGTGAGTAAAGGTGTGAAACTGATTGGCATTTCCAAAAGGCTTCACACACAGTGCGATAATGAGACTGTTAGCTGAACACCTGATTCTTGAAAATTGACGGATAACTTGTCGGCAACTTACAGAAGAGACGCATCTTTCTTTGGGAACTTAACACGCAATCATTTGAGAACAACACTTGCACATTACAGGAACTCGCTTGTCCTGACCTCACTTCAAGTGATTTCCATGTTTGGGCCATTTAAAGGAATTCCTGGGAGGCCAGAGTTTCAGACTTGAAGCAGGCAGTCCGATCATGGCTCTGGCGTATTGACAAAACTTTCTACCTTGATGGTATCCAGACACTAGTGAAATGTTGGGATAAGTGTGTTAGTATATCAGGGGATTACATAGAAACATTAAGGTAGTTTTTACTCACGTAACGGTTTTTTTAATTCTGTACAATCAATAGTCCTGGTTTGACTTGAACCATCATTGAAGTCAATGTATACAAGTCAACGTATACATGTCTGTTGATTTAAACCATGTTTTGAACAGGTCGATGGAAAACTGCTAAAACAGGAATTTGAATGGTGTTTAATAAGTGGCCTGGACAAGCAAAAAAAAATTTATCAATAATTTGTTTGTTAAATATAGAAAATGCAGATATTGAATTATTATATTAAAGATACACACCTCTGGGAAACATTTAGAATCAATAGAAGAAATCTATTTGGTCCTCTGTTATTTATAATAATATATTTTAAGCAAAACCACATACTCATTTAATATAATATTCTGTTTCTACAAAATATTTATTATAGGGACAAGAAATTTGCCAAATTCGCATATGTAATATATTCATTGTTATTACGCTGATTTGTTGTTATGCAGAATTCTATATATTTGCATAATTTTCTTATAAGCACACACCATATTGCTCCCCTTTTCTAGAATGAAAACATAATATTTGAGAACTGCACAAGAAAATACTCCAGGTTTTTTGTTTTCCTCCTCAGTCGCACAATGGATCTCAATGGTCGCTCTCATACCAGTTAGAATCCGCGGTTCACTGTCAGCATTTGCATAATTTTTTTTCATTTAGTTTGCCGACAGTGAGACATCACAGACTTGAACGTTTTTAGGCCCAATATGAACAGAACCGTGGTTATAACTAGTCTGTCCGTTATTGCGAATTGTTGAGTGTGTTAGACAGACTGACAGGAGATGATGTGTCGATCAGAAAACAATGTGTGTACACGTTTTCTTCCAGGATTATGCATCATGCAGTGTTGTCATTTTTAACTGGATGTTTGGGGACGTTATCTAATCATGATGCGGTTGTGATGCTTTTTGTTGTACTAACTTTAGTGTTACACTATATTCAGGGTCAGGTCGCTTATGTTTTATCTTTTATTTCAAGTATGAAATGGCATTGCTAGCTTTTTACAACAATACAATAGAGTCATTAACAGTTCCTATAAGTAGCATTTAAACCTTCAAGACGCACTAAAGCTGGAAAACTTCAACATTGAAGAGAGTGCTAGTTTGCGCATATCCGAAATCTCAGACAATGGTTAGTTTTTGATCTTGAGCTTTAGAAAGAAAGCATGTAGAAATAGTGTCTAAGGCATATAGCGTTATGTTTTTTTTAATTTTTTTTTTACTTGTGCTCTGCTCTTTCTCCGCTGTATCAGATCTCTGAGGTGGCAGTAAACAGATGGTATGCTGCCTCCTAGTGGATAGAGTGACCTCTATTGTCAAGTGATATTTTTTTTGTTTTGTTTTTTTTACATCGGATCTCCCGTTTCTTATGTTCATTTACTTACGAGCTGAGATTTGTGGACTTAAAACGTTCCCTTTTTGTTGCGTGGGGCGCATGAGAAAGTCTTGTATTTTGAGCTTAAAAATATTAGATAAAGCACCATCACCCTGTACTGGGATAGTGTTTTGTTATGTGTGTAGTTAACATTTTTGGATCAAGGATTGAAAGACAAAAATAACAACTATTGATATTTTAGATCTGCTCCAGTCTTTGTCTATGAATAGCCAATGATGGTCTGACAAGCAAGTGCATTTATTGTAAGAAAAATATTATTATTATTATTGGAAAACCCTTTGAAATATGGAAAAGTACCCAGGTAATGTATGATTGACAATTCTGACTTCACTGTATTGTGTATTGCAAAGACAACCAGAACAGCTCACAGTTATTATAGGATGCCTTATGCTTTGACAATTATTGTTTTTCCTCCCCTTTCTTACCGTAGAATTATTGTTACACTAAGTGTGGTGTTGTTTTAACAACTAGACATTGTCAAAAATTGAGGTTGAATTAAATGACAATGGATGTCCAAAAGGAATAACATTTTCAAATTGGCCACACTTGAGCAAGTGTGCACTTTCTTCTCTGGAAAGCTGATCTTGCAACAAGTGCTTTATCTTCTAATGGAACAAAATGCTGGATCTGTACCAGCTGTGGACGAGTTATCAAATATATTTTCATACATACAACTTTTACTTATTTTTTTTATTATTTTTTTTCAACCAAGGCATTTGACGTCATCTCAGGAAATACACGTCTACCTCCACATCTGTAGATATTATCTTCATTTTTAGGCATTTTGGTACATTTAGTACACAAACAATATAATTCTACCTTTTATATTAGTGTTACAGAATGTCACTTGTATCACTGCTAGAATATGCGTGTGTGTGTGTGTGTGTGTGTGTGTGCAAGAGGGGTAGGAAGGGGGATTTACCTCTTGGCAGGACCCAAGTGTAAA
>JAQQZT010000007.1:7446752-7467104 GCA_030068275.1 Clarias platycephalus | reverse complement strand
AGTACCCGGAGGAAACCCACCAAGCACGGGGAGAACATGCAAACTCCATGCACACAGAGACGGGAATCGAGCTTGGCACAGCACATGTATAAAGATTTTTTTTCCCCCCTTGTGCTAATCTTTGTCCAGCTTATGTGTAGTTGGCTGTACATTTGTTGATTTCAGTTTTAACAAGAATTTATTGTACATATTTTCCTCTTTTTTAAAAAAGAAAAATGTTACATGATTTTGTGTAATTAAGACTTCCAACTTGGTATGAAAAAAATATAATAAATTCAAATCTGGCTTATTATTAATACTGCTATTATTTTTGTGCTTTTCATTAAAACATTTATATTAGAAATTAAACTGCACCATGCCAAGTCATTTTGTTTTTTTGTTTTTTTTAATCTATGAGGCTCTGCTTTATGGACCCTGATCACTTTGAGAATTATGAATGCAGCTCTCAAACTGAAGGCTAATTGAATGAGCCTTAAGTTAACAACTTATAGCCTAAGTGTCTGGCCTGTTTGGTGTAGAATAAGGTAATCACAGCAGTGCTAATATCATAATTTTGAGTATGATATTACTTTTTTGTACAATAGTTCTCTAAGCAAGGAAAAATAATGCTGAATAACAGCCAGTCGGACAGACAGACACTTCATTGATCCTGAAGGAAATTCCAGTAATAGGAGAGCCTATTAAAAACTCGGAAATGAAAAAAAAAAAGAAGGAAAAACAAGCAATTTAAACCAAAAGAAAGTAAGAAGAAAAGACACACAGATGAGGCTACCGGATGGGCTGCCACTCGCGTTGGTGCCCGGACAAAAAAGTCATTCTGATGCACCACGCCAAATATTTATAGAGGGTTTTCCCCCTTCCTGTCTGTGAACCAAAATAGTTCCCAAAAAAAACAAAACCAGATGAAGCGTGTGTGCAGTCATAAAAATGTCCAGACTGACTGACAGCACATAGTAACTCATAGTAAGAGTAGTAACAGTTTCTGTTTTATGAACTAGGAGATTGGAATTTTAAGCGGTGAACAACCACAAGTGGTGCAATACAAAGAGTGAAATGGTGCAGTGCTTTTATACTAAATACTAAATATCAGCACTTCTGAAAAGCTGCTTTTCCAATCAAATAAGTGCCCTGGAACTAAATGTTGTAAGGTTCACAGCTTCACAGAACTTTCTCATGTTTCAAAAATTATGACTCCTCATAATTATCACTCCTCCTCATGTACCCATGATAAACTGTTACCAGAACGTTCCAGGAACGTTATCATATAACCATAAGTGGTCAGACTATAATCTAAAATAAAGTAATATAAATTTTTTATTAATAATCCAAAGATACCCAAGTGCATTCTGTTAATGCCTAATAGATGTTTTTGTCAATAATATTCCTTAGGAAAAAAGGTCTGGACTATAAATATATTTCAACTAACAAGGTGGGAGAAATCTTAGTTGAAATTATTATATAAATATTATCCTGTCAAATATTTTATTACTTTAAGATTTAAAAAGGACATCAACACCAGCTGCTCTTTCCGAAACTCTGCTCCAGAAACCATTAAACATTTGTTTTGGACCTGCGATTATACAGAAGAATCTTCTTCAATCTTCACATATTCTTGTTTTTATTCAAAGTTTGCTTGCTGAGTTTTGTTTTTCTTTTAAATATATTCTTTTTGTACTACAAGAAGGAAGAAGAGAATAAATATTTTATAATAAATGTAATCTTTATTATTTTTTTAAACCATTTTTTTTTTTATTCATAAGTGTATTCTATTGGATGCTATTTATCTATCTATCTATTCTATCTAGTGCTTCTATTAGATCAGACTACAAGGGCAAGCCATCTCTCGCCATTGCATAAGGGGGCCTTGGCTACCCATGACCCTGTCGCCAGTTCACTGGGTTTCCTTCCTTGGATCATTTTTCAGGGTGTTTTGTATGTCATGATCAATGGGAACACAAAAGCTGCAGTTTTGGAGCTGCTCTGACACAGTCCACTAGCTACCACAATTTGGCCCCATGTTTTCAATATTTCATTACAATGGTAGCTGGAAGTGAGTGGGATATATTAGGCAGCAAGTGAAGCTTTTTTCCTGACGTTGATGTGTTGGAAGCAGAAAAAATGGGCAAAAAAAAAAACACAAAAAACTGTGATGTTCTCAGGATGTAGTGGTTAGGCCCTACCAAAAGTGATCCAAGGAAGAAAAAACAGTGAACCTGTGACAGGGTCAGGGCTTACTGGTGCACATAGGGATCGATCTATCGATAGCCAATAAAAGCAGGTCAAAGTGATGAAAACGTTAATGCTGGTTGTGATAGAAAAGTGTCAGAACACCTCACTGTTATGGTAGCAAAGTGTGGACCTACTCAATATTAGGCAGGTGGTCATAATGTTATAGCTCGTCAGATTAGTACGTTGCCTAGGTAGTGACGTCACGCGCGTACGTGCTCCGCCTACTAAGCGGTCCTGTGACGCGTTGTTTGTCCCCGCCCCCACCGGCAGATTTAAATCGTTAAAGTAGACTTGAGTGAGTCCATGTTGAGGCGCTTGGGCCTTTGCAGAAATAAATAATATAATTAGTAATAACACAGTCTGTCACTTCTCGGTTGCAATTTAAGTTGGCTGAAGTGTCCTAGTCCGCTGTTGCTCCGTTAATATGAGACTCCGGTCGAGGATTATTTCCCTGGAGAGCCCGTCTCCTGAGCCCAGCAGCACCCCGCGGAGACGGCGGCCCGATGGGACTCGCACGCCGCGGATCGGACAGAGGCAGCTTCAGGCTCAGACTCCGACTGAGGTGGGCCTTCCTGAAGCGAACGCTGAAAAGTGAAAATAAAATCTAACGGGGGCGTAAATTTGCGCCTTTTCTGAAATAACACCTGCAGTTTACGAGGCTATTATTGATAACAATTAGCTCGTCGTTTTTGTAGTTGTCATAACACGACTTCCATGTTTGTTATTGTAGCTAGTTCGGCTAACTTGTTTGCTAGTTAGCTAACAAACAGTGCTTATAAAACCCACATACCTTTCAAGATAACGCAGAACTACTTGTTTGTGTTTATATCTAGTTTAAGCAGGTTTAGCCACTTGACTGTAGGAGTATTGTTTATAAACCAATCACCAGATATAAAGTTTTGCTAACAATAAAGGCCTGCTTCCTGTTAACTCACTGCTCGACTGGGCCTACAGGACACGGCGTCTGACTGAACAACTCATCATAACAGCTTATTCCTCACACCAAATCATGTTTCATTACATACATGTAACTTGGGGAAAAAGCTTTGGATGCAAATGGCAGGTGTTGATTTAGACTGGACTCTAGGTTGATCGAGAGTACAGTCAAACTTTGGCAGGTTTAGGAGCTTCTCAGAGTGTCTTCCTGACAGAATAGCAGAAATTCCTACAATTGTATAATGCGTTTTTAATTTATGCATGTTATAAAGGCAAAAATGTATACACACTTAAACATAAAGAATATGTTCTTCTCGTCTGATGGTCACGTGATGGCATCGACGATGGAACGACTACTGACATCTTTAGAGGAAACATGATACCACACATCGCTGGCAAAATAAGAGTTTAAATAACAGTTACGCGTGTATACATTTTTGGGTCCCTCTGTAATGTGTGCGTTAGTGATGGGAAGTTTGAATCATTTTAGGCACTCGGTTCTTTGAATATCGTTCATCAAAATAAACGAATCTTTTTTTTATTTTTCCTCATTTCGTTCTTTTGATCTGAAATAAAATAAAATTTCGCATTTTCAATAAAAAGACACCCAATACGTCTACATACACAAATTTTGACCTATAGTTCCAGTAATGAAAATATTACAATGCAGCTAAGGACTATATTATAATAAACAGAATGAGTAGCTCACCTCTTATATCTTCCAGTCTGAGTCGTTAGCGTCTATGGGAGTCACATGACAAAGGAACTAACGACTCGGAGTAGAAGAGTCATTGAGAAAGAATCGTTCAATTCTGTTTCCTGTACATAACCTACGGGGGTTTTGCGATGATTTGCGCATGAGCACCAAGTAGAAAATTCACGTATCACTCTGAGACTACTCGTTCATCTGAGTCACGTTAAAGATTCGTTCAAAAAGAACGAATCGTTCATGAACGACCCATCACTAGTGTGTGTGTGTACAGCTCTGGGGGGGAATAATAAGAGACCACTGCAATTTACTCTGGAAAACTCTTCTGTTTTATGTCATCAAGAGGGATTTTGAATGATCACAACCCATCAAGCAAAGCTGAGTTATTTATTATTAGTTATTTTTTTTGCAATAATTGTGGTATAAAGTTACCCAACAGCAATATGAAAAACTGCTGGAGACATGCCAGAACACATGAAAGCTGTAATTGCAAATCAGGGTAATTCCACCAAATACTGATTTCTTAATGTTATTTAGCCAAAGCAGTAACACAATTTGTTTACAAATTATTTGCATTTGGTTTAATTTGAGTTATTAAAGCTCTGCAAATACTGCACGATCTTGGGTTATTTTTATATGTTGTGATGATGTCATTTCCATTAAATATACACTTTAAATAACAATATTTGTATTTAGAATTTTGTCAAAATAGAAATATTGTCAGCAGAAATAATGTCAGCAGTTCACAATCATCTCACCAATGCAATAGTAAGAAAAAAAACATAAGAAAAGAGAGAGAGAGAGAGAGAACAGTATTTTCAAATGCAAAGGTATATATATATATATATATATATATATATACACACAAACATGTATGCACACTTGCACACTCTCCCTGAGCAATTTGTTAGAAATTTCTGCATTTTGCGAGTTCTGCATTTTTGTCACATTATCATATTCCAGTAGAATTTACACATTTTAAAAGTAATGATAACTTTGGCTCAATATGACGCATCAGAAAAGCCACACCAGCAGGACTTCTCTATAAGCATTTTTTTTTATCGGTCATTGACCTGTGCTGTGTTTCCACGCAGATTTATTAATCTTTCTGGGTTTTAAAAAGAAGAGCTGCTCAAATGTGCGAAATTGCATGTGCGACTGTCGGTACACCTGACACATTACATGATTGCTTGATTTAGTAGTGGACATTAAAGCCCCCTTGTGCTATCGCTCTTGTACCTGTTTATTCTGTTAACGTGAGAGCTGTGTACTGTCCACTACTAGTTAATTTTTCCACCATAGTATACTCTGTTTGTGGGAAACACTGGCCTGTACTGCACTACTCATTTGTGCAGTTAACTAATTTGCCAATCCTGTGGCAGCAGTGCATACCATCGTTCAGCTATAAATCAGCAGCTTCTAGTAATATTTTTTATCAACCATCAATATGTGGACTAAATGTGATATCAGTAATTGTCGCTGTGCCATTATTACTGGTACTTTATAAGCTGGTTTGGATATTCTGTAACTCCAGTCACAACTTTTGCAAACAGAAGTGCCTTGCTTATCAGCTAACGAATGGTCTGACAGGTTCGAGCTGACTGAAAGGCTACAGAAACCACTCTGTACAATTGTGGCGAGCAGAAATCCACGTGTCAAATCTTGGTTCCACTTCTATCAGCTGAGAACCGAAAGCTGAGGTGACAGTGGGCTCAGGCTCACCAAAGCTATACTATTGAAGACAGAAACATTAGCCTGGTTTGATGAAGCTCAATGTCTTCCAAGGCACACAGATGGTATGGTCAGAATTTTATTAATATCAGCATGAATCCAGCATGCCTCGTGTCTTCAGTCCCAGTTGGTGGGGGAGTAAGCAATTTTTTTTTTGCGTATTATTGTTGTCTTGGCCGCTCCCAGTCACTTAGATCTGAATCCAACCAAACACCTCCGGGATGAAGCAGCGCTGGAGGTTTGCAGCATGAAGGAACCCCTGAAAATCTTCAGGGGTTGCATGGTTCGTTCATGTCAACAGAATCTTGAAAGGAATATTTCCAGCATCTCGTTGAATAAATGCTGAGACAGTTTGTGGCAGTTTTGAAAGTAAAAGCAGACCCTATATGGTATTGGTACTATATAAAATTCCTAACAAAATGCTCAGCGAGTGTGTATTGATAATGATTAGCACAACAATATGACATTCTTTTAAATAATTATGCACATTGTTTCACTTTCATACTACTTGTGGACTCTTCATATGGTCTTTATTTGTGACTGTGTTTAGGAAGCCCAGATTTTAAAGGATTGTTCCAATTTGTACTGTGAGACGATCCCAACTGCGATGAAGCGCCAGCGCTTAAGACATGGAAGGAAAAGGGTTGTACCACTACAGGAGTGTAAAGGTACCAGTGTGTTTAAACAGCAATTGTTTGGAGCATTGCGCGTCAGTGTTTTTTCAAATTGCTTTTTTTTCTTCATAATAAACTTTTATCTATGTCTACAAAAAAAAAAATCTATGGAGTTTTGAATAGTGAATTTAATAGATTTTTTTTCTTTTTTTCTTCAGAATCTGACTTCAAGACCCCGGTGCGGCATCTCCGGGAAAGGCATTACCCATCAGTCAACCCTGCCGCACGAAGCCTTTACTCTCCCGTAGTGCGCTTCGTCACTCCCACGAAAGACAGTAAGAACTGCTGTCACAAGCACGCAACACGGGTTTAACCGTACATTGTACATAGAATGCACAAGTCCTAGGTTGCTGAAGGTTTTACACTTCATTACATTGTTATTTAGTATTACTGTATGTCATTAAAGTGCATTTAATAGGCTGTTTTATGGATGCTTTTTTTATTATAATAACTCTTTTACCAAAACAAAACTTGACAAATCTAATAGATGACAAGTTAAAATAACATGGTACTATAATCTTTCCATATATATAACCATTTAGAAAGGGTTTTTGAAATATTTTTATTTGAAGGTGATTGCATGGCAAGTAAATTGCAGATTTTTGTGAATGCAATTATGCATAAATGTAGTGATTAACACAACTCTGAAGGAAAATGTTATGACTTGTGAGGGTTTCTGAAAAGATGCGTTGGGGAATGTGTGGTGTGTGAAATGCTTAAAACGGTCCAACAAAATATTACTTTCCAATCATTCATTCGTTTACTTATAAAAAAATATATATATATATATATATATATTTTTTTTTTTTTTTTTTTTTTTTTTTGTCAAGCATTGTAAATGTAATTTTTCAAAAACATACAAGTCACAAAAGACGAGAGAAACTTTCTTTGACTATTTAGAAATGCTGGTATTTCTCGTTCATAGACGAGAGGACTAGGAGAGGTGCAGTGTACAGCCCTGAGCAGTGTGTGTTCGGGTACAGCGCCGTCAGCTCGCTGTCAGAAGACGAGGAGAACGATGAGGTGTTCAGCCCGTGAGTGTCACTTTCCCAGCGCCAGGGTTTCTCAGTTACCGAACACACAGTCCTAAATGACTGCGGTTCTCTGATCACAGATTTTTACATAAATCCACAGCAGGATCTTCTTTCATGTGACACGCACTGTTATCTTACAGATTCACATTCATCAAAAACATCCCTAACCAGTCCCAACAGTCCAGAGTTGTCTCTGCTCCCCGTGACATACCGCCAAAGACGAGAAGTACACCCACAGCCACCATGGTGCTCGATTTGGTGAGCTTTTCAAATCGGTATATTTGCACACAATGTTTTTTTTTGCAATAGATACAATCACTAACCTGGACATGTATTGCTTCTCTTTTTTAGGACGAAACCCTTGTTTTCAGCTCGCTCAACCAAATCGAAGAAGCAGAATACACATTTAACACCGTCTTTCAAGATCAAGAGTACACGGTGATTGGGGGTTTTCTTGTGTACCGGTGGTGTTGGATAAATAGGTTGCTTTAAAGGTTTGTTCTGTAGGCCATGCTTATTAACAGATTTGTCTTTTACACACAGGTGTATTTGGTTCTCAGGCCATATGTGAATGTGTTTCTGCAAGCCATGGTGAAGCATTTTGAGGTAAATTGGCTTTATTAATAGACCTGCAACAAGCATAACGGGATGTATTCATATTTTTAATGTAGAATGTACATTTGTGTGTGTGGTGTTGGTTTTTTTCTTCTATAGATGTTGGTGTGTGTGGTTTTTATATAAATATAATGTTCAAGCCAAACCGGAGCTTTTGATTGTGCAGAAAAGTAGAACACAGTTTCAAGAGTTAAAAACTATCTTTATTTCTCTATATCATCTCCTGCTACACTAATGCACTTCTCAGTGTTTGACTAGTGCTTGGACACCATCATGGTAGAAATTTTTTTCAATATGTGGCCATAATCGGGCTGCCTGCTTTGCCTGAAACACTGGCCTCCCAGGAACTCCTTTATTGGGCCAAACATGTGGAAATGGCTTGGAGCGAGGTCAGGACTGCAGGGTGATGTGGCATGTTTGTGAATGACTGTATGTACAGTTTCCACAGACACGTACGTCTCTTCCGCAAGTTGTTAAGTTATCTGCTGATTTGATCCTTTTACTAAATGTTTTACCACTTTGGCCGTGATCACCATTCAAAGACATACGGCCATCTTCTGTAAATGTCGATCGTTTTTTCGCTTTCATTCTGAAAAAAAAATCCATTTCCAAATTCAGACAGATTTTCATTTCCAAAAGTTCCAGTTTGTCTTTAACAGCTTTTTTTTTTTTTTTTTACTTTAATTGATATCGGCATTGTTTAAAGTTTAGCTTTTCTCTTTAACTCCCCCTCATATACGTGTGTTTACATTATCACGTTTCTGAGAAGCACCTTATCTTTTTCCCTCCTTTATTTTGTAGATGTTTGTTTATACTTCTGCTAAAAAGGAATATGCAGAAATGATAGTGGACATACTGGATCCAAAGAAAAAAATATTCAGGTATGATGCTTTAATCTTGATGTACAATTGTTACTGTGATGATTGTGATCATCCTCACCTCTGTACCACAGAAACAATAAAGTAACTCCCTGTTTTCTTTCCCTAAAGACATCGACTGTATCAGGACGACTGTTCATGCGTTCTTGGACACTACGTTAAGGATTTAGAGGTGCTGGAACGAGATCTTTCAAAAACAGTCGTTCTTGACAACGCACCCCACACTTTCCCGTACCACGTACGAGTGTTTCCGTTTACTTTGGTGGCATTTAATTTATTTTTTTACTTTTTGATTAGATTTTTGCAGGCACTAGTAACTTGTTTGTCCTGTTTCCAGCTGATGAACACAGTTCCCATCAAGAGCTGGTGTGGGGATAAAGAGGACAAGGAACTCCAGAGACTCGTACCTTACTTGGAGAAGCTCTCTCAAGCCGTAAGTTCGGTCATTTATCTCACTCTTTCTAAAAAATTTCGGTAAACACAAAGAGGACAAACAATTTTTCCTGTGTAAAAGTGTATCGTTAAAGGTTGTCATGTATGTAAAACATAAGTAACTATGTGTGCGCATTATTCCAAAAGCAATATAATTCTTTATTGAATCTTTTAAGATGTTTTCAGTATAATTTCTTAATGTAATGAATTCTTAAATTCTTTTCTTTTTTATTTAGAATGACTTCAGGACTGTGCTTAAGAGAAGAACAGATCATTTTCACAACCTGCTCACTGAAGATTAAACTTCGTCATTTTTATTTTGTGTATATACATTTTTGTGAACATAGTTAATGTGGTATTTTTAGATGTAATACAGGCTGAATCATTTCAAAATGTATTATAATGCTTTAAATGAATTCCAGCCTTATTTGAGGTGATAAGCCTCTTATTATTGTGAATATGATTTTGCTAATTTATTATTGCTGCCCCACCCCCCCCCCTCCCCACACACACACACACAGTTGTACATTGTTCTTAAACCTACTTTTTAAAATGCCCTCGATTTCTTTAAAAAGAATAAACTGGTATACAAGCCTTGTGTCTGGACGCTTTACATAGTTACTCAGCAATTCAGAATTCTGGCTTTGATTCCCTTTTACTGCCGTTGTATTCACAATTCTTTCTCCTTTTGTCTGCCATTTTTCTGATTTCATCTACCATTTGTCCACTGCTGTTCTTTAACCTGGTTTTTGCCTTTGTTTTTCTGATATAACTTTGCTTCAAATGTGTCCCCTTTTTTGTCTGCATTTGTTGTTGTTGGAATTTTTTTTTTTTTTTATGGTTTTCAGTTTTGTCTGCTGTTATGCTTACTTTTGTTTGCAATCATCCACACTGTTGTTCAGCTGTTTTTCTGTCTTTTGCTCACCATTTATTTCACATTGTCTGTCTGCTAATTGGATTTTATGCCTTTTTCCTCCACTGTCGATGCATGGAAGGGCTGAACAGGGGTAGAAAATGGTGGTCAAGCGTGCCCATGGCTGGACAAAGACCCCAGGGTTGAGTGAATTTTTACATTAGTAAAAACTTAATGCTTATTTGTCAATAATAATGACTTTCAGCAAAACTCTAAGTTAAACTCTTAGTTTTCACTCAAATAGCAAATTCTAGATCCCTTTTTAATTTATTTTTATTTTTTGCAAAGTTCTACGGGTGAAATCTAATGATTTTAGATAAATTCCATTAAGCCTTGTTCACATGGAAAACTTTGGTAAAAAGTTTACAAATATCAATCAATCTCACTCATGCCACACATGCTCAAACTCAATTGTCCAAACTTTTTATCAATCAGAGCATCAATGGCAGCACAGGCGTAAACACAATGTAACAACACAGCACAGAGGAGTAGAAGAAAAGTTATGCGTATGAGCATGGATTAAGAGGGAGACTGTAGAATATAAATAGCGTTAGTAAATAATGTGATCGTCCTGGGGGCAATTCAAGGATGTATTAAAAGAGACAAGACACCCAGGTGAGCTGCAAAATTAAGTATGAATGAAGCAAGTCTGAAATGCCATTTGTGAGGATCCCTGACTGAGTAAAAGCTGTGCTATCTATAAGCATTCTCTTCAATAATAATTAGTACTACATTTTATTATGCTGCCCAGTGGTGTAGTGGTAAACAATGTGGCCTCACAGGGCTGAGGGTTCGAGTCCTGCCTTCGCCCCTGTTCTCCCCATGCTTGGTGGGTTTCCTCTGGGTACTCCAGTTTCCTCCAACAGTTAAAAGACGTGTAGATTAAACTACCTGGCATTTCCAAATTTTCTGTAATTTGTAAGTGTGTGTAAGTTAGTACCCTGTGATGGACTTGCACACTGTCCAGGGTGTGCCCCACCTCCCCTCAGACCCTGTACAGGGTAAGCGGTGTAGAGAATGAGAGTAATTTATTTATTTTTGAGAGACTTTGAGCTACACTAATAGTTTTATTGTGCGCTGTTGTTAGCTTCTTCCTATAAAGGACATGAATGGTTTTAAGGAAACTGCAATTGAGAACATTGCAACTAAATGCTTTTCCAAATGATCACCAGCAGAGGGAGTCGTATATCCGAGTATCGCGTATTTCCATAACCAGAGAAGAAGCAGAACCGGAAGTAGTATTGTGTAAAAAAAATGGCGGCGTTGGTTGGTGAGTATCGGAACAGCCAAATCTTGCAGTTTTTAGTTTTACAAACGAAACTATGTGACTTACTCTGTAGTATGAACAGAAATTAGGTTTAATATCCAAGTAATTTTTTTTATTAAACGCGGCTGTTATAGTGGTTTAGTCTTATCGTTATCTCAGCGTTTTATTCCCTGACCTTGTTGTGTAGCCAGTTAACTGCTAGCAAAACTGCAGGTGTGACATCGAGTATAAACAACAAACTCTGTGGATGATTCATAAAGATAAAAAACATGTGATTTGGCTGCATTAGTGTAGAAAAGACCAACGTGGCCCACATGTATACAAAACATTAAAACTGTTAAGTTCATAACTATTACAGGGCACAACATAAAAGTTAAGTCTTTCTCTGACTTCAAACCTATTAATTTCACATAAAACATGTTGGGTACAAGTGTTTAGGTTACCGCAAAATATATACATAAAAATATTAAATTGGCCCAAGTATTGTCATAAAATTCACTTTTATATCCAGCACAGTTTTAAAGATATGATTCTGACACCAGCATAATATAATTTTGTTAAATTCGAACTGACAAGACAACATTTTGTTTTATTATTTGATCAAAGCACATCTATGAGTTATTACACCTATCGCAGGTAGCTTGCTTATCGCAGCGAGTATACATACACTGTCTGGCCAAATAAAAAGTCGCCATTTAAGAAGTGCCATATTACTGGACTGCATTAAGCAAAGAAGGAGATTTAAAATAACTGGAACTGGGTTAGGAATTCTTCTTGAATTGATCAAAACCTGGAAAGGTAGTGCTGAACCGTCGACTTTCGTTCAAGAAATGTGGTTGGGGGCGGGGACATGAAAGGAGATTACTCGTACACTTGAAGTTGCATGGTAAAAAAAATAACAGTAAAAATCATAAACATCGAAATTTGGAGCAATGAAAGATGATAATTTTGTCTGATGAGTCCTGACCCAACTCCAGAGCAGTGAATATCAGGTAGCAAGGGACACACATGAAGTGATGCACCCGTCATGAATAATGGTCACTGTACAAGCCTCTGAAGGCAGTGTTATGATCTGGTGTTGCTTCAGTTGGTCAGGTGGCAATAAAACAATGTCTAAATGTACTGAATGACCCAGTTATTACATCAGTGAAGTTTTCCCTCTCTGATTTTACAGGTATATTCTAGGACTCAAATTGTGAAAGAGTGGTTCTGGGAGCATGAGGAATCATTTTCATATGTGAACTGGCCACCACATTGTGTGCTGTAATGAAAGCAAATAGTGATTGAATTAAATCTTAGTGTGTAATCTTTTTTTCAGGCATAGTTTATTAATCAGTTTAACATTAACATTACTCTTAATCGTTCTAACTGCGATATCTTCAGGGATGGGAGTTATTAATGTTGCTTACTTTCCTACGAGTCTACCTGAGTCTCCAATAACTACCTGGACTCCATATTAACATAATCTGTTATGCTGAACTGGCTGCCACCTAACACACAGTATGAATGCAGATCAATTCCTGATTTCTGTTTCACCCAAATGAGGATTCGTTCCCTGTTGAGTCTGGTTCCTCTCAAGGTTTCTTCCTATTACCATCTCAGGGAGTTTTTCCTCGCCCTCTGCTTGCTCACCAGGGACTATCTGATTTACATTTTAGGCATTTGGCAGACGCTCTTATCCAGAGCGTCTTACATTTTTTTTATCTCGGTATACATCTGAGCAGTTGAGGGTAGAGGGCCTTGCTCAAGGGCCCAACAGTGGCAACTTGGTGGTTGTGGGGTTTGAACCTGGGATCTTCTGAACCGTAGTCCAATGCCTTAACCACTGAGCTACCCCTGGCCCTATCTGATCATTTTGATTCATACACATTCACATTCCATGCAAACTTAAATAATTCTTTTGATTGTGTAAAGCTGCTTTGCGACAATGACCGTTGTTAAATATACAAATAAAATTGAATTGAATTTAACTTACTGTTTACATGTTATGGGTTGTCCCTGTGAATCAGTAGACACACCTTAAATTATAATCCAGCAATTTAGATCATTTTACATGTTTTACTTGGTTTTGTTGATGAACCATTCCTCAATATTTATAAATTTCTTATAAATTAACTTGGAAATAAAAAGTGGTGGAGTTTTGCTCCTGCATTGATTGTTGTGTAAACTGGAAGATAGGTCCAGTCTGAAGTAGTATATAGATTTTTCTAGTTCAATAATAGCTGCATTTTAAAAGTTATGCATTCAATTGAGCCTCAAATTACAGTGGAACCTCGGATTATGAGCATAATTCATTTCGGAAGTGGGCTCGTATTTCAAAACAGCAAAAAGCTAATTTTCCCATAAGAAATAATGGAAACACAAATGATTCGTTCCATAGCCCAAAAAAATAAATACATAAAAATAATTAATACACAATATAAAGTAATAATAAAACTAATTAACCTGCACTTTACATTTAAAAAAAAGTAAAAATAAATCCTGACAGATAAGTGTTTCCGTTTATGCTCGCAGGCCTCTGTGTGTGTGTGTGTGTGTGTGTGTGTTTGTCTAAAGTAAGAGGACAGTAATGAGACTTGCTTTTGCTTTACATGTACGCTGTACACACGCATACAAACACAAAATAAAATAAACACACACAGTGTTATAGTAAACAGTACACACGTGCACGGATGTTGATTATACCAGTGTGAGACACGCACTAAGACCCAGCAGGGGAGACGATTACCCACAATTCCGCAGCGCAGAGAGAGAAAACGCTCGGCGTTAAAACAAGAAGCGCATGCGTGATACATGATACTCGGTACTCGTAAACCAAGACTTTGCAAGTAAAAATTTATTTAAAATTTTTGCTCGTCTTACGGAACACTTGCAAACCGCGTTACTCGTAATCCGAGGTTTTACTGTATTTCCTTCGTGCACATATTGCACACAGCATCCTCATGGGTTATCATTAAATTCTGTACCCGTTCATCATTTTTGGTCAGTATCTGGTTGTAAAATGGGAGGGTTGCGTCGTGAAGGGGATCGAGCGTAAAAGCTTCGCCAAGTTGTGTGTGGATCAGATGGTCCGCTCTGGCGGCCCCTCCACTGGTTATTGTATTCCATGTTGGAAAACTGCAAGTGACATTGTTAATAGCTTAGACCCCACTTTTTTAAGTGCTGACATCTGTTGTATTGTTGCTAACATTTATGTCCCTCTTTTTCAGCTCCTCGCCTTGCCACACTTGGCTCCTTTTCACTAAGGTGAGACATGACCGATTAAGTCATCAAGTATTTAATACCTCCATTCAGACTGCTTCACTAGTTTATAACTCTGATTATTCCATCGTGCTGGTGTATGGAGATGTTCGATTGAAAGCTATGATGTGTAAAAAAGTTGATTTGCCAATTTTCTAATCAAAATAATTGATCTCTGTTACAGACCCCTTTCTTCTTTTGCTGCTCAAAAAACAGTTGTGCTCAAGAACACGAAGAATGAAGAAGCTAAGAGGTATTGAAAATAATTTAGTCTGTGTCAGAAGTATTGGCCCCATTGGTAGAGATAAGTTAAACCTTGTTTCAAAAAAGTTGGTCTAAGAAAATGTAGTTTGAGGAGATTCAGAGGCTAGGTTTCTTTAAGTATATTCTTCACCATGGGGGAAATTAGGAAATGCATAATCGCTGCTAATAGCTTTTTGTTACCTGTTGCGGAGCTCTGTGAACCGTAACCACAGCTGTCGCTTCTCTCCCATTTACAGCCTGGTTCTATTCAGAGAGAAAAGTACTGCCGTGGCAGCAAAACCCGCCTCAGCAGTCAGCAGCAAAGGGGAATACGTCATCACCAAGCTCGATGACCTGGTGAACTGGGCCCGCAGAGTAAGCACTCTACATTTTCGGCACATTTTCTTTCTTTTTTTTTTTGTTAAACAGAAATAAATTTGGATGCTTGTTACCTAGAGCTCCTTGTGGCCCATGACTTTCGGCCTGGCGTGTTGTGCTGTGGAGATGATGCACATGGCAGCACCTCGCTATGACATGGATCGCTTCGGAGTCGTGTTCAGAGCCAGCCCCAGACAGGCTGATGTCATGATCGTCGCCGGGACCCTCACCAACAAAATGGCTCCTGCTTTACGCAAGGTCTGACATGATGAAAACACATTGTTTCTAACTGATTGTGTAGGGATGCTCTAAGACTATTTTTTTTTTTAGGTGTACGACCAGATGCCCGAGCCCAGATATGTCATTTCTATGGGAAGGTAAGAGCAAATACACCTCTTCAAGCCACTTGATGGAGCAATGTAAGAAAAATGAGTTCATCTAACGCAAATATTGCAGCACAGGACGTGATGTATTTATTGGTAGAGACATTAAAGCACTTTCTGGATAATGACGTCTGCAGAATGCCATAGATGTGGTGGCTGTCTAGTATACCTGATTATTAATGACACATTTATAATACTAACATCTTATTAGGTAAATTAAAGGGTGGAGACGCCCCATGTCGCTACAAGCAGAAAAAAATTTATTTTCATCCATCTTCAAAGAAAAATTAATAAATAAAAGGCAACAAATGATCTATGTCTGTTGATTACCAGATGACCAGCAGCAAAATTGTAAAGCATAAAGACATAATGCTTATTTATCTGTTGAACAGCATCTTCAATATCTGTAAAAACATTTTCTGTTATAGTTGCTGTAAATGGTTATATCCTCCTTTCTTTATTTTCATTTCCTCGTTGCTGTTCATGCTGTCCTTTCATCTCTCCCAAGAAAGATCAAGACCTCTTCACACATACACCAAGAAAGCCACACTTAAGGACCCCCAACCCCCTCTTACTCTTTTTGGTCGTTTCATTTTAACGCTTCTCTCTAATCTCTCTATTGTCTCCCTAATAGCTCTCTAACGACCCTCCCTCCTATTCTCTTCTCACCTTCTCCATTGTTCATGTAAAACAAGCCTTTTCAGATAGGGGAGGATCCTTTGACCTTGGAGGACTTAAATACGAGAAACTTTCCAACTTAACTTAGAATGAAGAAGCTACTTGGATGAGTAGTGAAACGTTTCTACTAAACTAAGAAGTCGTCCAGTTGACACGGCTCACCTTCCAGATTTCCATGTTGAACAATTCTGAAGTAGTCCTCCTCCTTCATTATTTCATCCAATTTGTGAACTGGCAGCAAAACCGCCCCAAAGTGCAATGCTACCACCACCATGCTGATTGCTGTGTCCGTGTTCTTAGGGTTAAATGTTTCACCATTACCCCTCCAAACATCTCACAGGTCAAAAGCATTTGTGGCCAATTAAAGTTATTAACCTGAAGTTTAAAAGCAGAAGGTTTGGGCTTGTTAGGAAAAAAACAAGCAAAATAGATTAAACCCCGTGACCCAAGTCCTTGCGGTTTTCTTCAATTAAAGATCATTGTATAGCCTCCAAGTGGCGCAGTGGTATAGTGTTCGCCCTATCATCCGGAGATCACTGGTTCGGTTCCCGGGTGATGCTGTAACCTCTCACAGCCGGAGGTCTAGAGAGAGCTGATTGGCCGAGCTCTCTCATAGGGGAGGGATGAGAGGTACTTAGTAATTCCACATTAATCATGGCTCTACAGCCAATCAGGGGCGTCACCCTCCCGGCTGTATGGTAGTAGTAGCCTTAATGTGGGAGCGATGGGGAGGAATTGGACACGGGGGGGATCTGTCACGATTCTTCAATATGATCGAAATCATTCTTTTTAAAGATCCCACATTAACTGATTACCTGGATGCTGATCTGGTAAGGTCTTTACATGCTTTAAAAATGTGACTAGAATATAACTTTAACATGTGCAAAGTGGTTCTGCTCACTGTGAAGCATTTAATCTGACCAAAATATATAACAGAAGGAGGAGAAGAACAATTAGGTATAATATCTGATTTAACAATCAGATCAAGTGTTTACATGGCTAATATTTTCCAGTTGAACAGAAGAGATTACACCGCCCAGCTCATTCCGATTGAAAAGTAATTTGGATCAGGCCGGATTTGTTCAGACTGAGGTGATGATGCACGGAGCAGTTTTATTCTAATTGGGGTATATTCTGATTTATTAGTTGAACATTAGGGTCTCTGTAAACGAATATAGACGTTTTCTGGTCTCTGGGGTAAAAGCAGTCCGTTACACACTCCCTGCTCCACTTACACACTCTGCTCCACTTACACCCAGTGCATCGTCCAAAATTGCTAATGATGTGTTTGGAGCGAGCCGTCTCTGTACTTCAACATGAAAAAAGCAACATGAAACAAACAAAAAAAAATCATAATCTTCCTTTGTAATGTGATGTACATCCAGATCAAAACATTTAGACTCTATAATTGTTGAGGAAGATGATGACATTTGCCACTTTTGGTATTTTAGCGTTAACTTTGAAAACTAGGCATTAATAGCATGTCTTGCTGCTTATTCCAGTTGTGCCTGATGTAGGGATGAACCCTAAAAATATGGACATATAAACCAAGCTTAGCTCTCACTGTAGCCGTCAGTGGTAGAATTTTTCCTACTTGACACCATGTTATATTGTGATATGATATGATCTATGCATTTTTGCTGTTCGTAGTTGTGCTAACGGTGGAGGATACTATCACTATTCCTACTCGGTGGTCAGAGGCTGTGACAGAATTGTCCCTGTGGACATTTACGTTCCAGGTAATCATTTTCAGCCTTTCACATGAAACACTTCAGTATAACCTACTTTGTAGCTTCAGTTATACGTTGTTAACAGTTTTAAACATTTCAAGACGGCTTGATGTGTGTTTCCTTTTTCCCTGAAGGCTGTCCGCCGACTGCCGAGGCTCTGCTTTATGGAACTCTGCAGTTACAGAGGAAAATTAAGCGTGAAAAGAAATTGAGAATTTGGTATCGCAAATGAGATGTACCATCACAGGTGATCTGTTGTAAATGTTTTATTTAACGGTGGTAATTTGTTGTACTTGGAAGGATGTCAGGAGCTGACTGTGGTTCAGCTCAGTCTTTTCCTCTTTACAGTTACAATAAAGGACTATCAATTGTATCAGTACCCTGTTTGCCTTGATTCCTTTTGTTATGCAGTTTAAAACATCAAGCTTTGAAAGTAAGATTTTGTCCACACACTATGCCAAAATATAGGAATTTCTATTTTGCATGTGTTGCTTTCCTATTTCGTAATTCATAACATAACCTGTGAAGATTGGAGTTATGCTGAAGTTTATGTACTCATCTGATATGGCATAGGTAGTAAAATACTAATTAGAATTCAAGCTAATGATTTTAATTAGAAGCAGATGCCTTATTTGATAAGATGCAATCACCAATATACGTCAATACTTCAAAATATTCTTTCATATACAGTGGAAACTTGGATTATGAGCATAATTCGTTCCGGAATCGGGCTCGTCTATCAAAACACTAGTAAACCAAAGAATTTCCCCATAAGAAATAATAGAAACTCAAATTATTCGTTCCACAGCCCCCAAAAAATAAATCCATAAAAATAATTAATACAACATATAAAGTAAAAATAAAACTAATTAACCTGCACTTTACCTTAAAAAAAGTAAAAATAAATCCCGACAGATAAGTGTTTATGCGCGCAGGCGCTGTGTGTGTGTGTGTACAACGTGACACTAGCCAACCGCATCTTTTTCGAACTGCTCGCTCACGCACCGTTGGGGGAGGCATAACACGCTCGGAGGACAGCGCTATCCGTTCCTCCCACTTGCGTGAGCTCACAGATGCCCCTGATTGGCTGCAGAGCCGTTATTAATGTGGGAGCACTAAGTACCTCTCATTGCCCCCCTCTGAGAGAGCTCGGCCAATCAGCTCTCTTTAGACCTCCGGCTGCAAGAGGTTACAGTATCACCCGGGAATCAAACTCGCGATCTCCGGAACTCTTTCTTCTTTCTTATTTGAGTTACACACACACACGCATATATATTAATGGAAAGACTATTTTATCAGAAAAATTAGCAAGGGACATCGCTAACAACTCTCGTGTGGGCGCATACTAACTGAATCACTTCTGTAAAGTAAAAACATTTTAAATTAACAAATTAACCTGAACTTTACGTTTGAAAAGAATCGCAACAGAGCAGTGTTTCTGTGTAGAGCAGAGAGAGTGTGTGTGTGTGTGTGTGTGTGTGTGTGTGAAGGCGCGAGGAGGAGGGTGGAGGAGGCGTGTGAAGGTGAGAGGAGGAGGGTGTGTGTGAAGGGGCACGGTGTCAAATTACATGCGCGCAGACAACGGGATGCTGAGGGAGAGAAAGAAAAGGGATCTTTAACCTCTCTAATGAGACTTTCTTTCGCTTTGCACGCGTGCACACGTGTTATAAGAAACGCGCATACAACCCAAAATAAGAGGTGTTTTACGCGCGCGCGCACGTGCTCACAGTGTTATAATAAACAGTACACGTGTGCACGGATGTTGATTATACCAGTGAGAGACGAGAAAGACCGAGCAGAGGAGACGATTACCCACAATTCCGCAGTGCAAGAGAGAGAAAAACCGTTGGCTCAGTTGTGATCACGTGACACTCGGCGTCAAAACAAGAAGCGCATGCATGATACATGATATTCAGTACTCGTAAACCAAGATTTGTTCGTTTTCCAAATCAAAGTTAATTAAAAATCGTTGCTCGTCTTGCGGAACACTCGCAAACCGTGTTCCTCACAATCCGAGGTTTCACTGCATTTTTTTTTTTTTTTTAACTTTTTTTTCCCCCCTCTACTCGCCAATTCCCACCTACTACCTATCACTTCCCAATCATCTTGTAATCTTTAGTGAAATCTTCAGTGAAAAATTCACACACGGCCTCCAAGTGGCGCAGTGGTAAATTGCTCGCCCTATCATCCGGAGATCGCTGGTTTGGTTCCCGGGTGATGCTGTAACCTCTCTCAGCCGGAGGTCTAGAGAGAGCTGATTGGCCGAGCTCTCTCAGAGGGGA
>JAQQZT010000007.1:7406896-7428270 GCA_030068275.1 Clarias platycephalus | reverse complement strand
TCATCAATGATCATTATCTCCATCACTTAACTTACCGCTGTCATGTTTCCTCTTTTCCTCCTCTTGTTGTTTTTTTCCGCTTTTGGCTGCCAGATGGATAAGTCCTTTTCATTAAAAAAAAAAAAAAAAAAAAGTCTAGTAATAAGTGCTGCTGTGCCAGTTTGAATACCGCGGCTGACGCATCACGAAGAAAAAGCAAGCACATCCAGCGTAACGCGAGAGGGCGCCCTCTAGGGGGGATGCGGATATATTGCTCCATGTTGCGTGTATGTTTTTAATAATGACATTTCAGATTTTTCCAATGGTCTGCTGTCGGGGCCTCCTCAAAATGCGGGGCCCCAGGCAATTGCCTGTCTTGCCTGCTCTATACGCCTCTGCCTGGAGGTGCAAGACATTGCTAACCACATCAACACGGTGCCATCTTAACGGTTGTACATGTGTTAATGCATTGACACTGCTTTCATAAATGTTGAATAAACGTTTCCTGATAGAAAACTTTATCTTATTAACATTTTAGGTATTTAAAAATTAAATCTTTTTATTTTTATATTTAGACCCGTGTGTGTGTAATGCCCGCCACACTGTACATACAAACCCCGGAATGTGAGCTGTTACTATAGGAACAAACCGCGTATTAATATAAACCTAGCTTATGTTACCGTCGGAACTACTTTTCAAGAGTTCAATCACGCGCACTGGTTGAGCCATTCGGTGTGTCAGGTCGCCATTTTTGTAACGCGAACGTTTCTGTTGACTACAATTCCTAGCAGGCTTTGCATCAGCAGCGCTCCCCCTGCAGGGCGGCCCCGTGGCTCCGCGTCAGCGTTGCGCAGGTTGGGTTTGAACCGAAAGCGGAGTGACCTTCCCGGGCTAGGAGCAGTGCAGGAGGCAGTTGTAGGAGACAGAGGCAGCAGACTAATGTCCGCACTCCAGTCCACAACTCTGGCTACAGAAATGAACAACCTACCTGGAGATGAAATTGGGTGAGTTTGCTTGAAATATACTTTCCATTAAAAATATATATATAATAAAATATTACTCTCTGTGCGACCTGCGCAGTGAGAGTGTTCGCGAGGATAACGCTCTCGCTATGTTAGCTCATGGTTACCACCAACTGTCATTCCGGAGCTAGCTCTCGGGCTGTTAGCAACCGGCTTACCTGTCGGTAAGGTGACCGAAATAAAGTGTTTTTTATTATTATTAAAAGTCGCAGTTTTACTGATTGAAATGTAAATTTGTTCACATTTCAGTCGAGTTTATTGTTGGTTGTTCACAAGAGCGGCTCATTCATAACTCGACATCTTTGAAACTCTTTAAAGCTAATGAGACGTTAGCCCGTGTTAGCAGGTTAATTAGCCAGGTGGGTTAACGTAACATTAGATCAATATTGACTCTCAGTGTTGGGTTAGACGACTAAACATACAGCGAGTCGTATAACTCGATGTTTAATCCGAGCATGGTTGTTGTTTGTTCGTTCATAAACGTGTGTTTAATAATGTTTAGTCGTGCCGTGGCCGGGTTTGTTGATAAGTTGTGTGTGAAAATGAGCTGTTTCTTCGAAGGAGCTGCTGAGAGACAAGCTGCAGCTCTGTGATAAACCCAGCAAAAAGTGGCAAAACAAGTCAGCCGAAATGATAGTGATAGCTTGCGAGCTGAATGAAAATATCAACCTTTATTTTTTTTCTCCCTTACACTTTATTTCTTCTTAGTTCTTGCATTTATTGTTTTTCACATTCACTTGTCTTACAGGAAGCTGTTTGTGGGTGGATTAGATTGGAGTACAACTCAAGGTAAGTACGACTTAATATCTTGATTTTTCACTGTGAACAAAAAAGACAGTAATACACAACCCATACTATGTAAAAATAAGTTTGTTGTTTAGATTTTCCTCAAATAGTTTTGTAGACGAAGGAACATTACAGATTGGATCTGTTCATATTTATAACAGCAAGCGACTGATGTATCTATCTTTTAAAACACCCTGTGTGCGTACATGATCGCTTCTTTCAAACACTACTCATATTCTGTAGTTTTCATTCCGGTGTTGCTTGATTTCCCAAAAATATCAGATTATTCACTAATACTCCCATCATCTCTGATTTTCGTTGTTCTCCACGGTTATGTTGTGGGCTCCGAAGAACGGCGATGAAAATACTGTTGTTTAAGTGCATACGTGTAGGAAAATAAGCCGCACGGAATTTTCTCTCATTTATATATCACATTTGGGTAGGTATCTGATCTGGGACCAAAATACACTGATGTGTCACGTTAGGGTGTGAACATGTGAAATATGAATACTTGTACTGCAAGAACTTATTTTATATATGTAAATATAGTTTCCTATATGCTGATCAGTTGAACAAGTAGTGTTGGAGGAGAGAATATATTAATTGCAAAACAGGAGAGGGGTACTCCAGAGCCAGGTTTAGAGACCTGTGTTAGAGAGAGAGCCTACAAGCCCAGATTCGTAAAAATCAGCCGTTTCTTTAAGAATTTTGTTTTGGATATATAAGAACAAGTCCCGTTTGACCTACTATTTTAAATTTCTTAACGTACTCTATAATGTTTAAGTTGTTTAATTCTGCCTGTTCTTATTAAAACAGGGATAATGTGATAGTATTCAGTCATGTCACAACTGCAATATAGTGTGAGAGTATTACTTGGTTGTCCTGTGGGAATTACAGAAAAGAGCTTCAGAACCCAACATTATTAGTGGGTGAATGACAGCATAGCAAATTAAGCGTTTCTTAAATATTAAAGAAGTTGAATTGCCCTTGCAGATTATTGAGAGTCCGTGAATGTGCTAGTGTTATAAGACTCCCAGGCTGCAAGAGTCTCAGAGTGAGTAAAGGAGAATGTGTGTGCACTCTTACTGTATCTGAGTACACCTATAGCATGATGGAGTTTTGAATTATCTGCTTGCTGCACTAGTTCTTTGGCTAGGATATAGTGGGAAATGCTGCATAAAAATTGGGTGAATAGCAAGTTAAAGTAGTGTAAGTATGAACGCCCCGCTATAGTACAAGCTTTAATAGTCAATGACGTTGGGATTGCTGCTTTTGATTTGGAAAAGAAATGCAGCTTTTTCAGAGACCTTGCTGTTTAGATGCAGAGTTGTGAATACTTTTAAACAATAATATTAATAATAATAATAAAAAACTTGGGTTTGAGTACGTCAGTTAGAGGTTGAAGGAAACATATAAAACTAAATGAATCGAGGACCCTATGCATGTTAAGTCCCCTTCCATTATTTCTTTATCATTTAATAGTTTAAGCCCTAAAAATCTCCTGCATGCTCTGACAGATATGTCATATTTTGTTTATTGCCGGTGTGCTCCGTTGCTAGCAATAACATACCCCTCTCCGTTTAAGACACACCTTGCTCATTACAGTCTCTCACTACATGAAGCAAATGGGGCGAACTCCTCATTGTTTTACACTGGGCAGTTTCTCAAACTGCATTTTGCCTGGCAAAATGCAGTTTGAGAAACTTTAGTGCTGGATCCACAATGACTAAGAAGTTATCCAAACAAGTGACCCTTGTCTGTGATTTTTATTTTTTCCCCTCCAAACAGACACAGAACCATGAATCTTACAAGTGCAGACCAGATTTTCGTAAACATAATTTTAAGCATTTATACTCCTATAAATGATTTAATATACATCTATTCACCGTTGCAGTTTTTAATACTGGATATTTCTTTATTTCACACTTTTATAGTATTGTTAAAATTGCCGTATTTGTTATTTATTATTTAAATATTTAAATTTCAGCATACTGTACATGCTATCATTTCACATGCTGCTGTAATATAATTTCCCATCAGGAATAAATAATGTATATCTTATCATATTGGCGGTATTAGATTTTTTATTTTATTTTTGAGCTTTGCAACCAGAGAATCTAAACCACTGACATTGTGTTAAAATGAAACTGCAAAGTGTAAAAGTCAGTTTCCTAAAAGAAATGCATAGTTTGCTAAACACAATATTAAACCAATTTATTTATAGCAGGCAGTTATTCTTATATATGTAAGAACTATCAGCACTAGTTGCTTTCCATCATCACCACAACGATGAAAAAATTTGGCAGTATGTCAAATATCCAGCCCTGATAACCGTCCATATAGGCATGTAAACATGGTTTACAAAATATACTTGTATGTATACTGATATAAAAATGTCCCTTTTTTGAAGCAACAAAGAATATAATTTATTTGTTTAAGTTTCTGTTGTAAACAGCATTTGCCATTACAGCTTATTCGCTTCCTCTTTTCAGAGACTTTACGAAATTACTTCTCCCAATATGGCGAGGTTGTGGACTGTGTCATCATGAAGGACAAAAGCACAAATCAGTCCAGGGGCTTTGGCTTTGTGAAGTTTAAGGATCCGAACTGCGTTCGAACCGTACTGGACACCAAGCCTCATAACCTTGACGGTAGAAATGTAAGAACTAAGCACATGTATTTTCAATGATATCAAATAATAATTAAGGCTGAGCTAAGTAAGTGAAAATTGAAGGACAGTCGAGGTTTAATTCTCTGCTCCTACAGATTGACCCTAAGCCATGCACTCCAAGAGGAATGCAGCCAGAGAAGACGAGAGCCAAAGATGGCTGGGTAAGTACTTGCTCTTTTGCAAGTGTGAACATTATAATTCAGACCTTATAGTACAGATGTTATGCTGATATTGACAGAATTTAAAGTAAATACTGAAAAAAAAAGTATGCTTTCCAGTACCTGCAGGATTCCTCTAAAATGTGTGATACAGTACCTTTGAATGAAAGTCTGACTGTAAGCTCGTGACTGAATAGAATAGAGTTAGTTTTCTTATTGCTCTCCCTGTTAACTATGGTTATTTTATATTTTTTAGAAAGGAGGTAAAAGTGACAGCAATAAATCCAAGAAGATATTTGTTGGTGGAATTCCACACAACTGCGGTGAACCCGAACTCAGGGACTATTTTAACAGATTTGGAGTGGTAAGATTTGGATCTAGGTTCTTTTTTTTTTTTTATAGGTACAGTAAAATGGCCTAATGATGATAAGAATAAGATTATTGTTTTTACTAGGTTTTAACTGTAAAGATTATTTCTTGCAGGTGTGTTGTTGAATTTAGATCAGCCTTTAAGCGGTCACTTTGTTCAGCCACTAACTCACTTGTCATGCATTTTCTCCTTGAAGGTCACAGAAGTGGTAATGATCTATGATGCAGAGAAACAGAGACCCCGAGGTAAAAGCTGATCTAGTTCTGTTCCCAATACGTCTATCTTCATACTCATGACAAACTATTCTGACCCAAAGAGGGAGGGAGGTAGGGGCGGGGTGGTCAAAAGTCTGGCTCGCTGTCCTTCTGCAGAGCTCATTTTGATCTCATTTCTAACACCCATGTCTCTCCCATGTCGACTTTGGCCTGTTGCATAAAAGCTTCTGCATTTAGAAAATTCAGAACCACAGCACATACAGGGAAGACATAGGCATGTGGACAAATCACAGAATCAGCTTTTGATACATTTGTCTGTTGATTAGAAAGTCTGTGCAGTATTACTGTACCGGTATTTCCAGTATTACCTGCATTACCAAACCATTGTGTAATGGTTAGCAGCATTACCAAACTGTTCACACACAAATAACAGGAACCCCTCTTCCCTACTGGAAGATAAGGCTGATTATGTCATGTAACAACTGGCAGTTAAACAGAATGCACGTGACAAAAAGTGAAGCAGACAAGTGCACAGGTGCATTAAGTGTTCGATATTTCCATAGTGTAACACACTTTTAACCAGGTTCTACAGAAAAGAATGCACATTGTTAGAATGCACTTTGATGTCAAATGACATCATACAAAACACAAATAATTGGGATTAAATATTGACAAGTGACATTAAAACATTAAACATTAAAAGTGAACACAAAATAATTTTAGGCATTTAAGTCTTTCCTGTAATAGGGTAACAAAGCACTGCAAATTATTGTATGTTGCTTCAGTTTCAGTGGATCATATTTTCTTTTGCTTCCATGCATATTGTGTTTGTGTATAAAGTTGTTTCCTCATCTTTTGCTTAATGCAAAATGCATACAGTAGGTCTCTTTGAGGTTACATGAATAGTTTGTCATTGGATGTTGTAGTTATATTGAGCTTTGTTTTTATTAACTATATACACTAAACAGTTTATTATATTTATCTGATATTTTTAATAATTAGTTTTTAGTTATCTATATAATATAGTAAAATAAGTTCTGTCTTTATTTTATTTTAGTTTTTTATACATTCTCCTTGTGAACTGTTGGATTGTAATTAACTGTGTTTCCTAAGATGTGTTTTTTTTTTTTTCCTTCAGCGGATTGTGTTGACAGTGGCACCACACTGATAAAAGTCAAAACAAAGATGTGTATAATGTGTTTCAGTGTCAGGTTGGCAAGTGTAGCCAGAATTCCTGTGTAAAACTTCACTGTGGGATCAAAACCCTTCTGATGCAAGTGTAGCTACACAGTAATCTTTAAAGCTATACCTTATTTATTTTTATGACATGGGATTTGGTGTATTAGAAAGTTTTGAGGCAGATAACCAGCTGGAGTTGTGCAATGAAAATACTTTAAATGGAAAATAGTATTTTATTTCATATGAACATTCTCCCTTTCTTATCTGAATGCATCATGTGTCAGAAAGCTGAAACTTTCTAGATTGTTGTTCCAGTGCAGGAACTTGATGGAAGAGAGAGAACTTCTTAGAGAACTTGATTTCTGTTTTAAAACGTTAATGATTTTAAATAGCTTGGGTGCAGGTCAGATGTATTATTAGTGCTCATTTAAACTGATGAGGCTCTCTGTGTAGTATCAGAAATCTCAAATTCCCACCTGGGTCTCAGAAGCTGCTTAATTGGAATCGGGTTAGATCCCAGAGTGGAGGGATTCTCACAACCCAGTTCTGCTGCACAGTTATTTGATCACTTTAAACTAGTTCATACAGTAGTGCTGGTGCTGCAGAAGACCAGCTCACCCGCTGTTTTATATGGTTCATCTTCTGTTTTATCATTAGAATGACCCTGAAAATAGGGACTTGGTTGTCTTTCTGTGCAGCAGACTCAAGTAGATTAATGTCCTAAGTTGAACTTTTTCCCCTTATAAGCAAACAGTGTGTGGCTGCTTTCACATTTATTTTCTGAACCAGTTAAAAACAAAGGAAAAGCAGAAACTTTGGTTACACCTCATGTGATTCTCGTCATGTGCAGACTCTTAGCAGATAGCTAGCTACCTTTTTATCTGTGTGGTGCTTTTTATAACTGTGTTGTAAACTGCTGTTCTCTTAGCTTGTCCAAAATACTCTCATTTTTGGGAAGGCTTTGAGAATTTTTTTTATTCATCATTATTAAGTGTTAATGATTGTGGCTGCTGTCAGCATTTGTTGTACATATTATACAAGAATATAACAAGGAGACATTAAAGGGGTTTGGATGAAAGTTTATGGGAAATAGAATTGTATAAAATGTGGAGAAATCTCTTTAAGATTTTAATGTATAAATCTGATTTATCTGTTAATACAGAATGTCTTCAAATGCATCATCAATAATTATTGATTGGTTAGACACTACATTAATTTGTTTAATCCTTTAATGCACAAACTAACAACAGTATTAATTATTTTTAAAGATGAGATTGGAGCTTATGTTTGCCGACCTTTGCTTGTGTCGCAGACTGCAGCATAATCCAAACCCCCCCAGTGTCACCTTGGTCAACTCCCCTTCCCCTGTTTTTCACCTTGTTCTGTCCCAACACCCTGCTACTTTGATTCACTTTTGGTCGTTGGCTAGGTTTTGGATTTATTACTTTCGAGGCCGAACAATCAGTGGACCAGGCTGTCAACATGCATTTTCACGACATCATGGGCAAAAAAGTGTGTAGTTGTAGTTTTATTTTACCCTAAGTAAGAAACTGAAGCTTGGGTGACCAACAGTGTTACTTTCTTCCAGAGTTATGAACTCCAATTTAGGCTCGTTATAACAAACATGCTCAATTATACTACAACCGTCATTACAACTTTAACCTAAATGATTGATTAAAAACAAACAAGATACTTTTGACTGTAAATCATTGATAGTCACCCAAGGTTTGGTTTACTTGGACTGCTCCTTTGGGTGTTTTTATGCTGGTAATTCATTGTAGCGATATCCAGTTTTTTGTACTTGATGATAAGTTATTTTTTGTAGTCATATAGCACTTTAAATTTAATCTGTTTTCACCTAAAGGACCGGTCAATGTCATTTTTCATCTTTTATTATTTATTTCATTTTTGCCAGGTCACTTATAGTTTGAGTTCTTGGGGGGGAAAAACCCACAAAGCAAAACCTCAATTAAGTGACCTCAGTTAGAATCTCCATACTGTGTCAATTTAAAAAAACAAAAAAAAAGGTTTCCTTAATTTAGTTTTAGGTTTGTAAATATTTTGTAGTTATATTGCTTAGGACAATATATACAAATAGTCATTCATTTTAAGTCTTCAAATTTGGTAATAAGTTGGAGGAGTACTGGCTCAGCTTTAAATTCATGAATTGTTTATTCATTCTTCTTATTGAGTGTATTACTCAATAGTCTGAATTTGCCACAGGCATTTTCCTGTCCTGTGCTAGCGCCGTGCGCTGATTCAAAGTGATGAACCATTTCATGACGATGGTTTTACTTCCTTTAAAGGCTCAGTGTTGCTGTCCTACATTGTATTTATTTTTTCTCATGTTTCTAATCTCCCCTTGACTCTGTCCTGTTTTCCTGAAGGAAACAGGTTCTCCAATACCTAGGCCATTGTTCTTGATGTGACATTATTGCAACAGGGTTTTTGGGGAGGTGGGGCTATACGTTGTAAAATTAGAAACTGGAACATATCAAACTGTTCTGCAATTCCCAGCTCTGGAGCCGGGCGCCACAATTTCAAGTCCTTCCTCGCATCGTGCTGAGCCCTGAAGCCCGCGGGAGAGGGCCTAGGTAGTTGTGCGGCGGGGCTCAGACTATTCGCTCAAACTGGCATCTAATTGGGTCAACAAAGAGAGAAGAAGGAAGGCAAAAAAGGAGGTCACTGTGTTTTATACTGCAGATAGCAAGTAAAAAAAAAAAAAAAAAGTCATGCCTTGCTCTTGATTCAAGGTGACCCCAATAACTCAACCCATTTAGCAGCCAGTCTATTTCAGGCTTACCCCTTTTACTAAGGCTGGTACACCTATGGTTGTGTACTGAAAATGATGAGAGAAACTTTTCAGCTCTGATACTGCAGATTGGATGATTAGATGTATGAATAAAGAAATGATTTGAACCTCTTTCAGTTTTAATAAAAAATAAATAAATAAAAATGCTTTAAATTGCTTTTTTCTTCCCATATTTGACACAGTATGAAGATTCACATCTTATTAGATCTATGAAACCATTATTCTCTGCATGATTATTATTTTTACAGTTAGATCTAAAACTACTGTTCTCATATTTCTACTTCAAATTGATCTAAATTGAGGTTCTTAAATGCATTAGCAAGGTAAGTCTGGACTTTCTATATAGTTTTTTTATCCATTTAAAAGGGATAAGATACCAACAGAAATGCAAGGAAGATGTTTCTCAGGTACGCTTTATTTACGGAGCTGTTTCGGCTGTGTTTGTGCCAATTTCATAGAACAATTCCAGTACTCTACATTAATTTGTAAAAGCTCTAAGTGCACTCCATTCAAAAGTACCTTAGAAACATTGCTTCAGCATTATGTAGAATAAGAAGCCTAGGATTAATTTTTCTAACTTATAAACTATTGTATTACATCTAAGTAAAATTATCTCAGTTGAATTGCAGGATTAGTAATTGATGGGGTGAAGAATGCACATTGGTTGCTGATTTCTGTCTTTTCACACCCTTCTGGTTTTGTCCTTTGTCCAGGTCGAAGTGAAAAAGGCTGAACCTCGGGACAACAAAGCTCCTGGCCCTGGGCAGCTAGGAGCCAATCAGTGGGGACCTAGAGCCATCTTAAGTGCGGCCAATGGCTGGGCCGCACAGCCTGCTCAGAGCTGGCAGCAGAGCTATGGACCTCAGGGTGAGTGAGGCCGACTAAGTCTCCCTCCAGGAACATGACATTCTAGCGTGAAAAAGACACCAGAGGTGCCAACTGCTATCTGAGCCTCAGTGTGCATTCTTTTTGCCGGCACTGTCTGTTTAAAAATTTTTTAAAAGTATGTTTGTCAAAAGTGAAAGTGTGACTATTTTCACATTTAGTCTATATGAAACAGGAAAAAAAGTGTACACAGTACTAGTTGAGTAATTATTCATTTATTGTACATTTTTGCAGTGTAAAATACTTTTTTCTTTCTTACAGGTGTTTGGGTGTCCACAGGGCAACCATTAGGTAGGTTATATTATTTGCTCTAACAAACTGGCTAAATAGGGAGTTGCTCTTTAATCTTTGCCTGTTCTTGATTCCTCAGGGGGATATGGTCCTCCTTTGCCAGCAGGCCGCGGTGCTGCCCAACCACCCTCGCCCTTTAATGCATTCCTAGTTACGGCACCCCCGCCAGGAGGATTTGGGGCACCTCAGGGATATCCACAGCAGGGCTACAGCACACCTCCTCAATTTGGTAAGTCATAAACACATCTGCCTCTGTGTACATAGTGAGTACAAAGTGAGTGCTTTATGTATTTTTCTGGCCCTGTTCTTCCATTCATTCATCTTCAGTATCCTGGTTGGGTTGTGTTGGATGTGAAGCCATTTTATTTCATATGCCTTGACACCACACGCGCGCATACACACACATTCACACTTTCATTTACACCTAGGGACAATTTGAAGTCTCCACCTTATCTATGATCATGTTTCTGGCATGTGTGAGACAGCAATAATCCCACCCTAAACGCTATCTATTTAAATTTAGGGAGTTGTTCAGGTCAGTTATATATCTTATTGATATTTCTTATTCTTGCATTGTAAGGTGAGGGTAGAAATGCCTTTTATTCTCTTGCATGTTCATTTAATGACACGTGTTGCTATATTTACATAATGCACTTGCTTTTAATTCTTTGCAACCCGTTTTTAAATGTGTTCATTTCTTGTTACAGGGTATAGTTTTGGCACACCACAAGGTGACCAGTTTGTACCCCAAGGAATGCCTCCACCTCCTACTACTCCTGGAGCTGGGCCTCTCAGCTTTGCCCCTGCTACCACCCCTACTCAGGACATGAGCAAAGCCCCACCAGCACAGCCTGACTTCTCTTATAGCCAGTACGGTGAGTAAAGGGTCGCCTCAGCCTGGTCACCTGCTCCTCTGTTACTGGCGATTGGATCCATTTTCTAAGCCACCGTAGTTCTAGCCCATTACAATGATCACACAAGCAAGAGCTTGCTCTCTATACCACATGGCTGAACTGGCATGATGGCATTACGCTCAAACAAGCCTGCATACAAATCTGATAATCCTGCAGATGCCACCACAAATATTCATATATTATTTAGTATTATATATTATGTTGTTTTCTATTATGCTGATGTAGAATGATAATCTGATGTATGTTTGAATTAGATCATCCTGTGTTGCATTGTTGCTTTTTGGATAACATGAGATGACTCCTTTAATGTAGATAGGCTTAAGGAGGTGTCAAATACTGCCACTTAAATTGACATTAGGTTTTTAACTACACAGAGTAGTCCAGTCCAACTCTCAATGAAATGTTTATTAGTATGCAAAGATAATATTTAAAGGAAGCATTATGTAACTGCTCTAGGCCACTCCTTATGTTTCAGATCATTAATTCCAGGAAATGTTGATAATTATAATAATACAGTGCAATTATTTATAATTCATAATTATTAATAGCAATTATAATTTTTATTTGCTTTTGTGCATCATTGTACCGATTAGTTTCTTTGGCACAGTTTTTTCTTAGACTTTTATTTTATAATTCTTCAGATACCGTTAGGTGAGAAAATGTGTCTATACAGCAGCTTTAATATTAACAATAATATATGAGGATGAGTCAAACATAACCTGCGCTCTGACTGTAGAATTTACTATTAACTTTTAGAAAAGTTCCTACTCTCCTTGCTTTTCAACACACTTTGTCCATCTGCCAACAAGTTTTCGTCTTTCCACGATTAAAAATGTTTCAGGCTGAGTTACAAGCCACAATTGTACCACTGTCTTCACTTCTTTATCTAAAGTGAATATTCGTCCTCGTCGGGCTGCTTTCAGTCGCCCAAACATGTGAAAGTCAGATGGAGCAAGATCAGGACTATTGGGAGGATGCTTTAACAGCTCAAAATTATTTTTTTGCGGAGTGTCAACAATAAGTGCAGAAGTATGCAGATGTACATTGTTGTGTCGGATCAAAACGTCCTCTGTATTTAACCTGGTGTAATGAGCTGTAACAAGCACTCTTGTTTGTTGAACGTTTTCCCCTGATAATGTTGCAGTAGTGGCCCTTGAGAATCCTAGAAAACTGTAAGCACCAATTTTTTCCAGCTAATGGATGGTTTTGTTCCATACTCTGCCGTTTACTCTCACAGAGTGATGAATCCATGTCTCGTCACCAGTAATGATTCTCTTTAAGAAACTTTTACCTTGCTTAGCGTATCGGTCCAAATTTTTATTTGCTGATATCCAAACGCTTCTGTTTATGCTTTTCTGTGAGTCTGCCCCAGATGCACCTTCAGACCACAGAAAAATGAATCACGCTGCTCTTCTTTCATGCAAATCACACGTGAGACATCCATTTTTGCTCAGTTACAAATGAACTGACACACGTAACACGTTCACACCTGCACAGCACTGACTGGGGAGACGGTAGCTTTGAACGGAAAGCGCTGATAAGACGGTGCAGCCAACAGAAGTTTTAATATAACCGGACTGCGGATCATTTTTGACTCACCCTCATACATCTCTATACAATTTAACAGTTTTCTTAATATACTGAATGCTTTTCAGAAGTATTTCCGTTGCTCTAAAGCTGGCAAGAACATAGCAGAGACTCTATATTGTAGGATATGTAGAATCTCTACATATCACACAATCCAATCCGTGCCCTGTGTGTATGCGTGCCTGTGAAATCCCAAAAGTTAAATGTTGTGCACTGGCATTGACCCGTACCTCATTAGCTGACTGAACCAGTGTCGGTCTGTGCAGCAGCGTTGCCCTCACCTGGCTCAGTGTGTCATGCTTATGCTTTGCTTCCATCCATCATTAACCATTACAAGTGGCTGCCTTTAAGATAAAACAGTTTAAAGGCAGCAAAAGACCACTCACCTTCTCGATTCAATATCTTTAGAAGTGTCAGAGCAGCGTAATCTTTTATTATTATTTTTATAGAAAAACAGTTGTATAAGAAGCTCTCCCCCAGAGCTAGTATCAAAGGTAGGCTCTCTCTGGGTTTAGTCAACCTGGTCTCCTCATCTCCCTGCTAGGCTTGGGTAACTATCCTCAGGACCCCTCTGCCTACGGACCAACGCGTCCATCTCACAGTTATGGTCAGGATGAGCAGGGAAATAGCGCAGGTAGGTGGGAGCTACTGCATTTTACAACCACCCAATAAAACAGCTGATACAACCGTATACAGACTCATGAGATTTAAGTGATAGTTTTTTTCCCCCCCCTTTTCCTACATGCATTTTACATACGCTTTAGTTTGTGCACATACTGTATGTATATGTTGTATGTATAATGTACATGCAATATACATACAGTTAATTTCTCCATATGGTATACTAAACACAGCTACACAGCATTTCTACAAAAACACGGCTCCTCTCCCTGTATTTGTAAATAGTTTTCAATTGGCTACAAATATCAAGTCATTAAAGCCTTCTTTTAATGCCTGATTTTTTGTGAAATAGTAGCTGTAGTTTACTATACAAAGACAGTATTCTTCATCTTATTTCTCTTTCTTTGTCTCTGCATTGCTTTGCTGGCAAAAGGATGATCTAATTATTATAGAATATGTATACCTGTACTCTTCTGCATTTTGCGCTCCTCTGTTTCATGCAACGTTTGTAGCCCAATTGACGACGAATGTATTTTTCAGATGAATGAATGTGTTGGAAGTTAAAAAGAAAATGCTAGCAATCTATAGATCTTTTGTCCCCTCCACAAATAAGAAAAATGGATAAAGTCTAATCTGTTGTCATGACTGAACCACTGTAAAAATGTAATGGGAAATGTTTCAGAAAGATCTATTGTGTAAGCATTTCTTTTTAACTCTTGTCCTCGAAAAGCTTTGCTCTGAATATATTTTCATTACTTTGTCTTTTCTCTTCTGTTTTAGTAGTGGCATAGGAAGTTTAGTGTCTTGCTGATAAAGTTTGTATTTTTTTAAAGGCTGATGTTAAAAAGGGCAGTTCTTCTAAAGGCCAGTCTCTTTATTCTTCAGGAACTTCCATCGTTGTTATGACTTATTTCTCCAAGGCTATAGATTTATCATTATTATATTTTTTTTGTTGAAACAGGTTATGGGCAGGATCTGAGTGGCTTTGGACATAGCTTTGCCGACCCTAGCCAGCAGACTGCCTCATATGGTGCCCCTTCTGCACAGCCTACGTCAGCACCACAGCCCACAGCGAGTACTTTTGGCCGTGGGCAAAACCACAATGTCCAGGGCTTCCATCCTTACCGGCGCTGACTATTCCCTTCTGACTTCCTCAATGCAATACAAACCGTCAGGGAATTGATGTTCTGATCACACATGCCACTGGATTGTGAGCTCGATGAACATTACAAATGTAACTGGAGGGTGTTTGTGTGTGTGTGTGCGAGTGTAAATTATGAACAGGGACTAACTATACTCCTTTATGAGGAGGCCACATTTCTTGTGTATTTTCTAGTAGGGCAGCGCCATTTAGCAATAGATTTTCTTGATTGGTGAAACATCAGCACAGAAACCATGTCAGTCAGCGGAATGACAGGGTCTCCCATTTCCTCAGCTTTAATTCTGTTAGGGTGAAAAATAGTTTATTTTGAATTTTGTGGATTTTTGTTTACTATCTGAGCCTTTGACCATTTTATTTAAAAGTTGTTTAAAATAGAAATTACAAATATGTATTATGAACCTGAACTGTGCAATTTTTTAAAAGGATTTTGTACTGTTAAATGTGCGCTTTTCTTGTTTTTATTTAAGGATGTAGTGGATTCCCTCAGGTGGCTGTTTTAGTGCACTTTGCACTTATGCAAAAAAAGAGAGATTTTATTTGAAATAAATGATTTAAAGATACATATAAATCGGTGTCTTAATGCTTCACAATGTGTTTTATGAAAATGGATAATTGGAGGAAATGTTAATGCATAATATTCAGTCTCTTCTGAAAGTACTGGAATAGCATGGCAAATTTTTTTTATTTTTATTTCCTGATATTTGAATCTAGATGCGTTTAAAAAATGGCACCTTTTTATTGCAGAACACCTCATTTTAAGCTGACCAAAAGTATCGGTACAGATGGTTCTAAAATGGGTCACATTAAATGTTTGGTTACGTATATATAAATGCCTCGCATGCCATGAGGGTACCATCCCTGTGACCCTCTTCCATCTCCAAACTGTTGTATTCCTCTTTTGTAATTCTTCTCCAGGCTTGTTTTGTAGCTTTTTAATTGTGTATTGTATATTTGTCTGTAAATTGGCATGAAGTATCAGTAGACTTCTGGATGTATTCTGCTGCCACAATCATGACATTAGAGATCCATCATCAATAAAGATTAGTGAGCCTGTTCCAGGAGCAGCCATACAAGGCCATGCCATGACATAACCTTGACTGCTTTTGACTGCTGAGCTTGTATGTTATAGATCATGAGCAGGTCCTTTTTTTTTTCTCCACACTTTGGCCTTTCCTTAGTTTGGTAGCTTAATCTTGGATCCAAATTTTTTTGACTCATTTCTTCTGGTGAGTGGTTTGCATCTTGTGTTAAGGCCTTTGTGTCTGCTTTATAAACCCTTGTTTCAATGCTGGATTGTTTTGCCTTCACCACTGCCCTGTGGACCACCGGCTATACGAGTCTTCATCTTTTCCTGTTTTGTCAGCTTCAAAATGACTTGCTTTAGAGCCCTCTGGTCTTTCCGTTAGTTTATCCTTTTTCCTGATAAATGCAGTCTTGGCAGGTGAAACCCAGGGCTGAAACCACGAGTAGAGCTAACAGGATAACATGCTATATTAGTTGTTTATTCCAGTATTTTTGATAACCTGAAAAGGTTCAAAGAAACAATGCCATGCTTTAAGTTAACACATCTAGATGTAAATATTAGGAAATTAATGAATATCAACTCTTGATATATTGTCTCTCTTGATCTATCAATCTCAATCCCAAATATGTGTGCTTTGCAACAAAAAGAAAACAAAAGTTAGCAGGTGATTCTCTTACAAACTGTAGAAGATTTGATAAAAGGTTAAAATAATGTATGTAATATATATTCTGCAAGGTGCCATGTGTAAATGGAATGAAAGCTTTCTTACATGTTTATATGAACATGATACTATTTACTATTATGTACCAGACAGACTTTAATAGCCCAGTATTCATTCAAAAGTGAATCAGGGAGAAAGTCTGGAACTAAAACAGAGGGAAGGTTTGTAGCAGGTTGATTAAGCTCTGCTGTCTGTATCAAAATGCATTTAAGGAAATAAATGTAGCATGAACATTAAGAGGCAGTCAATCAGGAATGTTAATTTTTATATATCATACACTGTATATCATGACTAGGGGTTACCCACGGCTCTGCCCGCATACATCCACCTGATGATTTGGTAATCAAATTAAGGTATATTATTACCTCACAATATGGCACGTCTGTAACACACCGGCCACAAATACCAGTAGCAGGCCAAGTGTGGTGGCTCAGTGGTGACCGGCATCTCGCGTAAAACCTGTGCCAAGCTTGTGTGCCCCTTGCCGAGAGCAGCTGAAAGACCAACAACAGTATTTGTGAAAAGCTGCATTCACAATGAGAATGAGACAATAAATAGTATGGAGGATAACATCTATGTTGATGTATACATACACTCACTGAGCACTTGATGATAAAAACTTTCCACTTTCCAAAAGTCTTCCATGCGGTTATGTGCCGAAAGTGCAATACAATACAATACAATACAAGGCAGCAGGTTTTCATATTGTTCACATCAACTATCAAAACGGTGTAAAAATATGATCTCGGTTATTTTGACTGTGATTGTTGGTAGCAGATTGGCTGCTTTGGGTATTTCTATAACTGCTGATCTCCAGGGATTTTCACACACAAAACAGTCTATATAGAGTTCAGTCGGAATGGTGCAAAAAAGAAGAAACATCCAGGAAGCAGCAGTTCTATGGACGGAAATGCCTTGACAACACGTCAAGATCAACAGTGAATGGCCAGACTGATTTAAGCTGACTGAAAAGCTACAATAACTCAGATATCCCCTCTGTACAATTTTGGCAGGCAGAAAAGCATATCATAATGCAAAACACTACTTAAAGCTTGAAGTAGATGAGCTACAGTACAAGAGCAGACCACATCGGGTTCCACAGTTTACCATCTGTTACTGGCTACTTCCAGCATGAATATACACCGTGTCACAAAGCAAAAGTCATCTCAAACTGGGGTCATAATCATCTTCACTGAACATCTCAGTAGTACCTGCATGTGAATCCAGAATCAGAGATTGACCCAGGGCCACGGGGTGCCTGGAGCCTATCCCAGGAGACTTAAGGCACGAGGCAGGCACACACAAATTCAGACATTCAAGGCATAATTAATAATTAAAAAAAAAAAACCTTTGTGGGAGCTATGTAATGCAGTCATATCAATATCCGGCAAACTCTCAAAGAAAGGTTTCCAAAATGTTGTAGAATCCATTACATGAAGAACTGATGCTGTTCTGAGAATAAAGGGAAGTCCTACCAAGTATCAATAGTAGTATTCCTAATAAAAGGATCAGTGATTTTATTTTTATTTAGATATACACCGATCACTCATAACATTAACACATTAACATTATCAAGTATACACCAGTAAACTAGTGACAGGATTGTGGGCAACCGAGGCCCCCCTTACTAGCGGGGACCAAAGGCCAGCCCACAGAAAGGACAATACTCCTTACAACCCCAACCCAGCGTACACGGGGCCCAGCAGGTAAAGAACACAAGACCACGATCCCAACCACCTAGATTTCACATACAACATATATACAAGTGTGTTTCTTATTAGGTAACTTATTGTTTTGTTTATTTTACTAAATTAAGTGTTATTAGTATAGCTGAAATGTAGTATTTTGAAAAATAATTATTCACTTTTACTTGGGTTCTTTCATAAACCTCTTCACATTTACTCAACTCAAGTGAATTATTACCACTGCAGCAGTTTACACTTTTTAACAGCACTTCACTACTCTGTAATTTTTCCACCACCAGCACACCTTCAGGTGGTAGGATCACCTCCGCACCACTAGATGGCGAGCGCATATATGGAGCGCACACCAAACCGTTTTTTTTCTTTAGCGCGAGGAAACGGCAAGTGCTTCCTTTTCCGGTTTCTCTCTCAAGATGGTAGGTGTTGTTTTATTTCTGTTTTACATCAATCGAATTTAATCCACAGAAAATCCACTTAAATTTAAGGCGTTTGTTGTGTTTTGGGTTTATATACGCTTAGCTGTGTTGTTTTGTGGGATTATTTGTAAAGTTTAAATTTTATTCATGTGGATATTTTTGCTAGCGCGTAGAATCCCGGTTCACGGACCGGAGCTGCGCTAGTCTGTGTGTTAAGAGACACATAGCTCATATAAAAATACATGTTTTATTTCAGTTTTTCAAATGTTATGGTTTATATGAATTAATATCTAAAATAAGATTAGCATTAGTTTGCTAGTCGGGCCTGTGTTCAGTTACACCAGAGTTCTCATTATCTTTATACTGTATTATAACGACATTCACACGCAAAACCTCCATATACAACCACTTTGCATTTGAAGCCTGTGTTAAATAAATTTTTGATTACAGGCGGACACAGAGCAGAAGAAGAAGCGTACCTTCAGGAAGTTCACCTACAGAGGCGTGGACCTGGACCAGCTCCTGGACATGTCCTAGTGAGTAGATGATTTGGACTTGACACTTTTAGAAGGAAATCTAGTTTCTGTGTTACACGTGTGTATTTTTGTTAATTTTCTTACACAGTACTAGGGCAAAGTTTACAATGATACCCAAAATTCTGGTTGGTGACATCATAATTTGAACAAGTTGTGAATCAAAAGAAAAGCATTTTAAATTTTATTACACCTTTTACAAAGCAGTTACATTTTAACAATCACTACACGAGGCAAGAACTATAATCTCAGGAGGATTGAGCATAATAAACAGACTGATAGAATTTGTTATTGCGAACTATAGCTACCAAACTCAACTTCAGGCTTTAACTGTTGCTGTGAAATTGAAATCAAAGTAACTAACTTGCAGGTTTCAGCTGCATCTTTTTGCAATTTTTCTTTGTTTAAAAATGGTACTAAAAATCACCCTTGATTCAGTTTGTCTGATTACCTTTTCCCGTTAAAGTAATCAGGTAATTTTTGTTTCGTGGAAAAGTAATTGGTTTCACTGTCTGTTAATTCAGTGAGCAGCTCATGCAGCTGTATGGCGCTCGCCAGAGGAGAAGGTTGAACCGTGGCCTGAGGAGGAAGCAGCAGTCTCTCCTGAAACGCCTGCGCAAGGCCAAGAAGGAGGCACCTCCTATGGAAAAGCCAGAGGTGGTGAAGACCCATCTCCGGGACATGGTCATCCTACCTGAGATGGTGGGCTCCATGGTTGGCGTGTACAACGGCAAGACCTTCAACCAGGTTGAAATCAAGGTGAGGCACTGGGAAACGTTGGGCTTTATGTAAAGTTTAATGTGGGTACAGGCTGCTTAACAGGTTATGGGTATGCTGTAATGATTTAAGTGGAACTGCTTTATTATACTGTGTTTTATAGGGGGATTAGAGCAGTATTGACCTGCAGGCAAATGTTTAGCATTATCAAATGGTTTTTTGATGATTCATGTTATCATATTAGTTTGTGTTCAGTTATGGTACAACGGATAAGGGGGTTTTCATGATGCCCAATGTAGGGTTGTGGTGGCTCAAATGGTTTAGGCTCTGGGTTACTGATTTGGGGGTTCAGGTCCTATGCCCCATGTGTATTACTGTACAGGGAAATTCTTTTTTTGCATATACCAGTGTAACCAAGGTCAGAGCGCAGGGTCAGCCATGAAACAGTGCCTTTGGAGCAGATGCGGTTAAGGGTCCTTTTGTTCAATGGGGCCAACAATGGCAACCTAGTGGAGCTGGGGCTTAAATTGTTGACCTTTTGATCAGTAACTCTGTGCCTTAGCCTTCTGAGCTACCTCTGACCCAGCAAGGCTCTTAACCCTAACTGCTCCTGGGGCTCTGTAATCTGGATGCTCTGGCCCCTGCTTCATAACTGGGATATGAGGGGGAAAAAAATCATTTCACTATGCTGTAAAGAGCATCGGACAAATAATTGAATCTTAATCTCCTTATGCTGCATTATATGAACATGGTTAATTATGTTCATTTAATTTATTTAGTTTATTTGTCCATTTAACTTAATTCTTTTCTTCTTCTTCTTCTTGCAGCCTGAGATGATTGGTCACTACCTTGGAGAATTCTCCATTACATACAAGCCTGTTAAGCACGGTCGCCCCGGTATTGGTGCCACCCACTCCTCTCGCTTCATTCCTCTGAAGTAGAACATAATTGATGTAAATAAAAGTGACTTCCATCAAATAAAATTCTCTTCCTTTTGTGTTGAAAATGTATAAGGGATTTTGATTATTTTATCATTTAATAAGTAATATTTAATATACAAGCAAAAAAACAGCCTCCACAAACAATATAACTAGAACAGAAAAGGTTTTACTGTGGTATGTTAAATGTAATTTTTGACCCATTTATAGTTGCAAAAGTATTACCAGATAAAATGAGAGATTACATGAGAAAATGGTGCAGATGGTCTTATATTAAGGTAATAAAAGTAGAGATCTTTCACACTGATTGGCAGACTTGGTTCATATCGCATACTAATATTTATAATATAACTACAACCCCTGGCAAAAATTATGGAATCACCCCTCTCAGAAGATGTTCATTCAGATGTTTAATTGTGTAGAAAAAAAAACAAGCACATACATGCCACAATTATTTTCACTCAACAATCCAAACTTCTGGCTGTATAAAACACTTAAAAAAAACAAAAACAAATAACTATAGTCAATGACAACTGTTTTGACAACTCAAACAGAGGGAAAAAAATTTGGAATCACACAAATCTGAGGAAAAAATTATGGAATCACCATGCACTTTGCATTTCTAAAACAAATACCTGTATCTGATTACAACTGCTAATTAGTCTACAGT
>JAQQZT010000007.1:7369624-7402079 GCA_030068275.1 Clarias platycephalus | reverse complement strand
GACTCTTTTAGTGTTCATACAAATATTTACACATTAAGTTTACTGAAAGTAAAAACAGTTGAAAGTCAGAGGACGTTGCTTTTTTTGCTGAGTATATAAGACATTGACACCTTGCTGTCATTGAGTTGAACATGCACTCCTCAGTATACCATTTTTCTAGAGGCAAATGTGAGGCCGTCTGTCTGACAAGTAAAACTTGGGCAAAATTGGGTCATGCAACAGGACAATGATCTGAAGCACACCAGTAAATCTACATCAGAATGTCTGAAAAACACAAAAATCATGGTTTTGGACCAGACCTCAACCCAATTGAAAATCAGAAGCAATGGTGTAAAGAAGAATGAGCCAAAATTCCTTCACAGTGACGCGAGAGACTGATATAATAAGTTATTGCTGCTAACGGTGGCTCTGCAAGCTAATGAATCATGTGGGTCTGGCAGAACTTCAGGCAAGCTCCAGGCTTGCATTTATTCAGTTTGCACAGCAACAGGAAATGCGGCCCGTCACAGACTTGCAGCTTTCACTCGGTCAGGTTTAAGTTCATGCACCTTGGCAAGACATACTCTGCCAAGAGGTCTCTCTCTCTCTCACATATATTCTCACTAGTCTTTTCTCACTTTTTGTGAAAGCACAAAGAAATAAACTTGTCACTGCTGTTGCTGCTGTCTAGCATCATGAAAGAGTATCGCTATTCTGGAAACAATCAAATTCAGAACTTTTTTATTACTCGCATATTGCTTTCACACCATCATAAAATCAAAAACTTGTAAGTCAAAAATTGTAAGTCAGACACCTTCTTAGCACCTAATGGTCAAAAAAACTTACCAATGCTAATAGAGGCCCATTGGGGAAACAACCACTCTGCCCCATGCTTGGGAAAGGAGCTGCAGACATACTGGTTCCATAATATTACCAGTACTAGTTTACAAAATACTCGGCGGCCACCCATATCATGTTTTTATAGCAAGATGCTTAGAACCATTTCAATTGTAAAATTGAGCCACTGAGCCACCAATGTCCTATATCTTTGTGTCTGATACATTATTTTATTTCTGTTGTTGCCTTTAAACTGTTAGAAATGCACTTAATATTTATGTTTTCTAACCTCAGAACGCTGTTTGTGTTCTGCATGAATCAGAATATTCACTAAAACAACATATATTTAATGATTATTATTTTATTTTTATTTTTTTTTCTCATGATCATGAGTCAGGATTCACCAAAATACCTCTCTGGCTTAGCTTTACACCAAGTAAAGATTTACATAGCTTTAAATTCAACTGAAATGCTGAAATTCAAATGCAACTGAATCTCTAACCATTAAATAGACATTTCTAAGTTTCCAACAATTAGATGTATAGAAGAAATATAAGAGAAATATAAGAGTACTCATATTAGGGAAACATTACAATATACAAGCTATTTGAATTATTAGAGAAATATTTAATATGAACATTAACAGAAGAAATTGTTCTTGGGAATTAATGCACATTTTTAAGGATTTTATCTAAATACTAAAATCTTAATTGTCAGATTAAAGGCCAGAGGCAGTTATTTATGTAAGGTGTTACTTTTTAAATTTAAAATATATTTTATAATATAATTGCACTCAATGCAAAATATTCCATTTTAAATCATAATAATCAAACCGGAATTCATTTTGTTGAGCAAGTTTCTTACCTAACAAATAACTAAAGTGAAGCATAAACAAGTTGTGATATCTGCTCTTTATCCAATTGAGGTGCTCTGGAAACACATTGCCGATAATCTGCTGCAGGTAATCCGAAGAGCGTAATCCTACCTGTTGTTCTGTGGCAGATTTCAACTTTATAGCTGCTTTTCTTCTCCGTGTGAAACCTCTAAACCATGTCTATCTGTTGTTCACCCTTAGCCCAAGTGTGTGTATTTCTTTGTTGCTCTACTGCCTGTAAATCTCCAGATTAAACAGGGATTACACCTGCAGTCCATCTGCTGCCACAACAAGCAGTATTGGTGCTTCTTGTCTTCTCCAGAAACAATAGCGCCCTCTGGTGGTCAATTGACTGTCCGGACAAACAGTGAGATTTAATTATTATTATTTTTTATTACCCAAAAATACTAAAATACTTCATACATACATCCATTTAGGAACCTCTGTGGTCTAGCTAGGAACTGTGGAGGTAAATATTGTATTTATTCCCATTTTGACAACCATCCTAAACCTCTGGTCAACATTCACACACTATGGGCAATTTGGGAACACCAGTAAGGCTAACCTGCATGTCTTTGGAAGAAAACCAGAGTACACAGAGGAAGCCCACCAAGACTTGCAAACTCCATGCACACAAACCCTGAGATGGGAATCGAACCCAGACCCTGGAGGTGCAAGGGAACTGTGCTAATCACTAAGCCACTGTGCCACCAAAATACACACAAATCATTCACTGAATAGTTTATTAGGAAGACTATACTATTAGTGAGTAAGAGGGCACTGGTGGCTCAGTGGTAGGGGTTCTGCCTGTCATGCGAATGCCCAAACCCCAGCCACTGGATACAGTGTCGGCCCCAAGCCTGGATAAAATGGGAGGGTTGTGACAGTAAAACTTTGTGCCAAGATTGTATGTGTGAACTGGATGGTCCGTTGTGGCGACCCCTTGCTGGGAGTAGCCGAAAGACCAACAACAATATACTAATTGTGATTAAGGCATCATTTTATCATCTGAACAGCCTTAGTTCTTCATGGCATGGCTTCCACTTTATGTTGGAAACATTCCTTTGAGATTATGGTTCATATGACTGAATCATGCAATTCCTATAGATTTTTTTAAAGGCGCACTTTCATGCTCTGAATTTTTTCGTCCTACCACATCCCAAAAGTGTTCTGTTAGATTCAGGTCCAACCACTGAACTCATCGGCATGTTCATGAAACCAGTTGAAGACATCCTTTGCTTTGACATGGTGCATTACCATAGTGCATGTAACCAGTAGAAGATGGCAAATTGTGTCTATGCTGCTTTTCTGCTCAGCACAATCGCACAGAGTGATTATATCTGAGTCAATTTAATCTTGCTAGTCATTTTTCACTGACCTTTCTCATTGACAAGGTGTTTCAGTCTGCAGTAGTGCTGTGTACACTGTTTTTTTTCTTTCTTTACTGCCCCATTCTGAGTCAACTCTAAAGAGTTATTTTTGTGAAAATCTCAGGAGATCAACACTTTCAGAAATGCTCAAATCAGCCTGTCTGGCACCAACAAGCATGCCATCCTCCATGACTGGAAAAATGTAGCCTGCTCTGATGAACACTAGTTAGCTGCTGAGGCTCACAGTCACAGTCATTTGACTCCAACAGCATTAACCTATGGACCGAGCCTTCCTTGAGTTAACAGTCCAGGCTGGTGGATGTGGTGTAAGGAAGTGGGGAATGTTTTCTTGGCACACTTTATCTACATGGACCAGAACGTTTCCAACATCTTGTGATATCCATGCAATAAAGTGCTTGGTGAGGAAGTTTGCTTAAATAGTTTAATTTCAGAACTATGTACATACCCCCCCCTCAAAAAATAATAATAAATTGCCAGTGTTTCTAGTGAGTAATGATCACTGAGCCTGCTAAAAAAAAGGCTTAAGATGTACTGTATACAGTATAACCTGGCAAAAATATTCTTGCATTTAGTGAAACTGATAACTCTGTTAAGCTTCACCAGAGCACCTGTACATCTTTTTATAAAAACATCACTGATTCATGACAGGATTTAACAGGATATCTGGATAATTTCTTATCCTGGCTTCCTTTTCTTCCCCTTCAAACATACCAGCAGTGTTCCTCATTAGAGAACACCACATGACCCAAACTCTCTATGGGAGCGCATCTTTTTCTGAGTTTGTTGCTATAAAGCTGACTAAAAAATGATTTTAAAAATATATTTTTACAGCCACGAGAATAAAACAAAAAAGTCCAGTCTCCCTGACTCATTCTTAGCCATCTAATTTGTGTAATCTTTAGATGATCTGTTTAATTCTGCATACTGATTGTATTTCTGTACAGTGTTGATCTTGAGTATCAGCTCATACTTACCTGGAATTTTCTATAAAAACACATTTTTGTTTTTACCTGAAACATTTCAAAGGTTTTTCACATAGTAAATACACTGCCTGGCCAAAAATGTCACACACCAAGATTTCTTTCAATCTCCTTTAGCTTTGATTACATGGTGTTCAGTTCATGTGTGAAAATTATTCCTCATTTTTCCAAAACCAGTTTTTCATAGCTGAGTCCTGGAATAATCCCGTCCCATTAGGCAAGAAAAACTCCACTGACGCAATAATCTGGTAATTCAGTACATTTAGGCCATCAGCTGACTTCATTCTGTTGCCAGAACATTACTGAGCCTAGACCTGACCAGCTGAACTAACATATGATAACACTGCTTCCAGAGGCTCGTACAGTGGCCACTATACATGATGGGTGCATCATTTTGTGTGATTCCTTTCTTACCCGGAGGCTCATTGCTCTGGAATAGGGTCAATCTGGACTCATCAGTTAACATGGCCTTTTCTCCAAAGTCCAATCTTTATGCTCCCTAGCTAATTTAATCATTTTTTTTCTGATTAGTCTCACCAACAAGTGAGTTGCTTTATGGTCCCACAACTGTTAAGTCCCAGTTAAGTTTTTTTTTTTTTTTTTTTTACTATGCAACTTCAATTGTTTAAGTGGTCTCCATATATGATTTGGTCCCGACAACATTTCTCACATAAAGTTGGCGGATTAGCTGTATCCTTCTAGGGTTTGATGTGTCAGAGTTCTTAAGCAAATTCCGATTCTCCTTAGCTTGTCTCTTTGCTTGACGCAGCCCAATAATATCACCCTTGGTGACCTTTTTCGCCAGTTAGTATATAGTAAATGAAATAACAATGAATAAATGAATTTAAAAAAAATCCCTAAAAAGGAAAAAAAAATAATAGAATTTTTGCTCTTTTAAATTTTCTTTTAAAACAGTTAGCATTAACAATTGGTGGCTGTATATGCAAGGTTATCATGTGGTCAGTATAGATCGTATCATGTGTAAAATTCTTTTAACAAAGTATAAAAAAAAAAAAAAAAAAGAAGAAAAAATACTAATCTATGTACCCAACACTTTTTAACTATTAATGGTCCAAGATGCTTTTCAAAACAAACTCTATTACCTTTTGCTTTTTTTTATGTCAACCTCTATTACCTTAATCAATACCAGAGCTGATTACGCATGGTTTAGCCAACACTATTGGCTTGCAAACTTTTAATAACACAACAAACACACAACAAAACTTTGCATTGAAGAGGGCAAAGGAGCACTTAAAGAGAAACTACACACACACACCTTAGCTTTCCTCACATTGCATTTCCCAGTGGTCTAAAAACCATTAAGGGGACATATTTTAGTTTTTTTTTTTTTTTTTTTTAAATGAAAGGGCTACATGCAGAAAACTCTTAACAGATGTGTTACAAACATATCGTCTGAATTGCCGGTTACAAACATATCCTCTGAATGTTTTTTTTTTTTTTCATTCATACATATACAAGCAGATAAAAGGTTGTAGTGTAGCTCTGATTAGTGCTTGAAAACCAAGCGAAGAACCAAAGCATGGCACTGAATTCTAATATAAAATAAACCTTCTTTACTATTGTCCACATACAATCAACAAACCTGAACTAGTTGAGCACACTGGGCTTTCAATCATATTCTTAGTGGATCACTGGATATATATATATAAAAAAATCTGCCTCAGAATCTGCAAAGGGACTAAATCAGATGGAAAGCATTTAATATTTTACCTGACCATCACTTATACATTCAAGAACGGATGAAAATTTGGCTGAATCCTAGGTAATGAGTGTTTCGTTGTTGTTTTTTAAACATTTTCAAAACAGTACCACTGGAACAACTTCCAATTTCCAAGACATGATCTATCCAAATAAAAATGATCAAAGTCTTAACAGTGCGTTCATGCACAATTAGGCACACGCTAGGAAGATACTACATCACTTACACCAGTACTCCTATGTCTAAATTTGCCCCTCCCTCCAAAAACAATAATTTTCCACATGTCTATAAACTGCCTGTCAGTACAGGGGGGGGCGGGGGGGGGGAAAGAAAAAAAACAAAAAAAAAAAAAACAATCCACAGCTGAGCTACTGGGAATGACTATTAAACTGGACTTAAAATCTGCACACACACAGACACACATATCCACGCACAACACTGTGTGATGCAGGCTAAAGTTTGCCACGCACTGCCAAATTCCTTCACGGTCAAGACTGATATTCTGACTTGAGTCAGCAGCCAACTCTCCCTACACTACCTGAGCAAATTTCAGTGCACCAGGTCGACAGATTCGGGCAGTGGGAGCTAATCGCGACCCTAAGTGTTTATCACCAGGCTGCAAGGATGCACGATGGAACAAGTTTGACAGGAAGCGCTGAATTAAAAAAACAAAACAAAAAAAATAACAAAACACCATAAAAAGGTCTCACTTTTCGCTTTCATTTTTTAAAGCCAGTCTCATGTGCAGGTGTCTACAAGAAATGTAGACCATATTTTATTCTGAAAAGGCTGTCATTTCTTTTTGTGCCTGTCCCTGTGCTGTTTGACAACAATCCAGTTTAGGAGTCTTCGTTCATTTCCTGACTGTCGGTCCGTGCGATTTTGCGCGAAGGTGCAGGACTGCCTCCTTCACCCTGCTCTTGCTCCCTTTCCCGCTTCTTGGCTGCGTTCTGCACACAAACACAAAGTAAAAAAAAAATTAAAAAAAAAGAGAGAGAATTGGATTACAGAACTGCAATGTCACAATACAGCTTTTCAGTTATGGACAAGATTCGTTGCAACATCAAAATGCGCTGCAAAAATGTGTAATGCAATACAAATTTCCAAGCAGAACGAGTCGCACTGAAACATAAAACCTTCATTGCATTATTCTGTATGCTGCCTGATCTCTTCAGTGGTAAAAAGACTGAACTGTATTTCCCATATGGCTCTTTCAAGTGCATTTTCATTCGTGAGAGGGCTTTGTACTCGAATAAACAGAAAAAGGATCTGACTGCGTCCTGGAGCTAAGCCATCACGGTCCAGGGTGCTTTACCATGCATATAAGATGATGATCTTGTACCGTGCTGATGCAGACAGCTGTTCTCTGATGGTTTGTGACTGCAGTCGCACAATAGTTCTGAGCTGAAATTCTCACAAACAGTTCTATACCTGGGCCTCCAATAATGAAAGTGGACTCCATATTAACTTAAACACCTCTCCTATTATGCTAAACTTCCTCTCTCCTAACACACAGTATGACTGTAGATCCATTTCTCCTATCGGATATCACTCATATGAGGACGATCTGATAATTTAACTCATTTCCATTTTTTTTTACATTTTGTAAAGATGCTTCGCAACAATGACCAATGTTAAAAACACTATAAAAATAACGAGAGCATTGAATATAAAAAGATGAGTGGTGTAGTGGTTAGCACTGTTGCCTTGCACCTCCAGGGTCCGGGTTCGATTCCCGGCCAGGCTCGATTCCCGGCTCTGTGTGCATGGAATTTACATGTTCTCCCCGTGCTTGGTGTGTGTGTGTGTGTGTGCCCTGTGATAGATTGGCACCCTGTCCAGGGTATACCCCGCCTCATGCCCTAAGCCTTCTGGGATAGGCTCCAGGCCCCCCGCAACCCTGAATACAGGATAAAGCGGTATAGATGATGAGTGAATATAAAAAGAATGCATGAGTTTGTCTGCGTTTCTTAAAGAGTGTCCCACCTTCTTTCTGCGTGATAAATGTTGATATGATTAAAACATCAATCGTCAGAATAGAGGGAAAACATTTTAGAGTGGGGGAAAGAATGAACAAAAATAAAAAATAAAAATAAAAATCACACAGATACAAAGTAAAAGCGAAAAAGTATAATCTCTTTGACTGCAGCATGTCTGTGCTTGATGCCAGATAGGCTGGTTTAAATTCAGCTGATCTACTGGGATTTCTTCAGACACAACAGTCTCTAAAGTTTCCTTAGACTAGAGCTATATATATATATATATATAGTTTGTGTGTTTTGGAAAATGAAACACCTGGAGTGCATCAACGAAGAAAGGCAAGACTGGTTCGAACTGGCAGAAAGGCTACAGTATCCACTCTGTACAACTGTTGAAGAAACATTTCAGAATACACAACACATTCATTACTGAGGCAACAACAGAAGAAGACCGTAACAGGTTCCACTGAACAGAAAGCTGAGGCTGCAGCAGGATTGAGCTCATCAAACCTGGACAACTGAAGACTGGGAAAATGTGGCCTGATCTGATGAACCTCAATTTCTGCTAAGACACACAGATGGTAAGCTCAGAATTTTGTACCAAGACCCAAACTGCCTCATGTCCAGACTGGTGGAGGTGGTGTGATGAAGTGGGGAATGTTTTCTTGGCACACTCCAAATCTGTTAATACCAATCAATAATAGACCTCATTGATCACATCCTATTTGAAGTATTGTTATTGTACATGTGCATATAATGTGCAGCAGGATTTCCCCCCCTGTCTCACAGTAAAAGTCGTTTCAAACCAGTTTCATCTGAATCCAGTAGAAAACATTTGGCACATGGTGGAATAGAAGATTCACAACATGAAAATGCACCTGAAAATCTACATGGACTGCGTGATGCGATCACGTCAATGTGAGCCAGAATCTCGAAGGAACGTTTCCAACACCTCGTGGAATCCGTGCCATGATGAACTGAGACTGTTCTGAGAGCAAAGGGAGCCCCCTAATCAGTATTATTATAGTGTTCCTGATGTGCTCTGAGTCCATGTCACATGTCTGCATGTCACAAATAAAACTCTCCAGCCTCTGTGGATTGCATTTCATGTTTTTGCAGCACGACGATTGCTTTTACTCAGATCAGTACCTTTTTTTATTACTTATTTATAACTAGGGATTTGTGGAGTCTCACTGCTGGCTGCACATGGAAAACAAAAACAGAGAACTTGCTCTCCATCCTGAAACGGGTTGTTCAGGTTTTCTCTTTGTGAATTCCTTAACAATAACGCTGTGATTAAGCGTTAAATTGAATCAGGTGACGAATATCAGAGTGCTGATTACATTCTGGGGCGTGCGTTCAAATTACATGTTGCACTAGAATCTGCAAATTAAAAACATTCTGCTTCGTCTCATAATATATATCAGTAAGACCTACAACTAACGCTAATGGTGTATGGTAATTAAAACCATAGCTTTGGAACTGTGTGGGGACTTCGAACATATCAGTAATAAAGTAGTCGTTCTTCACGTTATTTCATGTAATCTTCATTTAGCACGTTTGAGGAGCTTCAAGAATTTCTCGCTTTTATTCTGACGACAGCAAATAGTGCAGACATTAAACCAAACGACTATCTGGCCTAGACAGCGATGTTGATTGTCAGAGTTGCTGATTGCAGAGTGTGCACAGGTAAGCTTGTAATCATTATGGCTTATACACACACACACTGATACTCCCTGCTAAAGTAAATTAAACAATGCAAACAATCTCATTTAGATGCAAATACCTTTTTGTCCCACTGTTGGTGGAGGTAGCGCAAAAGAATGTTTGTTTTCTCTGTGACGATAACTGTGAAGAAAGGGCACAAGAAAGGACATTTATTTATCAATAGATTCTCCACTTATCCTCCACATATGCAATAACACATCACCTGAACACTTACTCTGCTCTGATGGATATTCCCGTGTTGGCAGATAAACTGACGGCCTTCTATTCTGTAACAGATTATAAAGACTTTAAAGATACAATTCACAATTGTACGAGAGGCGTTCGAGTCAAACTGGGACCTCTGACTGTGCAGAATAACAGAACACAATAATTAGAGTAAAACTAGCTTTTTTCCTTCTCTATATAATCCCTTGCTACAATAATGCACTTGTACCAGAGTTTCACTAGTGCTTGGATACCGTCAAGGTACAAAGTTTTCTCAGTAAGCCGGAGCCATGTTCGGACTGCCTGGCCTTCCGTGTCAAAATGTTCCTTTAACTCACTGGGGATTAGCAATCTTCTGTTACAATTAAAGGCAGGGAGCCCTGTCGGTACCCAACGTGCCTTTTGGAAATGCAGGTGTTTGTGAATGACTGCGTGCAGTTCCCACAGACAGATACATTTATCCTGCAAGTTGACAAGTTATCTGTAATTAATTAATTAATTTTATTATTTTTTTACAGATGAGGTGTTCTATTTACTGAACGTGAACAACTGTACTGGTCTCCGAGTCAGCTCAGTTGGGATCAACATTTACAGACTTACGGACTTCTTTAAAACATTTGCACCTCATCACCGTACAGCCCCCAGTCTTCTGTAAATGTCAATCGCTTTTACATTTTCATTGTTCTGCTCATGAGATGACATATCCTGGGTTGACTCAAATGTCTCTCGTAATTAAATACAATTGTCAATACCAATCTGTCAAAATGTGATGCTCACTGAGGCAACATCACAATGAGACAATATCACATTTTGAAATGGGGTAAAAAAAAAAAAAAGAAAAAAAAAAGATAAATACATTTTTAAAATACCTACCGATGCTTTGCACACAGAGTCTGCATGGAATCTACTGAAGTTGGTCTTGTTGTAAACAGGGAGACCTTTTAAGAAATCCGCCTGGGAATGACAGAATTGTTATATGTATGAAATTTTACATTAGGACACTCAATATACAAGGGTGAACTGGGGAAGAAAAAAAGAAAAAATTAAAAATAAAAAGACAAGAGGTGGGATTAGAGGTGAAAGAAATCCCAACAACTTCTTTTTCTGTTATATTTCCAGCAGAACATGCCACTTTGCACACAACGTGCATCTTATCGGATCAGCATCCATGTAAACAGAACGAACAGTATTTAACTGGACAAACGCAAAACTAGTACAGCATGAAACATCAAACTCGTTTTTGATATGTTTAAGTGAAATTAACAACAATAAAAATATCAAATATTACCTTAAATACCAATTTTGATTTCACAGGCACTGTTGTGAGTGCGGGCCAAAAAAAATAGTTGCACACTTTAAGCTTTCATTCGATCACTCATCTTTGATTACAGCACACAACATGATCAGTTCACGTGTGAAAATGATTTCTCATGCTCCCAGACACACACGTTCACAATTTGAGTCCTGGAATATGCCTGCGCCATCAGAGAAGAAACAATCCACCGATATGATAAACTGGTCATTTAGGATATTCAGCTCGTCGGCTGACTTTATCTTATAGCCACATAACGTTGCTGACCAACTAAAGCAACCTCAGATCATAACATTTCCTCCAGAGGGACACTATACAAGATGGGTACGTCGCTTCATGCACTTCCCTTCTTAACCCCAACGCACTATTGCTTGCTCTGAAATAGTGCAAAATCCGGACTCATCAGACCACATGACCTTTTTCCATCGCTCCAAGCTCCAATCTTTATGCTCCTTAGTGAACTGAAGCCTTTTTCCTGATGTCTCATTAACAGGTGGCTTTCTTACAGCCATACAGCGTATAGTTCTAACCCTGAGTTTTCACAATCATTTTATGTGTGAATTAAACATAACTATAATTTTCACTGTTTATTTTTTTGGACCATGCGACTTCAAGGGTTTAAGTAAACTCCATACATGATTTTTCCCCCCTCCTTCTGACCACATTTCTTGTTGACGATTGACGGTTCAGCACTATCCTTCCAGTTCCAGTAATCTCCTTAGTTGTTGTCTTTGCTTGATGAAGCCCGATAATTTGATCCTTCTGAAATGCTGACTTCTCTTTTTGACAGGACACTGTATTATAAGCAAACACTCGCAGAGATGGGTCCACATGAGAATATGATTCAGAAGTGAATAATTGCTGTATATTAATCAGAGCTCAGAGTGACGTACAGGCCATTTAAGAGATGCAAACAGATAAGCAACAAACACTGTGATCATATTCATCATCTTTTATAACATGTTCACTCTGGTTTGTTTATTTACGTATGTATTTATTTGTTTGTTATAGCCAGAGATAAAGCCGGTGTGTGTTTTTGGATCAGCCTGGGCGTTTCCAATATCCAGGTATAAGGAAAACTGCTTAATATGTATTCAAGAAACGTTAAGATGCAAAGTGTGAACAGTTTATACATTATATATGATTAAAACTATGGTGTTGTTGATCTGCTCGAGTCAGAAACACCACAGACAGCTCAGGATGAGTCCAGAGTGATAGCAAGCAGCTGGCTTAGCTCCTATGTTACTAGATCCACTTCTAACGTAAACAGCATGCTAACTTAAAAAATATAAATAAATACATATTAGCAGAATTAATTGACGTGATTACAGCTAATCAAATAGGCCAGCGCAAGGATGCACGCGCACATACACACATACAAAACCAACCGGCTAACCCTAGCAACGTTAGCCAAGTTAGCTTGAGATAACACGTAGCTCAGTATGATGAAATAAAATACAGCTCTACGTCAGGTAGCGATTATGTCTCTCTCTAAAAGAAGACTAAAAGAAATTCTATCCACTTACTTTATCCATTGTGACACTGTAATTAGGATCCAAGAGCCCTGGAAACCCCCAGCACTCGCCGCTATGCTAGCACAGCAGGATTACACGGCTAGCTCGTGTAGCTAGCTCACACAAGCACAGGGCCAAAACTAATTTTATACCGACAGGTTGTTCACCCGGCTCGCATTCAGATAACTGACGGATGTAGGCAGAACAATTCCGAGTCTTCCTGTCGTGTCTGTCAAATTCACAGAAAACTAACAATGAAGAAATATACCCACAAACAACAATTAAACAACAAACATTAAGCGGACGTGTAAGTAGCCGATAAACTGAACCTAGCGGAGAGCGGGGGTTGCCAGGTGTGGGAAATGTACACACATTCTTCATGTGAAAGTCGCTAGAAGTCGCCATGACTTCACAGACAAAATTTATTTATTTATTGGTTCATGATTCATAATAATTAAATAACACGTGTTCAATCCGTTTATTATCACTCTTACATTATGCACAAGTAAATTATTATTAAGTCATGTTACAGCTGTAACTTAACAGTCTGGCCAAAAATATCACACACTTTAAGATTTAATTCAATCACCTTTAGCTTTAATTAGTGCACAAAATGTGGTGGCAATGAATCCTCATGTTCTCACAACCACTCTTTCACAGTTTCCAGTTCTGGATTATGCCTGTAAAATCAGAGAAGAACAAACTCCATACATGTGAGAGTATGTCAGCTGACATTTTTTTCACCATAACATTGGGCAACTGAATCAACACACCAGATCTTCAGTTGCCTCTTGACTGGAGGCGTCTGGAGGCTTGTACAGTGGCCACTATGCATGAGGGGGGCATCATTTCATGTGTGTCCCTTCGTACCCGTCACTCTGGAATAGGGTCAGTCTGAACGGACCACATCAAATCACATGACCATTTTCCATTGATCCAAGTCCAATCTTTTGCTCCCTAGCAAACTGAAGCATTGTTTATCTGATAAGCCTCTTTAATAATGGTTTAAAGTGATTTTTCCTAGTGTTTTTCACTATTAAACATAGATATGGCATTTATTGGGGCAGTGATGCATCAGTGTGTTAGGGCTCTGAGTTACTGTTTGAGCCCCAGCTCTGCCTCTGCTGTCGGGCCCTTGAGCAAGGCTCTTAACCTTATCTGCTGCAGGGGCGCCTTATAAAATTACTAACAAACGCTGGTATATGCAAATAATTAAGATTTTCACTGTGCAGTAATGTATATGTGATGAATATAGGCTGAATTTATTCTCATTTTTTACCATGCAACTTCATCAAGAGTTTTGATAATGCATTAAGGGTTTTGAACCCACTTCCAGTAATTTCAAATATCATTAGTTGTTTTCTTTGCTTGATGCAGGCCAATAATTTGAACTTTCTGAAGGGCAACTTTTTATGGCCAGAGAGTGTACTACTATATGTGAGGTTTGCAGTTATGTAAGAACAAGGATTATTATAGTTACAATGAGGTTACTTCCTGATAAACCAATCTTATGTAGAAAATGTGCAATTAAAGCCATTAATACAGGTTGGGGACCACACGTGTTATTGTGCATTTGCTACAGAATTTGCCAGCAATTTTCATGTTAAATTCATTAGTGAATAATGTTGCATATTTTAATGGTTTACAGTTAAAGTTGATGTTGTGAAACATCAGGGAGAAAAATTACTTCCTGTTCTCAACAATATTACAGATGTGATAATCATTAACTCATCGTCCTCCCTCCCCTTCTCTCCCTCTCTTATCTCAAAATACGGCCTGTACTTTTACCAAGAACCCAGAAAGTATCAACTTTAACTTTGATGACGCACTTATAGGGACACCTTCTCGTAAAAAAAAATGTCTGCCTATTTTAACCTCATGACAGATGAATGTCCTCATATACGGACCTGAATTTTTCTCCCATCTTCTTTGTCTCCAAGTATATCCCTGTGTGATTTTCATATGTGCAATGCTCATATAATGATTATAACTGATTGTCAATTGTTAACTGCCGCCAGATTAAAGCTACTTGTGGAAGGATGTGTTGGCGGAGCAAAATAACTAGTTAAATAAAGAAACATATTAACAAAAATAAAATACATACACTCCATTGATAATAAATGCTATTTGTGAAACTGTTGCATAAAAGTAATATCGCACTCGTGGTCTTGCTGTTGTACTGAATATGCCTTCTGCCTACGACCATATCACAGCCATGCTGCTATTCAGCACAACAGCACTCCCTCTTGTGTGATATTAGTGTGATTAAGTATAAGATATTAAGTATCTTTTTTATTACTAATGAATGTATCTTATGAGTTTCATGAACATCAATGTCACTTAAAAGAATTGAGAGGCAGACAGGGAAACTGTAAATTTAAAACTGTTTATTATTCCATTTCAGGTCTTACAAAAATATGACAAAAAAAAATCAGAAATAAATAAGACCATTTCCTATGATCATTTTCTTTGAAAATGAAAGAAACTTTACAAGTGGTGTTTTGGAAGAGCATGTTAGTTTGTGAGGTTGCCTTCAGAGAAGGAATTCTACACATTTCAGTACTACTAGGCTCTCTTCTTCCACCGTCTGTAACCGTACATATCCGCTTCTGTGTGGCAATTTCTTAAAAGCAAATATAAATCAATAGCCCATTAATTATTCACAGTAGGGTCGAACATAAACCACGGTTCCTAAGTCACATGTAAGGTATTCTTATATATTAGTAAAAAATAAATGTCTGATCTTATTAAACAACATTAACTGGTGATGACAATAACTGCTGGACAAATATGACAGAAACCTTGCAGCATTCATATTGTTCTTCAGTTCAACTAAGACACCAAATTCAACATTTTTGCTCTAAATACAGAGTAACACTCAAGATAATAGGGTAGGAATGGTAGCTTATCATCTCATATTTGTAGAACACAGACGCCGTGCCTTAGTATTATTTCACTTTGCACAGAATAAGAGACTTTTTCTGTCGAGGAAATATTGTCATTAATAAATAATGAAATTGAAATGAAAATCTATTTTAAACCCGCAGTTATATCTACCTGTCCAAAAAATATTATGTATGTTTCCTTAATATTCCAGAGAATTTTTGCTTTGTTGAGAATTACAATTAGACTTTGCTAAATATCACTTTTTAATTTTTGTAGTTCTAAACACTTGATTGATTATGAAATGTCATTGCTTTTTAAGTGTCTTGTGTTTTTTTTTTTTTAATACACTTTTTAAGGCATTTAATACTGCCATGGGAGTCACTATTAACACTAAATAGCTATATACTATAAAATAGTTGACAGGAAATTGTTTGGTAGTTTGTTTGTGATTATCATATCATTTGTATTATAATAAAACCTAGATGCAATATTCAAAAACTTAGAGGGATGAAATTGTTTAATATACTTAAAATAACTTTAAAAATATTAAAAGTCTCCCAAAGTTGACCATTTGTGTTTCAGACCCAATGGAAGCACGGAGCCGATTCAGGAGTTTTGGATAGGGCTAACAGATGGGCTGTATGAACAACATAACACATAAAAGTTAACATCGCAAAAGACCAGATACCTAGTTAAAATTTGACTTTTTGACATTACTCAACATTCAGGACATAAAACCTCAGATCTGGATGAGTAAGGATTATTGTTCAGGCTGACATATTATTGCAACAGTTATTTGAGCCAACTCTGTTAATGAAATGAGGAAATAAGTGCATAGTTCCTGTTACTCATCACATTACTATAATACTAAATAAAACTGATTTTTTTTTTCCCTGGCACCACTCGTTCTTTTCACACAAAAATGTCATCAAATCACATGTATCTTACTGATAACAAACAGAATTGCTTTAGTTCGAATCCATCGACGGGCACATCAGGAGAATCTTTAATTAACTGGCTTATCATTCCTTTTACATCATTTGTCTTTTGTCCATTTTTTATTTTGGGAAATGCTAATAAATCATGAAAAAACCCCAATGCAAATTGTTTGCCGTTTCAGTTTGGGGTCAATTCCATTTCAGTGATTTTTAATTCCTTTGCAGTTCAGTCAATGAGCAGATTGCTGAAATCCAACTATAGGCTACATTTTAAAGCTGATGATTGTTTTAATATGATTACAAAAATGAATTAATACTGAATTAATGGAACCGTAATCACCTTCTGTGTGCAGCACTGAAACACTGTTGGAATTATATGTATTCTTCTATTTTCAATTAACTGGTCGTCAGAGCTGCAATGAGTTTTTTCCCCCCGCAAACTAAATGTATCTTCTGCTAAAATATTTGAAGTAGTTATGGCTTTACAAACAAACTTTATCACAACGCACAAAGTATTTCTGTTTTGCTTTGGAAAGTAATGAAATCAGCAGGTAATGAAATCAAAATAATTAAAAACAAACAAAAAAAACAATGTAGGAATGAATAGGCAACATAAACAGGGTAGACTGAAGATAGAGAAAGCACCAAGATGTACAGAAACCAGATGGGTTAATAATGCTTCTGTAGTGCATTGCAATGAAAACAATAATTAAGCATTTGCATACATTATGAGGCAAGCTGGTGTTTTCCTATTCTTAGATTAGGAAGTCCTTCCCTCCCACCAGCAGTAGGATTTAGTGCAAAATGTTCTCTGAGGCTGCAACTAGTATGAACTGTGGAAATGGAAATGCTACGCATTACTACACTTCCCCAAAGGATCCCTTTTGCAAGGCAATGCTTGTATTTTATGATGGTCCAGCAGGCTTTGGAGTTGCAAATCAAGGGAATGTCTTCATCACAAATTGAAGAAAAAAAAAAAGAAAAAAAAAAATCACTCCTCCATACCAGCGTAAGAGCCAAAAAATTTAACGTTCAGGTCAAATGCTATACTCTAGGTTCAGTACTCTATTAAGATGCACAGGAGGATTCATACGCACACACTTTTTTTTTTTTTTTTTTAACTTTTTTTTTTTACTTTAGTACTATGATACTCCTGACCTCCAGCATTTTCTACGTATATTTTCGGCTATACTAACAAAGTAGGGAAACGTCTTTTAAAGCAGCTATCTGCAATTTTTCTCCCATAAGAGATTGTATTTTGAAGTAGCCCCACATACACTATACTAGCATGTTCACATTTTGCCCTTGCCACGCTTGCCTCCAGGTTTTACGCAGTTCTACACGTTCAGAATGACTCCTGGCTGTTTCTCACAAACCTGCGTATCTGTCATTCAAAATAGAGATATTGCATTTTTTTTATTCAGTTCGAAACTATATGTTCGAGTGATGCAGGAATTTCTCTAACTTGCAGGTTTACAGCACCTCTTTATTCATGAAATACTGCTGCAATCGCTAAACTAGTTCAGCTGCTTTATGTATAAAAGTTTTCATGATTAAAAACACACAGCTCAAACCGATAATGTTTATCAATCTGTGGTGTTTCTTTTTTCTTTTTTCAAGGTCTGACTGTATGATATAAAACTGATGGGAAAATATTTTTCAAATGAAGGGTGCTTAAAATGCTTACAATTATCTGACCATGATAATTTAAAACTGCAGGATTCTTTCAGGAATATAATTTTCAAAATGCATTAGAAACGCAGCTCATGCATTCCTGTATGTATTGTAGACAAAAGGCATTGTGTGTGTATGTAGGTGGGGGGGGAGTCATCAAAAGCCTATGCTCCTCAGCAAAAAAAAGAAAAGAAAAAAAAAACAACACTATTTCATTTTCCCCCCAGTATTACTTCACAGCCTTAGGCTTAGTCTTTCACTGTGCTGACGGGCACCGAGAGAACCTTCTGTTTCCCCTTTGTTAGTCAGTTTTCTACAGTAGGTGTTCCTATTGGACTTAGATTTTAGGGCCTGAGGACTCAGAGTCTAATACGTTTCCATTCTCCAGTTCCTCTTCCCCTGGGGATGGGATCTCGTCTGGCACATCATTGAGATCAGACCTTGTTAGCGGCTTCTCCCCTGGCTGTACCCCCTCCCCTGGTTTTGTGAGCTGTGCCCCATTCATACATGCCCCACCATCTGATTTCCCAAAATTGAACAGTTTCCCAGGATTGAAAGATTTGCTGGGGGACTGAGATCTCTCCTGTCCGAGTGCAGCCATGCTAGGATTGGCAGAAGCGGAAGCTGCTGTTGCTGCTGCTTCCTTTTTGTTTTCTGGAGACTTGAGGAACTTGAAGCTAAGGAAGCCTGGGAGCTTCGGTTCGGTCCCCGTTGGTGACTGCGGCGAACGAGCCGTGCCAGAGGAAAACTTGCTCTGCAGAGGGATGATCTGTTTGAGTTTCATTACGTTGTTGTTAGCCAGCAGCGAGCTGGGTCTCTTCGGTTTGTCGGTTACAGAACCTCCACCCCCACCTCCTGACCTGGATTTACCTCCTTGGCTCTTTTCGTGATGGTGGTCACCTCCAGAGGTGTCTGGCCTACCGTCGTCTCGCTCCCGCCGGGCCTGGTACTCAGCTTGCCGCTGCCGTTCTTCCTCTTCTCTTTTTCTTCTCTGCTGTTGCTGGAAGTGCTGCTGTGCTTGGCGCTCATGTTTCTGGCAAGGACCAAACACACATGCATAACATACCAGCAGGGGAACTGAAAAATAAAAAGATTTTTGAAGCCTGCTAATGAACGAGATCTACCTTGAATGCCTCCCTGCGCTGAAACTCTAGTTTGGCCATTTCTTCGCTTACCCAGCTGGGGATGTCAGGGATTGCCACATGAATTACGTATTTCAGTAAGATAGCAAAGTGCTGCATAGTGGACAAAAATGATGTAATAGAAAATATTATTGGAGATAACAACAGGCTTATGAAACAATGCAACACGTGTATATGTGGTGAGCATGTTTACCTCTAAGATTACGATCGAGATGATAGCCATCTCAGGGCTCAGCCAAGGGAAGAGCCTTTGTAGCTGCCCACACTGCCCAATCAAGTAACAGTTCACGATGATTGCTATCAGACCCATCGCCTCCATCAGTGTCTGTAACAAAACATACAGTCATGCCATTATCTTTCAACACACCTTAAAAACTAGTTTAGAAAGTTTGTGTCTTTTTGTTGATGTTAATGCTATTCCAACCTGCCACTGGCCAATGCTTGCCACTCTCATGCCGAATGGCCTCTGGAGGCCGGTGCAGAGCTTGAAGGCATCACTGCGGATCTCGATGATGTTGTTAATGAGGGCACACATGGCTGCCAGTGGGAAGGCAGAGGAAAAGAGCACCACGTAGCCAAACTGAATAAACATTTCCTGGTAATCCTGGAATGTGTCCTAGAAGATCAAAAAAGTTCATTTGATCACACCGCTTTACTTAAACACACCACAAGGACATGAAAGCAACAGGAGATGATGGATGGAAAGAGGGTGGGGTCTCCATGGATCATACCTCTTTGTTTGGCACGCCCTATTGATGCTTAATCGAACTGGCAGCTATGAAGATGGGGGCGGGGTTGGTGGCCTTGGACTCTTTGTCTGTCGGGCCCCATGTATGATGTGCTGTGATGTACTGGGTATTCTGGTGCTTTTCTATCATGGCCAGCATTGACTTTTTCAGCAAGTTGTGATGCATTGGGTTTTCTGTGGGATCGAACCAGACAGACTACACTTTGCTCCCCACTGGAATAAATGAGCCTTGGGTGCTGATAATCCTATCATCAGTTTATTGGCATATAATGTTATGGATGGTTATGATCTGTGTATTTAAATAGTGTATTTAAATGTGTAAATAGGCCTTAGATATCTATATTCAAACACAATTTCTCACTTATGCCAGACTTAAGGTATTTTCTAAGATGTGATGATCTTTATTTTTATTTAAGGCTTGATGTTAATGGAAAGCAAATACTCATTAGTTTTTATATAAATAAATGTTCTTTAAATGTGACCTATACTCTCAGACCTTTTTCTTACAAAGCCCCAAAGTTATGGAATAGCCTTGCAAGTAGTGTTCGGGACTCAGACACAATCTCAGTGTTTAAGTCTAGGCTAAAAACCTATTTATTTAGCCAAGCATTTTTGTAAATAGATTTGCCTTAGGTAAAGGAGCAGATCTGGGCTACACAAGTCGTTCCTGAGCTGCCAGTGATCCAGACTTCCTCTGCCCTCTGGACCTGTCTGACTCATCCTGGAGATCTAGTCACATGGATGCCCCGTATCTCTCTTTGGGATGCGTCTGGTGTCTGGGGACGGTTTCACTCTACCATGAAGACGGTTCTGGCCTCGACTGGCCTCGACAGCTGTTTCTCTGAGGACTTGACTTGGCTGCAGTCGCTCGATAGGGCAGGACTGGAATTTCCTACGAGTCTACCCGAGTCTCCAATAACTGCCTGGACTCCATATTAACATCAATTAACATCAACTGTTATAGCTGAACTGCCTGCCACCTAACACACAGTATGAATGCAGATCAATTCCTGCTTTCTGTTTCACCCAAATGAGGATTCGTTCCCTGTTGAGTCTGGTTCCTCTCAAGGTTTCTTCCTATTACCATTTCAGGGAGTTTTTCCTTGCCACTGTCGCCCTCGGCTTGCTGATCAGAGACAATCTGACCATTTTGATTCATACACATTAACATTCACATTCCATACAAATTAAATAATTCTTTTGATTGTGTAAAGCTGCTTTGCGACAATGACAAATTGTTAAAATTGTTAAAAGCGCTATACAAATAAAATTGAATTGAAGTTAGGTTCTCTATATGATAAAAATGCTACATTATTCTGTATATTCTATGAAATATGTCCCACTAATATAAATATTCACATTTAATATTTATAATATGTACTTTCTACATTTTCTGTGTTGCTGATCATCAGATTTAATATATTTTCATAGAATAGTATATGTTATGGAATATAAGTTATATATTGGTATATTTGTATTACAGTACATGTATAATAAATGCAATGCATTTTTTTAAAAGGCTAGTGTGCATTAGTACACTGCTATGATTCAATTCAATTCAATTCAATTTTATTTGTATAGCATTTTTAACAATTGACATTGTCACAATGTCATATTATGATTAAATCAATTCCATAAAGTCAACACAAAATACAAATCTTTAACAACAGTTCTCTTTGAGACAACCTGTTTACCTCATATGTTTGCATGCAGCTCTCGATTTCAGCTTGCGTGAGTGTAGTGGTCTCCTGCTCCTCTGGGGGATCCATCCATGACTCTCTTTTGCTCTTACTGTCAGCCCTCTCCAAACTCCGGCCCCTTTTCCGCAGCTTTGGCGGACCACTGCCCTCAGGCGCATTTGACTCTGCGACCTGTTCCTTTGTCTCTGAGATGACATCATCGTCATCGTCACACATCTCGAAGACCAATGCTGGGTCCATGCCCTTCTCCACCATGGTGGGGCTCCCTTCCTCCAGGAAGCTGTCCTCCAGGGGACCGATGCAGCCGACAGACTTGCGGTCCACCTTCTCGATGAAGCTGACTTTGCGCAGTTTGAGGCCACAGTCGATGGCATTCTCCTCCTCTGTGTCCTCTGCACTGTTCCTCGCTCCACACTCTTCCTCAGGCTCCTCGTCTGGGACGCCACAGCCTCCGTTCAGACACTTGCGCTCATGGCGCTCTTGCTGGCTCAGAACACCTTGCTGGTTTCCTTGCAGGGCCTGCCCGGGGATGCTGGGTTTGCTAGGAGACATATACGCCCTTCCAACTGCCAGACGTCCATACTTTATTAATGCTGACACTAGGAGGTCCCACACGGCACGCAAAGTGAGCTCTCCCAGACGGTGGCGCTCGTACAGGTACGGCTGCAGCACTTCCTTCAAATTCTGCATGAACTGGCGGATTATCAACAGTGTTGCTAGCATCTGCAGAAAGATTAAAAGATTTTTTTAGATTTATGAAAACTGCTGCACATGCATTTTTTACATTTCTTTTTGCTGTAAAGTGTTATTAATTGCTACAAATGTCCTGAAAAGTTGAAAAGTTCATCTTTGTGTTTTATCTCATAGCAAAATATTCGCTCTCTCACTCATCGTCTATACCGCTTTATCTTGTATACAGGGTTGCGGGGGAGCCTTGAGCCTATCCCAGGAGACTTAGGAAACAAGGCAGAGTACACCCCAGGATAGGGTGTCAATCCATCGCAGGGCAATGCCAGTTAACCTAATCTGCATTTTTTTAGACTGTGGGAGAAAACTGGACGACCCGGAGGAAGCCAACTAAAAACGGGGAGAACATACAAACTTCATGCACACAGACCCGAGGCGGGAATCGAACCTGGACCCTGGAGGTGCACGGTAACTTTGCTAAACACTAAGCCACTGTGCCTATGTATTACAAAATACTTGCCCAGGTAAAAGTTGCATATATAAATCTAATCAGACGGAATGCAGTATTTCCGACCAGTCACTTATTTGCTTTGGAAAAAACATGGCAGGAGCAAACAATCGACAGTCATCATATTACATTTTATGGTCTGAGTTGTGTGTCTTGCTGGGAAAGCACAGGAGGTTTAAAACCACCTGTATTGTTTTTCACATGGCTCAAATAACTATAAATTACCTCAAGAATTAAAGCTCTATCTGACTGTTTCTATCTAAACATACCCAGATATACCAACCTACGTTCTACAGCATAATTTTTACTCCACTTGATTACTTAAAAAAAAAAAAAAAAGCATGACAAATTACAGTTTAATGAAACATGAAGAAATGATGTTCACACATTTACTACATTTCCTGGATACAGCATGTGTGTATACAAGATGATACCTCTACTCATTCATAACGTCTACCACTAGCTTTTTTTTTATTTTTTATTTATGTCAGGCAAACGTCAACCCACTGCCGTACACTAGTACTAGGAGACATGTCACACGGCTCCTGGGTTGCAGCTACAGAGGAAAAAGGACTGCTGCAAATATTTTGCAAAGAGCCAAAAAAAAGAAAAAAAAAAAACGATGGCAACATACAGTAGAAGAGTGAGACAGATGTACCGAGGAGGAAAGCTGTGGGAAGATACATAATGTAAGATTTCCCCTTAGAGAGACGCATATCACCCAGAGCAATACCAGCACGGATGCTGTGAGCAGTCACGAATGCACAACCGTTCGTCTATCCGCATCCGGGGTAGCAGGATTTCAGCAATCTTTTGTGTTTGCCTGGGAACTGACCTTCTGCTCTCTAAGACATGAGACTTATGTGATTTACTGCTTATGTGATTTCTCACCTCCTTTAGACGCTCCATGTCTTTGAGGTAGAATCCAATGTAGAAAAGGCTGAGATATGAATTTACAAACTGAAACTGTAAGACAGAATAAAAACGATTTAAAATTTTAAAGATTAATTTAATCACTTTTTACTGTAGTATTGTGCAAAAGTATTGAGCCAGACCTCATTTCAAAACTTTCTTGTATTTTTTTTTTTTTATGTAGTCTTGAGTCAGTGTACCTGAGCAGGTTCAGGGGAATGATTTTTGTTTGTTGACCCATAAATTATTCAAGCATAAAAACATCAAACATAAGGCATGAACCTGTGAGAAACACATGATTGACCTTTGTAACTTTGGCCACTTTGCAGGTTGTAGCAGTAAACATTTGTTCCACTTTCTTTAGTCTACATAGTTTAATTTATTGTGATGTCATGTAATTGAATTTAATATGAAGAAATGAAGGGTGGATACATACTTCTGCATGGTTTTCAAATCCCAAAATGACTGATAAATGAACTGATAAAGCTCAATGACCATGAAAATGTCATTATGTGAGTGTGTTCTTACTAAATTAGGGATGCAGAGTAAATACAGTGAAAAGAAATCATATTACTCTGTATAATGCCTTTTTCAATACAATACATTTTATCTTAGCTTGCATGGAAGCTCGTGCCCTGGAGCAGAGTCATGGCCTACAATAGCACCTGGGATTTGACCTCTTTATCTCATGATCAATAGAGCCTTAACTGCTAAGATTACACTGCTCAACATCTCAGCATTATACAGTATATCTATGTATGTAGTACAGTATGTTTACATCTTTATAGTAACAAATATCACGGCTGCCTTTTTAAACATGACGATTCTAACGCATCACTATTCCCACTGATGTTAACAGACACATCTGAATATCAGAACATTGGTTCATATCTTATTATCATTTTAATAGGCTTTTGTTCCACACTGTATAACTTACAAGATTACTTACAAGGACCATTTTGATGATGAGATTTTTCTCATAGGCACTCTGGAGTCTGTAATTCTCTGTTGCAAATATAGACAGTTATTTACATTCAAAATGTCCAACAAACAGACATAGAGCAAAGACTTCAGAATGAAACTGAACTCATACCATTTTATCTAACTACCACATAACCACTGTTCATGTAAACAAGTACAAGTTCTTAGAGACTCCAAGAGCTTTATTATTCTATTTATTACATAAGCAATCAACAGTAATCAAAGACAGGGTGGTGTAATGCCTTTAGGTGAATATCTTTCTATAAGATCGTACAGCATAATTGTTTATTCCTCTGATCAATTTTTCATTGAATAAAGAATAACAATTTTCCCATTACAGGTCAGTTTAATGTTGTGAAACATCCACAAAACACGTGGAAGAAAACTTGTTACTACTAATGTTATAATGCCTCTAAATACTTATTTCCCTACTTCTCCTTATTAATGTGTTTTTTTTTTCTTCAAAAAATTATTATATTATCTTGTACGCAAGCATTATTAATGAAAATCACTTCAGAGAATGAATCATTATTCTCCTCCAAAAGCGGCGAAGACTCACCCATGTCATTAAGCCAGCAGGCTATCTTTCTGTACACCTCGTCACATGCAGTCACAGTGATGGCCAGTAGGATTTCAGGGATAAACCTCACCACCCGCGGCAGCTCTTTAATCCCCATCACAAACTCCTGCCGACCAGAAACGAAGACCGAGTCAGACATCTTCAAATTTGTAATGCTTACTTATTGTTATTCTTAATCCTAATCCTCAAGTCTTTTTCCCTACATCAAAACAACTTGTATATGATATCATTCCAACATATCATTAATGAAATACACTACTGCCTGCCTGCGCAAGATCTATCTATCTATCTATCTATCTATCTATCTATCTATCTATCTATCTATCTATCTATCCATCCATTCATTGATCTATCTATCTATCCATCCATCCATTCATTGATCCATCCATCCATCCATCCATCCATCCATCGATCTATCTATCTATCTATCTATCTATCTATCTATCTATCTATCTATCTATCTATCTATCTATCTATCGTTAACTAATCCTGAATAACCTTTATGAGCGTGACAATGATGTAAGAAGTAAGAATATGATACCACTAACCTGAAGCTCAAAGCAGATGAGCATGGCCATGAAGACAAAGCAAAGGCAGAAAATACAGACAGGAAAGCTAACCAACCATCTAAACACCCTCCTCCTCCAAGGTGGGTAATAAAACTCCTCGCAGCCCGTCACGGGACTGCACCGTTTCACACCCTGGGAGAGAAAAAAGGGGACAAAAAAGAATATGGGAAAGAAGGGCATAAACTACATCTAACCCTGGAATAAAATAGTGCCTAATTTTACACTGTCCTATAAAAAGGTCACAATTAGGGGTCGTGATGAAAAGATGGTGACTAGACGGTACACTGTGATAAGGAAGTTGGAAATAATTATATCCTTTATCTTATGCTATGCTGGTAAAGATAATGGCACCTTTGATGCTGTTAAACCCAGTTATAAGATTTGTAAAACAGAACAAAAAGATGCTATTTAATAACAAAAATACCTCCCAAGCGTTAAATTAAGGCCATGGGGAATCCTCTAGAAGTCGTATAACTGTAGAAACAAATTGGTCTCAGGTTTCCTATCAAATAATTTAATACTGACACTTTAGATGGCACTGTAGAGCTATTTAAAGCATATTTCAGTTTCCATACAGATTTTTAGATAATATTTAAATAATCCTCCCAGAGCCGCATTAAACTGTTGAATTACCCGAAACTGAGGCCGTGGCTCCTCAAGTGATTCGGCTGGTGTGTCCAAGGTGCCCCATCTGTAAGCCAGTTCCGCCCCTCTTCGCTTCCATCTCTCCAGGAACAGCGTAGCCCACACCACATTAAAGAGGGCGAACACTACACAGCATATATCTCTGCTGGTCTGTGGGAGAAATAGTACCGGCATCGTCAATTAGTTGAATGGAAGAAATACAAAGAAACACAATCAACACTCATCGTCCATTTTATCAGGAACATCTGTACGTCTTATTCCTGTGATTATTTAATCAGCCAATCCTGGAGCAGCATCGCAGACAGGGGTGCAAAATGTTATTAAAAAACAAAACAAAAAGAAAAATATCACGATTATTTAAACTGTGACATTTAAGTATTAAATATTCCATTTTGTATTCAAATGTATTTTTCTAGGATAACACCAAATAATTGATCAAATAATCTCGAGGTTATTCGCTAATATTTATTTATAAAGTCAAAGAAAAATAAAGAAATACTTAAATTATTGACAAACCCCACATGAATTCCCAACTTTGTGTATATTAATTAATTAATTCATTCATTCATTCATTCACCACTTTATTATGTGTCCAGGGTATCCTGTGAGAATCCTAGAGCTTTGAGCGTGAGACGAGGTACACCCTGGACAGAGTGCCAATCCATCACATGGCACACACGCACACACACTATGGGTAATTTGAGGACGCTAATTATACTAATCTGCATGTCTTTGGAATGTGGGAGAAAACCCACAAGTTGAACCCTTAACTCTGGAGGTGTGAGGCCACAGTGCTGACCACTACACCATCATGCCATCTATGCATATGTTACCTGTAATAAATTGCAGGCTTTTGCAATGAAATAATCGCACAGTTCCATACTGCAATTTAAATTTTTATGCGAATAACTGTGCAGAACTAATCGTAGTTCATAAAAAAAACAAAAAAACAATAAGAGTCAAGTCAATAAGAACATCTTTTTTTTTTTTGCACCATTCTGTTTTAATTCTACAGCCAGAAAAACCCAGGATAGATTTTCAAAAACACCAGTCACACCAGTCCATCTCTGACCGGCAATCACACCACAGCCAAAGTCCAAGATAACATACAGTATTGTCTCCAACCTAATGACCGAACCACATGATGTATCTGCATGACATATTGCAGTGTCCTTCTCCATAACTGGCATGAATGCACAGGTGTACAGGTGTCCTTAATATATTGGATGGTGAGTGTACTGTATATGTGAACATACAAAAAGCACTTGCACTAAAAAAGCAGCTCAGTAGAGAGTCAGGTCTGAATAATAAGCTTTGAATCTTCCTGAATAGTTACCTGATCAGTCTCAGTCAGCATCCACAGTACGAATCCTATCACAGCAGGATACAGCATAGAGGTTGTGTAAAAACCCAGCCAGGCAAAGTACATGGCGATCTTCACTCCAAAGTAATCACATATATCATCTAACGGAGGTAGAGATGAAAAAAAAAAAAAAAACAGAGCATATGTATGCGAATAGTAATAATACAATTAACACACTATCATCAACAGCTAACGTGTGTGTATGTGTGTGTGAGTGTGTGAATATCACTAGACATGTAGCATGTAGTAGAAAATGACAAACCCAGGGGCTGCTTCTCACACACAGCTTGCACCCACGATTTCATCAGCTGGCCCAGAATTCTCTGCTCATGTAGGGGGAAGACTTGTTGGATCACACCTCGTGCCTTTAGCTCTGGGACTGTCATAAACACACAGTTTAGAATTACACACAGCGCACACACACGCATCACACCTCAGGAACAGTGGGCGGCTTTTAAGACTACGGTACAATTGCTTTAGTTCTCTCTTTGACAGATGAAGAATTTTACTGCAACGGAAATAATATGCATAGATATGACTTTGGATTTCAGTCACTGTGGATCTATTTTAGGCAACGCCGACCACATCAAAGCACAGAGTGAACACGTACTTATGGGCTGGCCTTCAAGAAAGTGGATGTTGTGAAGGACCTCCCCTGGTTTGGCTCGGAGATTATCCAGCCAGTATTTGATTATGTTCTGGCGTTCCTGCGGAGGTCCAGAAACAGAAAACAGTTTACAATTCTTTTATTTTAGTATTCTGTAATAGAAATTCCTCATGGTTATAATAACAATAACCAGATATTCCACAATGCCTCCGTTTATTCGTGCTAAAAGTTTTTTTTTTAAATATAATACAGCAGAATACACAGAGGAAGCAAGAAGGATTTGTTGGTGTGAACCACCTGTGATGTGAAGAAGCACAATTCACTCTCAATGTTCTCATAAATGTAGTCCTCCTCACAAGAGAAGCTGCGCGATCCACCTCCGAACTCTGGCTTCACACCTTTCCGAAGACCCATCTCCTCTGCTCCTCGCAACAGACTAAACAAAACAAATGTATTAAGCAAAGAACAGAAAACACTCACGTCTAATTCACGTCTGTGAACACGCTCCTCTTTGAGCAACCTAGATTCAACTGGTATAATAAATAAAATGTCCACACACTTATTTCTTATAAATATAGTGTCAAAGGTACTAAGAATACTTAAAATACTAGGAGTGTCCCAATGGAAGCAGAATCCATCCCTGCATAATAGTTTGCTAAAGCCTAGATAAAGATCATGCTTCGAGATGAACAAGCATCTCTGTTTCAATATGCAGCTTTATTTGGCAAGGCACTGCAGCATGGCTGATGTTCTGTGAAGAATTTATTTTGTACCAGAGCATCATCAATCTGCTCAGCCATCCTCTTGCCGTCGGCACTGCACAGGAATAATATATGACTGTCACAACTTCTATTATCATGCAGAAGGTCTTTCAGACTTCAGATCTCTCTCAATTTCAGTATGGGTTACATGAAAATGGTGGCTGCTTAAATGATTTACAACAGTATATGATATATACTGTACATGTACCCTGATACTGTAAGTCATAACATTATGACGCAAAAACCTATTCCTGATATTATGTAGGTTCTCTTGCTCACGCACTGTTGGGAGCGGCGTATTACTTGCGTGTGTGCGCTCACAGACGCTGGTGATTGGCTTCGAGTCATGATTGATGTGAATCCCATCTCTCCCCTCTGAGAGAGTTTGGCGAATCAGCTCTCTCTAGGCCCCCAGCTGTGAGAGGCTACAGCATCACCTGGGATTCAAACTTGCGGATCATAGGGCAAGCACTTTACTAATGCGCCAATTGGGGGCCGTGATCTGGGTTGTTTGGAGGTCTGTCCAGCGGCCTTAGGCTCTTTGCCTTTGCTGGTGCCTTTCTATCATGGCCAGTATTTCTAAGCGATTTGTGCTGCATTGGCTTTTCAGTGGGATGGGACTAGAAGGACTGGCCTTTGTTCCCCACGAGTATGGGTGAGCCTTGAGTTCCCATGATCTTGTCACCAGTTGACTGATCTATAATTGTTAATCAATGTTAATGTTATGGCTGATCGCTGTATACCTAAGGCATGTATGGAATCTCATTGTCAAAATGTATAGAACAGGATGGGGAGTGGGGGTACAAAAGAATTTTCTAAGACATTAAAAGAGACATTTACCAATTTCAAAAATGGTGATGTTACCAAGAATAAGACGTCTCTCCAAAAGTGCTATGGCAAGCTGCCTAAATAACCCCAAATTACTGTATGTAGAGTAATGGGCTTTGGCCTAATAAGACCAAGGTAGAACTTCTACTGCATAATTCTAATTCAGAAAACGAAACACCTTATCACCCATGGAGGTGTGGTGGTGGTGGCGGCAGGGTAGTGGTGTCTTGGGGACTGGGGACCTGATGAAGATAGAGTGAATCATAGATACCTCCAAATACTGATCTATTTTGGCAAAATCTCAGGAAGACAGCATAAGAGGAATACACGACCCATCCCATCAAGTCAAGCATCACGTCTCACTGGTTAGTTTTGGTCAACATTGTTCAGTAGGTGAAATGAATAAAATGCTCAATTTCAGGAAAAATTGGTTGATGAATACCTTATCTTTCTGATCCTTCAACAGAATCGAGAAAGTTTTAATTCTAAACATTATTTTAAAGCACTTTAATGAACACTGGTTACTCCAGTTGTGATAGAAATACATGCATCGCTATAAAACCGCGCTCCTGGCAAAGTTGTTCTTAGGAGTAGCAGGGAAATCCTGGTGTCAAAATGAGTCTGAGGGTTCCCTCTTTTTTTTTTTCTACCTCACAGGAATGCCTCACAGGCGTTCCATTGCGGCCATATCTCAGGAACCAGACATGATACAGTAATAAACTTGGTATCAAAATGGTGCTTATTTGAAAATGGCACTTGAATGAAAATGTGCACAACTCAAATCACCCAAAATGTGACTTAATACCTGATTTCATGTGATGGGTCACGTATAAAATGTACCTTTCCAGCACAATAACAACCTAAAGCTCAAGTCAACAAAGGAGTGGTTTCAGGAGAAGAAGAACAAGATCAACTTTTTGAACTGGGCAAGTCAGAGCCAGATCTAAATCCTATCAAAAACATGTTACTTCACAGGTTTTTTTTTTATAGGATTTAGACCTGTGCTCTGACTTGAACTTGAAGTGAGCTGTGGACAAGAAATATTCTTGCAAAATGATAGACCTGGAGCATTTGGGGGAAAATTGGTAAACCTTTGCCTAGTGTTTTTTTCATTGACTTTTGTTGGGAGCTGTATCACATTAAAGGTGTAAAACGATCTGACATGATTTATCTGACCTTCATCATAAAACTAGTCTGTTTGTGTACTATGGTGCAATTGCATGGATCCACTGGATCCACCCTGTAGATAAATACAAAAAGGCACAGAAAAGTTATTCTGACTGATCACCTTTATCCTATGATGAAACACTTCTATCCTAATAGAAAGATCTCTTCCAGGATGACAAGACAACGGCCCGTAACAACCACCGATGTAATAACTATCCACTAATGTAAAAAAAACAACAACAACAACATAAATGTAATAGAAATATGCAGCTTAATCTGCAAATTTAAATGTAATTCTCCCATAAATGTAATAAATTTCCCACAAACATAGATTTGTTATGTGTGTGGGAAGTGTTGTGGGATTTTTTTCATTAAAAGCTCCAGATTTGTAGTACAGTTGTGGTTTATTGTGTTCGTGGGCTGTTATTATGTTGGCGGGTGTTAGGGGCCGTCCCTCCCCCACACGATCTTGAGAGACTAAATCATATTGTACATTCGATCCAATAAGTTCTTTTACATGACTTTTCATAGACTTTAGTACAATATGTTCTTCTTGTAATGTCCAAACATGCTCATCAAACTGTTTACCATTCTGGTTCCTGAGAGGCAGAATGAACTGCCTTCACCAGAACAGCACTGTGTTTATTTCAACAATAAAAGTTTCAAATTCTTTCTCTTGAGACAGCTTCTTACTTACCGTACCTTACTTTCTTCGCACTTGCACTGCATGATATTATTTATTCATTTTTAATGTAATGAATTATTTATGCATTAAACATGCCACTTTGACAACTCTAGCACTTTAAAAAAACAGAATTTGTCTCTTTTCCAGAAAATCTTTATTTTATCTCTCTGTGTACTGCACATTGTCTACCAGATCTACTTGACGTGCCTTCCAGGTCATGAATCATTGCAACTTCACAAGGTGCTTTTCATCTGTGCACCTTAAACTGTTTATATATAAACTTTTTTTGTGTGAAGATGTATCAAATGTGGAAGTAAGATGATGCTGAACTGGTCAAACTAAGGCGATGAATAACAATCTACACAATGTTTAACCTACATATACCTCAGGGCATGTTTATGAGGGGCGTTCAAGTCAAACCGGGACTTGAGTTCCTTTACTATTATTCTTTTTTTTTTTTCTCCCCAACTTAGTCGTGGCCAATTCCTCCCCGTCACTAGGGGGCTCCCCCATTAAGGCTACCACTACCACTCAGCCGGGAGGGCCGAAGACTATC
>JAQQZT010000007.1:7352608-7369524 GCA_030068275.1 Clarias platycephalus | reverse complement strand
GAGCCGTGATTAATGTGGGAGCACAAGTACCTCTCATCCCTCCCCCCCTGAGAGAGCTCGGCCAATCAGCTCTCTCTCTGTGCCTCCGGCTGTGAGAGGAAAACAGCATCACCCGGGGTTCGAACAAGCGATCTCCGGATGATAGGGCGAGCGCTTTACCACTCCGCCACTCGGAGGCTTGTTCTATTATTCTGCACCGGCACTTGTGCAGAATAATAGAACACAGTTACGAGAGTAAAAACATATATTTCTCTATATAATCCCCTGCTACACTAATGCACTTATACCAGTGTTTCACTAGTGTTTAAGGTACTCTAGGTAGAAAGTTTTCTCAGCACCATGATCCATGATCGGACTGCTTGCTTCACATCTGAAACAGTGGCCTCCCAGGAACTCCATTAATGGTCCAAACACATGAAGGACTGTAAGGGGATGTGGCAATAACTCTCAGCTGAGTTCCTGTAATGTAAAAGTGGTGTTGGTGGATGATTGTGTGCAGACAGATGCGTCTATCCACAAGTTAGGAACGAGATATCTGTGGATTTTCAAGAATCAGGTGTTCCCCGCAGTGAATGTTCACTGAGCTCGGAGCCACCTGGCCAGGATCGTCATTCTAAGGACATACGGCCTTAGACATTAAAATATTTGCACCATTCAAATGTTTTACAGCTGAGAGTATAATCACTATACTGTGCTTCAGTCTTCTATACATTTTAATGGGTTTTATACCTTCATTCACAAGAAAAGTCCCGGTTTGACTTGAACGCCCCTCATGTGATGATCACATACATTTAGGAAAAGACACTTACAGCATAAGCATTTATATTCTGCAATGTAACTTCGTCCATCACACACCCAGAATTACACAGTGTATGTTACAGAGTCACTCTGTCTAGAAAAGAAGCTTTTTTCTTTCATATTCATTCTTACAAAGTTAAATGACACACAGATAAGTTAGTGGCGGGGGTGCATTCTGTCGTAAGATATAAATCGTGTTTACCTGTCCATTTTTCACTCTGCTCATCATAAATTGCTCAGAGGGTATAAAAAAGATATGCACTACACAACACATGAAGGGGCTTTAAACATCAGAGTGGGAATTTACCATTACATGCTAATAAAGGCTTTTTACCATTACATGCCCACACACACTTCATACCATCACACATGTGCCTTTAACCACCAAACATCCTACGTACAACGACGTTATCTACTGAGTGTGGGCGTTTCTGTCTACTGACTGTGTGACTTTCTACACTTCTGTATCTCCTGTATTTCACTCATTCTAAATGTTCAGTTTTCGTTCTATGAGGAAAGTATGGTTTGTATGATTTATATGGATTGTTTTTCTAGTAAAAGTTAGACATGTTTTGAAGGCAATCTCTGACTCGACAAAATAACAGGCTTATACTTGCACTTGAAAAAAAAAATCATCTGACAAGTGATTTGAAAGGCTCAGGCATGCAAGTCAACAGAAACCTCTGAGCTAACCGAAGAGCATTGTTTTATACTGAATGACAGCAGAAAACTGGATTTTTTTTTGGATTAAAGATAAATAGAATACAGTGGAACGTCAGATTGCGAGTAACACGGTTTGCGAGTGTTCTGCAAGACGAGCAAAGATTTTAAAGAAATTTTGACTTGAAAAACGAACAAGTCTTTACGAGTACCAAGTATCATGTATCACGTATGTGCTTCTTATTTTGACGCAGAGCGTCACATGATCACAACTGAGCCAATGGTTTTTCTCTCTCTTGCGCTGCGGTATTGTGGGTAATCGTCTTCCCTGGTCGGTCTACATCCGTGCGCGCATATACTGTTTACTATAATACTGTGACCACGTGTGTGCGTGTAAAACATGTATGTACAGCGCGTGTGTACTGTTTATTATAACACACGTGTAGGCGCGCATGTAAAGCAAAAGAGAGTCTCATTAGAGAGGTTAAAGATCCATTTTCTCTCTCCCTACCTGTAGCAGCCTGCCATTTGTGTCTGTGTGCGTACGCATCATTGGACACCGTGCCCCTTCACACACACACACCTCCTTTCGCCTTCACACACACACCCTCCTCCTCTCGCCTTCACTCACTCACACACACACTCTGTCGCGATTCTTTTCAAAGGTAAAGTGCAGATTAATTTGTTTTATTTTAACCTTTACAGCAGTGATTCCGTTAGTATGCGTTCACGCAAGACTTGTTAGCGATGTTCCTTGCTAATTTTTCCGATAAAACAGTCTTTCCGTTAATGTGTCTGTGTGTGTGTGTGTGTGTGTGTGTGTGTGAGAAACTCAAATAAGAGAGGAAGAAGGGTTATTGTGTAAGACGAGAAGAGGGAGAGAGCGGTCTGATTCCTCCTCTCCTCTTACTTTAGCTTTACACACACACACACACACACACACACACACACAGCGCCTGCATGCATAAACGGAAACACTTATCTGTCGGGATTTATTTTGACTTTTTTTTAAAGGGAAAGTGCAGGTTAATTTGTTTTTATTTTTACTTTATATTTTGTGTTAATTATTTTTATGTCTTTATTTTTTGGCCTGTGGAACGAATAATTTGAGTTTCCATTATTTCTTATGGGAAAATTTGCTTTGGTTTACAAGTGTTTTGAAATATGAGCCCACTTCCAGGAACGAATTATGCTCGTAATCCAAGGATCCACTGTATTGATTTCTAGTGATGACTAAAATAATATGATTTACTATTTAAATGCCTGGGTGTCAAATATTTAAATCCTAAAGTAACACACACATTTAACCTTTGGCTGCTCCTATATTCTGGTTTATTCCCCTATTACAGGATGCCAGTGGACTAAAACATAATCCTAAGCTACATAAACATTTAGAAATACATTTGTACAGTCCTAGACAGCGTAGCAATCATAATGATCGTGACAAGTGACAGGTTTTTTGTTGACATAAGGTTGGACTGTCTTATGTTAGGACGTCATGAAAATGAGTTTGTGGCTCAGTGCGATTCTGATATGTGAGAGTAACATAGAATTGGCCATGAAAGGACATGCCAAGCTCAAGAAACATTTATTGTTTTAAGGACAGATTAAAAAAAGACATAACAGTGTAAAGGAATTCTTATAGATTTTTAAAAAGGTTGTTCATTCATTCATTCCCTCGGTCCAGGGTCAACATACACTGCCCAGACAAAAAACAAAGTCACCACCTGGATTTAATTAAGCAAATATTTAAGAACCTTAGTGAAATGACGTTGTTACAACAGTAGAACTCACGGCTATGTTTAATAGTGATAGTAAGAGGATTTCCACACGCACAACTCAAGGGACTGGTACTGAACAGCTGTGTACATTAAGGGTCTTTGGAAAAAAGGCTTCCGTTCGCTAGTGACCATGAAGAATGGACGGTGATGAGTCCAGTATAAGAAGAGAGGAGGTTGAAGTGATACACCGATCATGCCTAGGTCCTACAATACAAGACTGTGGCGGCAGTGTTATGATCTGGGGGTTTCTTCTGTTGGTCAGGTCTAGATTCAGCAATGTTATGTGGCCAAAAAATGAAAATCAGCTGACAACCTGAATATACTAAATAACCAGATTTTTTTTTTCTTCCCTGATGGCACGGATATACTGTATTCCTGGATGACGATGCCAGGATTCATCAAGCTCAAATTGTGAAAGAACTGTTCAGAGAGCATGAGACATCATTGTCACACATGGATTGGCGACCACCTTAGCTCTATTGAGAATCTTTGGGAGGTGCTGGAGAAGACTTTACATAGCGGTGTGACTCTCCATTCATCAATATAAGATATTGGAGAGAAATTAATGTGACATTAATTGTGACATTGCATAAGCTTATCAAAATGATGCATGGCCACAAAATATAGCCCAACAAAGTATTCGATTGTGTGATTTTTTTTTGTTGTTGTTTTGGCCGGGCAGTGTACTAGGGATGGTAATCACCTGGGACCATCTGATACGATATTAACACAAGACCTAGGTGCTGATAAGATTTTTATTGCATTTTTATTACTATAATGATTTTAGTAACATCTTAATTTAATCTTAATATATTTTTTTCAGATTCTGTTACAATTCTAAACAGTCTTAGCAAATAATTTTCTCCTGCCACACAGGATGACGTGCTGCCTGCCAATGTGTGAATAGTTTAGAGTGCACCACCTATAGGATTATAGAGGAACTGCAACATCTTACCATTTCAATTGCTATCCTTTACGTAACTGAACACACATTGCCTTCTGTCTCTATAACGTAAATATTGCCATATAAAGACGTAGCCTTGCTCCACATTGACTTAACCTACACACCATGCCATTATTAAGTACAGTGCTCCCAAGATTTATATAGCTAGAAAGGACAGCGAGTAGACTTTAGAGTTGTACTTCAAATAAGAAGATAATTAGTTTCTCTGAGAACCCCAGCTGTCAATCAGAGGTAACTGCTTGGATGAACAAACCTGTGCAGCACACTTCTGCACTGGCGAATTCTTGCAGGGAAGACTGTCATTAAATATTTGCTTAACAACTCATACACACACACACACACACACACACACACACGTAAGTAAACCCAGGCTTACTTTTCATATGTTGCCGTGACGAAGAACGCATAGACTCTTGTGTGTTTGTGGTGTCGTATCTGGATGATAAGTTCTGGGATGCCGAGGCGTATTTGATTCAGTAGCCACAGTAACGTGTGGTCGTCTGTGGTGTCTAAAAATATATAACTCAGGATTACTATTTATTACGATACAACTTATCATGTAGATTTAAGGAATCAGTGGGGAGAGAGGGGACGGGGTGTGGAGAGGGGAAGAGGGGAAGGAGGACCTGCAAAAGTCATGAGGACGTCGCAGTTCTCTGTGGGCACTGTCTTCATCCAGGATTTATGGGACATGATGTATCTCCCAGCCTGCAGCAGCCTCTTTCCAAACAGTTTATCTATGAGCCAGAGAGAGAGAGGGAGAGAGAGAGAGAGAGATAAAGAGAGAGAAAGAGAGAGAGAATGTCAGTGACCTTGCCATGTTGCTATGGACAGACACACACAGACTCACACACACTGTGAGGCACACACCCTCGCTCCCATTTCTCTTTGTCAAGTTTAAATGTCACCCACGTTTCCCGTGCAACATGAGAAGACTAGATGTGGCTGGACCTTTCTATTCACAGAGCCATGCCTACATTCTGGATGCATATAAAACCTACCTTCCAAGAAACTGAAAAATCTATTCGCATTTGGTATTTGGGACGTTATCATTATATCATATATGGGATATTTTAGCACTTGGGCTTGGGTGTTAACACCGAAATGTGGTAGGTGGATGAGTAAACTGTTACAGATTAGCACATAGCAGAGAAGTGTGAAAAGCACCTTTTGCATTGAGCAACTCAAGGCTGGAAAAAAAATAGTTGAGCAGCGTGGGAAAAATCTGAATTGAAACTGTTTTATCTAATATGCTCACTGGCAACTTTGTTAGGAATAACTGTACACCTGCATATTCATGCGGCTTTTCAAGCAAGGTCAAGAGCTTCTTTGAGCGGTACAACAAAAGAGTGTTCACCCTATAGCTGGGAGATTGTAAAGACTTGCCCAGATTACAAGCCCAAATCTGATTTTGGCATATTCAGATTGGAATCAGAATTGAAATCTGATTCCTTTCATGTAGTCTGAACAGAAAAAAACACACTTAATCTGATTTGAACCACATCCAGATGTGGTTTGAAACCAGATTCAAATCTGACTCCTAAACATGTCAGTCTGAACTCTCTACATTCTCAAATTGGATTTCAAACTGTCCATTACTTCACTCGCAACACGATGACTAAATTCAAGTCCACATGAAAACGTGGTGTTGTCATGTATCCATGGTTAAAAAACGAGTTGGAAGACGATGGAAGAAATGGAGCTTGTAATAGTGCAGTTAAGCCAGCTGCTCCTCCTCTTCCTGAAAACACAGTTAATTTAGCTGCACGGAAAATCCAGGGGTGCGGCTTTTACATACTTAGCGGTAAAAGCACCAAAAGTGGAAACAAGACCCTCTTTGAGCTCCTAAAGCATAGCAACTTAACTTTCTACAGAGCGTCTGGCTTAACCGCAGTATGGAGACGGAGAACAATAGTCTCTGGACAGGGGACGAAGTCTGATAGCACTTTGGGAGATGCGTCAGTGCAGGAAAAGCTAGAGGGAATGTAAAGGAACAGGGTGATATATGAGAAAATATTGTTCTGCAAGGGGTCGTTACTACAGCAACCAATGCAGATAGGTTGACAATGTGGCTGCCAGTCTGAACAGGGCCAAATCCAATCTGATCACTTTCAAATAACATTGTAAGACAAACAGTCCTAAAGATCAGATTGGTTGAATAAATTGGATTTGGCTGCTGTCTGAACAAGGCCTAAGTTCAAATCCTGATCATGGTCATGCGTAGCTGGGAGTTAAGAGCAAAACTGACCAGCGTCTCTGGATATGATCAAAACAACACGAGTCAATTGTGGGAAAAACTATGGTAAGTCAAATTACCACTCTTTACCTCTATGGCTAGCAAAAACACATAGTACAAAGCTTAACATGTCAAACCTTGACCAGGGTGGGCTACAATAGCAGAGGACCACAGTGAGCTTCACTTCTGTCAGCCAGGAACATGAATCTGAGGCTCACCACTACTGGGCAATTAAAGCTTGAAAAATGTTGTTTGGTCTTTTTTTTTTTTTTTCCAATATTCCCAAAAAGAATATAACAAAACAATGTCTTTAACCAGAAGCGAGTACACATCTTATTAATCTCATGTGTGGTTTGAAACTTGGTATATATGGCATGAGTCCTGCTCCCTACCCCAGACGTTAGCTGGATCTGTGTAATGCTTTTGTGTCTTGATTTGTTGTCCAATAAAGAATATTTGCATAATTTTGCACGCTGATTGCATTACATGGAAGTATTCTTGATCAGTGACAGTTTCTTAGCATAGCAACATTCATTTACTTACTCACTCACTCTGAATCCTGGAACCTATCCTAGTGAACTTGGGCACAAGGCGGGGTACACCCTGGACAGGGTGCCAATCCAATCCATCATAGAGCACACATACTCACACACTTCAGAGAATTTGGAAAAACCAATTTTCCTACCACTCATGCCTTTGGATTGTGTAAGGAAACCGGAGTACCTGGAGGAAACCCACCAAGAACAGGAACCGAACCCTCAAGCCTGGAGGTGCGTGGCCACAGTGCTAATCACTATGCCACCATGCTGCCCAACATCGCAATATATTTGACTCATTTAAAAACAATAAAGCGGTAATGGTGCTGAAAGCACGGCTATTTAGGCAGACTAGAGATATTTTTCTAAATTATTCAGACCATGTATTTCAGGCACATCAGCAGGAACTCTGGAAAGTTTTGTTTCATTATGGAAAAGCAAAAAAACAAAAAACCTAACTCGCAAATACAACGCAGCTGGCAGAAACTGGTAAACATGTGAATTGCTGCTCAAAAATGCTTTGTTTTATTGCTCGGATCTGTATAATTGCTGTGTATAGCTTTATCTCGGTGTCATTCTGTCGAACAAACACCAGGTTAAAAAAGGGCTTTGTGAAAGCTCAGTGCTCTGTGACTCTAATATAACTAGCTGCAGCACTGCAGTGGCTTTATCCTCACTCGCTCAGACGCAGGATCCTACAGATGCTCATCCTCACGCTACAGGCACGCCACATTTCATCAACAGCCATCTGGCGCAAAATGATCTCTTATTATTCAGGATCTGAAAAGAAGTAAGCAGAAACGCACGATTCGTAATCCTTACACGATTTTCATGACAGACATACGGTAGGGCTGGTGCTAAAGATCATCTTATGGCTATTATGCAGCGGGAAGGATATTGACATTTCATACCAACTAGAAGAAAGATCTGACTATTTGGCAGGGCAAGAACGTTGACATTTCCCTCTCTGAGCTTATAAAGTAATCAGACCTGTGGATCTTAATGTTGCTCACATTGAACCATTATGTGAAATGGAAACACTCTAATGTATATTCAATAGAAAAAACTGAGAGTGCTCAAATTGTTTTTTTTCTCCCTATGAGATGCTATATGAAAATTTGCATCACGCAGATCGAGTGTATCTATACATCCGCCTTAAATAAGAACAAAAACAACTCTGTTGCTGCAGACAGGCCATATAACATCATCCTCACATCATAACTCACTGCTATAGGTATCTTCTGTCAAATGAAACTGTCATCACTTAGTTCTTTCTCTCTCGGTTTTGTTTCCTGGGAGATACTAGTATAAGATGTACATTGCATTCTATTTATAAATGGAGCATGGTAGCATTTGGTGCTGCAGGGGTGATATCTCATTATGCCACTGACTATCTAATACAACTCGCAGTCCTCGGTGATGTTTTGCCCACCAGATGCTTTCTCCAAAAAATTAATTGCACGTTGCTTTTGTTTCTTCCCTAGAGCTGTAACTCCGCTTTTCACAGCAAGATATGTTTTCCGTTTCTGTCGGTGGATGCTGACTCATCATCACATCGGTTCATCAGTTCCCTCAATAAATTTGACTATTTTGTTTTTCCCTACATTATTCACTCAGTTGCACAATAACCTGTTTTTGGCATCGTCCTGCCATCGTTCTTTATTATATTACACAAGGGGCGTTCGAGTAAAACCAGGACTTTTGATTGGCCAGACTTTCTCTACTGCCACACCAGTGCACTTTTTCACCTGCACTAAACATCGCACTTGCATTGCATTGTATTATTTATTTATCGAAATGAATATAATGTACTTTTACAAACAAGCACTTTTTCAGGAAATCCTTATTTTATATCATTGTGTACTGAACACCGTCTACTAGATCTACTTGACTCGTCTTACAGGTCATGAACCATTGCATCTTGTGAATCAGCTTAAAATATTTATACTTTTTTTGTGAATCACTTTAAATAAGAGTTTCGTATAATATTTATATAATGTTGCAGTAAGATGTTGCTAATCAAATTAAGTAACAAATAAATAGTAAAAATCTACTCAATGTTTAACCTACATATTCCTCGGGGCATGTTTATGAGTGCCGTTCATGTCAAAGCAGGATTTTTGATTGCGCAGAATAATATAACACAGTTATGGGAGTAAAAGCTCCCTTTATTTCTTTGTATATATTGTGCATATATATCTCCTGCTACACTAATGCACTTATTCGCTAGCACTTGGATAGGTAGAACGTTTTCTCACTACTCCCAGCCATGAGCAGACTGTGGCTTCACGTCTATACCGAAAAAGGTATGTACAGTATATCATGTAAATTGTGGTCCAAAACCCATGTCTTGGTATAGAAGCGGCTATAACCTTGCAAGCTCCTGAGATCTTAACAGGACTCTAAATGAGTGCTTCATTAAAGGCAAGGGCATTTGATGGGTAAACAAATTTATCCTATAGATAAAAGACTCTATGCGCCAATATCAGTTATAAGGTAAATAAATGTTATGTGCTATAAATCCCTAATTATAGTGATCTATTTGTATATCTACAATGTTTTCATTTAGATCTAGACTGTTTCCAATTCCTAGAAATTTCTCCTTTCACTTACATTGATATACTTTGTTAAAGCTTATTAAAAATAGAATCAGCATTTTAATGCACAATTTTGCAATCCATACATGAATATAAACCACAACTTCTTGCAAAAGTTACTGCAATAGAGTCTTTCCAGATTACCTGTTGTGAACAAAGCATTGGGGAAGTGGGAGAATAACAATAATAAAAAAATTACAGATAGAATAGTAAAGTAATATAGTAATACAGTTGTCAACACAGTTATGTCTAATGTTTGACAAATAAATAGGTTACACTAGGGCTGGACAATAATTCAATATCAATATATATCGCGATAGAATGTTTTTCAATAACGGTCATACGATTTTTAAACACATTTCCGATATTTCGATATACTGTACATTTGAATATATGAGCCAACGGTTTTTCTCTCTCTTGCGCTGCGGAATTGTAGGTAATCGTCTCCCCTGCTGGGTCTTAGTGCTCGTCTCTTACTGGTATAATCAACATCCGTGCACGCGTGTTCTGTTTACTATAACACTGTGACCACGTGTGTGTGTGAAACATATTTAATTCTGTGTTTGTTAGCGTGTTTGTACAGCGCGCGTATAAAGCAAAAGTGTATTGTAGGTCATGTTGGTTTTTTTAGACCGCAGAAGTGACCACCGGCTTGCATGCTACTCAGAAGGCTGGTTCGTGCATACAGTATATAGAAAATACCTTTACGTGTAAGTGGTGTGCATTGGCGTATTGACATCTTAATGTGTTGTTCTCAAAATGCTAAAATTATGTCATTGGTTGAGGTTTGCAGGTGGATGAAGTTGTGTATCTGGAAACATTATGTCTGTTCTTCTGCAGATTTTATTAAAGGTTGCAGAGTCATAGCAGCTCCAAATACATCTCAAGTGTAAACATAATGTGAATTGAGAAAATTTAATTTTCCCTTATTGCGTGCAGTAACTTCAATAGGTTGGGGACATGCTTCCTCCCCTTTTAGATAGTTCAGTGTGTTAAAAATTAGAAACTACCCATTTAACGGAGCCTGTATTCGAGATGAGCCAGCAACCATCAGATTTTCTCAGATGGGTCACAAGGCAATATTATCACATCAGTGGATGCTTGAAGTATTTACAGGAAACTACAATCATGATATTGCGGCATATGTGAATTAAATTCAGAGGCTGTAGGCGTACCAGCTGTCATAATAATAATAGTCAATTAAATCTTCGATTAGTTTCCCATTTAAACATCTTCTAAAACATCCGTCACTCTGTGATTAGATTTAAACACAAACAAAAGTCCCTTAAAAAACAGAACTACAATATTTTTTTGGTTTGTTAATGATCATGCTGGATTTTTATTTTCCCTATAAAAAAGCAACTTCAAAGTTTTGTTTGTGCCTTGTTTCACTTTGTTACTACATATTTGTCACGTTGTCTTCAAGATACAACGGAGAAAAGGAGAAGCAGGAGAAGTTTTGTTTGACCCAAAAATAAAAATTACCATTCAGATTTAAACAAGCAAGTACATAAGAGCCTTTGATAGTATAATTACTGCAGTGATTAATGTTATAACTGGCACTGATTCTTTTAACCCCCCACTGATCAGTGAGTAGCTTCTCATTTTCTAAACAACAATCATGTTGTTTAGAAAATGATCCAATCCTGATCCAAATTATTGGCCTGCATCAAGCAAAGAAAACAACTAAGAAGATTAGATAAGGAGAGAAATGTGGTTGATGGTCAATGCTGGCCATGACAAAAAGGTATCCGAACACCCAGAGCACCACAGCCTGCCATGCACAGAGATTAACAGACAAAGAGCCCAAGTCCGACAACCCGTCCTCCAATATCCCCAGATCCCGATCTGATTGAGAACCCATGGGACGACCAGACAAACAGGTCCGCTCCAGGGAGGCCCCTTCCTGCAACCCGCATCGTCCATGCACACACAATGGCACAGGTTTTATGTCGAGGGGTTGTCACGGCGGACCATCAATCCGCACAACAACTTGGCACAGGTTTTATGCTGGATGCCCTTCAACCCTCCCATTTTATCCAGGCTTGGGACTGGCACTGCACACAGTGGACAACGGGGCTCGAACCCAGATCCCTAAACCAACAACCTAGAGGCTTAGCTGCCTGAGCTACCTGAGCTACTACTCCCCCATAATACAGTAAAATGGGGGATAAAATGGAATAAAACTTGTGAAACTGGTGATTTAGAACTTCTGTAGTAAAAGATACTTCTGAAAAGATATATTTTCTGCCAGTAAAAACGTTCATATTACATGAAGACAGACAGCGGATGTCCATCAACTGCGTCCTCATACATTTACAAATACACGAACATGCAAGAATACAGTAAACCTCAACAGTCAAGGACTGTTTACAATTCCCAAGACATCATCATTTGCAGTATGCAAAAGCTGCAACTAAAACATTCTGAGTGGCTTCAGTGTCACGAGTGGGTGGGAGCTAATGTGCCTAGCATACTACAGTTCCAGAAAAAATGAGAGAAAAATAAATAAATAAAACTCGAGAGACTGTTAAAACATGTTCTTTGAGATTAAAACTCGTTATTAGGCATCTTGGAGACACTCCAGATCAAAACACTGGCTTTATCTCCATAAAATAGCCACACACACCAAAAATCTCTCAGTATTAGCAGCACCAAAACACACCACACCTCATCAGTTAGTTACAGTCTAGCGTCCACATGGAATTCATTAGTCTGATGAAGGCATGTGAAGCGTAACAGATGATATTTTTTGCCCGATAATGGAGATACTGAATTTCTTTTTTTATTTTTATTCAAAGCTTATTGGGGATAACATTTCCAAAATTATACACAACTTTTAATACAATGAAAACCCCCCTTTTCCTTTACAGTTCACTCACATACTACAGTTATGTATTTTTTTTCTTAAAAAAAAAAAAAAGACAACTATATTACACAAACGAACATACTAGGGTGCAATTATTAATATAAAATTATGTTATATTAATCAAAAAAACAAAGTATTTTTTATTGGTGTTTCGAGGAGTTATACCGCTTCCATTTTCCCCAGATTTGTTCAAATTTATCTTACTGTAGCCTCATGGAGAAAGTAAGATGTTTTCCAATACAAAATGTCATAAATTATATAATACCAATCTTCATTAGTTGGAGTATCTGGTTTACACCATTTCCTTGTTATAGCTTTTCTAGCTGCTACACTTAACAATCCAAAGAGACGTTTTGACTTGAAATTCAAGACTGTGGAAACCCAAAGAAGAACTCATCCCAACTAAAAGTAATGCTTTCCCCAAATATTGTGACAAATTTTTTAGACAAAAAAATATTTTTTGGGGGGAAGGAACAGAATAAGTGATAGTTATGAGAACCACAATTTCTCCATCAACTGGAAGATCCCAAATGATGGATCTTCTGAGCTGGAGAATTAAAAAATCTACGGAGGCTTTTCCAGGCAAATGTTCTCCAAGACACTGAGCTCGTTATCCTCCATTAAAATTCACAAAACTTTGTCCAATTAGTCTCTGATATGTTTTTGCCTGCATCTCTTACCCATTTTTGTCTTATACAGTATACTGTATGTGGTGTTTATTGTTTTGACCTTTTGAAGTCCCCTGTAAAGTCTTGAAATTACCTTAAGCCCCGATTTCCTTGTGTAGTCACTAAAAAAAGTCTTCAATAGATCATGATCAATTGCTTTTGGTCCCCCTGTTATAGAATGTTTTATATAATGTCGAACCTGGAGAAATCTGAAAAAATCACTATTGTTCAAATTAAATGTTTCCTTTAATGTGTGAAAAAATCATGATTAAAGAAGGTACAATATGAAGTAAGGTCTGATCTGCCCATCCCCGGTAATTTATATAGAATTTATTTGGAGTAAAGTCGAGATCATAGGGGCATCATCTCAATATCTTTATCTCTTCTATTAAGTTATTTTTCTTAACAATTTTCAACCATATTTTAAGAGAGAGATTGATCCATTTATTACCTTTTACTTTCAAGTCCTTCATTAGTTTTTTTTTATCCCCTAACCGTACTTGTATTGGAATTGCTCCTGATATGTTTTGTTCAATTTCTTTCCATCTTGCTTGATAATCCGAATTTCACTAACAAATCAAGGTTCTCAGATACTGAATTTCAGTACCAGATGTATAGTTAATTAGTGCAGTCATACCAAAACTGGCATTCCTGTTTCCACCAATAGTCACCAAGAGATCATCATTCAAATCAGTTTAATTTCAAGCTAAGTCTAAACATGTCAGGATCTCCACAGAGAACATTTTGCATGGAACTTTTTTTTACTACAGTGGCGCCTTGGCATACAAAAAGCCCCACCTTATGAATTTTTGCCTTACGAATTGAAAAGCATACAGTATGAAGCATTTTCGACATAGGAGCGACCGATACTGTAGTTGCGCGTATATCCAGGAGCCATTTAAAACATGTTTGTGACAGTGGAAAGCCAAGCAAGACGAGTTTACCTTATTTTTGCATTTTGTGCACGATTTAGTGAAGACCTAGCATACACCTATGTCTTCACTATGGTGCCAACAATGTTAGCAAGGATGATAGCAAGAAGAAAAGGAAACCAATTTCAATTTCATGTTTAAAGCAGCCAGTGCCAAGAGGAATCATAAATCAAGGTTAAGTCAGGTTTATTGTCTATTTATTTCCTATTTAATTTAATTTACATGTCTTTTCTAAATGTTCTGATTGTTCTTAGATGCAAAAATATGATTACAGTGTTAGAAATGGGTAAGATTGGTAATATTTTATGGTGGCTGGAACCGATTATCTGCATTTACATTATTTCCTATGGAAAATGCATTTCGCAATATGAAATTTCGCCTTAAGAACGGAACAGATTAAATTTATATGACGAGATACCGCCGTAATTTTTTAGACTATCATCAGTTATTGATTAGCACTTTTAATGATTTTGCATTATTTGCATACCAGTTCCATCCCTGTGAAAAGTTCACAAGTTAACAGTAAACAAAGTAAAAAAAAAAATGCTGCATCCGTCACAAGTCAAAGTGCTGAAATGTCAACAAAGTCTTCACTATCCTGCAAATTTGACTGCTTTGGTTACAACCACAACAGAAGTGTTGGCCAGTTTTATCACATTTGCAGTCAGCAACTTTTAAAAGTTTTAAACTGCATGTATTCTTACTGGCTACTAAGGCTGCATGACTGTTCCTAAAATGTCGAATGATAAAATTTTTTGATCACGATTTGCTCACACAATTCTAATTTTTTTCAACCACACCATTTATTACACTCAAGTAAAAAAAAAAAAAAAAAAAAAAAAAACTGGCTATGCAGGTTTTTCACCTTTCCTGCGGAAAAAAAAAAAAAAATGTCACAACCCTTGACAAAGCTGCTGACAAACATAATACACTTAGCCAACTACAGTACAGTACTCCGTATGCGTTAGTTTATATAATTATTATTTTTGTCCGCATAAGGTAAATGTCACAGAGTTTATTATTTAGATTGAAAATGCATCATTTACAATATAGAATGTAATGTTGTCAAAGATTTTATTGCTCTGTCTTAACATGCTTCTAGTAGGATTTTGTGTCCCTTTGGATTTGTTCTCAGTGTAACAGCTAGAATCAAAGCATCAGGTTTAATTAACTAATACGGTAAATAATATCCCAATTAGAATTGTACATGCCTCTCTCTGTTCTGACAGTAGCATTTTCTGTATTATTGTTATATAGTGTGCGCATGTGTACATGCGTGCGTGTGTGTGTGTGTGTGTGTGTGTGTGTGCACAATCTTATACGGACAAATTTAATAACACTACAACCCAAAGTACGTATATACTATCTGCAAAATGCAGCAACAGAAGAAAATGTAATGGTTTGACACAAGTGCATTGAGGTGACACAGCGAGCACTGAAAGGAGCCCATCAGAAACAGGTTATCAGAAAGTACCCCTCTCTGCCTCCGAGTGGCGCAGTGGTAACGCGCTCGCCCTATCATCCGGAGATCGCTGGTTCGAACCCCGGGTGATGCTGTTTTCCTCTCACAGCCGGAGGCACAGAGGCCGAGCTCTCTCAGGGGGGAGGGATGAGAGGTACTTGCGCTCCCACATTAATCACGGCTCTACAGCCAATCAGGGGCGTCTTGTGAGCTCTCGCACGCGGAAGGAGCAGCTAGCGACGGGGAGGAATTGGCCACGACTAAACTGGGGAGAAAAAAGAGGGGGGAAAAAAAGAAAAAAAAAAAAAAGAAAGTACCTCTCTCTAGCCTCTGACTGGCTGGTATTGTCCCTACTTTAGCCTCATATCGGCTGGAATTGAGCGAGCTCTGTTATATTAAGAGAGTGGAAATACAGTTTGAGCGAAGTGAAAGAAAAATTGAAGCTCACGCGAGTCAAAGTTTGAGTGAGTGAAACTAAAATCTTAGTGAAAAGGTTTTTGGCACGAAAATAACAGCATATTACTGCAACTTCACCAAACAAACTGACTAGTCTATTTAGGTCTGCCTCCGTGTTACACGTCACATGAGTGACAGCGGAACGCTGTACATGAGGAAGAGAGATGAGAGAATAATCAAGTCGTATAACCGAATCATTCGCTAATCTCTGGCCTGATTGATGAATTAATAGTGTTTCTTTCTACACTGAATGAGTGTGACCAATGAGTGTGACTGAAACAACATCTGGGATTGTTGTCATGTAAATAAGTGAATGCAGAGTGATCTGAATGCAGGGAAATACATGCAGCTGAACTGGAATGAGATTTCGTGTATGTAGTGAGATCATAAACACTCATCGTCCATACCGGTTTATCCTGTGTACAGGATCACAGGAGGCTGGAGCCTATCCTAGGAAACTTAAGGCACGAGACAGGGTACACCCTGTACAAGCCTTTGATACATCGCAGAGGACACACGTACACACACACAGACATACTCATTCACGTACTACGGGCAACTTGGGAACGCCAATTTAACATAGTCTGCATATCTTTGGACTGTGGGAGGAAACTGGATTACCCAGAAGAAACCCACCAAGCACAGGGAGAAAATGCAAAATCCATGCACACAGATCCTTCTAAACTTCTAAATAGTCAAACTGGTTTCCCTGAATACATAAGAAATGCACAAAAAGCACATACAATTCTTTCTTTAAAGTGCCTCTATTACAGTGCACGATAAATGAAGTTTTTGTCTATTAAAAAAAAGAGTCGGCTCACATTCGCCTAAACGAGTCGTTAGAAAATCTAATTTTTCTCTGTTACGGATCCACGTCACGACGTAACATATTTGCATAATGTCCGCCCACGTTCTACGTCGCGAACAACTTGCCCGCCATCTTACAATTAACGTTAC
>JAQQZT010000007.1:7325632-7343156 GCA_030068275.1 Clarias platycephalus | reverse complement strand
CAACTGCCATGTGATTGGTTGATTAGATAATTGCATTAATGAGAAATTGAACAGGTGTTCCTAATAATCCTTTAGGTTAGTGTATGTCAGCTTAAATGTTGCACAAAAGCTATTTGGCAGAGGATTAGACCTGCCTTTTTCAAGACTAATTCTCAGCTGATTCAGCGGTAGATATATTTAAGTCAAGAGAATACTAAAAACTTATGTACAGTAGTAGGTAAACAACCTAAAGTTTTGCTAATATGACTACAGAAGAGGTCTTTCTACAAATTTTCCAGGCACAAAGTCTGCTCTCAGAGCAAACTGCAATAGAAAGTCTCTATTTAAATATGTAAAATTTTTAGAAAACCAAGCTATACAAATATCAGGTGCTGAATATGACTGACAGACCACGAACTGGAAACGGACACGGCGTGCCGTAAGCAAAGCAAACATGTAAAGGAGAAAGAATAATCTAATTGAATCCAAGCTAATTTGATAACAGCACAACACCCGTATCTATCACCACACTCTGAATTATTGAGTTATACAGAAATCCTAAATAGAAAATACTGAAGAAAGGAAAGAAAATATGGTGTAATGATTTCACATTGCTGAGACAAAGACGAATGAGATCTGGTGAGTGAAGGCACATTTATTTTCTGCACCTACAGACTGGAACACTGGGTTTACATCAGCTTAGACAGGTAAGATAAGAACATTTTTATAACCGGAGCTTAACATAAAGAAAATATGGCATATGGAGTGGTATTTTCAGTATAAAGCTTTCTTTAAGATGGAAAGTTGATGATGCTTTTAAAATTCTAAGAGGAATTTTACAATGTTCTTTAAATCATCGTATCTAATGGGGGAGGGAGAAAAACGTTCAGTGCTTTTAACTGACTTTACATACACATTACCTTAAATCGATCCTGTATATTTTTTCTGTGTTAGGTTTTTGTCCCAGGTGCCTACTCGGCAAAGACTCGGCCAGCTTTCTAACATGTTAAATAACTAACTGTTTAATTTTAGCAATGTTTAACAAATGTTAATATGTGTTGATACACTACTTTGAGGAAGTCTTGAGCCATTTCTTCATATTTTGCTTTCAAAGAGGAAGACTTGTATTTTTAACATAGTCTTTAGGAATAATTCTCCAGAATTCTCCTGAAAACTTTTCCCCCATTTCCAGTACCTGAGCAGTTTCAATGGAATGTTTTTGTTTGCTAAGCCACAGTGTCCTATGAATCATTTAAGCATAAAAACCCCATCCAGCTTCAGGCATGAACCGTGGAAACTGAATGAGATACTGAATGATGACTTGTTGAGACAAGATGGGAAATGAGGTTGCTGCTGAAGTTGCTACATAAACAACCAATTTTTAAAGTGTAGGCCCTTTGTAGCCTGTCGCAGTAAAACATTTGCTGCAATACCTTTCATTTAATCTACATCATGTAATTTAATTTAATATAAAATAGTCAGGAGTGGGTCAAAACTGTTTGAATTTATAAACAATATCCAGGAAACTCAAGACTGCTAATAAATACTTAGGTTATTAAGGACAATTTACAGAAATAACAGTGGATTACTAAAGAACCTAGCTCAGTCCTTTTTGCATGGATTTATACAAATTAATATTATAGTGAACAAATTCAATTCAATTCAGTTTTATTTACATAGCACTTTAACACTGGTCATTGTCTCAAAGCAGCTTTACAAAATTAAAAATTAAAAAATGTGAGGATATATGTATGAATCATAATTATCAGTTTGTCCGTTATGAGCAAGCCGAGGGCAATGGTGGCAGAGAAAAACTCCCTGAGAAGACAATAGGAAGAAACCTATATCGTGGGTGATATATCAGGGGTTGATCTGCAGTCACATTGTGTGAAATGAAAGTAGTAAAATGTTGAACATTTTCAAATTGATCAATTTAGGTCACAAATTGTAAGCACGAAATTATCAAAAGTAAAAAAAAAAAAAAGAGTTCAAACGAATTTGCATTTTTTATGCAGTAGTCATAATTTAAACATTTCTGATGAGGTTTGTGGCATTTTACACCCAGATTCTTGCTGTAAAGCCAAGGAATCTATTGTGTAATTTGACAGTTAAGCTAACATCAGATGTTGACATACTGGAAGCTATGCCATTGCTGTATCAAAACACTAACTAAACTCAAATTGTAGCAGTGATGAAAGATACCACAATGGTAACCTCAAACACTGCCAGAGTTCCATATGGACCCTTTTAATATAGTAAACTCAAACTGTAGCAGTGATGGAAGATACTACATCAAACATCGCCAGAGTTGCATATGGACCCTTTAATATGGTAAACTCAAACTGTAGCATGAGATGAAGCATACTACAACAATGACATCAACCATCGCCAGAGTTCCATATGGACCCTTCAATATGGTAAACTCAAACTGTAGCAGTGATGGAGGATACATCAACAATGACATCAAACATTGCCAGAGTTCCATATGGACCCTTTAATATAGTAAACTCAAACTGTAGCAGTGATGGAAGATACCACAACAATGATATCTAACACTGCCAGAGTTCCATATGGACCCTTTAAAATGGTAAACTTAAACTGTAGCAGCCATGGAAGATACCAAAAGGATGACATCAAACACAGTCAGAGTTGCATATGGACCCTTTAATGGGGTGAACTGATTGTCTTGTCCACAGTGTACAATGTGTCCTGCTGACGGCTCAAAAAAACTGTGCTGCATGCAAGGTACCCTCTATAAACAGTTGCAATACACACACACATAAAATTCACACATTTGATGTCTTGTAGCTGATGCATCACACTGCGCCGCATTAGAATGAGTGCAGGATGCGGGCCCGAACAGAGGGTAAACAAAAACCGCTGAAGTATCAAACCACAAAGACAAAAACAAAAAAAATTGCTGTAGGACACGTAGACCGTGCACAGGCATGTACAGTGCTTAAAGATAAAAAACCGCGCGTGACATCAGCTGGTTGCTTTTTCCACAGAAACATCAAGGAAACATGCACGAGCTCGCACGATACATAAACAGCACAAAGCCTGAACAGAATGTGGGCTATGCATCTCGTGGCCCGCTGCACGGGGCGAGCGCTGCCTGTCATAACGCTGAATTTAGCCTAATGTTGACATCCAATACAGCGCATGACCTTCCAGGCCTGAGCCGCCTGCAGCAGTCCACTTGGTCTCGCGAGCTCCTCGTGCACTTCAGAGACACAAAAGCAGAGGCGCATTGTTCGTTCCGCGCGCGCCTCATGACGTTCTCCCGTCACATCATCCACCTGTCCCGAGCGCGCGCCTTTCCCTCTACTGCCTCTCGCGCTTCAAGTTTCTTCCACTCCTACTCTACGTGCAAGGCGAAAAACAAAACAAAAAACTCACCCAAAACGCCAGACGATGTCGGCTGGCACGAGGCGTTTTGCTCCGGCGTTTCTGCTTCTGCCTGCGCGCGGTGGCGGTGGCGCGAGCCGTCGGGATCGACGCCGTTACTGTCGGGCATGCTGCTGAAGCACGGACTGACTGCTAGGGCTTTTTATTCCAGAGGAAAGGGGAGGGCATGCGGTGTCCTAGGCTGGACGAGCATGCACCGAGTGCCGGTTAACGGGGGTTACATGAAACGGCGCGTGAAGGCAAGCTTGTGGGTCATCTTGCTTTGTAGAGGGGGGTTTGTGTGTGCGTGCGGATCCACCGCTTACCGATCAGCACAGGGTTTACTATGGAGGAGGGACAAAGAAGAGAAGTGACACATCGCCTCTCTCTCTCCCTCTCTCTCTCTCACACACACACACGCGCGCGCGCTCGTTTTTGTCTTGCTATCCTTTCGAGGATCTTCAATTCACAGAATTTATTTATGCAGCTAATTAACTTTATCTACATCTTAACCTTACAAACCAAAGGGGCACAAATGTTTTTTGGAAACAAATAATAATAATAATAATAATAATAATAATAATAATAATTAATCATCATCATCATCATCTTCAAACATTTTCTGTCTTTTTGTTTTAGTTTTTGTTGATACCATTAATAACATTATTATTATTATTATTATTATTATTATTATTATTGTCTATACCTTTTTATTGTGTATACTGAGTCACAGGGTCTGGAGCCCATCCCAGAAGACATAGGGCATGTGGGTTACATCCTGGACATGGTATCAATTCATCGAAGGGCACACACATGGTGGGAGGAAACCAGAGTACCCAGAGGAAACCCAACAAACATGGGAAGAACATGCAATCTCTACACACACAAACATGTGGCAAGAATTGAAGCTGCATCTTGGAGGTGCAAGGCGACAGTGCTAACCTCTAAGCCACCATGCTGCCATTATTATTATTATTATTATTATTATTATTATTATTATTATATGTTGTTATTATGGCAGCACGGTGGGTCATTATTTAGCACCTGTGCCTGAAATACATCGGCATTACCCTGTCTGGTGCTATAGGCTCCCAGTGCCTCCACAACTCCGGATAAATGGGTTGTATGAACTATTATTATTATTATTATTATAAAAGCAGTCTTGTGGGGACCAGTAAACTGTCCATACAGGGCTAAAAGTATCAGATATTCTCATATTTATATTACACACACAGACAAACACACACAGAGAAGGAGAGCTAAAGCGAAGTTTCTCAAATTTCTCCTTTCTAACTCCCACACAGGAACGTTAAATAATTCAGTTAATATTTTGACATAGACTATAAATGCAAAGCCAATCATTTTACTAGTCCCTGTGGAATTGCACTGCAGTGTTTTGTTTGTGTACAGTAGACCTCTTTCGGCCCTTTTAATCTAATCAGGAAGCATTTGCATCATTTCATAACTAAATACTAAAACTTGTGAGTCATTTTTCTCAGCAGGTGCATTCTGTAAAATGGTGGCACTAATGAGACGCTGGCTGTGACGGAGGATCAAGAGCTGTATGCTTCATTTATCAGCGCAAAGAAATCTCTGAAATAAAAACTGTGTCTGACTCAAATGTAAGTCAGATTGTCTAAGATCCTAGCGCAGCATAAGTTGCATAAAGAATGTTTTAAAATGATTAATATTATAAACTGATATACTAAAATCACTATGGGCACAAGAGTGTGTGTGTGCTGAGTGTAATGATTTTGACCAAGACTAAAATAAGACAAGGAGCTGTATGTGGCAATACTCATGCCTGAGACTGGGGAATCTAAAACCGTGCTCAAAACTGCTAACTACAGACAGGACCATACATATTTCTGTCCCAATTGCCCTGTAGCTACAAAGAAACCCTCCCCTCAGTGCTGAGAGGAAGCAAGACAAGCCATATAATTTCTGCTTACTCACCATCCTCCTGCCTTACCACCTCTGCAGAGAGGTGCACCATGCTCAATGAGCTCTGGGATCTTGCTGTACTCTCAGCTCATTGTTCATGTGTTTTATTGCCCATGTGCTTGATTTAGGATACTGTTTCCTGTAGGCTGTTAATAATATTTTATTTGGTCAATAATTCCTTATGACATTAAGTACCATGAGCAAACCAGACGATGACAAAACTGCTAAAACATTATTATTATTATTATTATTATTATTATTATTACTATTTAAAAAATTGTTCGAGTTATAGTTTTTAGAGAAATATGTCATTGTGCAGGTTAAGTTTAAACTTTCTAAGTAACAATAATGAACAATCTGTACTTGAATCAATAGACTGTCAATAGATATCAGTGGTAAGAATTTGACAGAAATACTAGTAAATTGATTGAAAAAAATAGAGGATGAAAGACAATTTATTTATGTCATGTTAATAATGTTAATGATATTTATTTGTTTGTTTGTTCATTTATTTATATGAATATTTTATCTAGTGTATAATGGCATTTGGAGTTTCAACACGGACACTTTATAAGGACGCACATAGGCGGGAATAGATTTGATTGACGGCATCAACAACTAATCATATGAGTCTGCGCAATTACGTAATGTGGACGCGGACCAATGACATTGAGGAAAAACCAAACACACGCAGCTTCATTGGATTTTAAACGGGAAGACGCGCTTTCACGTGTATGTGTTGGAGGATGTATATATATTTGTAGTTTCTTCTACATGTGTTTAGAGGTAAAAAAAAAAAAAATTAAAAGGAATCTGAAAAGTGACGTCATGTAACTGCGAGTGATGTAACCCTGGAAATTCTTATATTGTAATCTTTACCACGTCGCATCCTCATCCTTAGCCGTATAGCATAAATCCTTACCATGACGCTTTCCGGCTGCTGCAGGAGGATTGTCCTCTGTACAAATGTCACAAGGTCTGTGCGGATTTATGCATTATTGCGGATTTATGCAGTATGCATTATTGAAATTCCCGCATAATAAACATCTTCAGAAATAAACATTATAAAGAATAGAATTTCCCCCCCCCCCCCAGGCCAGGAGTGTACCTCAGGTATCCTGTGGTCTCCGCCCAGGCTTGCCGTGTCAGACCCCTGTGCAGCAGCAGCAGCAGTTGTCCTGTCGCTGTCCCTGGCTGTGAGGACACGATCTTCGCCTTGTCTTCCGGAAGAGGTCGGTGCGGAGTCGCCGTGGTGCGCGTGAGCGGAGCTGGTGCAGCCGGAGCTCTGCGCGGGCTGACCGGCCTGAAGCGCGCGCTCATCCCCCGCACTGCGCTCCTCCGCAGCATCACGCACCCCACATCTCACGAGCTGCTGGACCGGGGCCTAGTGCTGTGGTTTCCAGGTGCGTGATCAGCCATACCGATTAGTTTGGATAAAACTGCATCCTCTAAGGACTCATGCAGCACGTTTGCTGAATTCCTGCAGGTTCAGGACGAAATACCTGGGATGTTCAAGTCGAACCGGGACTCGGTATTGTGCAGAATAACAGAGCACAGTTATGAGACTAAAACTCCCGTTATTTCTCTACATAATCCCCTGATACACTAGTGCATTTATCCCAATGTTTCACTAGTGCTTAGATTAATTCACACACTATTTAGCCTAATCTGCATGTCTTTGGCCTGTGGGAGGAAACCAGAGTACCTGGAGGATACCCACCATGCACTGGGAGAACATGCACACAGACCCTGGAGGTGCAAAGTGATAGAGCTAAGCACTAAGACACCTGGTATAAAAAGGTATATTAAAAAAATTCAGTATGCCAGAGCCATGATCTGACTTCTTGCTTCACATAAGAAACGCCGGCCTCCCAGGAACTCCTTTAATACACCTATGTTGAAATGGCTGGGAGCGAGGTCAGGACTGTACGGAGAATGTGACAATAACTCCCAGCCAAGTTCCTGTAATATGCAAGTATCGTGTATGATTGTGTGTACAGTTCTCACAGACAGATGTGTGTCTTCCACAAGTGGGCGGCAAGTTGTCTGGGGATGAGCCGTTCCACTCGCTGATTTGTTAACTGCAACTAGTGCAGTGGGCTCAGAGCCACCTCGACCAGGATTGTAATCTACAGACGTACGGCCTTCTTTAAAACATTTGCACTGTTCAAATGTTTTACTGTAGCACACTGTACTGTGCTCTACGTCTTCTGTCTTCAATAACAAGGTCCCGGTTTGATTTGAACGCCCCTTGTATATTGATAGTTACATTCCTTCATGTTTATACTTGCATGCCAAACTGTATGTAAGCTGTAAACTAGGGATGGGAACCAGCATGGTACGTATTATCATGATATGTGGGTGCATTTGATTTGTATTGCGATTCTTTAAGTATCGTGATTTTATAATTATCCTGATTTAATGGTCATTTTATTTTCAGATTTTTTTTTACAATTCTAAACAAACTTAGCAATTAATTCACTTCTACCACACAGAATGCTGTCCCTCCTGCGCACGTTTGAGTAGTTTAGCTCAAAACACCTGTAGGATCACACAGGAACTGCAAAATTTAACCACCTCAAAGGCAAACGGATAAAAAAAAAATTAATAAAATTAAAAAAAAACTGAATCTACTGTAAACTACTATAAATTCTACTTGATGGGTGTGGGAGCATGACAACTCGCATTAAATGTCTAGTTGGTTTCATCATTTTGCAGCAAGGTTATGCAAAGTGGTGAACCTAACTGCATTAATAAATAAATTAACACATGACAACAAGACATAAGTTGCCATTTTAGCCCTGTTCTTGCACCTCATAATAGGGTTGCATGATTTGAACAAAAAACATAATTTTAATTCTGCCATTAAAATATACCTCATGATGCATTTGATTGGCCAAACTTATTTGATGTTATGTGAATGTCATCAATACCTGTGGAAAGATGTCGGCCCGATAGGGTGACTGGATGGCTGGCAAAAGTTTTCTGAGGTCTTCAGAAAGATCTCCAGCCTTTCTCTAACCAAATCCGTCATCCCACCTTGCTGAAAGTCTTAAACCATCATTCCCATTGTGAAAATAAATGTAATCAGTGATCTCTGCAGCTATCGTCTGGTCGCACTTACACCTGTTATTATGAAGTGCTTTGAGAGTCTGGGCCTTCAACACTTTAAAGCCAGTTTCCCACCCAGTTTGAGCCACACCATGGTGAACAGGTCTGCAGAAGATGCCATCACCAGTGCTCTTCACACTGCACTGATCCACACTGAGCACCAGGAGAGCTATGTGAGGATGCTTTTCATAGACTTGAGCTGTGTGTTTTACTTACAGTAGCTCGTCACTAGACTTTCTCAACTCCGGATTAAGGACTTCCTGAACAATCGATCCCAGACTGCTAGACTGCATTTACATTATAAACACCATTGTTCAATTCATGTGAATTCACATATGTATTCGATCTAGGACTATATACAAAATGCCTGGGATCAATCTGAAAACATTCGATTTCTGCATTTAAAATCAGGTCTTTACCTTACCACCATGAAATGACTCGGATCTGATTTTTACCCTAATGTGACACAGATCTGATTTTTATGGCTGTCTGAATGCAGAAATCTATTATTTTCAGATTGATCCCAGGCATTTTGTATATAGTCCTAGATTAAATACATATCTGATACACAATCGTGCCATTTAAATGAGAACGGGCAGATCGGAATAAATGTGAATTTTGCCTCTGCACATGTGTGGGATGCTCCCTGACGTAAGTTAGCACCGGCAGTGAGGGGATTTCATCTCAGTTTTAGCAATATAGTGGGTATAGAATAGAACCACCTCATTAAAAAATAATCACATTTTGATGATTTACAGCTTGAAATGAAGACAGACACAATTTTTGTTTCATCTAGCTGTATTCACTTAGTGCAACTGTGAAAAATATAAAACGTCAGGAAAAAAAATGACAATAAAAAACAGAATTACTGATTTTGAAAAGGAGCACCCCCTTCTGAAAATGACTCATAACTTAATCAAGTGAAGCTAATCATCTTCTCAATGGCACAAAACGCTTTGCACATCTAGACGTTCGAATTCATCCGACCACCTGCATTTTTGTAAAGCTCAGTCATGGCCTCTCTTGAGGAATGGCTTTTTTTTCATGCGCCCCGTTCCATATAAGCCACATTTTTGGAGAATTTGTGATATTGTTGTCGCATGCACACAATGACCCCACTGTGTCATAAATTTCAGCAACTGCTTCAGAGTTGCTGTAGGCCTCTTGGTAGCCTATCTCACCAGTTTCCTCCTTATCTTTCATCCAGTTTGGAGCGACGTCCTAATCCAGGGAGAGTCTGAGTTTTCAAGTAATTTTTAGGATGATCCTGTTTCAAATCTGTGATTCTGTCTTTTTTCTTGTTCTTTTTTTTTTCGGACATGTTGGCGTTATTTCTTTCACTTGACTGTTAAAAGCTATTTTACTAAGTAAATATAGCTGGATTCAACAAAAACATTCTGTGTTCATTTCAGCCTGCAAAGCAACAAAATGTGATTATTTTTAAAGGAGGGGATTCTTTTATGTACCTACAGTAGCTGATAAAACTGGCTTCCTTGTGTCTGGTTTCCTTCTTTCTTTTTACACTTTCTTACACTTACACCAGAGCCTCACAGGGCTGTGTGTTGAGTTCCCTTTTTTATGCTCCTGGGTATACACATAGCAGATGATTTCTTCTGGACCACTAACACCACACGACTGCTCTTTCTGAGGATCCTCAGGAAAAAAAGCTGTCGGTGTCCTCCTACCTTTGGTCCATGGAGAGCGTGCTGACGTATTGTATTTCATAGTAGCACACCAGCTGCTTGGTAGCAGTCAGGAGGGCCCTTCTGGGGGTCGTTAACACCTCCCAGAAAATCATCAGCTGCTCACTGCTCTCCTTGGAGGACTTATTAGGCTCTCGCTGTCTCAGAAAAGCCACAAATCTACAGAAAGACCTATCCCACCCTGGATCATGTGTTTGACCCAATGCCTTCTGGTAGGCGTTTCAGATCCAGAATCAAGGACAGCTGTTACCCCAGAGCCATATGAGAACTGACTGCCACTCACTAACACTATTTGTATTACACTTTTTAAAAAAAACATTTTTCCAAATTCTACTGCACTTTTGTATTTATTGCCACCTGCACTACTTTTGCAATTTGCCAAATATATGAGATGTATTTTTTTTTCTCTGATCCTATTATTGAATATTTGAACTCCTTTTCTATTTTTATCCTACTTTTTTTATTTTATTTTTTTTATTATATTTTAAAAACTTGTGGTGACGGTGGTATATGGAAATGCAAGTCAGGATTGTTGCTATATCATTTAATAAATATCACATGCATCAAAGCCGTGCTATCCAGCAACACAGCACAACCCCGAGTGTGATACTGCTTTTATTCAACAGTTCCACAATTTTTTTGTTTATGTAGCCAAGAGGTGAGGAGAATAACCATGGATCGGTGAACAGTCTTGTAATTTTTTTTTTTATATTTCTACTTATTCCACTTAATCTTCGTTAACTTCCTGGTTCTGGAGTTACATCCCAAATAACTTTAAATGGAAAGCTCTCCTCAGTATGGCGGACTATACAGACCAACTCTCACTCATACTGCGACCGACACTTAGGGACGTGGAGTGATGCATGTAGTTAAATGTCCCAGTGCCGTTACCATCCTTTATGACCACTCTTATCCAATGAATGCCTCTTGTCCAATCAGATTGCTCGGTAGGAACTAACTTTTGTATAATGTACCGTATGCAATGAACATAAAGTGTTATGTACTTTGTGTTTTCTTTCAGGCCCTCACAGTTTCACAGGAGAAGACAGTGCTGAGTTTCACATACATGGAGGACCTGCTGTCATTAATGGTGTTTTACAAGCCCTTGGTATGATTATTATCTTTATTGAAACATTCCTAGGGTTTAATGCACAGAGATCTCATGACAACTGATTTGCTGGGTACATTTTGAACCACAAGATGGCAGTAACAAGTTGGTCCCTGAGATCTTTTTTTTTTGTAGATATTCTCTCTGACTTCGTTGATGTTGCAATTCTCAATTTGACTCGATGTTATTGTATTTGCTCTTCAGGGAGCTTGCCTGGACTGCGGCCTGCAGAGGCAGGTGAGTTTACCCGACGTGCGTTCCATGCAGGAAAGCTGGATCTGACAGAAGTAGAGGGCTTGGGGGATTTGATCCATGCAGAGACAGAAGGTCAGAGGAGACAAGCACTCCGGCAGATGGCAGGGGACCTCAGTCGCCTCTACAACGACTGGAGTCACCAGCTTAAGCATGTATGTAATGTTTCTAAAGTGAACACGACAGAGTCAGGTACGATTCCTAGGTCCAAGTCAGGATCCATGTTCAAACATACAGACAGCATTATTGGATATTTCAATTAGTATTTCTATAGATTAGTATATTCTGTTTTATTTTATTGTGCAAAAGTCTTGAGTCACCCCTAATTTCTTAATTTTTTTCCCCCTTAAAAAGCCAGACTTTCTTGTATAGTAGTCTTGGGTTAAGCTTCTTCAAGGAATTTTTTTTGGCATATGCAAGTGGTATTGGTGAATGATTGTGAGTTCATTTCCCATCTCTTGCGCAAGTTGGTGACAAATATCATGCACTCCACTTGCTGAATGTTCATGAGAATATTTTCAGTGGACTTCGAACCACCTCGGCCAAGTTCATCCTTCACAGACGTACTTTAAAATGCTTTCACCATTCAAATGTTTTCACTGCCACATATAGTCTTGTCACTCTATGGTGCTTAAACTCTTCTGTAAATGTTAATCAGCTGTACATCTTCTTTCATGAAATCTTTTATCACAATTCCCAGCTTGTCTTGAAAATTCCTCATAGTCTGCGCTTTCTAAGAATGCATTTTGCAGTTCATGACTGAGCCAGTTTCAAGTAACCTTGCACCAACAGGTGGCAGTGATGCATTAAAACAGTGAAGAGTGCCTCTAATAGCATGTCAGTCATCATTAAGAATGCCAACAGGTTCACATGTATTCGTATAGAATTAATAAAAGATGAAATAACATTTATTTTTGATTATGTAACCCTGTTAGTACTGACAGAATGGGTTTGGCTCAAAAGCTGCAGAGACGTGGTACACAGTTTGTAATTCAATTTGGGATATTTTGTGAATGTAACTCGTTGTTTATATGTATATATATATATATGTGTGTGTGTGTGTGTGTGTGTGTGTATCCCTCCTTATCCCCTGCCTGTTTGTGGGTTGGATCTTATCCAGAACTTTTCAGTAGGTAAGGAGCACAGCTCATGAGGCAGGAAATCCTGCCCTGGGTGTACGCCAGATTCTTACGTTCCTCAGTGATTTGAGTGACAGAGCGGCTCACTGGTCTCTTACAAGCATTTTGTACACATGTTTTTAAGTGGTTCTGCAGAAAGCCTGCAGGAATTTCACTGATTGATTTCTTTGCAGACTGCAGTACATGTAGTGGTCTTTAAGATGTGTCCTGAATTTGAGGCCTATGTGACTACTGAATATTTTACTGAATATTGACAACGAATGTACACTAAATGCAGAATGTTTTAGTAGATTAAATGATGAATGTACACGCTTCGATCATATTGCTTTTATTTGAGCTGCTATGGTACTTAATAGATTATCACATTATTAATTAGAAGTAGGATTTTGAATCAAGAATCAACTCCTATAGGGCGCTTTTTCTTTTTTCTTTAAAGGTTGAAGTTGACGTTTTAATATTGTAAAGCTTTGGACAGCTTGGTTTATCTGTTCTGTCCCCAGATTAGAAGTGATATTTTCCTTATAAGGTTAAATAAATACCATTTTAGATTTTATCATTTTAAGTCAAAATAGCGTGTATCCTAATTAAGATTAAAGGACTAGTTTAAAATGAATAAATGATTATACTGCATACTGGGTGATGTATGTAAAATTTATCGGGATTAATCTTTCAAGATAACTAACCAGAGGACTGGATGATGGCGAATTGGGAGACAAGGTCCAACAAGACAAAATAGTTTATTGTATGTACAAAGTCAGGCTGGATAATCTAGTCTAAACGTGAGTTGTAAGACAACCAGTATTCACACCAGTCTTACAGTATACTGAGGTGTCCATAGAGGAAACCAAGAAATGAACCACATGCTGTATACTGTAGATGTGGTGTGATGAATCCTCCATACATCGCAGGGGTGACGAACTGGATCCACAAAGGGTCATGTGGGTGATCTTTCTTAATCCAGTTTGACAACCCTGATAAAGTGAATCAAAATATCATTAAAATGTCAATTATTTAACTTGAATTTAGTTTTGCTGTTATTCAGGTTGAGAACTGCTACAAGACTAAGATTAAAATTTATTATTTGTCAGATGTACAGCACAATGGAACAATGTTTTTGCATATCCCAGTTAGGAAGCCGAGGTCGGGGCACAGGGTCAGCCAGGATACAGCGCCCCTGGAGCGCACGGGGTTAAGGGCCTTGCTCAAGGGCTGAAGAGTGGCAGCTTGGTCATGCTTGGGCTTGAACCCCCGACCTTCCGATCAGTAACCCAGAGCTTTTAACTTATTGTCAGTTTTTCAGTGTGACTGTACTACAAAAGTCTTGAGCCACCCCTTATTTCTTCATATTTTGCTTCCAAAGAGCCAGACTTTCTTTCTTTTGTATTTTTCTTGCATTCTGTCTCTCATTTCCGAGAAATTACTATATTGATAATAATTTCCATTAATAACTGATGGAACTATGATCATAGGAAGGTTAAGTTTAAAACAAAAATATTTAAATATAATATATTCTTCTCCNNNTTTTAAATGGGTCATAAAAATATCAATAATTATCGATATCGACCGATATGAAATACTGATATCGTGATACAGTTTTCAGCCATATCGCCCAGCCCTAATTTCTACATATTAAATTATGAGTGGCTCAAAACTTCTGCAGAGTTCTGTACGTTGCTTGTACGGGGTTAATTTTGGTATCAGGATGAAATGATAACTAAACCGTGCTGTTGTTGGCAACGGTTGTGTTTTGGGGTTGTGTGTGTGTGTTTTTGCCTGCGGTTCCAGACCTTTCCTGGGAGGTCTGTAAAAACATCCCAGCAGTTGGATATGGTCCAGCTCTTTAGCTTGTTTTGCCAGTATGTCAGTTTCTCGGCTCTCACAATGACCAAGAGCTTAGAAACAGAAGCTGGTGTGAATTTGAAAGGGAAAGTAAACGAGAAAATGTTCTGAATGTATTCTTTATTTACTTCAATATTTTTAGGAATGTTGGAATTTCACGCACTGTTGGTATCACATGCACCTTTTTATTTTGAACGATAACGAAAGATATTTACTGTTCGTTTGCAGTGTTTAGCGCACATGGAGGCTTTCATTGACTTCAGCGAGGATGAGCTCATAGAGGATGGAGTCTTAAATCAAGGTGCGTCTACAAATCTCGGGAAACATCCTGTTTGGACCGAAGTGTTAATTCCGTACACTGGTTGTGGAACGATCATTGAAGTCCAAGTGCTGAAATGTCCGTTTCCTTTTGGAGAAATTGACAAATGAATGTGTCCGAGCGGCTTTGCAATACAAAATAACCATCAAAGCTCGGTGCCCAGTGTACCTGCTATCATTTCCCCTGCATCTGTATTAGGCAGGGACACATTGTGTTTGTGTTGTGATGTGATGTGCTTCTCAAGAGAATTTTTGGACGTTGTAGTGCGTCAAGGAACAAGACCATCTCCTTCCTCTGAGTGACATCAGCTTGGCTGGAGGCGGCTAGAAGCTGAAGTGCGAACGGAAACTGGCTTTGAATCATATTTTTTGATAGCGTTATATAAGAAGTCGAGTTATTATGTACTTTAGTATTGAATTTTACGGACATCTGAAAAATTTTACCGAATTATGTTTGTTTCAATATGAAGAAACCTGAAATTCATGACAGACGAGAAGTTATTGACATCATGCAGGTTTTTTTTTATTTATTATTTATTTTATAGAATGTCCGTGTATGCGTTAAGAATTTTTCCTATCACTGAATTCAGTGGAATTGCAATGCTGATGGCCCCCCAGACCTCTTCACCTGACCTCAGTAATGACCTTGTGGTTGAATCTGGAAATCCCCGCAGCCGTGCTCCATAATCTAGTGACGAACCTTCCTAGAACAATGGAAGTGATTTTAACAGCGAAGAGGTTTTGAAAAATCTCATACGAGTGCGATGGTCAGGTGTTCATAAAATTTTGGCAACATGCGTATATTGTATATATTTGCCCGTATACTGTATGTGTAGTTCTCCAAAATTCTTATACAGTAGTCATACACTTGTCCATTTATCCATTCCTCATACTTTCCTCATATTTTAAACATGTAAAAAATATACTGCTCCAAAAAATTAAGGGAACATTTAGTCCCGAGTTGACCTGAACCATACATACATACATATATGACAGACGTTTTATATATATATATATAATATAGAGCAGTATATAATTGTTCTAAGGCAGCTAAGAACCATTAACTACACAACGACACTTTCTTTTTAAACTCTTAGAAAACAATAAGTGTCTAACGCCACCCAGTGGGAGATTTAGGATTTATGACACAAGTACTATTTAAAATATTGTATTATGTTTGTCATAAATAAATATGCACCGTATGTGTATCGTAAAAAAAATATGCACCGTATGTGTATCGTAAAAAAATATGCACCGTATGTGTATCGTAAAAAAATATGCACCGTATGTGTATCGTAAAAAAATATGCACTGTATGTGTATCGTAAAAAAATATGCACTGTATGTGTATCGTAACTGCAACGCAGAGAAGCCTGGTTGACACTTGATGCCTGGTTTTGGTATGCGCTTGTACACACGGCGTTAGCGCATGAGGCATTGTTCATACACTTGCCTCCGGATCTTATATACTGTATACCCAGGAGGTTTAAAAGCGGCTTTCACTAGTTGCTATTGTTTTGGATCCCATCTGTTTCCATCAAACTTTCCAACCCATGAGCTCTGTTTGCCTTTAAGCCTTTCTGCTTCTGTCTTCATGATTATTGTCATGAGCTGCATCTCAAATCGCAAAACTCCGACCTTACATTAAGAAACGTTTATTCGTCTAAGTTTTTTGTAAATTTGAAGGGTACATGAGTTTTTAAGTTTTAAAGACAAGTTAGTATTAGTATTAAGGAACAAGAGTCTAGAACCAGTTGGGTTTAAAGGAGAGGTAAGGTACACGGTACTTTATGCTTTTTCACGTAGCAGGTACGCTGGGAATTTAAATGCTGCTCTTCTCCAGCTGAACATTTTAAGTATTACCAAACAAAACATGTCTTCAAATTTCTACGTTAAATGAATTAAATAAAATAGAACGATATGAGTTTGCCACTGTGGTGGTGTAGTGGTTAGCACTGTCGCCTTGCACCTCCAGGGTCCGGGTTCGATTCCCGGCCCGGCTCGATTCCCGTCTCTGTGTGCATGGAGTTTGCATGTTCTCCCCGTGCTTGGTGGGTTTCCTCCGGGTACTCCGGTTTCCTCCCGCAGTCCAAAGATGCAGGTTAGGCCAATTGGTGTTCTCAAATTGGCCGTAGTGTGTGAATGTGTGTGTGCCCTGCGATGGATTGGCACCCTGTCCAGGGTGTACCCCGCCTCGTGCCCTAAGCCTCCTGGGATGGGCTCCAGCCCCCCGCGACCCTGAATACAGGATAAAGCGGTATAGACGATGAGTGAGTGAGAGAGTTTGCCACTGTTAATGGCAATGCAATAAAAAATTTTTCCTGAAATAAAAATTTCTCATTGCTAGATGTATAAGCTTCTTATGCAATGCTTTTATTTCTATCCATGCAGTGGACACCGCAGTATCCCAGCTGCAAGTGCAAATACAGAAGCATCTTTCTGATGAGCGGAGAGGGGAGCGTCTGCGCAGTGGCGTACAGGTGGTCATAGCAGGATCCACCAATGCGGGCAAGAGCAGCCTTTTCAATCTGCTGTGTAAGAAGCCTTCTGTAAATAAGCCTGGTTTCTGTAGTTGTAGTAAGATTTTTTTTGTGTACTTTTATTTGAGCGTTATTGGACATTTGGAGTTGTTAGTTTAAGATTTTGTCAGAATGAAAGAATGACTGTGATACAGTCCCGATCAAAAGTTTAAGACCACTTGAAAAATGGCAAAAAAATCATATTTTGCATGGTTGGATCTTAACA
>JAQQZT010000007.1:7311131-7321255 GCA_030068275.1 Clarias platycephalus | reverse complement strand
ATATAAATATAAATATTATAGAGTGTGTATATATTATACTCTATCTATCTATATGGCTATAAGAATTATATATGAGATCTGTAAGTTTTCTCCCTAAGTGTTTCTATGGGTGTGTGTATGTGTTTTACCACAGGCCAACGTCCTGCAGCCATTGTGTCTCCTATAGCAGGGACCACCAGAGACGTTGTGGAGACGCCACTGGACATCGGAGGTTTTCCGGTCCTGCTGAGTGACACGGCTGGTTTGAGGGAGACGGATGACAGCGTGGAGCGAGAGGGCGTCCAGCGTGCGTTGAAAAGGTAAAAACAGCTTGTGGGAAAATGGTGAATAATATAAACAACACTAAGTCTAATTTAAACCACGGCATTTTAAAGAAGTGACTTTTTTTTTTTTTTTTTTTAAATGCCCGGTGGAAGGAAGCAAACCCATTGCCTTTTCCTTAGTGTGAATGGAAACAGTGGTTTGGGGAAAAAAAAACAAACAAACATCAAAATAAACTATAAATATAAAGGAAAAAAGACGTAACACTTGTAATTAATATTTGATGCTTAACAGTGGTGTCTTCATTTTCCTACGCAACATCTTTTATGGACAGGTTGGCCTATTTTCACTTTGATTAACACTTTAATAGTATAACTAATCCACTACTCAGCTAGACCCTGATGGAACATCGAAAATAAGTCGTTGCTCTTAACTACATGAAGCGAGGGATGTAGCGGCGTCCTAGTCCTTCAGTCCCATCTCTCACCTCTTCATCTGCACACTCGGCTTAAACCAGACAGCTTCTAACATTTCAGCATCCATGATATTGCTGTTCTCCATTAAAACCATTTTGATTTTCATCCGGTAAATTTTGCCAACTAGATGAATTGGTTCCGGTCCGAGTGCAAGTGTGTCATATAGCAGTATTGCAGTTTAAAACTCGTTTCCCCTCCTTCTACATCAGCTTTCTCCGAAAATCTTTTTCGTCTTGGAGCAAAGAGCAGAACCTGACCATTATCACATATATTTAAATGTATGTCTTTGTTACTTTGCCAACACTCTCAGTCTGACACACAACCACTGCAGGAATAAGGAATTAATGCAATCAGCCAAACAAAATCAGTAGCGGAATACTGTAGCTAAGCCCATTACAGTTTTCTGCTATAAACACATTTAACGTGTTCCAAGGTGGACTTTTAATTTACACCGCGCACAAGATGTACTTAGCGAGGCGGAAGAGTAATGGTCTCTCTTAGTCGTTTGCACTTCTGACCTTGAACATAAGTGTTCTGTTGTGCAGAGTCCACCTCAGCGAGACGCAGCACGTCATCCTGCACCACTGTTTAATCATCCGCATTTTCACCTTGACGCAAAACAAGTAGACGCAAGAAACAAAACGTTCGTTTGCAAAAACAGATAAACGGCATTCTTAAAAATTTTTTTTTTTTTAAAGTGAACTGATTGCCGTGTATAATTCTTTATACATGCAACATTCTGAATACTAAATCAGAGGAGTTATCAAAACAACCCCACACCTACTGGATTGATATTTCCTGGGGTCAGAGCCGGTCCTGACTGCGCTGGAACCCTAAGCACAGTCTGCTGACCGGGCCCTGCTATCTGACCTGTGAGCCATGAGACCCGTTCTCCCTCGCCACATACAGATACCCCAATAGATGTCCCCACTACACTGTAAAGGTCCTATGTAACTGTACATAGTTGACATTACTGTTATTCCATTTAACCAGTTATTTTGCTCCACCAACACATATCCTTTTGCAGGACCAACATGCAGAACCAACTAAACAACGGACAGTAAGCAACAGACCGTTACGCTAATTAAACTAATAAATTGTAAATCGCTCTCCAACTCCTAGGCAAGAGCACTACTTGGTGTGTGCGACAATGGATTGTATACCTTACATAGCGCACAAGCTTTCCATTTAATGCCACCTCCATGGTTTATTCTCCTCAACTTTGACGGAAAAGATAAAAATGACGGGTTTATCTTTTCCGTTGCCCGCTTAGCAAAACAGCAGATTAAAGATTATAGACTAGCTAGTGCATCAATTAAACCTCATTGATGTTGCTGACATCCAACATGGGGAGACGAGAAGAAATGCTGACCTGATTGATGTTCCTGCAGTTCACTCTCTTTGTGTGTGTGTGTGTGTGTGTCTGTCTAACCCCGTCCATTCATCTGTCTGTCCTTCCACTTGGTCCTCTCACTAAAATCATAAACATTGACACACGCATGTGTAGTGCATGTTTGGTTCTGCTTGAGGTGAATAATAAAAAAGATTGATTTGTGACAATTGATGAAAACTGAGATATCTGTTTTTGCAAATAAACCCTTCAAATGTACAGGGCCATAAAATAAACTGTCCATGCATCTGTTTTAAATCCAATTAGCGAGCATGAGACCCCTAGCTTAAATGTCAAAGTTTTGTGGGACAGCTTACAGTTTTATTATAGCCGTGTTAGGTCAGCAGTCCCCATATGTAATTTGCACAATGTAATGCGAAGTAATAGGAATTATTTTATTGATGATTATAAAAAAATTGCAGCTGGATCAAAGATCTTTAAGATCTTATACTTGGCATTATATTAGTGATTAAAGTTATCATATCTGTCAGGTCATCAGTAGAAACTATAATCCATAAGGTGGTAGAAGTGTTTTTAGAAAGCATAAGCGTTTTTTTTTTTTTAATGTCTGTAGGGTGGATGAGGCAGATCTGACACTGGTTGTTGTCGACTCGACACAGCTTCCTCAGGAGCCTCAGATGGTGCCAGGTTTCCTGAATGACTACCTCGACAATGTGTTGCCAAAAGAGACCCAGGATCACGTACAGCAGCGTCTGCTGATCCTGAACAAAAGTGACCTCCTGCCTAATGAACACGTTCGCCTCATCCAGAGAGCCCTCAGCGATGCTGTCACTGTGGCTTCAGTCAGTCTTTTGTCATGCAGCACCAGAGAAGGACTGGCTGAATTTTTGAAACTGTTGCATGAGCGAGTTAAGACGATGTAAGTGAACCATTTCTTTTTTGAGATTCCTGTGTTTTATGCAGATTTACAACTGCACAGGCTCTAAATAAAAACATCATTAAAAATATTAAAATATCAGATTAACCTTGGTGATGGATGAATCTGTACATAAATATTGGAACAGTTTTCCCACTTTGCCATTTGCAATGAAGCACATTCATTTGCAGACTTTTGGCTTTAATTCAAGCGGTTTGTCCACAGTGCGGCAATAACCATTCAGGTATTACAGCCATTTTCATAAACACACAACCCATTTTTGGTGACTTATAAATAATGGAAAAAATTGCTGACAAGCAGTGGCATGGCCAGGTGTGGCCCGTTACTTTATTGTTCCATGATTAAACAAGCAGATAAAAGCCCGGGAGTTGGTTCTGAGCATGAGGTCCATAGAGCTCATCTATATAAGTGAAGGAGGCTGAAAAAAACTAAATAAACATATCAAAGAGATGGCAAAAGCACTGGACATTTTCAGTACAACATTTTGGGATGTTCTTAAAAAAAGGAAATGACTGGCAAGTCCTGGAAGACCACAGAAGAACTAAAGTGAATGACTGCAGAATTCTGTCTTAGTGAATCCTTCACAACTTCTAGGAGATAGAAGTGCCATTCTTAAAGCCTAATGTCAAAAGACAACTATATAAAATAAATAAGGATGTTTCATAAAAAGGTGCAAACCACTGGTTACGCTCAAGGACATGGACTGATGAAACCAGAACTAACTTCTGTCAGAATGATAATTCCTGACTGGTTAATGCTATACTTTGGTCAAACCCCTTGAATTTACGCCAAGTCTTGACTTTGCTCAAACCTTGAGCATTTCATTCATTACATGACCAAATAAAAAAGGGGGAAAAAATGAAGAAGGGGGGGGAGGATTGTTCCAATATTTATGAACACTGTATAAGGGCAGTAATGTAAATAAGGCAGTAAAGGTTGAATACATGTTCAACTAAACAAATATGTATAAGTTTTTTTCTTATTTAGCGCTGCTGCTTTTTTCCCAAAAATGTATAAAATTTTACCAAATACTGCATGTTATGTCGCACTAAAAAATAATAATTTAATTCCTTCTTATGGAGTGAGCAACATGTCACTACTGTTTGAATTTAAAAACTACAAATATTTATTATTCTGTACAGTATATACCAATTATCACCAAACATGACATTTTATTCCATGGCTTAACTTTATGTGCAAATATTTCAATTTAGCTTTAGAATAATCTAGTATATGAAGTTCAGTTCAGTTTTTTGTGTTCATTTTTTGGCAGCACAAGCCTTTTTTTATTTCAGATTCATATCTTAAAAATTTGGTCTTCACTATTTCAGTTACTGATTTAGTACTTTGAAAATATCAATCTGTATTTAAAATGGACTGTTCTACAAACTAATTAGTTTTTTCTATGCATATACTGTATATTTCTATATTTCAACAAACTATATTATTATGTATTATATAAAAATTCCATATAGTATGAAAAGCCAATGTAGAACAAATTGCTGAAAATAAGTTAATGTGTGGTAATGCTGTAGCTCAGTGGTTAAGGCATTGGACTACGGTTTGGAAGGTACCAGGTTCAAAGTTCATCAAAGTTGTCCCTGTTGGGCCCTTGAGCAAGGCCCTTAACCCTCAACTGCTCTGATGTATGATGAGATAAAAATGTAAGTCGCTCTGGATAAGAGCGTCTGCCAAATGCCTAAATGTTAATGTAATGCTGACCACGATGGAAAGGTATCAGAACACCCAGTGCATCACAGCTTGACTTGTATGGAGTTTAGCAGGCAAATATTTTAAGGTTGTTGATCCAAGGACCAGACATTACAGACATACAGCATAACAGACAATGCAGAAATTCATGCCATAGTATATAATTTCAGGTTAAAGAAATCCATCTCCCAAACTTCACATACAAATGTATATAATACCCCCTCTCTCGTCCTGCGTCATATCCTGCCCTTTTTCCTTTTCTACCAAGGTGTGCGGATCCGCTGGTCGGTAGCCCAAGTCTAACTCAGACCCGGCATCGGACTAACCTGCAAAAGAGCATTGAGGCCCTGAGACAGTATCATAAGTACAGAGACGTGGACCTGGCGCTGGCAGCCGAGGGACTGCGCTTGGGCCTTGTATGCTTGGGTAGAATTACTGGCAAGGTTGGCACTGAAGAGATCTTGGATGTGATTTTTAGAGATTTTTGCATTGGGAAATAAAAATGAAACTGTCATAGTCTTAATGCCAGATGAATGTAAGATGAACTTTAACCTGCTGTATATGTACCAAATAGTGTTCAGAAGCAGTATCTGCAGTGTGATTTGTTGTTTAGATGAATAAAGCTATTTTGGTAAGGTTTTACTGGAAATAATAAATATTTTTTTAAATAAATAATCGATACTATTATGGTTTGTTCAAAAAGATTTATTAGGGGGGAAGGTGAACATATTATGCATCACTTACACTCGAAATTATTCAAGCCCCATTAAAAATGTGATTTACTGGAAAAATTACAAACTTTCAGCTGTTTGATTTAAACATTTCAAATAAAAATAATTTAAATAGCTCAACATATGAATAATAAGTGTTTTAATACTACAACATCAAAATCAGTATCAAAATCATTCAGTCCCTTAATAAGAAAGATCTTCAGTACTTAGTAGAGCCCCCCTTTAGCCTTCATGACCTGCTGCAAACATGATGTGTAGTGAGACACTAGATTGTCTTGGCAGTTGTTCTGAGGGATCTTAGCCCATTTCTCATTGGCCTCTACTTCAGTAAGATTCCTGGGTTTGTGTGCTGCAACTGCTTTTTAATAAATACAGAAGATTTTCCATTAGATTCAAGTCAGGCGACTGTGACTGTTGCTAACCCACACGTTGCTAACCTTACTCGCTCTTGTCGATTTCTTCTTTACAACATCAGAAGAATTTGCCCATTTCTTTCTTCTGAGGTTCTTGTTCAGTCCCTTGTTATTTCAAGACTGGATTACTGCAACTTACTCCGGGCAGATCTGTCTCTGTCCATCATCCAGAATGCAGCTGCATGTCTTGTTTTCAACCTTCCCAAGTTCCCCACACCACACTTCTCCGCTCTCTGCACAGGCTTCCTGTAGCTGCCTCAAATTCAAAACCCTGTTGCTTACCTCTCTGCTCTAATCACACCACGCACTGCACTACGTTCCCTCCGATCCTCTCCGGTCCCATCATCTCTCATGGATCAAGACATGCATCTAGTTTCTCTTCTGTTCTGACACCTAGATTGTGGAATGAACTTCCTCTAGATGTCCGTACAGCTGAATCTCTGGCAATCTTTAAACGACGATTTAGGACATATCTGTTTCTTTAGTACTTAGGTTAATATCTCCCTTCCCTTCCACCAGCCCCCTGAAAAAAACAAAAAAGAACATTTCCCAACAGTGTTTGACTGGTATTTAGTTAGTAACCTAGTAACCCAGTACAAATACAGTTAAGAATCTATTCAATGATGGAAACTTATAAGTCGCTTTGGATAATAACGTCTACCAAATGGCTAAATGTAAATGAGATGGCCACTAGAACCCTCCAGGACTTTATCTGAAACTAAGCCTTGGTTGCGTTTGAAGTATGCCTGGGATCTTTGTCCTTTTGGGAGGTAGAATGACGCCGAAGTTCCTGCTTACTTACAGATGGATGACGTTTTCTTCAGGGACTTCCGGATACTTGATTGCATCCAGGTTTCCAGTGCCAGAGGAGGCAAAGCAGCCCAGATCATCAGCGAGCCACCGCCATGCTCATCACTGTAGGCAGGGTGTACTCTCCTCAGAGATCTTCAGTGTTCAGTATGTGCCTTATAGTGCAGAGTGAGCCTTCAATGCCTGCTGCAATCAAATCTTTATGTAGGTCCTTTGCAGTCAATTAAGTGTTTTTCAACACTTGCCTCCACAGGAATCTGGTAGCCGAAGGTGATGGCTTCCTCTTTCTGCCACACATATTTGATGTGTTCTAAGTCAAGTACACCAGAGGCATCTAATCTCATGCTTGAGACAACGCCTGATTTACAGATGTGTGGTCTAACGAGGGATTTTATTCAGGCTGTTGAATAATAAGGGGCCATTTGCGTTACATTTGGAGAAATGTATTACAAACAGCTGAATTTAGTAATTTTGGCCAAAAACACTAATGTTCAATAGGGGATTGAATGATTTCAAGTATAACTGTAAATGGTTAAGAAAGTAGAGAGAATACTGTTGTTAAACACTAAGTTAAAGGGATAGGTAATTTATTTATTTTTATTCTGTCCTAAATCAATACTGAGGTGTATATACAGATATTAGAATAGGTCTTGGTTGTTAGTAAATTTTTAAAAATTCAAATGTATAAGTACATTAGAACTTTGAAAGATACCGAATGAATAAAGACCTTAGAATAAAGGTTATGGAATTTTTCTTCAATTACTTCCACTGTACTCACATTTCTGGTGACAAACTTCATGACCAGTGTACAGATCAGGATGATTTATAACAACCATGATCTATTGTAATGTACTCGTATACACCTTTTCATTTTAATTAGTCCAAACTGTAATAAATATCAACATTTGCCTCAAACGTGCTAACAAAAAACCCTAAAAAAAAAAAGAAAAAAGAAAAAAGACTCGATATGAGCAAAACCTCACTGTACTTGCTCTTGACATTGAGTAAAAATTTATGAAGTGGAGAAAATAAAAAAATAGACATTGGAAATGGTGAAAACCTGTTCATGTTTAATCATTTTCTAAACTTTTAAACAAAGTCAAACACAAAATTACAAAATAGATTAATTAATCTTAACCATATTTGTATAAATAATTAGAATTTTGGAAAAGGGGATTTAAGTGTACAATAATCGTGCCCAATTAAACAATAAAAGTACAGCAGATCACAAATAATGGTTTAGGTTTCTGATTGTTATATAGCTATAGGTATACTGTATAACAGATTATTCATCTTAGGCTAGGATTTCTCTTTTGGCATGTTGGGGGTTAAATTAAAACACTATATGTGCCTTTTTGATCTGAGAGAACGTTCTGGATGATCTTTTGGCTGCAGAGGAAGCAAACAGCTTAATGCCGGCTCCCACAGGTCTTTGTTCTCCTGTCAATCCCGACCTTCATTTAAATATTTATGCTCCTTTGTTGAACTCTTCACCTCTTCCAATGGCATTGCCTTGTGCACGTTAAAGAGGCGCTTAAGGCAGCACGCTGTACCCTCACCTTTTCCTACTATTCATCCCAATGACGTCATGCTGTGATCAGCCCTCTGCAGGACTTTACAGAGGTTACAAGGTCCCACAAATCACACCACACAGTGTCTACAAGCAAAGTACAGTACTGTACTCCGATTCATAAAACAGATGCTACTCTTTCTCTGAGAATAGCACGGAGACCCGAGTGCTAGGATGAAGAATGAGATGTCTTCTAACATCCGTCTTCCTTAAGAATGATGTTTTAAGGTTATATAAATATAGGTACAGGCATGTATAGGAAAGTCAAGAGGGTATCTGTGGTGGACTTGAGTAATAATGTACACAATTTCTTGAGTATTTTGGGTGGTGTTCACCTCAAGCTAAGTAGTGGTCTAATAAGATTTGATCTTAAATCATTTTAAATAAAGATTTTAGATATTGATTTTTAATCACCCTGTGCAATGTAAGCAGTTAAAATGAGTAATTTCATTATTATGCAAAATTGTTCTTTCCTCACCCCATTATAATAATTTCTCTCTTTAAAAAAACAAAACCATATATATTTTTTAAACATTAAATTTAAGTATATTAGACTGTTTATGGACTTACATCCTATACAAAGTCTGTGGCATGACCTGAAAAATGCCATCCACCAGCATATCTCCATCTCGTCTGGGTGAGTTAGAGAAAAAGACAAAAATCTAAATGGTCAAAGCAACTAAAGACTCATGCAGGACAACTCAAAACCATAACTGCTGCAAAAAGATGTGTTTTACATTAAAAATGTCTTAAGACATCTAAATCATTTCTTTAATTTGATTTCTTTAGAAAGTCGCTTCAAAGGGAGCAGAAACATCCCGTTCCGACATTCTTAAAATTGCGACTCAGCAAAAAGAGAAATAATCACTGGAGGGTGATTATGTACGCGCATCTGACTGCTGCATCGAATTTTGGACTTTAGTGTTATTGTTTTCTGATGAGACGAGAGAATTTCGACCAAATATAATTTGTGGATGTGAAATAAAAGTAGTTTTAGATTAGAGCAGTGGTTTCCAAAGTCTGGGCCATGAAACCCTAGTGGTCGATAAAGGTACTGCAGATGGGTTGCGAGATGTCATTATAACAAACAAAATGTTAAAAATGTTCTCTTTTGCAATGAGGTTAAAAATTCCTAATAGAACTAATAAAACTAAGCCATAGGATTTAAACAACTTGATATTCTTTCTTTTTATCGTAGTCTCATGTTGATTGGAGTTAAAGGTTCGAGTGTGCTGCAGATTATTTTCACTTTTCAAAAGTATTGTTAAGCTACAACAAGAATTTTTTTTTTTTTCTCAACAGAACCTTACGCAATGTATTAGTTTTGCAATCAACTGAAGTAATGCTATGGCGTTAAGACAAAACAGAGAAAATTTTTATATTTTCATTTATATCATTTTATTTAGTTTCACGTCATTGACATGTTAAAATTAGACAGGTTTTTTCTGGCTCTGTAACAAAATTATTGCGATGTTTGTTTATTAACTGTATTCTATAGTATTTACAAAATCACATTAAGAAAATAAACAAAAAGGATTGAAGATGAATATACAGTGTGTGTATATATACAGTTCATATGCCTTAAACAAATGTGTAACTATAAATATTACAAATATTTTAATATCAAGAAAATATATACATTACAACATGCTCTTGTTGGATTGCTTTTACCCCAGCCTCGGCAGAATATTTAAGGCTAAATGGGAAGCTTGCAATGTTAACATACAGTAAGTAGAGTTTAATCGACAGATAAAGCTAGCTATTAATTTACCATCCTTTTGTAAAGTTCACAGTGAAGTTTATTCAGCCCTGATTTGGAAAATAGTCATGGCCATTTTCACACTTCCCTGAGAAGTGTATATATA
>JAQQZT010000007.1:7261454-7303621 GCA_030068275.1 Clarias platycephalus | reverse complement strand
CTATCTTGTTGTGTTGACTCTTTATAGTGTAAGGTAATTCAATCAATTGATGAATTTTCTATCATTCAACATGAAATATAAATAGATTTTAATAGTGATTACTTTTTTATATAATCAGTAAATACCCTATGCGAAAGGGGCAAACATTCTCATCCTGTTGAGAAGCAATAGCCCTTTAAGGAAATTATACACACACACAGGAAGTAAAAGTGTGTGTGTGACATGGGAGTTTTATGCGCGTAATATTAAGTTGCAATACGTTTATGATATCAGATGCCTTTAGAGAAAACTAGAACAAAAATATAGTCATACCAAAGAATAAACTACCCGCCAAAGTGGCTAGTGAGACTAAAGTTATTACCCGCCACAGCCGAATTATACCCGGTGCCAATGTCAAGCCCTGGTCAGTACGGTGTAATTAATTAGGGCCAAAATCCACAACCCATAATTCCATGTAAAAATGCATTGCATTCAGCTGAAACTTATTTAAAGCTTCTGCAGTCCCACTAATTTAAATCAACTTTGAACAGTTGATATTCAGATGTATCTGCTACTTATGCTCTGTAAAGCCTTTATAACGCCTCTAATCTGAGGTGCTGTTTGTTAATTGGTGATTTCTGAGGCTGGTAACACTTACTCTGCTTGATGGGTTTTGCATGTGCACTTGAATGTAATGTTTCTTGCAAGAACTAGAACACCAGAACATCCGCCCTTCATGTCTTAAAATAACAACTGACTGTTGCTGTTGTTGCTGGTGTTACTTAATTGCCTAATACCATAGGTATGGGGCGGAGGGGGGATGGGGGTGGGGGGTATAATTCAGTATTGTTCTAGAATATTGAAAATAAATCCAAACTTTCGACTTGTACTGTATATAAAATCACTTTTTATTTTGTCACTTTTCTAATAAACCATCTTTAAACATAAATATTCATATTCAGCCTTAATAAGAAACACTAAACAGTTGATCATTTAAGTAATCATAATTTATCCCACTATATATTTATAATAAGTGTGTTTTTGTGTTTGCACGTACTGGATGTGAATGAATGCAGGCGCACGTGTTGTGAGGGTGTGAGTGTGTGTTTGTGTCCACTGTGTTTAACTTTGACCAGTCTCCTCAGTATATAGCACAGGAAAAGCAAGTAGCGAGTAAATGACAGGACCCGAGCTCTACGCTATCTCTTCCTCAATCAAAAGCCACACATAAACACAAGCGTTCAAAATAAGCCATCGAAATTCCAGCTTCCTGTGCTGCTGCCGCAACTGTCGCTGAAGAACAACAATAGTGACCTGTCAGCTTTTTTTTCTGGTATAGAGGCGAATAACAAATATTCCCAGCCGTGCAGGAGCTGCTAGTAGACATGTTTGATCCCATGCATTCTTGTTTGCAGCGATGACGTTCAGAGCCCAATCTCCTGTCCGGGACGGGTGTGAAAAGGGAAAATCACGAAAGCCAGGGGTTTTCCTGCAGTCTATTGTCTCCGCTCCAATGTGTCCTCAGAGGAAAAGCATAATTTATGACGAACCTTTTTAAAAAGGGGGCAGAAAGTAATAAAGGGTTCTGCCAGATAAGAGATCAATTTTAAAACATAAACAGGAAAGTTGAGATATGAAATATTTATAACTTGTTTATTTCAGGTATTAGTTGATTCGGCTTGGAGAGTCTCTCTTTCTTCAAAGGGGATCTAATTATTATTATTATTATTATTATTATTATTATTTTATGATTTAAAAAAAAAGTTAATGATTATAGATTTATATTAAAAAATAAAAATAAATGGATACATATTCAAGATTTTGGAAATCTGAAAAACATTTGCTAAAGCAATAACAAAATATGTTAATATGTACAACAGCTGGCTTAAATGGCCTTGTTGACATGGTTTCGGCCGTACAATACAGACGGCACACTATTGTGTCCTAAGTGTCGATGGGAAGAGGTCATGTTAAATTGCACACAATCACAGTAGGGCAAATGCACCAGTTCCCTTTCTGGGAACGATGCAAAGGCCGGGAGTTCAATTTGGGCTGGTGTGCTGCTTTTCTGAGAAATGAGGAGGTTACAGATGTTTGAGGTTCTTAATTATTGGCTTAAAGAAAGGACATTAGAGTCGGGATTACTGCAACCATTAAAACCTTTCCGACAATTATTTAGCGAACCGTGCACATGTCAGCTTTCAGTAGATACAACAGGATGCAACTTCAAAGCTGCACTGGTGTTTACATACAAGTAAATAAATAGGCTAAAAAACTTTGTTGACAAAAATGGACTCTGTGTATGTGATTGGTATGGAAATGTTGGATGGGAATAAATAAGTTAGACAGAAATTAATAAGGAGAATCATTATGACCTCTTGAAATAAAGTGCAATCGGGTTGAAGCCAAATTATTTTGAAAAAAAAAAAAAAAAATCTATTTGTTGGTCAAATCGACTTATTTTGTGTTGTCAGCTTATAATCAGCCATAACATTAAAACCACTGTCACGTGACATGAATATCACCAAGATGAGGACAAGATGGCACCAGGATGCACTATGGGATGAAGGTACGTCTGCAAAGGCAGTGTAATGCTCTGGGTGATGTTCTGCTGGGAAATCTTGGGTCCTGTCATTCATGTGGAAAAGCACCCAAATGAAAATGGGATCCCCTTAAGGTTTCTTCCTATTGCCATCTCTTTCCACTGTCACCCTCGGCTTGCTCATCAGGGACAATCTGATCATTTTGATGTATATATATTTTATCACACATTTCAAATGAATTACCCTAATTTTCTTTTTAATTCTGTAAAGCTGCTTTCTGATAATGACCACTGTTATAAAAAACAAAAAAACAAATGAATTCAATTCAATATGGATTTTTCTTTGACATGAAAATGTTGTTGCTGACCAAGTAAACCATTTCACGGAAACGGTATTCCTATTAAATACAGTATAAATATAAAATATTCATAATAATACCCCCTGCAAGACTGCACAGTGCAAGCATGGTAAAAGAATGCAGGGAGGAACAACATCTGCTGGAGGACAGATACGAGAGCATGCATACACAGGTCTTGTGGAGTCAATGCGCTGCTGAGTCAAAAAATTTTTGCGATCAAATAAATAACGTTCAGTGAGAAGCATTTCTGCTCACAGAAAGACCTTGTACATGTAGGAGGTCATAGGAGAATGTCCAGACTATCGGCAGCGAGCACAGACCCACCCAAACTGGGCAGTTAGAAACTGGAAAAATGTTGCACACTCTTTTCCATTCTTCACCCATTCCCTGCTAATGTGATTTTTTTTGTTTGTTTGTGCAATGCTGGTGACAAGGTTAACAATTCTTGATCTTTCACATTTTGGTTAGTCATATATTTCTGTACTTCGCACATTTTTCTTATGAATATTAGGAAAAAATAGACTGACATCTCTTCGTATTGTCAAACTAAAGTGAAGAATTTCAATGCACTCAATGTACAGTGCTGTGAAAAAGTATTTGTATGTCTGTTTTTCGTATGTCTTATATGATTATGATCATCAAATAAATCTTAATATTGCACAAAGATAACCCGAGTAAGTACAAAATGCAGTTTTCACATGATGATATCATTCATTAAGGGAAAAAAAGATGTATAAACCTACCTGACCCTATGCGAAAAAGTTAAACCTACAGTAATACTGTAACTGGCTGCGACAAACCCTCCCCACCGCAGCCCCTTTGCTAAACTTAGATTTTTGAAAAGCTGAGTTAAATGACACATGCCACACCCAGGCCTGATTACTGCCATACCTGTTGAATCAAGAAATCACATAAATAGAACCTGTCTGACAAAGTGAAGCTCCATAAAAGATCTAAAAAGCAACACATCATCCCACGATATAAAGAAATTGAAGAACAGATGAGAAACAAAATAATTGACATGTGTCAGTCTGGAAAGGGTTACACAGCCATTTCAAGGCCACGGTGAGAGCCATTATCCACCAACGGAGAACCTGGATCAATGGTGAACCTTCCCTAGTGTGGCCGGCCTACCAAAATTTAGTCCAAGGGCACAACGACGACTTATTTAGAAGAACCCAGAATCCAACAACTAAAGACCTGTCACTGTGCGAAAGTCCCAAAAATGCTTGTCTCATATTTGCGAAACATCTTGACCAAGACTTCTTGGCAAATATTCTGTGGACTGATGAGACAACATGTTCTTCCTTTTTGGAAGGTGTCATCCTACTGTATGTAACACTAACATAGCGTTTTATAAAAAGAACATCATACCAACAGTCAAACATGTTAGTGGTAGTGTGAGGGGTGGGTTGCTTTGCAGCTTCAGGACCTGAACGACTTGACATAATTGATGGAACTATGAATTCTGCAATCTACCAGAAAATCCTGAAAGTGAATTTCCAGCCAGCAGTTCATATTGCTGTTCATCAGTTTGTACTGATGTTCTTTTCAAGCTCAAGTGCACTTTGCTTATGCAGTAAGACAATGATCTGAAACACACCAGCAAGTCCAGCTCTGAATGGCTAAAGAAAAGAAAAAACACAATTAAGGTTTTAGAGTGGCCTAGTCAGACTTAAATCTGATTAAGATGCTGTGGTATGACCTTTAACAGGCCGTTCATGCTCGAAAACTCTCCAGTGTGGCTGGATTAAAATATTTCTGCAAAGAAGAGTGGCCCGAAATTCCTCCACTGCGATGTGAAAGACTCATTGCCAGTTATTGCAAATGCTTGATTGCAGCTGTTGCCGCCAAGGGTGGCACAACCAGTTATTAGGTTTATAGTTTTAGGGGAATTACTTTTTCACATAGGGTCAGGCAGGTTTGGATAGTTTTTTTCCCCTTAATAAAATAAATTTTTAAACTTTTGTTTTTTGTATTTACTCAGAGTTATCATTAAAATTTGTTTGATTATCTGAAACAATTAAGTGTGACAAATATGCAAAAAATATATATACAGTATGTATGTGTGTGTCTATATATACACAAACACACTTCAGGAAAATAGTATGATGTATATTATATTTATCATAATATTATCATATATATCGATATATAACATATAGCAAGTGTGTACATTTTTGATTGACCCATGGTGGCATATTAATCATATTAAACAAAAGATATATTAAACAAACTCATTTTGTGTTCCATGGCCTTTTCTTTTTTATTAATTGTTACGCAACAGAACAACAATCGTCTTTACATATTTTAGTCATCACAGCTTTTAAAAATGAAACCAGGTGTTATCTTAAGGGTTCATGTGTTTCTGTTCGTGTAAAAAGAAAAGAATAATATTTCAAAATAATATATGGTGGCAACATTAAGTGCACAGACAATTAAAATACAGAAGATGAGAGGCATAAAAATGAGCAGATGCTGAAAAAAATGTTGAATTGAATCAGTTGGTGGAAAAAAGCCAATCTCTTTCCCCTCACTATCTCAAACTCAAAAAAATAATTCACAGCAGTCCACATGCTCTCTTGTTTATTCCCCCAGCACATAAAGTGTCCATTATCAGGAGACGATCTTGGGGGAAGATGCTTCGTCAGCCAGTCCGAACACAAATACATCTCCTCATGAAGACTCCTCATGTTATCCAGATGAAGCGGTGTTACAGCAGTACTGGAACTGAGCTCGGCAGTGTGATTTCCACGAGCCAAGGTTCGTGAGCGGCGCTCTACACCGTGGCCTCGATCTCTGGCGGCTCGTCGCCCTCTAGCAGGCTGTAGGAGGCATGGCTCTGGAAGGGTCTCTGCAGCGGGTGACACAGCAGCTTGGCCATGCAGTTATGCAGCTCGATGGCCGGGCCGCACAGTGACACTTCAAACCGGTAGCACATTCCCTTAGAATCCAGCTTCGAGAAGGATTCATACGTGTCCTGCCAGGAGGAGAGATGGGCGGAAAAGTGTAAGGGAAGCTACTCTCACAGGATGACGCGTAAAGATAACCGGACAAACACACTCAACTCAAAACGAACGAGACAAGGAGACACTGAAAAACAAATGCTGCAACATTTGAACATACAAATATACATATCCCTTTATAATGCGAAATTAGGTTTCACTGACATTTTCTCTATTACCAGAATGAAATAAAATAAAAAAGATGATGACTAGCATATTGTACAATAAACATAAATTTATATAAATTTTACATCTCTCATGCGAAATGTTATACGTGATAAATAAATAAATATAGGAAAATTATTAATAACAGATGGTGTGGTGCATCCTGACGCAAACTGAAAATCTGATGCAATTGCATTTCGGTTTCTCTTATAACAGTGCTCTTATAACACATAAAAAATTATATAATGTTTTTTGACTTTTTACTGTGAAAATTGTTTAATGATGTATACAAGTTACAGGAGTTACTTTTATCACTTACAGTAAGTTATCCCTTTCATGCTTAGCATCCATATTTTTATATTTTAAGAATATACAGTATAAAGTTAAATACAGTACTGTGCAAATGTTTTTAGCCATTTATCATTTCAACATATACAATTTTATTCAATTAAGTCGATTAAATTAAAGAAATGCCAAAAACTTGCCAGGAACGAAAAACCAAAATAGTCCTTCAGGAAGCCTGGAGAATTATTCCTCAGTGATTAAAGTGTTAGACTACTAATCAGATGGTCCCAGGTTTAAACCCCAGCACCAAGTTGCCACTTGAGCAAAGCCCTTAACCCTGAAACGCTCACATAAATGATGAGAGAAACTGTCGCTCTGGATACGTAGCTGTCGTGACTAGTTCTTGTTCCCAATGTTTAAAACAATGTACATTAAATAATTAAACAAAGAACTACAGTAAAAATGTTTTGTGCCATCATAATTTATCTATTTAAATATAGTGTCATGCAACAGTCCACAACATTACACATTTTAGGTCTGAAAGTTCAGTCCTTATTATTGTTGTTATATTCAGGCAGACCATTTTAGCCTTTTCCTTTCATGGGCAATTAGTTTTTTTTTTTTTTTTTTTATATCTTAGTTTTATATTACTTTCATATCGGTAATATTTAAACCATTATAATTCTGTGAGGCAAATGCTCTTAAAGAAAGGGGTGGCATACTTGCACTTGGGTACTCATGGGTACATGGTAGTCTTCATACCCATGTATTGCCACAGTGACTCAAAAACCTTGTTTTATTATTATAATTAACATTTAAATTTTTTCATAATAATATTCTTTTACATTTATAATAGAGATGCACCAGTTGATCTGCCCGTGACCAGAATCGGCTATAACTAATGTTATAAAGAATGGGCTACATTTAATTACTCATGTTCAATTCAGAACAAAACTTTCAAATTATAACAACTTCTTTAAAAAATTTAAAGTTTAAATTTTAAAGGTAACAAAACCAGATCAATTTAGATCAAATCAGAATCACAATGTAAATCAAATCAGCACCTAGGTGATATTGTATCAGGTTGTCAGTGGTGATTCCCGTCCCTATTATTTAATAATAATAAACAATGAATGAACATACAATTGAGTTTTCCATTAAGTAAAAAAAAATTTTTTTTTAAGTTTGTTTATGCCCACAATTATGTTCTCTGACTGCAAGAAATTGCAGTTGGCCAAAATTAGAAACAGCACACTTTTCCACAAAAAAATAAATATAAAGAAATAAATATCAGCAAAAAAACAAAACTGTATTTATGACTGACAATAAAAAATACAAATTACCCTCCAGGTGTTGTCATCCATTTGCTCATCGGTGCCATTGTGAAGGTAAATGACATCAAAAAAGAAGTATGGAGAGCGTAGCATTTTCTGTAAGAAAATATTTTAACACTAAATTTCAGAAGCAGTCACTGAGAAAATATCATATCATGTCACAGCAGGAAATTAAAAAAATGACACAAGACATGTTTCACTTACACTGACAGCATCTGAAGGGTTAAACTGCAACTGGCCTGCGTGACGACTATAAATGAGGAGAGTGCGGACCACAAAGGGCGGTGGGATCGTCTGCACGTTGTCCATCAGTGGAAGCTCAATCTTCTGGAGACTATACAAAAGTTGAAGTGTTACAGCAGTTAATTATACTGTTCATGTAATATTAGTGGATATACTTTCCAGACACAGGACCTAATGGATGCCTACTGTCATTATGTAACATGTAATTATGTAACAGTAGCATACACTAGAATTCTTGAAGTATGCAATCAACAAAATAAATGGCAAATCAGTTCAGCCTACAAAAAAGACAGTCAAGGTGTATTTACGAGATGTATTCATGATAACCTACATACACCTTGGTCACCATACCGTTTTTGTCCTAAGACAATCCTTCGTCATATTTTAGCCATTCTGTTATAACTTTTGAGAAATTCTGTAGAATCACCGTCAAACTTGGAGACAGTAAAACCAGCTGCAGAGCACGGTTTAACTTTCTGGCTTAAGGTTTTTCTTCATCATCTATAGATTATAGAGGTCCTCTTTAGTCACAATGACATCAAGCTGAATTTCTAGCAAAACGTCCTCACAACATGAGCCTTAGGTGCCCAAAGTCCTGATAACGTCTAGTATAGATATTATTATTGGCCTGGTTTGTATTGGAGTGAGTAAGTTTTCACCACTGCATGAGGTAGAGTTTTTGTGTGATCTGGCAATCCCGAGGAGCACAAACATGCGCTCAAGAGAAAATTTTGTGTGAGCAAAAAAAAACTGTTAATTAGGATGTGTGTAAGAGAGTTAGGGAGAGGGAAAATATTGTTTGTTGCACATGCAAAAAATGTGTTTTTCACTTAGCAATAGGTCCAAATATATTACGCCATACAGAAGCAGTACAATTTTATTTTGCACTGTGATAGTTAAAGTGCAGTGGCATCTTTACGACTGAAGGTTAGGTTCCTGTCTCTGGTCTGTGTGCATGAACTTTGCAAGTTCTCCCCGTGCTTGGTGGGTTTCCTTCGGATGCTCCGATTTCCTCCCACAGTCCGAAGACATGCAGATTAGGCTAACTGTTTTCAAAATTTGTGCCTTGCAATTAATTGTCACCCCGTCCAGGGTGTACCCTGTCCTGGGTGTACCCTGTCCCATGCCCTGAGACCCCTGGGATAGGCTCCAGGTCTACAGGTCTACCCTGTATAGAAAATGAGTAAGTGAGCGATTAAACTGCAATTAATCTACATTTTAAATGCATCCTGAACCATGCTGAGGGATCCACTGGATCATAGATCAACTCTGATCCATTCCTCCACTAATCAAAAGCCTCAGCTTGATTCTAACACACATACTGATAGTCACAGTTTTTTTATTTAATCTGACCAGAGAACTGGTCTCCAAAATTTGCTGATCTTTTGCACACATCTAAAAATAAAGTAGACTTCTTGTGGTCCACAATACTTTGGTAATCAGTCACAAAATCATTACATTAACTTCATCCAGACTGTTTAAAAAAGACAGTCAACTTAATGTATGTAAATGTTTGTCCCACTGGAATAAATATGTCTCTAATCGATTGTTTTAAATTTACCTCTGATTTGCACAAAGTAGATGCACTGATCAATGTACCAAAGGAAAAGTCTAGTAACATGTAGAGTAAAAATAAAACTAGATCAAAACAACTGAAATATCTTTAGCCTAGGTGTATGAAAATATTGACTGCACCAAAACACTTACATGACGTTGAGGAGATCCTCCAGGTCTAGACGTAAAAGTTAAGAAAATATATATATTTTTTTTTTTTACAGGAATCATGTGATTCTGCAATTCATTTAGCGAATGATGATTATGGGTGTGAAAAGGATACTGAAAGATTCACAGACGTTCGTCTCGAGGTCATACAAACAGCTACACAGCTCCCGTGGGTCAGAGGTGAAGCCTGATAACTAGATTACAGAGAGAAATCAAGAACAAGGGACTTTCCCTTGTGGAAACATAAAGAGAAACTTACGACATGTACCGGACTGTCCACCTACATGGTTTATTGTCCAGCAAGAATTTAAAACTACTTTCACCCTTGTTATTTACACTAACTGTCAGTTTCCAGGTCTGCCAGTTGCGGTTATTTAGCTCCGCTAGTCACAAAAGGATACGTGTTGGCGAAGCTAAGTAACGAGTTTAATAAATAAACAAATCATAATCTGTTGTTTGTGAAGCTGCTGCATAAAAGCAATATCACACTCAAGGTTGTGCTTTATCGCTGGATATTGGCACAGTCGTTGTGTCTACAGTCGCATCACAGCCATGCTGATAATCAGCACAGCAACACTCCCTGTCGTGGGATATGGCTTAAATAAATAAATTTTAAATGAATAAACAACTTGCTGTTCTGTGATTATAATTTATACCCTAGAAGATTCATAAACTATGGCGAGTTTCCTGTTCACTCACCCACAAGGCGTCATCATTAACCACCACCAAGGCGAATTCGTGCCTCTTGTCTATCTTGTGCTTTGTTCTCACAAACATTTCAATCATCTTCTGCGAGATATTCAAAGCGTTCGTCTTGGATCTGAAACCGAGAACTGATTTTTAACAAATATTTCTATAAAGATCGTAAACGTGGCTGAATTTTAAAGTAGAATGTTACCCGTTGAAGGACTCCAGCTTCTGCATGGACATCTCCTCTGACAAATCCAAACAGATGATCTATTTTCGAGACACACCGTTACGACAAGGACCTGACAATTATCATGTGTTTAGGTATTATTTCACTTGTCTGACTCACCACTTTTTCAGGGCAGTTGACTCTCGGTGCTCGCAGCTGGACCTCTGAAGCTGGAAGAACCTGCGATGGCAGAGAGGGCTGGCTCGGTTTGGGTCTTTCTTTGGCAGGAGCCATTGAAGCAGGCACTGTATTGGACATGGCGCTTGCTGTGGACGTGGCTGCAGCAGCGATGGGGGCGGAAATAGTAGTTGTGATGGTGGACGTGGATCCTGGAGGACTGTCTGTGCTGGCTGCTTCTCCTTCTCCCTCCACTCGACTTCCCACAGTAGGCTGTGAGGGTGGAGGACTGTTCAGACCACCGTTACTGCTCCGTCTGTCCTCCGCTCCCTCCGGATTGGAGCGTGTCCTCGGCCGTAGTTCTGCCATTCGCTCCTCTCCATCTGCAGGGCCTGGATCAGTGCTCTCCATCACGCATACACTTAGCTTGACCAGGAATCAGCAAATGTTGCTGATAGAATTCATAGGAAAAAAAAAAAGCATTGATTGGATTAAAAATCTACAGTTACAGCTTTTTTTATTGCTTACTGCATGTTACATCAGAACATTTCACAATAATCGCTGCCAGTAAACAGTTCCTGACTGAACAGCTGGTAATATTATTACACCCTCCTGTACTTTCCTTAACCTGGAAATCATATAAATCCTCACCTTCCTGTCTTTTTTGGCCTGTCAGTTTTTGACATTTAAATAATTTCTCGTAAGCAGGGGTAAAAAAAATTTTATATCGCATTTATGTCTCCCTCTGACCCTGGTTAAGAAATTATTTTCTGGGACTTTTTTCAGGAAATGTTTTGATTCTTTTCAGTTCATTATTTTACTCCAAGAACTACTGAAACATTAGACGTTTAGTATGGCCACGGCCGGCAGATGCTCTCTCTTTATCAGCAAATCCTAGGTGTGGGTGTGTGAGGTCATGCATGTAGAAGAGGACGGATAGCGCTTTTATCAGACCGTGTTACTGTGCAGTCTGATGTAGAACAAGAGCAGCTTGAAAAGACTCTGTCGTCTGGTTTTACAATTCTTCGTTATGCGGGATGTCACGTGATAGCAGAGACATGGCAACTGGACCAATAAAACTATATAAAGGAGAAGAACTGAGACAAACACACACGAATTAAACAACGTGACGCTAGTGTAGACTGTCGGTTATACAAGGACATTGTCAAAGATTCTGTGAAAGAAACTAAGTAAGTTGGCATCGCCAGTCAATGAAATAGTCAGATCTGTTAGCGAAAAAGACTGTACAGTAGTACCTCGGCATACGAACAACCTGCCTCACAATTTTGTATTTCAAAACTGAAATTTTATAGGGAATTTGTCTCTGTACATAAATAATTTTCGGCATATGAGTGAATGAACAAAAACTTGAGTTCCACATACTTTTTTATTATTATTATTTTTACATTTTGTGCAAGATTTAGTAAAGACATAGCACCATGGGTCCCAAGAATGTTAGCACAGATGGTAGCAAGAAGAAAAGTGCAGGACTCTCAGTTTCGTTTTTAGAGCAGCCGGTGCCATGATGAATCATAAATTAAGGTTAAGTGAGGTTTAATGTCTATTTTTTCATGTTTTACTTCATTGACCTGTCTTTTCTAAATGTTTTAATAGTTTTTATATGCAAAAACATGATTATAGTGTTGGAAATTGGTAATATTTTTGGACGACAAACGGATTATCTGCATTTATGTTATTTTTCTTATGGAAAAATGTGTTTCGAAATATGAAATATTTGCCTCAAGAACTTACATTCGTATGCTGAGGTACTACTGTATCTAAATGGGATTCCATGAAGTCTCCCTTGACACCAATTTGTGCAAATACAAGTGCAATTTATGTTGATGCTTTTGTGTCACTGCTTGATTTGACATCACTTTATCACAGCCCACAAACATCATCCTTGTTGTTGTGTCTGAAATGTATTATTATTTTTTTTACATAACTAATAATCTTCTAACATTAAACCTAACACATCACTTTCACTACCATGACAGTGACATTTCAGTACAGAAGTTAAATCTGTTAAATTAAAGAGTAAAGTCAGAAAGCTCTACATCAACAACAACCACCACCTCCCAGCTAATCAAAGCTTCCATATAACACCACCGATACGGGTTGCACCCCAAATTTCACCGTACTCCCTTCACAAGCTCACTCCATAGGGGCAGAATGGTGTGTTCTACGTCACAGCTAGCGCTCTGCACGGACATGGCACAGCCGTTTGACATACAGCCTGCGTCTAATAGCTAACAATATAGCACTCAGCAGACGTGCGTCTTGTTTAGCCGGCAGCAAAAGGATAAGGAAATGTTAGCTAACGTACAATACGAACAGTTTACTTACACATACGTAACCTGAAGAAATATTTTTATAGCTTACCAAAATCTGTCAAAACGTAGCAAGAGATACGCGAAATAAATTCCCCAAACACTTCCTTATGCAGCGCTACTTCGTTGACAGTTTCGGGGGAGAGACAAGCGTGAAGGGCGCTATCGCCCCCTAACGGGCAAACTTGCGTTACGTCAAAGCAACATTTTTTTTTTTCTTTTCTTCAGTGTGTGTATGTGGAATATATAAAGTATGTAAATTTTACATACCCCCCCATAGTATTAAATTACTTTGCTTGCACAAAAAAGGGCACACATTCTTAAGATTTCATTCAATAACCTTTAGCTTTGATTCCAGCACATGGTGTGGTGGCCAGTGTAAAAATGTGACCATGTGTGAAAATGATTCCTCATGCTCCCAGAACCACTCTTTCACAATCTGAGTCCTGGAATATACCTGTACCACCTGTGAAAAAAAATCATAGATGTGATAACCTGGTCATTCAGTACATTCAGGTCATCAGCTGACTTAATTTTATTGCCTTGCCTGACCAATTGAAGCAACCCCGCGCATAACACTCCCTCCAGATGATTGTACAGTCGGCATTATGCATAATGGGTGTATCGCTTCATGTGCACCATGCTGAACCTATTCTTCTGAAATAGGGTCAATCTGGACTCATGACTTTTTTCTATTGCTCCAAAGTCCAGCCTTTATGATCCTGTAGCCTTTTTTTCTGGGTTAGTCTCACTGATAATGACCACACAGCTGTTTAGTCCCAAGTGTTTAAGTGATCTCCATTCATTCATGATTCATGATAATCTTTCATAAAGCACTTTTATCTTTTTAATAATGTGTTGCAGGATTTTAACCCAAAAATGTGAAATTCAGTGATTTAAAATTTCTTAAGTAGTTGTCTTTGCTTGATGCAGTCCAATAATTTGACCTTTCTATATTGTCCTATTTACCTTTTAAAAGAAATAAAGTATGTTATCATTATTACACTATTATTATATGTTATAAAGTAGTGTTATTACTAAGGGATGGAAACTTAAGAGATCAAACAACATATTTTCCCATTATGAACTAAATGTGTTAGGAGACATGTGTAAATAAACAACAACAGTCTATTGGCCTGATCATTGTTTGATTGATTATATATATATATATATATATATATATATATATCTTGCCCCTTCCTTCGTCATACTCACTACCAGATGCAAAAATGCTTGATTAGAGTTGTTGCCACACAGGCTGGAACAAAAAGTTATTAGTTTTAGGGGCAATTACTTTTGGCAGGAGGTTTGCACAGCTTTTTTCCTTAATAAATGAAATCCTCTTTTAAAACTGCATTTTGTATTTACTGGGGTTATCTTTATCAAATGTTAAAATTTGATGATCTTAATCTCAATCAATCATTTTGTATTTTGCATATTTGTCAAGTGTTTGTCAAGCCAGCCAAGAAATTGGCAAATACTATTTAGATTTTTAAATATACATATATTTCCCCCATATGTATCACTGTAAACAAATAAATTCCAAAATTTGCAATTAAAACAGAACTCTCACCCTCAAAAATGTTTTAGTGATATCTCTTAGTCATATGTTCAATTTTAAATAATGTGCAGATTCCAAAATTGCAATGCATGAAAGTTCATACGAACTGTGGAGGTATTATAAGTCAAAAACTGTTCACAAGTAAAAAGATGCATGGCCCCCTATTTCCTTGAATGAAACTATACTTGTTTCAAACTGATTTTCAATATCAAGTTAATTCTTTAATTTCATCTTCAATCAAAATAGTTAAAAGCACAGAAAATGCACATACACAATATCTGATCCATCATGGGTATCAGATTTGTGCAATCTTTGTAATATATAATATATTATTATAATAATATAATATACTATTATTACAAAATCAACACTCCAGAAATATAGACATGATCATGTCATATTGTTGTGAAAAAGTTTCACTTTTGACCACAAGAAAGCCTTTATTCATTTTCATTCACCATGGCTTTTTCTAATGCAGTGAGGCTGTTTCCCTTTTCATAAAAAGATAGATGCAGTTTTTACAAGAACCACATCCATCCCTTTTTACATGTTAAACATACCACAGATGTACTGCATAAAGTAAATCTGAAAATGTTTATGGAATTTGAGGACAAGAAAGCTTACTTTGTTTTCCCATACCTTTCGTATACCTTTTCCTCAGTAGCCCGGAGACAGTGCTACAATACTTAATGATATGTTTAATAACCTCACACTGTACTTTTCTGTAAACCTTTTAATCGGGGGCTTTTTTTTCTCCAACACACTCATTTGCCTGGTTTTCAACACTACCTTTCAACAGAGCCAAACAAGTCTAAACGAAAACAGGAAAAGATCACACGAGAGCCTGGGTGGGGGCTGTAATCATGGCTTCCATTACTTTCCAGATGTCTTTATCACAGTGTAGAGGAGAACATGAACCTCTTTCAATAGACCGAAGGCAAATAGAAAAGAGGTGGGATGGGGAAATAAGACTCTTCCTGATCTGACAGTGTTGCATGCCACGAGACCGGCACTGCGTGGATTTACTCAAGCCTATAATCACACCCCGAGCAACAGGACGCCAGATCCTGTCCAGAAGCCTACAGCTCTGCTGGGTACATTTTGTGTTCTTTAGGAAGGGGGACGGAGGGAAAAGTTTCGCAAGAGAACCAGAATGACAGAGGTGAGTCTCTTTCACGTTGTCTTGTGGAGGAGTCATGTGACTCTTTGTGTTGTCTGGTTGCAGATCTTCAGTAAAATAAGGCCTGTGTGTAGGGAAACCATTTTACAAACATAGATTATGTTCATATAAAGAATATTAATATCAGGATGTTTTCTATTATGTTAAGAAACTTTATGACTAGTGTATTTCTGTTGAACTTTACAAACAATGGGGAATCAGATTTTTTCCCCCTCCAAAAGAGTGTTTTAAACCATATATGTCTAACACATGTTTATACATTAATAAAGACAACAAAAAGTAAGAAAGTATTTTTCCTATGAATTTAGGGCCAAGACAAAAGAAACAGGAAGTATACTTAGCTACAGGATGTATGTTTCCTCTGTTCCCTTTGCTCAAAACAAAAGGCTGTACACTAAATGTAACATTTTCATCCATGGAAGTTTTCCCTCCTTAGCAATATAAATGAGCAAAAGTTTGCACCCCCCACAAACACAACAAAGACATTAAGTGTGTCTTACAGACATTCCTTTATTATGACCAGTAACCGAAAACGCCCCATAACATACTGTACCTTAATGTGAAATCTTTGCATCTCCTTTACAAATATTTTCCATCTTACATATTCTTCCAAATTCTTCTTGTCGTCAGAAAACCTCAGTTGTGACCATAATCCTCCATACATCTTCAACTCAGGTTCGGACATGTACTGTATAGAAGGTCACAGGCATTCTTTCTTTTTTTTTAAACGACATTCCTCATTCTTTAATAATTTTTTTTAATTTTACATTTTGTGTTGCAGTTTTTTGTCTTGCCATTTTAAATCTAGTGGAAAAATTATAAAACAAACATACCTTGCACACAGGGGGTGCAAACTTTTGCACTCAACTATGAATATGGCATATGAGCACAGAGCTCTTAGCCAAATTCCAGCCCTGAAGTTGTGTATACAAAGTCCAACATACTGTGTATGAGTAGTTCATACTGATTTGAAGGAATTGATATAGTTATTTAACTTAGAGGTAGGATGGGTGTTCAAGTCAAACCAGGATTTTTGATTGTACAGAACAACAGTTATGATTGGGATTCCTGTATCACGTCTAAAACATCGGCCTACTTCTTTATTTGCCCAAACGTAGAAATGGCTTGGAGTGAAGTTTCTGTAATGTGCAAGTGGTGCAGTCACACATTGTTCTGCTATAACAGAACGACTTGATCAAGCCATTTGAACCATTTCCAGGAGTTCCTGAGAGGCCAGCGTTTCAGATGTGAAGCAGGCAGTCCGTTCATGGCTCTGGTGTACTAAGAAATCTTTCTACCTAGATGGTATTCAACTGCTAGTGAAACACTGGAATGAGTGCATTAGTGTATCAGGGGATTATATCGAGAAATAAAGGTAGTTTTTACTTGTATAACTGTGTTCTGTTATTCTGTACAAGTCCCAGTTTGACTCGCTTATGACCCGTGTCTTGCAGACGACAGACAGCTTGGCGTGTGCTGACTCTGAGCTGGCACAGTGCGAGGCCGAGGTGGGCACTTTACTTCAAATCATATCTGATCTTAATGTGAAGATGCGTGCTCTGAAAATCCCACGGTAAACACACATGCACACGCGACTTCATGAGAAAATACCATTATGTTCTGTAAACATCTAAAACTTTATCATTACTATTATTATTATTAGGCATCGAAAGGAGCATGTAACCAAAGCCCGCAAGCCAGTTTCAGGCCAGAACTCCAGTCCCGCAGGACCACAGAGAGGCCCGGGAACTCACGCTGGAACTGCATCGGGGGAGTCAGTCACTAAGCCATCCTCAGGGGAACATGAAGGCATGGTTTATTTACACAACGTCTTAGCATCAGTCACGCTAACCTGGTGTTACTTAAGTCCTGTTGTGTATTTCCAGTGCTGCAACTGCCGTGTTTTTGGTATTAGTGCAGATATTTCCACATGCAAGGAAGAGAGTGCATACAGACTTCTACATCACAGCAATGTCCAATTTTCAGATAAGAGATAAGAGCAATATTTTTGGAAGGAGTCTACAGTGTTATCCCTTAAATAACATACATGACGCTGTTTCTTTATTAAGATGGACTTTGCACTTCATTGTTAAAATAACAAGTTGACTTTTTCCCCTCATTAACTTCAAAACGGAAAAAAAAAGCTAAGAGACAGGTTATCTTATTGTAAAGGTTAACACTATAAATAGTTAAAAAGTACAAGCAAATTTGTTTAAAAATATTGTATATTATATATATTATAGTTTTGACAAAAAAGGAAGTCAGACACTCTGCAGCGTGCTGTGGTGTGCATTGAGTTTTTTTTTCCTAGAACAGCAATATGCATGTATGATTTCTTAAAGATAAGAAGCGTGCAAAAGCCACAATCATACCTGTAGGTCTGTACATTACTTTTGACCTCCATGTCACACACACACAGAGCCTCCAGAATAGATGTTGTGTTTTCACATCAGCATTTTGGATTATTCTTATTCTCTCCATATACTGTTCAGCCCCACGGTTATATATAAAAGATATACATTTTACATCTATGAGCGATGTTCAAGTCAAACCAGGACTGTTAATTGTGCAGAATAACAGAACACAATTATCAGAGTAAAAAAAAAAAAAAAAAAAAAACTACCTTTATTTCTCTAATTCCCCGCTAGACTAATGCACTTATGCACCTTAATGGTATCCAAGCAGTAGTGCAACACAGGCATACAAGTGTAGCAAGAGGAATATATAGAGAAATGAAGGGAGTTTTTACTCTCATAACCTCACCATCATCTCGGAACCTTTGTAGTCCAACTAGGGACTGTGGAGACCAGTGGTGACCTTTTGATTTATTCCAATTTTTAAGACCGTGATTGAACCTCCAATGGTCACACTACGGGCAATTTGAGAACACCAGTTATCCAAATCTGCATGTCTTTGGACTGTGGGAGGAAACCAGAGTACCAGGGGGGAAACCCACCAAGCAGGGGAAGAACATGCAAACTCCATGCACGCAGGCCCTGGGGCGGGAATTGAACCCTGACCCTGGAGGTGCGAGACGACAGAGCTAACCACCGCAGAATCAATTGGTCCTTTTTGTAACGAAACCCAACACACTAAATGATGTATGAGTGAAATGCATCTCTTACATTTTGCACTGAAATATAAACATATATGAGGTCATAGTGAAAAGAGTGAGCAGGTTGACTCAATATTTGCGTTCCATAATCTTCATAATCATGTTGCACTTTTTAGGTTTGGCAACAGAGTGCAGTGGAGAGCTATGGTCAAAGCTTCAGCAGGTTTTGTCCACTCTGGAGTCATCTGCCAGCAGAGGGAGAAAGCTGGTCTCCCCCCACATTCAGGATGATGAAAAAACCCAGGAAGAGCACATTACCGCAGCACGTGACACCTGGGTTCAGGCCACACAAGTAAGCTTCTATGATTCCACAATCTCAGGAGATACTCCACACCCCAAGTTCACAACAATGCCACCATTGTTAACCTGTCACTAATGACAAATTACAAACCACTTGGTCTTTCATTGCCTTTCATGCTTTTTTGTTTGCAGGATATCATTTTTCAAGTACAACATTTAACCTCTTTCTCAGGTATTAGAGGAAATGGAGAGGGATCTTGGAATCTCCTACCTATCCGCATTACCCACCGAAGAGCGTCAGAAATACCAAAAAGAGGTTCTGTACCTGGGTAATCTCAACCAGGAGCTGAGCACCAGCATACAGAAACGTCAAGAAGAACAGAAGAAAATGGACGGAGCCATTTTGGAGATGGAGGCGGAGAAGAAAAGACTTCAAGAAAAGGTTCACCACCATGCTATCACCAGTTATACTTGAGTTTAGACAATTTCCCCCATCGTAGATCAGATGTAGTGACTTGTAGATGTAGGTGTAGAGACTTCACACTCAAAACATGTCTTGTTGAGCAATTTGACAAATGTCTAATGGGCTCTAAAATGCACCTTTTGGCAATAGTTGGACGAGCTGAAAAACAAATGGCTGATTACAGCTAGTTGTTCTCCTCCCAGAAGTCCATCCTTGTCCTATAGCAGGACCCCAAGCCCCTGTTGGGCATCTCCTATGATTCCTGCGTCTCCTCGTTTCTCGCGTAGAATGCTCACCTCACCCCCTGGCTCTCCGTCCAGGCCTTCAAGACACAGTTCTGGCAGTTCAGTTCTGGAAACCGAGACAGAGCGTCTCCAGAGGTGAGCAATGGGTTTGGCATTTTCTATGTAAACCATTCCAGTTGTTTTAATGAGTTGCAGAAATATGTCGGATTTGAGTCGGCATCTTCCTTATGGTTTGGTGTGTAGGACATTGGAGAGCCTAAAAGCAAGAAACGAGCGTCTGACGGCAGCTCTAGAGAGACGGAAGAGCGAGTCAGAGCAGGTCAGCATGGCCCTGAGCCGCCGCGAGGCTGACTGCTCGGCTCTGAAAATGGCCCTCACATACTGGTGAGCTTTTCCTGCGTACTGTACTTTAACACTGTGTCCTTTTCCTGCGTACTTTAACACTGTGTATGTAGTACCAAGCATTGATTTTAGATATGGTGCGCTGATGGGAGATAAAAAATCTCATTCAAAAAAATGTTGTACAACTTTAGCACCAACAAAGGTTTTGGTATGAGAAAATAACTAATAGATTTTTGACTGACAGTGAGGAATGTGAGGACGCATACAGTGACCTTTTGTCCCTTTATGAAGCCAGGAAGCAACAGAATGCTACAGAAGCAGGTACCTTAAACACACAATGTTCACTATGTGTCATCTCTCTGTCTCTCCTTTTGTCTCTCCGTCTCGGAAACAAAGAAGGTTAAAATGTGTAAATAATATTAATATTGACAAAATATTTCAAAAGCAAATACGCATATAAAAATAAATTTTTCCTTACTCGTGCCAAGTCATTTTATTTACTACGGAATTATTTAATACTAGAGGAACAGTTTTTTGTTAGTGTGACCTGAGATGTCTGTGAATAACACTTTGAATGTCATCTTGATATACATTTTTTATATTGTGTACCGGGAAGAGGTACAAGATCGTTGCAGTTTGTGTGCTAGCATCTCACTAGCTCAGTGTACAGTATGTGAAATCTTTTGGAAATCATCAACCATCAGGCTTTTGGAAGTGTCCACAATCAGAATGTGTATGATGTTAAGGGATTTTTTTGGCATAGATCTCTGTACTATTTTACATGATGTCACATACTGTAGACAGAACAATGTCAAAGTCAAATGCTTTTTAATAATAATAATTTTTGACTTATGAAATATTATTTTCATGATCCATACTAATTATAACTTTCTATCTATCTATCTATCTATCTATCTATACACACCGTAATGGTCAAGATTATTGTTATTATTATTTATATGAATTTGTATTTATTTGCAAAAAAAAAAATGCTTATTTTTTGTATGTTTGTTTAGTTAGTCATCGGTTTAAGTTAGTTACGTAGTTAATAAAATAAATTTTACTCATGCACTGATTTAAGTAACACCCTCTTTCTCGCTCTCTTCCATGCACACTTGCGCGCGTACACACAGTATATCTGGTAATCCTCTCTGGCTTGCTTTCACATTCTTTTTAATTCCTCTTTCTAACCTCGCCCCAATTCCCCATTACAGAGCGGTCGACTCCACAACAAACTAGCAACTTGAGTACTGCTAATGAGGAGTCGGCCTGTACTACAGAGAACACCCAGAACAGGTCACAACGAGCATCTCAATCATCATTCTTGATAACTAATTTGCAAAATATAAATAAATAAATAAATAAACAAAGGAACATTATTTTTTTTTGTTCTTAGTTTGTCTGCGGAGGAGTTTAAAGAAAAGGCTGAAGTCATTCAGCAGCGGATCGCCCGTCTAAAGCAGGACAGGGCGGCGGTGTGTATTCCACAGGAGACCAGGACAGGAGAAGGGAAGCTCAGCCCTGATACGGGCACGCTGGCAGGAGTGAGGAGGCTAAGCTTTTTGTCCTCGAACAACCCCAAAGAAGAGAAAACAGCACTGATGTATGAGTTAGTCAACGTCAGGGTGAGCTGTTATAATAAAAAATGCAATATATATAAAATTTACTCAAATCACAAGAAAGATCTTGAAGATAACTGGAATTTCAGATGATTGAAAAATACTTGATGGATAAAAATGATTGCATTTTATTTAGGCAAGCCACATGTGTTTTTATGCGATTTTATACGAACATCTGTACAGCTGCTCAAACAATCAGCCAATCAGGTGGCGGGAATTCAGTTCATAAAATCAGTCATCTAAAGGTCAAAACCTTGAGCTAATCTTAACGTAAACCATGGTAGTGTATTTTAATCAGGTTTCTCATGCTAATTCATGGAAAACTATTTTTGAGCTCATTACCAATGTGCAACTATACACACATGTAGAAAGATCATTCTAGTTGGTTAATTTTAGCTAGTTATCCAGATAAAACACAAGCTCTTGTTGATGGAGAAAGGTTTTCTTTGAGCTCAAGCTGAGTTTGCTTTCTGCTGGGTTTTGTGTAGCTAGGATTAGCTAGCCAGAGGAAGAGTAGTTAGCTTGCTACAGTAGGTACAACATAGTATGGAAGACAAACGAAAAACACGCATGCCTGGTCACTTCCATTGTGTGTATTTCCATTAGCTGATGTGTGTCCTCTGTGCTGATTTGTGTTCTCCTCGCCTTATCGCTAGTTAATGTTGACTGAGCAGCCACTCAATCCTCTGTGAGGTTTCTATGGTTATGTTGTTCTGTGAACATCTATAATATCTGTGATGTATGATGCGCAGAGAAACCTTTTTCAACTAAAACAAAGCAGCATTAGATGCCTGAACACCTAATGTATTGTATTTTTTTTTGGTTTGTTTTATGCTAAAGTCATAACCCTGGTTTGCTGTGCAATTCGCTAGGAGGAAATGTCTGAACTTCGGGGACTCATCAGGCTCAAGGAGAAGGAGCGTCGCTCTCTGGAGTGTTCTCTTGTGGCCCAGAGGTGTCAGGATTCAGCAGGGGCTGCCATGGCGAGGAGCCTCCGAGCTGAGCTGGAGGACCGCAGAGCAGAACAACAGGTGCTTTGTTTTCTTCCGTGTAGGCTAATTAGCATTTGGAAATGACCTGATACTGCGTATGACCTGTTCACACCATGCCACCTACACACTTTTAACTGTATATTGTACACAAAGTCTGCGTTCCTGCGGTATACGCAGTATCACTTCACAAACCCCGGTGGAAATGTCACACTAACTTAACCAGAATGATGACATCATAGGTGTGAGTCAGAAGCAGCGTCTAAATGTCATTCCCACCATACAGTAGAACTAAAGAAGTCCCTTGTATGGAGGTTACAATATTTGCGGCTGATAGCATTCAAAGCAAACGCTGATATCATTCAAAGCCGAATAAAAGAGTGCTGTAGCTCTTAAGTGTTGCTAAATGCTTTTGGAAAGCTGCAAACCTTGACGGAACTCTCTTCTGATGATTACGATGTTTGCACAATGAGGACTGTGTTTGAAGTCTTGCATGCAACTGGATCACATCATTTCTGGTTATTTTATGCATAGTTGTTCCTGTTCTTGGCTTACAGGAGTGGGACCTGATATGGACTTTTGGTGTTGTAGTCCATCCACTTTCCTGTAGATTTATTGTCAGCTTAAATCAGTCTGAGCGAGTCATTTCGCATATAGATCTACTGCTGACTGCATATATTTTTTGAAACATTCTGGACTTGGCTGATTAGATAACTGAGTAAATGATGAAAGGCACAGGTAGCTGGTGAGTGTACACCGATCAGCCATAATATTATGACCACTTACAGGTGAAGTGGATAAAATGGATACACCAGCAAACTGGTGAGGAAAGTTAAAATGATTCCGTGATTACAATGTGCTGCATCAGCTGATATAAAAAAAAATAAAGATGTTGCTTGTGTTTCTTTCAGAGGATGGATGAGTGTCGTGCCAAGCTGGAGAGTGGTGCAGGACTTCCTGGGCCGAGGAATCATGCCATCATGAGAGACCTTCAAGCAGTAGCAGAAAGGTGCCAAGTTTTTAAAATGTCATGCTCGACGAACATTCAGAGATTCACCTCTTGTTTTATGAAGGGATTTCAATTCATGCTGGATTTTTGATTGTGCAGAATAATAAAACACTGTTATGAGAGTAAAACCTACCTTTATTTCTCTATTTAATCCCCCAATACACCGATGCACTTATCCCAGGGTTTCACTAGTGCTTGGATACGAATTTCTCAGTATGCTTCACGTTTGAAACGCTGGCCTCCCAGGAACCCCTTAAATGGCACAAACATGTGGAAATGACTTGGAGCAAGGTTAGAACTGTATGAGGGATGTGGCAGTAACTCCCAGCCAAGCTCCTGTAATGTACACGTGGTGTTGGTGAATGATTGTGTGTACACGTCGCACAGACAGATGCGTCTCTTCCGCAACTCCGCAGAATGTTCACAGGAGTGACTGCAGTGAGCCCTGAGACACGTCGGCAGGGATCATCAGACATGTGGTCTTCTTTAAAATGTTTGCATCATTCACACGTTTCACTGTGAATACGAGTCTCGTCCCCGTACTGCGCTTAAAGTCTTCTGTAAATGGCATTCGTTTTTACACCTTCATTGGCGAGGAATTTTAAGAAAAGTACCAGTTTGACTTGAACGCCCCTCATGAAGTGCAGTACTACAGCTGTCGATTTAATAATATCGAATTGAATCATTAAGAGTGCCGAGCTAAAGGCTCTGTTTTCTTGTGCAGGGAGCAGATACTGAAGAGGAGAGTGACATTTTTACGAGAGTCGTTGGACACAGCGATGGTGGACTACAGCACACAGAGCAGAGTTAACAAGGAGGAAGTGGCCCGCCTCTTGATCTGTCACGGGTACGTCATCATTATTTATTTCCGATGTTTTTTTCCCTGATGATCTCAAATGGCCTGGGTGATGCTGAGGAATCAGGGTTACTTTGGGGTATAGGCTTAGGATTAGAGGCCTGAGCATCAGGGATAATGCTTAGGATGTAATCTGATTAAAGTTTCAGATTTAGAAAGGCTAAATGTTCCAATACAATGGAAAATGTAAAGCTACAGAAAATATGAGAGATAAAAGCAGATGAAAATGTAAGAATGAAATGAAAACAATTAATGAGAAAAACAAGGAACTGTATTTTGCAGAAGTATTGCAAAACGAAATGGAAGGTTATACTTGCGTTCATTTTATTTAAATTATATTAATAATAGGGACGATAAGACAAACCTGCAGGGTTAATGTAGCCTGTAAGTTTTTAACCAGCTGGTGATGGAAAAAAATTACAATATTATGCAGGATAGTTAAGTCTGATTTTTAGCCTCAGTAGACACTTAATCTAAAGTTCATATGCAGAAGGCAACTCCAAATAATACACTTTGATCCTACACTGTTTCCAGGCATGCTTATACAATCAAGCTGATATTGTGCAGACAGGCATGATATAATTACTGACTCATAATGAGAATGCACTGTATTCATACTCCAAGGGAATAATTGTTATGAGTCATGAAATGAGGAGGTTAAACCCGGACTGCTCGATCACTGAAGACTGCTACTCAGGATTCGCTTTCGCTGGACTTCAGTCGATGTTAAAGACTTTTTACTCAGCACTTAAATTAAAGTTTTTTTTTTTTTTTTTTTTGCTGCATTCAGGGAAACAAATGAATATGGTAAAATCACCATATTGTAGAATATTGAACTTAATAGAAATGTTCAAATAAAATAAATATCAGCCCTAGTGACTTGAGTCTATTGACTGTGTGTGTATGTGTGTGTAACCATTTTGCAAGCATTATGTTTTAAGGCAAAAACATTTTTCGCATTGGTAATCTTTTATTGCAATGGTATAAAAATATTTTTCTGAAAATTTGACTTTTTCCAGTTTCTCATTTCTAGCATCCTAGTAAAGCTAGAGTCGCCACCTGGCATGTAAAGATGTTTATCACTATTTAAGGTTTATATTCTTTATGATATTCACTATTCATGCTTTGGTGAAATAATAATAATAATTCATTAAAATCGGTAAAGGCAATCAGCTCTCGTTACATGTTAGCCATATTAGTGTTGTACCTTCAGTTAACAAATAAAATGATGTTCAAGTCAAGCCGGGACTTCTGCCAAAGTAAAAACTCCCTTTATTTTTCTTCATAATCTCACTGCTACACTAATGCACTCATCCCAGTGTTTCACTACTGCTTAGATACCATCTCGGTACACCGGAGACTTGATTTGGCTGTCTGTTTTACGTCTGAAACGCCTCCCAGGAACTCCCTTTAACGGCCCAAACATGTGGAAATCACTCCGAATGAAGTCAGGACTGTACGGGGGATGTGGCACAAAATTCCCAGCTGAATTCCTGTAATGCAAGTGGTGCAGTATGAGGTGCAGAAACAGAACGCCTTCGATGGGCAAACCAGTCCATTCTTTCCTGAGAGTGTTCCACTTGCTGAATGTTCAAGGGAACGACTTTAGCAGGCTCCAAGCAACCTCAGCTGGGGTCGTCATTCACGGATGCACTTCAAAACTTTTGCACCATTCAAATGTTTTACTCTGGCTAAGAGTCTCATCCCCATACTGGGTTTGAAGTCCCTATTCTTTTCACCTTCATTCACGAGGAATTTCATCACAAGTCCCGATTTGACATGAACGCATTTGGGATCAAAGGAAACATTTTGATTGTTGACCTTACTTCAAAGCTGGTTTTACTGACTATGCTTATTAATCAAAGGTTTTCCCTTTTTCACAGTAAAGCCCTGAGTGCATGCAGGGGCGCCCGCAAAAAGCACCACGAGCAGCTGTGGAGGATCGAACGACAAATGACAGCCATGCAGGAACGTCACAAGTCTCAACTGGTAGAACTAAAAACCACGCTTGAGGCGCTGGAGTGGAAGAAGGAGGAGACAGTGCTCTAAAACACGTTTTATAAACTAGAGTACAAGCACAATAAAATACATTAGGCAACGTAAACCATTCTACGTTCAACTTGAGGTTCAGAGGACACACTGGATAGAGCAGGGAACGTCGAGGGAGCACAATGTCAAATGTTTCATTTAGACGATTGAGTGAAAATACTTTGCAAAGTTATTTGCAAAGAAATGACTTAAGTGTCCTTTAAACATCTCTGTATAAACCACCCTAGGACTGATGAGTAGCCTCTTTTACAAGCTATCCTGTGATATTATTAGAGGCACATAAGTTTGCTCATTTAAGGGCGTCTTTGTGGGAACACTGGGATGAACGGATCACGAGAAAACGGGAACAATGTTTACCAAAGGTCATGTCTTTTTCTGTATGCAAAAAAACAAACAAACAAAAAAAAACACGCTCCCTGCAAAGATCTGGCCCTTCGCTCCGGTCAAACAAAAGATAAAAGACAAAAGAGGCTAAACCTAGAGGATCTCAGCTTGGCCATTTGTCTCTTTTACTGAGTCCACCTTTCTGAATACTGCACGCTCCCAACCCCCAGCCTCGGGGCAGTCGGCCGCAGCTGCGAGTGCCAGTCAGAAGGTTGAAGCAAAGGTTGAGTGTCACTCCCCCAGGGGTCAAAGGGCGGCCCGTACCGTTGTTGAAGCCTGTGAATGTAGGGGTTACAAGGCCGTGCTTAAGCGAGACTCTAGCCTGAGCTAGAGATAAAGAAGATCAGAGGGATGGATGACCGATTCTGTTGCATGTGCTGCAATGATCATCGTAATGATAACGAGGGCAGCAATTCCTCTCAATCTCATAGAATGATGCTTTGTAACGATTTAAAGCTGGACGATATGATGATAATATTGATATCATGATAAATTATTTTACACTGTAGTCTTCCGTCATATTGCGTTGTTTTTTAATTAACGAGGGGTGTTCAAGTCAAACTGGGACTGGGAACAATAAAGGGAAAACTCCCTCGATTTCTCTATGTAGACTAATGGTTGCTACACTAATGCACTTATTGCCGCATTTCACTAGAGCTTTAAATACCATCAATGTACCTTGGACACCAACTGCTTGGATATAATCAACTGCTTCATGTCTGGAAACACTGGTCTCCCAGGAACTCCTTTAATGGCTGAAACATGTGCAAATCATTTTAAGAGACTCGTGTTGTAGATATCATGATGCATGTTGTGTGTTTTTAGTAATTCTTGTCTTTAAGAATCGTCATCGATGTAACGCCAAATGTCAACTCATGGGCTTGTAATGTGATCTCACACAAATATGAAATATATTTGATATAAAAAGCAATCATACAAACATGATACAGTGTAGACTATTTATTTTCTGTAACTCATGTGTCATTGTATCTTGTGTGTTTTTTTTTTTTGTACTATTTAGCTAAGGAATGAGCCTGCCATAAATAACAAACAAGTTAGTGAAACGAAGATCAGTGGTGGGAAAACAAGGTGCCATAAAGCTCCAGCATCTGTTGGATGTGAGGACATTGGTGACGCTCTGATGCCTGGGAAAAATCCTCAGTGTTTCGAAAAACAGTGACAGAGCCTGTCAATCACCGGCTCCAGAATGGATTAATATCCACCCCCTCCCTTTCCTTTCTTCTAAAGCATACATTTCTTTCTACCTCACTCACTCACACACACTCAAACACACAGAGGGCACTGACCCACAGGGTGAAGGTCAACTAATTTACTCCAAACATCCGCTTCTCATTTGAATACGTTGTCCCCATGAGTGGTATAAAGAGATCATGGGTTGGTCCTTGCTTTTTTTTTTTCTCACAGATGTCAATACGGCTTTCTCAAGCTTTCTCCCTCCTTTAAATTTCTCCTCCACATTCACCTCTGTGCTGTTCGCAATCTCGTCTAGGATGAAAATGCTGTTACTTAGATAAAAAGAGGTTTGACCTCAATCAAGTGACCAAACACGCATTGTTATCTCGACACACACTCACACGCGCGCGCACACAGGCGGTTAACCCTACTTGTCAGCGCAGCGGTCTGACACACAGCAGGAGAAACCAAATCCTTGTTTGTGTCTCCGAGCTTCAGTGCAGGTAACCTCACACAACCCTCGCTACCTCAGTGAGGCAGATTAACAGGCTGAAGGTTTAAAGAGTAAAAGGTGGAAGGAACGGGCTCAGGTTTCTGTATTGGAAACAGATTGCTAATCCGTTTATCCTATAAGATCTCTTTAGTCATCCCATTAGGTGTCAATTCGGAAAAGTCGACCCATGAAAGTGTCGCAACATGATGTACTGATTCAAGTGAATTTACTTTATTTCTTTAAATCCAAAAAACAAGGCTTCTGGATGGATGCTAGAAATAAAAAAATAATGGGAACATTTCTTTTTTTTGTTTGTTTTTTTGTATGTATCATGCATATGCGCAACATAATATTTAAATCGATTATCACCCATCATGTCGGCTCATTTAAATAACAATCGCACGAGTGTGACCTTCTCTCCAATTCCACACCGTTCTCCGTGGAAGTTAAAGGTGATTTAGACTGCCTTGGCCTCTCGTGTTCTGGCGTCTCCCTAGCAGATGTTTGGTTTCACCCTTTTGCAAGCATGTTGTTTATTTTCTGCTCCTCATCCATTCTTTTGAGGTCAGAGGCCTCCCAGACACAAGAGAATAGCTTTTCATGTGTTTCAGAGGGTGGGGAGGAGGATGCATTAGCAGTTGCGGTGCAGGTTGCTGATGGCAAATTGCTCACAGCCCCCTTGAAATGGTTAAAGTTTAAACACGCCGAGTGCATTCTTCCACACCTGAAGCAGGAGCGATGTTATTGCTCCTGCACTCGGTTAACTTTTACTGCATGCAGCTTCCTCTCCAGGGGAAAACTGCGACTTCTGTTTTGAAGAAGAGCAACCAATCTATTTATTTATTTATTCGTTTATTTCTTTTAAACACGATGAAATGCATTATATTGTAGACAATACGCTGTTATGGTTCAGTGGAATATATAATAAGTGAACAGATTCAGAGGTGTGGGTTCACACAACCTTCTGAGCATGCTGAGAGGTTTCTGGTGTTTTGTACCAAAGGGATCAACGGAATACCAGTTGTGTATGTGTGTGTGTTAAGTCCTTTACCAGTAATAGTCTACTCACTGTGCAAGAATGCAAGAATGTGCAAATCCAAACTTACCAGACTCCAGCAGAGCACAGCTGCATTCCTGCTCTGCAGTTCAAAGACCAGGAGCCCAAGAAGACACACACACACACAGAGAAAAAAAAAAAAAAAACCAAAAACAAAGAAAGTGATGAAGAGGGTTGAAACCATAGAAGGCATCATCATAAACCAGAGCACCATGAGTTTTCTCACTTCCCAGTACAGCTGATTTAACTAATCAGATAAAAAAAAACAGGTTTTTTGAATTGACGTGGGTGTTCTAGAGCAGAGAAAACATTCAAACGTGTAGCAAACAGGCGGTAGGTTTACTGAAAAATTATCTACCTATCCATCCATCCATCCATTCATCCTCATCAACTCTTGCATCTCCTCTACATTAATCACTATATATATATATATATATATGCTGTCAGCAGCAACCTCATTTCCCGTCTCATCTGCTCCAACCACTTAGCGTCAGCAACACCAGTATACAGTATTAATCACCGTCCTTATCATCCGTCATCATCTGTACCGGTTTCTCACCGATTCATGATTTGAGTTGGATTTCTTTTATTATTATTATTATTTTAAGAAAAATTTTATTCAAATAATTTTTTGACAAACAGAAGACATTCCTCTAAAACTGCTCAGGTACAATGTCAGGGACTGGCCTGGAAATGAGAGCCTAAACAAGTCCTTCAGGAAGCCTCCCGGAGAACTATTCCTCAAGACCGCATTAAAAATACAAGAAAATCCAACTCCAGCAATACAAGAGATCCAGCACTCTGAGCTCCTCTCTCGCGCTTCTTTCAAACACCGTAATTCAGAATAACACTACTGAAGATCCACCGATGACCTTTCTACACACACACACAAAAAAAAAAGACAACACGCCATACACAGGCGAGATCCTCCGGTTCTGCAGCACACAACAACGAGGGGTCGCCGGTCAAAACCTGAGAGCTCTTCTATGATGTCATCTATCATGCTTTTAACGCGTAGCTGTGAAGAGCGCTTTGAAGAGATCGGGGAATGACATATTCAACGTTATTAACTTGAGAGAAATGAAACGATGATGAGATGGAAATGGAAAACATGGCGCTTCGCAGGGTTTCAGGTCTTATCTGTGTGATCAAAACAGAAACACAGAGGGGCTTTCAGAATGAGTGTGTGACAGTAGAGTTCATCAAGTGATTTTTTTTTTTTCTTCGTTTGAATAGTGCTGGGTTTAACTCGCTGTGTGTGTGTGTGTGTGTTTAAATGATCGTGAGTAAGGGGTGCTTAATAGACTATCAGTCCTGTTGAGCTGTGCTTTGTGTGTGCGTGTGTGTGTGTGTGGCAATGCTCATATTGAAGTACATGGTACAGATACATTGTGCTTAATAGCCATTAGCTCTGTTGTTATGTGGCGGAGCAAGGGTTAACTGTGTGTATGTGTGTGTGAGAAAGAGAGAGGGTGTGAGAGAGGGTGAGAGAGAGAGAGAGAGAGAGAGAGAGGGGGAGGCAGGTTCGGGGGTCAGCAGCAGCAGCACATTCCTCTCTGGCTGTGCTCGAGCCCTCGGCAGCCCACTCGCTGCTCTTTGACTCCTCTGGCCATATAAGGCAGACGTCACCATGGCAACCATGGGGCTTGAATAGCAGTGTCAAATCCCTGAGCACACACACATACACACACTCCTGCACTCAGAGAGAGAGAGAGAGAGAGAAGGGGGGGTGTGGGGAAGTGAGTGGGAGAGAGAGAGAGAGAGAAAGAGGGAGGGAAAGAGAGAGAGAGAGAGAGAGAGAGAGAGGGAAACAGAGCAAGGTCTGTTGACCACAGAGGCTGGCTGATCTTTCCTCTGTCCTTCATCTATGGCCAAACGGTGCTGACTTCCTCCATTCGCTCTCAGCAAAGGGACGGAAAGACGGAAGGCGAAAGAAGAAAAGCGGAAACAGTTGCACTGTGGCTTCCGGGAACGCATGGGCGAGCTGAAGCCCTGGAGCTGTTAGTGCTGGATGGGCAAGTGCTGACAAAAGGCGAGGGAGGGACACTCGAGAGACACGGACGCATGCAGATCTAAGATTCCTCCTTCTTTTTCCTTCCCCAAAGACCTTGCCCTCTTGTTCGGCGTTCGAATCCCCATGCTCTCTTTCGAAACTGACGCAAGAGCGTACGTGGAAGCGAGAAGATCCGAGCCCGGGTTTCCCAACAGGACCGAAAGGGTGTGTGCGTGTGCGTCTGCATGTGAGAGAGATAGAGGGGACTTCCTTGAACTTTGATCCTTCATAGGGAGGGCTGAAAGAAAACTCTGTTTATCATTAGCAGGCTTTGTCTCCTTTCCTTTCCTGGTAGCTTTGAATGTGAAGATTTACTGCGACTGGATTCTTGTAGTAGTTCTGGACATGTGTACTTTATCTATTCAGGTTTTACTGTAAACGCCGAAGAGCAGACATTAACGTTCTGGTTGTGATTATGTTGTTTTTTGTGTTTTTTTGATGTTTTGACGGTGTTCTTTTTGAAATAGTGGGAACAGAGTTCGCTAGCGCTGCAAAACACACAGCAAGAACTGGTTTGACTTGTTAGTGACCTGTGGGCAGGGCAACTGTCTCATGCACAGCTCCCGAAGCAGCACAAGGCTTTTAATGCTCTCTGGCTGTAATGAGGCATTTCGGTTCTTCTTAAGAGGTGCTTTACTTTTGCCCCAGTTTCGGATTTGCGGGGCCGTTGCATGTTTATGTGTAATTTATAGTTTCCTGTAAAAGGGGCAGGCTGTATGTTACTCGCTCTTGACTGAATTCTGAGCCACTTGGTGAAGCAGACGTTCTTCAAGAGACCTGGAGGATTATTATTATTATTATTTTTCTTTTTTGTATTATCTTAAACTTAAAAGTTTTAAAACCACTAGGACTACAGAAAACATTCGGCGACTTTCTTAAGAGCCCGATTTTGAATTTAGGCCGTGTAAACGTTTGAGGACCTTGAGTCACTGTTTACTTTTCGCCTTAAACACTCGAGAAGCTTGAGGTTAATGTCTGCAGTGTGAACGCTTACCCGCACTCGAAGGCAAGACTGAATACTCACTGCTGGGAGAGGATTCCGTGAAGGAGAAGAAGAAGAAGTAAAAAGCTCTGGTGGTGCACACAGCAATGGCCATGGTGGGTGGGGGATGGGGCAACCCTAATGGGAGCACCAATGGCCTGGGGGAGAAGGGCTACCTGCGGGGGGAGGAGGACGAGAGCTCTCCCCAGGCAGGGAACAGCGATGCCGAGGGTGGAGAGGATGACAAGGCCTGCGTGGTGGACTGCGTGGTGTGCGGCGACAAGTCCAGCGGGAAGCACTACGGCGTCTTCACCTGCGAGGGCTGCAAGAGCTTCTTCAAGAGGAGCATCCGTCGCAACCTCAGCTACACGTGCAGGTAAGAAGACTTGCTGTGGTACAGCTCAGAGCAAAACCGAAATGTAATCCAGGACGAGCTTTCGGCCAGCACGTGGACAGTAATGAGCCTTGTTCGTGACATATGGGAATTACGTCACCGTGTACAGCCTCTGGGATTGGTGATTAAATGTCACATAGGGCAATCTAAAGCTGGATCAGCCTTTAAGATCATGTGCTTGCATTGAGTCAAATTTGACTTCATATAGCACTGAGTCAGAATAAAAATGACTAAAAATAATCCGTCTTACAAAATGCAAGCTACTCATTTAGATATTTAGGCATAAACTGTGTCGGAACTGGCCGCAGTGACGCATGTAAATCAAAAGAAAGTAATGCAAACTTCAGACCTTTCAGTGAACTTTGGATAACCTGTTGTTTGGGTGTGAATTGTGCTTTTCATATGGTAATACGTGGCTAAAGTGATTCCAGGTAAGGTGTTAAATGGCCTTAATTGACAAAACAAACAACAACACTACTTAAATGCGCTAAAAAGGTTTTTAGCTATTGGTTCAACTAATATATATATATAAGTTGAAATAATAGCTATATATATATATATATATATATATATATATATTAGTTGAAACAATAGCTAAAAACCTTTCTGATCTGCAACCGATGCTGATTATTCAGTAGCCTGACTTATCGTCACTACAAAGTGTCTTTCTCTCTCTCTCTCTCTCTCTCTCTCTCTCTCTCTCTTTCTGCTTTAACCAAAGAAGAAATCATGCTGGCTCCTACAGAAATATGCTAAATTAAACTGCGTTCTTGCAATTGTGTCTATCTGGCGTGGGCTGATGATTTACCAAGGCCAGCCTTTCTGATAAGGCTTCAACCGACCATGGCACATCACCAAGGCCAATCGTCTCTGGCATCAATTTACTGGGGCTCTGTTTAAAGAACTAGAGCCAATGTTGAATATATTCATTCTTCAACTGTCTTACATACAGTTGCTTAGACTGAACTAATTTCTAGGTGGTCATAGCAACTGTGCACAGGTCTTTATGGACGCTGGCGCTTGTTATAATTCAGCTGCTTTTTCTGGTAGTTTTTCTTTTAAAGCAGCATTCTTGCCTTTATAACTAAATCCAGGAAAGGCAAAAAGGCAAAAAGTCAGCCCTCAATTTGGTAACCGAGAACCACTTAACACCATAAATGAGGAATTGATCCAAAGTTTAATGAAACCATCGTGAGGAAATGGATGAAGTGGTAAAAATCCTATACAAATCATTTTAGTAGTTGAGATACTAGTACGTAATAGTATTGAAATTCAGGAACAAATTTAATTCAGTCATTCATGCCTTTGTTGTGTTTCTTTTGTATTTTTTAGATCAAACCGAGAATGTCAGATTGACCAACATCATCGCAACCAGTGTCAGTACTGCCGCCTGAAGAAATGCTTTCGTGTGGGCATGAGAAAAGAAGGTAACTGTCCTAGCTTTCACTGTGGTTTTGATAAATCCATATAGAGATACTTTTACAGTATATGGTTACAAGTCTAAATCTAAGTCTTGTCCTTGGATGGTTGTCTTTACTGTGGTATTAAAATCTATATTGTATACTGTAAACGTATGCTTTGAAACTAAAAATAATTAGGAGAACAAAAGGTGCAGGCTTACTGTATATACAGTATAAGTACGACTAGGATGATGAATTTACATAGTAGTTCAGTACAGCCTAAAAATGCATATATTAGCTGTATTGCATATGCAATACATTGCAGTGTATTTGTGCCATAGCCGTTAAAATGAAAATTAATATAGCAATCAAAGCTATTTAATTAATAGTGTAATTAATTAATATCCAATTGTGAGTTCAATCTGGCTTTCAACCAAAAAGTCCAATGCCTGCAGTGCTGATGTCCCTATGTGACCTTGGCAGGCATAGTGCCAGAGGCAGATTTGCTCTCCAAGCTGTGCTGCTCAGCGCTGAGCTGCCAACTATAAATCCATATGACATGAGAATAACGCCTTGTCGAAAGCATGAAAAAAGTGCAGAATTACCACCTTTTTTTCTGAAGGATATAATGCTCAATGAAACAGAAAAAAAAAACGTTTTATTATAATATTCTATTACAAGATAAGTCCTGCATTTCAGTTACTGCTTTACATATAGATTTCCCCTTGCCCTTTTCCCATTACACGAATACATACAGTATGTCATTAGACCCTTTCAGGAACCTGTTTAGCGATAGGTTGTATTTCGCTATCATGATGCAGCATCATGAAACCTGTTACGGCTGGGAAGCATGGCTTTAAGGGGAAGCCTGGTGCGCAGTGGTACACCGATAGACTCTGATGTATGCAGTCATCCCATACGGAAGCTAACAGCGTGTGGTGTGTATCTGTGGCGCTGGGTGTCAACCAGCCATGAGTTGAAGGCGATTGGTCGAGACAGGGAGATCCAGTTGCATATCGGGAAAGTGTGTGATGAGATGCCGTGACCTTTCTGCTTTGTGTAAATATAAATAACAAAACCTGATATAAAATGCTTTCCAAGTTTAGGTCTGTTCAGCAGCAAAGCAAACACAGGATAACCTTAGCAAGCGAGAAGACACTTGTAGTTTGTCCCTTGGGCAAGTAGGGTCTGATTCTGTGGGCATGTTCTGTCCTGCGGATTAGCACATTAGTGAAAGAAGCTAATTGTACTTGGGACATTCACTCAAGAGAGACAACAATGATCTCTGCAACTTCCTACCGGAGTTGATTTTTTTTTTTTTATTGGTGGTGACAATATGTTTTTCAGGTTGTACGCGTGTCTGTCCAAGATCATTGTAGTGTGAAATGATCAAACATTTGTAAGACTTCTGTGGAATAATTAACGCAACTATTTTGGAATTTAATCAGCAAAATCTAACGTCTCAAATAGCTTTCTTCTTAGGCACGAACGACTACGGTCAAGTTCATTGTAATGCCTTTATGCATAATTAATGACAGCTGGCATGTGACCGGATGATGAAAAATAAAACATGAAGCCTTGGTTGGTTCATTTTTGTGTCAGACAATAAGAATAGGGACTGTAGTGTCAGACAGTAAAGAATAGGGACTGTAGTAGGAGCTGAAGATGGACTGGTGCAAGCAATGTCATACCTGCTTTGCATAGAATTAGGAAAATCACAAATTTACATAGAATTATGACATTTACCTAGAATGAAGAAAATCTTTACATTTCACCAACAGTGAACTATTATTAGTTTTTGGATAAGAGGAGGATCATGTTTTTTTTGTTTTGTTTTTGCTTTCGCTTTTCTGTACATGAGGTCCCAGAAGTCTTCATATAAATTGTAAACACACACCACCATTTCTTCAACTAGCACTAACACATCTAATGTTATGCATGTAATTGCATTTTGAATGTGTTCCTTTGAATGATTCTTGTGCTGTATTCATGGTCCTGGTACACTGTGGCCTTCATGTGCTCCCACGGGTAAAAATCAAGTGGGGTTAAGCCTGGAGACCTCAAAGGTCACTCTTCCAATCCATGAACCCGGAAACAGTTGATCCGACCGTGCCCTGTGTATGCAGACTTTCGAGACACCCTTGTAGTTTGGCTCACATGACACTGCCCCCTAGTGTTTAGTCTCATGTTACATCCAAGCATGAAGGCAGACGACTATGCGAGCAGCTGTGTACAAACGCCTCATATGCTTGCAAATATGCCTTAGCAGAACAACCCAAGGCCTTAAAGGCTTTCTATGTGACTGTAGTTTCCCTCGGAAGAGAAACCAGCTCAAGAGTCATGTTCCTGTTTGAAACTGGTGAATGAAGCTGTTAAAAATGAGAAATGAGCAATAACCAGATTCACGTTTTGTGTCTTAAGTTCACAGGACGTATCAGCAGGTTCAGGCTCTCATTGCACATCAATGTACATTTTATATGAATTTAACAATAGACTGTGATGGAATAGAATGGAATTGTTTCTTATGAGGTAACTATTCTGTCAGTACCTGAACTGTTGTAAGGCTTGTTACTTTAATTTGCAACCTAGGTTTCTTATTAAGTCTACTAAGCTGATGTGGCTCAGAGATAAAAGAAAACTAAACAAAATATTTCTAAGGAAATCACATTAGCATTGCATTGTTCCAGCTGCCAAAGGTAGTAGCATGTAGGTAATACATGGTCGAAATGCATTTCAGTCGAAATGAGGACATAAAACAAAGTTTAAAGTTTTTGATCCCTTTTATCACTTCCTTTCAAGTTTTTTTTATTTTTTTTTACTTTGCATAAATGTACAACAAGAACAACCTGTGCTCTACATGATGACATTAACAATGCAAATCCTTTCTTTCTTTTTTATTTCTTTCCTGTAGCAGTCCAGCGTGGACGCATTCCTCCATCACACTCAGGAATCAGCCCAACCTCCATGGTCTCAGCTGGTGCAGGAGGGCCAGGAGCACCGGGCATGGCCGGTGACTTTTTCAACGGTCAGCCAGGGCCTGAGCTTATCTCACAGCTCCTGAGAGCTGAACCATATCCCAACAGTCGCTACGGAGCTCAGTGTGGTCAACAGTTGCCTGGAGGCCACGGATCTGTCATGGGCATCGATAGTATTTGTGAGCTGGCTGCCCGACTTCTCTTCAGCACCATTGAGTGGGCCCGGAACATTCCCTTCTTCCCTGACTTACCTGTCTCGGAGCAAGTGGCCCTGCTGCGCCTCAGCTGGAGCGAACTGTTCATCCTGAATGCAGCACAATCAGCCCTGCCCCTACACATGGCCCCATTGCTGGCTGCCGCTGGCTTCCACGCTTCCCCCATGTCTGCAGAGCGCGTCGTCTCCTTCATGGACCAGGTGCGAGTCTTCCAGGACCAGGTGGATAAGCTTACACGACTGCAGGTGGACTCTGCTGAATACAGCTGCCTCAAAGCCATAGCCCTCTTTTCACCAGGTATGTGGTGCGAATTCACGACTCAGTTAATCATATGTCTTTTATGTAAAAGACACTTTGGTAGTTTTACTGAATTTTCTTGAAAACAATATTTTAGCCGAGGCACTTTATCTTTCTGTGGAACTCTGACACTGAAGTTCACTTTCTGTCTCTGATAGATGCATGTGGACTGACAGACCCAGCCCACGTCGAGAGTCTGCAGGAGAAGGCTCAGGTGGCTCTGACTGAATATGAACGCATGCAGTATCCGACTCAACCGCAGCGCTTCGGTCGCCTCCTTCTCCGCCTGCCCTCTCTCAGAGCTGTCCCCGCAAACCTCATATCTCAGCTCTTCTTTATGCGACTGGTGGGCAAGACACCAATCGAGACACTCATTCGAGACATGCAGCTCTCTGGCAGCTCGATCAGCTGGCCGTACGTGCCTGGACAGTAGCTGGGTCGGACACCCTGCAAGCAGACGGCAGTCAGCCACTCAAAACTTTGACTTTCGTGTTCTGTGTGGGCTTATAGGATTGTGATATTGTAATTTCCTTTTAGGGTGCTGCGAGATTATTCATGTTGTGTTGCAGCATCTCATTGTTCATTAGTGTACATGGAGAAGGATGGCCAAAGGTCAATATGCTGTCACATGTCCTTGGGCAGATGAATAGTGTCACTTGGTTTTGGGATACCTCAGGTTTTTTACGTAAAATAGCAGAACTTATAGAGGTGACTCTATTGTAAATGCATAAGCACAGTGACAGATCGTTGACAAAAATTATGTCTAGTGAAAGTAAAGACGATACATTTAAGGCATTGCATTCAGAGATGACTATCTCAACGCTGTGATATATGACTGATCCAGGTCCAGCTTTAAACAATTACAGGAACATTCCTGCTATACCTAAGAAGAAATACTATTTCAGTTATAACATTTGATTATATAGTTTAGACAAATTAACCTACTCATGAAGGTAATGCCATGGACTGCAGTGCTACTTACTTGAGAAATCAGTAGTGAATATGTATTGTAAAATGTGATGGTCACATTGTTTTAAAAAAAGCTCTGTGTACTCTTACGTAATTGGGTCCAAATTGTTTTTTCATATTGTCGGCCATGAAAAAAATCCAATATTTTTGCATACGAATAATTAAAAAGCATTCATCCAAACACTCTGAACATTTTGTGCTGAAATTTTGACTAAACTGCAATTTAATGGTTGATCTTTGGATTTGGATTGGATTTCAGGAAAAAAACAAATTTGTCAATTTGGGACAATTGGGAAAATGTCTACTTTTATAGGTTTTTTAAATATAGTTTTATAGAATTATTTCATCATAGTTCACATGGTTTTATTGAAAATTTTGTTAATTGTCATGAAAAGCAGATATTTATGTCCAAATATTTTAGGTATACACTTACGGAACACTTCTTTAGGTACGGCTTGCTGGGTTAATACTGGGTTGGACCCCCATTTGACTTCAGAGTCTTATTTCATTATGACATAGATTCAACAAGGTCCTGCAAGCATTCATCAGAATTTTTGGTCCACATTGACATGATAACAACATGCAGTTGCTGCAGATTTGTTGACCGCACATCCCAAAGGTGATTTGCTGGATTAAGACCTGGTGAGTGTGGATATTCATTGTCATATCCAAAAAAAAAAAAAACAGTATAAGGTTATTTTAGCTTTTTGTGACATGGCACGTTATCCTGTGGTCTCAAAGGGGCCAATCTGCCAATAGACTGACTGGTTGACATAAGGCAAGATAGATCCATGGTTTTAAACTCTGACCCTACAACTCGAGACGCATCGGGACCAGGCAACGTTTTTCCAATCTTCTATTTTCCAATTTTCATCATGACAATGTTGTTGGAGTCATCGTCTCATCATCTATACCACTTTATCCTGTATACAGGGTTACACCAAAGTGTACCCTACTAGGTAGGGTACACTTTGGACGGGGAACCAATTAACCTTATCTGCATGTCTTTGGACTGTAGGAGGAAACTGGAGCACCCAGTGGAAACGCACCAAGCACGAGGAGTACATTCAATCCTCCATGTCCACCTCTTGACAATGCCTAAATGCATCTAGTCATTATGATGTAATTGTCTGATTAGATATTTGCGTTAATGAGCAGCTGAACAGGTGTACCTAATGAAGTTGGAGATGGGTGTAAATTATTCATAATAACTGAAGAGCTTTTTTTATTTATCGGAAATTATTTTGCTTTCTGTTTATTTGGTAGTTTAAATTATTTAAAAAATTTCCTAAACATTACTAAAAATGTATTGGCCAGATTTCAATGACCAAATAAAATTTCATAGTGCCATTTCATTAATATTTTATTATAACTTTGTTTTAGCTCAACCTCCAAAATAGAAATGTATGTCGGTGCACTTTACAACCCAAATTCCGTAAAATTCAGGATGTTTTTTTTTAAATGTAAATAAAATGAAAACTAAAAGACTTTCAAATGACATAAGCCAATATTTTATTCACAATACAACATAGAGAACATAAATGTTTAAACTGAGAAATTTTACACTTTTATCCACTACAGTAAATGATCTCATTTCAAATTTGATGCCTGCTACAGGTCTCAAAAAAGTTGGGACGGGGGCAACAAAGGACTGAACAAGCAAGAAATTTTGGAATGATTCAGCTGGGAAAATATCTAGCATCAGGTCTGTAATATGATTAACTATAAAAGGGATGTCTTAGAGAGGCACAGTTTCTCAGGAGTAAAGATGGACAGAGGATCTCCAAAGAAAGAGTGCATAAGAAGGTTGTGGAATACTTTAAAACTTTAAAAACAATGTTCCTCAAAGTCAAATTGCAAAGGCTTTACAAATCTCATCATCTACAATGCATGTTGGTCTTTCGGCTGCTCCTGGCAAGGGGTTGCCACAGCGGAATATCCAGTCCGCACAACAACTTGGCACATTTTTACGCCGGATGCCCTTCCTGACGCAACCCTCCCATTTATCCGGGCTTGGGACCGGCACTGTGTCTAGTGGGTGGGGGGTTCGGACAATGCATAATATCATTAGAAGATTCAGAGAAACTGGAGAAATCTCTGTGTGTAAGGGATAAGGCTGAAGACCCTTGTTGGATGCCTCTGGTTTTTGGGCCCTCACATGACACTGCATCACTCATCGGCATTCTTGTGCTATTGACATTACTAAATGGGCCCAGGAATACTTCCAAAAACCACTGTGGGTAAACACAATCCACCGTGTCATCTGCAGATGCCAACTAAATGAAAAAAGAAAGCCATATGTGAACATGGACCAGAAATGCTGTCGTGTCCTAAAGGACAAGGCTCATTTAAAGTGGACTGTTTCAAAGTGGAAAAGTGTGCTATGGTCAGACAAGTCCAAATTTGACATTCTTGTTTAAAATCATGGACGCCATGTCCTCCTGGCTAAAGAGGAGGGAGACCTTCCATCGTGTTATCAGCATTCAGTTCAAAAGCAAGCAACTCTGATGGTATGGAGGTGCATAAGTGAATACGATATGGGCAGTTTGCATGTATTGGAAGACACTATGAATGCTGAAATGTATACAATATAAAGATTTTAGACAACGTCTATTTCAGGGAAGCCTTGTGTATTTCAGTAGGACAATGCAAAACCACAAACTCTTCAGCAGTTAGGAACCTCAGGCAAGAATGGAACCAGAGGCTACACTATGGTAAAAATGCCCCCGTCCCAACTTTTTTTACAACCTGTAACTTGTAACTTTTGAGACCTGTAACAGCATCAAATTGACAATTGGTTTATTTAGTGGATACAATTTTAAGATTTCTCAGTTTAAAAACATTTGTTATGTTTTCTATGTTCTATTGTGAATTGATAATGTGAATATTGACTCGTGTGATTTGAAAGAACAGTGGAACCTCGGATTACGAGTAACACGGTTTACGAGTGTTCCGCAAGACGAGCAACGATTTTTAATCAATTCTGACTTGAAAAACGAGCGTTGTCGTTGGTTACGAGCACCGAGTATCATGTATCACGCATGCGCTTCTTGTTTTGACGCCGAGCGTCACGTCATCACAACTGAGCC
>JAQQZT010000007.1:7247414-7259837 GCA_030068275.1 Clarias platycephalus | reverse complement strand
TATCAATAATTATCGATATCGACCGATATGAAACACTGATATCGTGATACAGTTTTCAGCCATATTGCCCAGCCCTACTAGCAACACATTACTATAAATTAACGCAAATACAACTGTAGAATTATTTATCCTTTGTGCCAGAATGTGGGATTTGGGGTTATAGCTTTTTGTGTTATCATGCATAATGCATACTTATATAACCCAAAAGATTTTGACAGAATAATTTGGTGATTGAGCTAACTTTATGGATCACATATCCAAAACATGTTTTTGAGTAACCTGATGTTAGGTTTAAATGATGAAGAAGTGGGTACGAGCTAAGTTTTAAGCTAAGAGAAGAAGAGTTATTTCTTGTTGTGTCCGCTGCACCTTGATACACTTACTGGTCCGGGCCCGATCGACCGGGAGAGAAACACACACACGCAGGCATGATGTCTGAAGACTCTGTATTTAAACGGTGCTACGTTCCGAACATCAAAAGAACCAGTCATTAACATGTCAGTCATAGAGGGACTCGGAGACAGACAGGTGAGAGGAGATGCATTTGCATTCTCCTGATTAAACAAAAGGGTTCTAGCAGACAAGAGCCATTTGGATGTATCCTCGTCTGGGTACAGGATATAGAAGGTGTTACCACATAAGGAAGCACAGTGAGGGGTCTGTTCTCAGAGCACAGGAATCTTATTATTAGATTACAATATTATAAAACCTTACACCCGAGTTCCCTTTTTTAATGTATTTACTTATTTATTCCATCCATCCATCTAGGGAGCTCTGTACTGTAGTCCATCTAGGGAGCGTGAATGCGAGTGGTGATTACCATTGTATTTTATCCCATTTTTATGCCTGTGGTGGTCAATATTCACACGCACATTCACACACTACAGGAAATTTATGAACACCTGTTAACCTAACCTGCAAATCTTTGGGCCGTGGGAGGAAACCGGAGTACCCGGACGAAACCCACCAAGCACAGGGAAAACATTCAAACTCCATGCACACAGACCCAAGGTGGGAATCAAACTCGGGAACCTGGAGGTGATTTGTTAATTTTATTACTCTTTCAGTATTTATGGATTCTTACTTACTTACCTACTTATTTACTTACTGATTGATTGATTCTCCTTTACCAGACTTCAAATTCATTGTGTGTGGGATAAACCTGTCTAAGTGATTTTTTTTTTTTAAAAAGCACTTAATCTTTTATCAATTAAATAATGTTAAGCACGTTTCAGACCAACCTCTTGGGGTAACCCGAATCCTAACATTGGGTTTTGACATCAAAACAATTGCAAAGTAGGATTTCTTAAGTAGGATGCAGCACAAGCAAAGTAAGATTTCTTACTTTTAAATTCAGTACTCTGTCTTGAGTCACACCCTTATTTCTTGAGAAACACCCTCATTTCTTTATATTAAATTAAATAATGTGCAAAGATACAATTTAAAATTGGTTGTTTATGTAACAACCTCAGCAGCAACATAATTTCCCCTTCTCGCCTGTTCCAATCACTCAGCAGTCAACATCACCACTATACTAATCACTGGCCTGATCATCTGTCATCATCTGCACCTGTTTCTGTTTCTCACTGGTTTATGCTTAGATTTTTTTCATCTTGAATGATTCATAGGTTACCTTGTGGCTTAACAAACAAAAACCTTTCTCTGAAACGGATCAGAAACAGGGACTGGGCTGAAATTGAGAGCGCTTCAGGAAGCCAGGAGAAGGATTTCTCAAGCAGAATTTGAAGAAATTATATGTAGTATAATCAGAGTTAAAGATTTTTACATATCCCAGTAAGAAAGCTGGGTAGACAGAATACAGCCCACGTGGAGCAGATAGGGCCTTGCTCAACTTGGTGGGTCTGGGGCATGAAACCCCCCAATGTTCCAATCAATAACCCAGAGCTTAAGCTTTTGAGCCAACACTGCCCTCTGTGTTAGGATTAGTGATTTATTTAGGGTCATACTTTCCTCTATTTTACAGACTTATTTTACCATTCCCAAGGACTAGTCCCCTATCAAAATAATAAATAGGGTAAAATTAACTAAGTAGACAACCAGTATCTTTTCAAATCCACTATGAAACTGAAATGTTGTGCTCAAAATCTAGTAAATAACTGGCTATGTGACAATGGTTTTCAGCTACTGGAGGCATGGCCTGGGTCATCTCCAGAATTAAACTCAATAGAAAATGGTCGACAATGGTGAAGAATGCAGTAGCAGTCAAGAAACCGTCTTCTGTACACGGTCTTCAGGAAGCTACCAAGCAGGCATGGATTGTGCAAGTGACACCAGAGTACTGCAGACGTCTTTTTGACTCTGTGCCCAGCCGGATCCAGCTGGTTTAGAAGAATAAAGGACTAAATATTGTTGTTGTATAGCAATTTCGTTGCATAAAAAACATTATTATTATTATGAGGAGAATATGATATAAATCCAGAATCCAGAAGTCTTTTTAGTCTCCTAAAAAAGGTACTTTAAATTTTAAGGTACACAAAAGGGTATTTTAAATTTTTTGATATGAAGATTTCCTAAAGATGGTTGGTTCACACATCAGCAAACACAGATTTGTTATTATACATACTTTAATGTGCAGAATTTTAAGATAACTCGAGGGCACAGGCCTTGAACTGAATCTGAAGCTATTTTCTTTTAGGAGATAATGTGTGTTTTCAGAGATGACAAAAAAAGCAGCTTACTATATTTAAAGCAACACTTACACTCATATTTTTATGCTACTGTAAAAACTTATGTGATAATTTATGCCTCACAGCTATTAGTGTAATGCTCATATCCAAGTACATGATCCTGAGACAGTGAGCTTAATTTGGAAATGGTTTCTGGCTATATTAATCTGAATTCTGAATTGAAGAGAATAAACATCTCTTCCTTTCAATCACCACATACGAGTACAATGACAGCCAGCTGAGGAACAATCATAAATAAAAAAAAAATGTGTTCTTGTTTTTTATTTTGCAGCAATAGATGTGCTTTGGACAAGTTAAGAGGGAATGTTTGGATCTTGTACTGTATCTGCTAAGCCCTCAGGGAGAAATTATGTTCTCTTACATAATGAGACATGGTGGCAAACAGAAAACTTCAGTTTCACACAGTTAGGTACAACTACTACTGTGTAGAATATTGTTCTTTTTTTATGTCATTATGTTTTATATATAAAAAAAACAATACATGTAGACTTGGACTTGGCACTTTACTGACTTGTTTTCTCTTGATAAAGGCATATGCAAAATGAAAGTGCAAACAGCATTACCAGCAGATTGATAAAGACATAGCTATAAAAAGTAATAAAAGTTTAAATGATATCACAATTAAATTTGGATTAACTTTAGTAGGTATGAACTACTCACCTTTATGCAGTCACAATGGCAAAAATAAAATGGTTATTTCATGACATTTTTTCCTCCTGAGGTGTAACTTAGCTAAGAGGGGCAATGGGCAGTTGCTTGGGCAATTTTAGCTCTGCCTTGTGCAGTGGCCTTTACAATCTCCAGATTATACATACACACACTCACATGCTCATTCAGACACTACGAGCAATTTGGGAATGCCAATTAACCTAACCTACATGTCTTTGGACTGTGGGAGGAAACCGGAGTACCCGGAGGAAACCCACCAAGCACGGGGAGAACATGCAAACTCCATGCACACAGAGACAGGAAGCGAGCCTGGCCAGGAATCGAACCCAGACCCTGGAGGTGCAAGGCGACAGTGCTAACCACTACACCACCGTGCCACTTTAAAAAGTCCTCTATGAATGGATATTTTAATTTTAACTTTACCTTATACCTGGGATTTTTAAACAATTAGAGTTTAGACATTGTTATTGCTGTCTGGACACCTGTGTAATATTATTGCTAATTGTATCACTGTTGTTGATCAAATTATTCTTCACTTATTTATTCTTAAAATGTGAACCCTCTGATCAACCTTAAATGGTTGCAGATATCCATTGATCCTGTAGAGGGCACTCATTGGTCTTTTAAAAATCAGTGTGGTGTTTTGTGAAACATTTAACACTTCTTCTTCAGCAACTACTACTACAGCTGTTTACTGATGTCATTGTTGATACGAATTGGGAAATTTTAAACACAAAGACACCCTTATAATATCCATATTTCCTTACATAAAAATCCTGCTTTTAACAATATAAGTGAATAAATAGATCTGTTTAAGTAGTTAAACCTCTTGGGCCACCAAGATCTCATCATAGTCTGAAAGAAAGGGGGTTTAAAAAAAAAAAAAAGAGATTTTGAAATAAGGTCAAGGTCATGTTGGATTTGGACTCCATGGGACAGGACAGGTGACTGGGTTGTGGTGGACTGTGATGGATCAACTGAATGTACAACCAGGATGGGATGTTCCCACATGCCCACAAACTCATTCACTGTTGGCATGTTCTATCTGTTCTTGGTAGGTTTCCTCTGGTTGCTCTGGTTTCCTCCCACAGTCCAAAGATATTCAACTGATGTTAACAAGTTGCCCATGCCTTGTCTTCTGTCCTAACTCCCTTGAGATAACCTCCAGATCACCAGAGACCCATGATAAGATGCTATAGATAATGATTGGAAGGATGGATTTTTACAGGAATAAAATAGTTTGTACCACAAATAAGAACACTGTTCTAAGAGGAAGAAAATTTTATCCAGAATTACCCTAAACAACTTTAAAAAACTTAAATGATTTGGGATTGAATTACACAAACTACAAAATCTATGAATATCTTAGATACACCTCTAGTGAAACACTCACTCACTCACTCATTTATCATCTGTACTACTTTATCCTGTATACAGGTTCACAAGGACATGAAGCCTATCCCAGGAGATCTAGGGCACGAGGCGAGGTACACCCTGGTTGGGGTGTCAATCCATCACCGGGAACACAGATGAACACACTCACTGGTCTGTGGGAGGAAATGGGAGTACCCGGAGGGAAACCCAACAAGCACTTGAAGGGCATGCAAACTCCAGGCACACAGACCCCTAGGCAGGAATCGAACCCAGATCCTGGAGAAGGAAGGCGGCATTGCTAACCACTAAGACACTGTTCTAGTGAAACAGTCAGGGGGGAAAACAATTGCATACGTAAACAAACTTCTTTTTTAAAAAAATAGCATATTAATTGTTGGTGGTATTTGTCAGATTATACAAATTTTTGCATCTAATGAAATATTTCACTCATGATTTAAACATTCAGGCACTGAAATTATTATTTATAATAACACATTAATTGTTAGAAGTAGTAATAAAAAAAAATAAAAATAGTCAATTAGAAGGCGAATACATAATTTAAGCACATGCACGCACGCGCACACACACACGCCCCCTCCCCCTCTTGGCTCCGCCCACAGCGTGGTATCTGCATGCTGTCACTCATGGGTGGAACCACAGCTCCGTGTCTCAAATCCCTGTAAGGGGCGCGTTTTATTGTTCGCGGATTCAGGGGGTAAAAAAAAAAAAAAAAAAAGAACAGAACAACAACTTGTATTACATTTTTAAGCATGTCGTTCATACCCGGACAACCTGTCACCGCTGTCGTGGTAAGTCGTGTTTAATTCTGGCATGCAGAAAGTTTCAGGCTCGTCCCCAGTCAGAACACTGGGTTAGCTAGTAAGGCATCAGGCTAACTTGTTTTACTTTCGAACAACAGTCGTGTAAAAACTATAAAACTGCTTTAAGTACGGATTTAATTAATTGACATATTGGTCTTTTAGCTAACCTTCGTGTAAGCGCGCCATGTAGCTAGCTAAATGTAGTTTATTAAAGTTACCAGCCTGTCTCGTAGCTAGTAGCTGTGTTGTCTGATCATACAAACATGACTAATGACCAGCTCCTACATTACAGTAAATATATTAGCTGAATATACAGTGCCTGGTGTGTTTAAATTACTAAATCAAACGATTTATATGACTTATGCCAAGAAAACAGCAGTTAGCATGTAAGTTAACCAGCTAAGTTAAGTTTAACGAGAGCTAGTAATGATGGTTAATAACTCAGTAGGTCTGAGTAGGGAATAACCTCACTCACACTGAGGTAAAATACACAACAGTGTTTAGAAAGGGCTGTTCTGGCTCCTCAGGTGAACCCTGGGCGTGGCTTATTGTTTCTAACTGACCTGCAGGTAACGTTAGTGTGTGTGTGTGCTTCCATATAAGGAGAAGCCGCGCAATCAGCTCTGAGCTCAGTGTGTCAATGAGCTGCACATGAACCAGTTGAAGAAACTCTGCTGTCTGTGTGTCTTTCAGCAACGGATCGAGATTCATAAACTACGTGATGGGGATAATTTAATATTAGGTTTCAGCATTGGAGGTGGAATTGATCAGGATCCGAGTCAGAATCCATTCTCAGAGGACAAGACAGACAAGGTGAGAGAGAGAGAATGTGACATTTGTCTTGAACATGCATGCTGAAGGTTTTTTATTTTTGACCTGATCATGAAATGTTATTGCCTGCTTTTCCCCAAAATTAGGGCATTTATGTCACGAGGGTATCAAAAGGAGGACCAGCCGAAGTTGCCGGTCTCATGATGGGGGATAAAATAATGCAGGTAAGAATATCACATGTATTATATATAAATAAGTCATTGTGGTACAAACTTTGACACTTTTTCCCCTCAGTAGTTATATCCAGATCTGTAATGTGGAAGGAAAATAGAGACCAGAGGACACTACAGCTTGAACTTTGGATGAAAACACTAATGCAGCACTGACCCAAATGAGGAATGAATATTCAGACCAGACAGTCTAAGTTTTAAAGGCTATACGGTGGTCCCTCCTCCTACGAATTTAATCTGTTCTTAAGGCGAAAATTCACATGGCGAGATGCATTTTTCCCATAGGAAAAGTGTTTATGCAGATAATCCATTCCAGGCACCCCAAAATATTACCAATCCTACCAATTTCCACATTATAATCATATTTTTAGAAAAGACATGTAAATGAAGTAAAATCTGAAATGAATAGATCTAATAAACCTCGCCTAACCTTAATTTATGATTCCTCTTGGCACCGGCTGCTTTAAAAACAAAACTGAAAGTTGCTTCTCTTGGCTTTCCATTGATGCAAACAAGTTTTGAACGGCTCCCCAGATGTACGCCCAACTCAGTTCGGCTCTGCTCATTCACTCATATGCCAGAAATACTTCGTATGCCAGCTTAAACTTACAGTAAACTTAAACTAAAGAGATATGGGTAAGGGCCTTGCTCAAGGGCTCAACAGTGGCAACTTGGTAGTGCTGCGACTAGAACCCCTGACCGTCTGATCAGGAACCCAAAGCCTTAACCTTAAACCTTTAAGCCACCATTGGCCTCAAGGAGAATTATTTCTTCCTGCATGCAGGCTTCTACCACTATAGCCTCCAGAGTGACAACCACTGTGTGTTTAAAACTTACAATGTCTTGTCTGAATGGTCGTTCCTCATTTCTGTTAGTGCTGCATCAGCATTTTCATCCAAAGGTCGAGCTGTAATGTCCTCTGTTGCTGTCTCCTAGCCTTTCTTGGTACAGATCAGGGTATAAATATTGTCGGCAAAAAGTGTTCGGAGTTTTTTTTTATTTTTTTTTATTTATTAATTTTTTTTTTTTAAATATCATGTTTTGTGTTAAAAGTACATTGTATTAATGCTCCCCAAAGTGTGTAATTGTTGGGGTGGCAACAAGTTAAGCTATACTAGAAATATCAATTATGTACATGTTGTATGTTAATATAATTAAAAAACGCTGATGCAGCTCTGACCCGCATGAGGAATGACTATTCAGACCAGACATTATGTATTTGAAACACAGTCATTGTCATCCTGGTGGCTATACTGGTGTGAGCCTGCATGTAGGGATACATATTTCCTTATTGTATTATGCCATGAGAATTTTAAAATTATTTTGTCCACCAGGGCAGCACAGTGCCATAGTTGTTGGCAATGTGGCCGCACACCTCCTGGTTCGATTTGTGGCTCGGGTCTGCGTGCTTGGAGTTAGCATGTTCTCCTCATCGTTGGTGGGTTTCCTCCCACAGCCGTAAGACACGCAGATTAGGCTAATTGGCTTTTCTAAATTACCTGTTGTGTGTGTGTGAGAGAGTATCCAGGTGGACTCTATGATTGGGACCCTGTCCAGTGTGTCCCCTGCCTAGTGCCCAGAGTCCTCTGGGATAGTGTACAGGCCTCCCACGATCCTGTACAGTATAAGCAGTATAGTGAATGAGAGATTTTGTCCACCAGAGGCTGCTATTATGTTGATTCTTGGATTTCTGTCGCATACTGTACACACAGTAGACCCCCATGTATACCATATGTGTATGTTACTAGAAACGGCCTTGAGATCAATCTTCTGAAATATCTATTGCCATATTTATGACTGGTTACTGACTGTAGACTTAAAGAGAGGGTGCAACATCTGGGACGATTCAAAGGACATTTAACCTGTCAGAATGGTTGGATTGTCTTGCTTTTAACATCTGAACACAAGCCAGATGTTTGTGAGCTTTGATCATGCTTTTCTTCATTCATTTAGCTGCACATACATGAAATATTTCATTGTCATTAACGTGAACATGATTCAAAACACATGGGAACGTAGAGATCTTGGTAATAGCAAATCAAATGCAAACTCACAATTGACACCAAGATAGGTTTTATCACATGTACCATAAACTGACATGTTTAAAAGTTCGTAATCCATCTGTATAAAATAAAACACAATGTAAATGTTTATCCTTGCCCTTGGCCTTACAAGGTTGCCCTTACAACATGGTTTGAAAATAATAAATTAGTAACATTCATAACCCACAAAGACTGATGTGTGTGAACTGGTCAGCCAGGCAGCCAACATAAAATGCTTGATTTCATTGTGAATTTCTGTCAGATTAACTGAGATGTGAAATTTGCATATTAATCTGCAATAAAAAGAAATCTGTTCCACACATGGTTTGCATACACTCTCGAAAGATGCATTTGACTTAACCTGGAGACACGTTCAGAAAAGACAAACTCAAGCTATTTCCAGAGAAAGAGCCTGATTTATCAGTCTTTTATTAAAGTTTTAATGTGCTAAAATGTGTTCCGTTAACTAAACCAGAATTTTTTTTAACTAAAATTCTCTCAGATTTACAAAGGAATCTGAGGCTGTTATGGGTGCAGACTCAGTAAAAACAGTTCAAGACTGAAAAAATACTAGGTGACTCACGTGTCTGGTTTTAGTGAGTTTGTGCCCATAATTGCTGACAGGAGGGGAACATGATGTGGTCTTCTGCAGTTGTAGCTCATCCACCTCACAAATTTATTATTTTATTTTTGGTCCATGCGGAGATGCTTTTATGCTTATCATGGGTGTAAAGAGTGAGTATAATTTCTACGTAACTTAAAGACATTAAGATTAAGCTATTTGTTTAATGTACATTATAGCACAGTGTAATGATTATTTTCGCATATCCCAGTAAGGAAGCTTGGGTCAGAGTTCAGGGTCAGCTAGGATACAGCGCCCCTGGAGCAGATATGGTTAAAGGCCTTGTTCAAGGCTCAATACTGGCAACTTGGCAGTACTGCGACTTGAACCCCTGACCGTCTGATCAGGAACCCAAAGCCTTAACCTTAACCCTTTAAGCCACCATTGGTCTCAAGGAGAATTATTTCTTGCTGCATGTAGGCGTATACCACTATAGCCTCCAGAGTGACAACCACTGTGTGTTTAAAACTTACAATGTCTTGTCTGAATGGTCGTTCCTCATTTCTGTTAGTGCTGCATCAGCATTTTTATCCAAAAGTTGAGCTGTAACTCATAACCTTCCTTGGTACAGATCAGGGTATAAATATTGTAGAGGCTGTACTAGAAATATCAATTTTGTACATGTTGTGTTAATATAATTTGTTGTTAAAGTGTGTGTACATATTTGTATGTAAAACAGGTGAATGGCTGGGATATGACCATGGTGACTCATGACCAAGCCAGAAAAAGACTAACAAAAAAGAATGAAGACATCGTCCGGCTACTGGTAACCAGAAAATCTCTGGAGGATGCAGTCAGACAGTCCATGATGCACTAAGAGAACTCACTATTGAATCACACGTTTATGAATGACACATTTCAGTCGTTCCTACACATTTTGTAACTTTTGATATATAGTTTTTGCAATCAATCCAAAGAAAAACAAAATGCTTGTCTCATAGGCTTTACTGTTTTTTTTTGTTTTTTTTCCTTCTTTTTTTTCTTTCTTCATCCAGATTGAATGTAAAGATTTTCATCTTCAAATGTAAACTGACAACATTGTGTAAAACATTAGTATCACTTTTTTTGTACACCTTGCTCTTGCATTCCATAGGGTTATTGCATTATTCCAAGTGTTTCAATGATAATGTCCACATGATCAATCTGTCCCCCCCACGCCCCCCCATAGATCACAAGGGCTACATTTAGTTTGATATCGGTTAATGGTTTCACTTGTTTTTTTATGATCTAGAACGATTCCAGGTATGATGTTTGTCAGCCACACTTACTGTAAAAGACCACTAACATTTCCTTTCATTTGTTGTACGATGCTGTATTCATCTATACCCGTTTGTCTACTTGTCTGTGTTTTTGTTGATAGAATCTGCTAGAATTGTTTTATGTTCTTTCAATTTTACTATAATACACTACACTAATAACTTCCTGTAGTTTGTCTGTATTTGTAAGACGACCATGAAAGCCTTATTGTTGCTACATAATAAACCTTGATTCGCAGGAATTCTTACACTGTTTTGTTTATTGTCTTTGATGGACTGTATTATTATAATTGGTTTCCACTTTGAAAAAGTAATTCTTTGAGTGACATGTCCGGTTCGTGTCGAGCATTGTTTGTTTTGTAATTGTTCTAACATAATACACTGCTTAGCCTAATAAAAAATAATCGCGTACATTTAATTAATTACTTCAGTGATCAATATGGTTCAGCTAGCAAGAAGTTATTTAACCCTAACTAATGCAGCTTCTTATTTCTTAAACAACTTAGCCTGTGGTTGTGACACAAATTATTGGCCTGCATCAAGCAAAGAAAACTAAAGAGATTGCTGAAACTACTAAAATTGGTTAGATTCAAAGAACTTTATTAATCCCAGAGGGAAATTGCTTATTAATTATATATTATTAAAACCCGGAAGGATAGTGGTGAACCATCATCTTTGAAGAAGGATTTTTTTTTTGAATGATCAGCAGAGGTCTGATCATTCAAAAGACCTATAATGGCATTTGATGATATTAAAGCATAAAAAAAACACATCTAGCTATGTTTAATAGTGAACGTAAGAGCATTTCTGCATGCACAATGTGAAGAGCACACAAAGGATTGGGACTAAGCAGTAGTGTAGCCTTAAGAAAACCATTAATCGTTGAGGCTAAGCAGAAAAAAAAATGCTTCAGTTTGGTAGCGAGCATAAACAATGGATTGTGGAGCAATGGGGGGAAAAAAAGGTCACATGGTCCAGCTCTCAACCTCAATACATGATCATGGAGAGAAATTAATGTGACCGGCAGTGCAGTGAAATGTGAGAGCGTGACTTTTTTTTTTGCCAGACAATGTATATGAGTCAAGAGAATTTTAACGAAAATGAGCAAATTAGCTGTATGCCAGGGAGGTGTGTGTGTGTGTGTGAGAGAGAGAACATAATCAGGTGACATTTCAAAGCATGAAATCTATTGCCTGACCTTTTGCTGTTTGCTCGGTCGGTTGAGTACAGCGATAACTTCACTTTCATCTCTTAATTTAGCCTTTAAGCATTTTCCTTTTATCTCATGAATGTACTCTAAGTACATTGCTTTTGTCACTGCTTTATATACGGTATGTAATTAAATGTAAATTTTTATTTTTGGATGCTAATAGAATGGTGGTGTGCTTATGCATTTCAGTGTCAGTATGTTTGCTTGTTAGGCCAGCAATTCATAAACTGGAAATAAGAGCAAACACTGTATAACTGGTTATATGTTCTTGCCCTCACTTCTCCAATTTGATTTATCATATAACTGCAGAAGATTTACCAGCTGCATACCCTTGCTGCAAAATTCCCATTGTATTGAACTTATTGTCATGTTCATGTTTATGTAACCACTTCAAGATGGCTTTTGCTTTGTGACATGCTACATTATCATGCTTCAAGTAGACATTACAAGATGGGTATACAGGTAGTCCCCGACTTACGAACGTTCGAGTTATGAATTTCCGCAGATACGAACGGACCGGGGTTCTACTTCTGATTTAGTCACGAAAGTAGCCTGTGTGTATTGTATCAATATTTACATTAATATTTTCACTGTGTAAGTGAATTTATAAAATGTCTAGTCCGGTATATTGAGTGTGTGTGTGTGTACACTCACCTAAAGGATTATTAGGAACACCATACTAATACGGTGTTTGACCCCCTTTCGCCTTCAGAACTGCCT
>JAQQZT010000007.1:7236514-7247314 GCA_030068275.1 Clarias platycephalus | reverse complement strand
ATTGGTTGATTAGATAATTGCATTAATGAGAAATTGAACAGGTGTTCCTAATAATCCTTTAGGTGAGTGTATATACTTTACATTGTATATTAGTGTCAAAAGCCCTATTCGGACGGGACTAGTTTTACAGGGGGTCGTTAGAGTACAGACGTACTTTGTGATACTGTTTTTCAGCAAACTCGGCGGTCCTCTGAGAAATCTAATCCTGTCTGAATGCGAATTTCTGTGATTGCCGAAAATCTTTTTTTCCAAAACGCGTTTTCTTTTGTTTTTTCGTCAACGTGAGCTACCGTACTATCTCTAGCACGCCGGTATTCAAGTTTGCGCACCAAAAATGAATGTAGATGTCTTGTGCAATGCCCACATGTAAATCACAGACACTCCTACCTCCGTAATAAACACGGAGATGTTAGTCACGTCCGAATGCACACATGAAATGACAGACGTCGTCTGAAAAAAATTCTAAGTCAAACGTCGTTTGGATAACTAGTCCTGTTCGAATAGGGCGAAAGGCGTAACTAACGAACAAATCGGACTTATGACCTTGCTCCCGGAACGGAACTTGTTCTTAGGTCAGAAGGTGGAGGCATAGCGGCTTAGTGGTTAGCACTGTCCCCTTGCACCTCCAGGTCCTGGGTGGGTTTCCTTCGGCTTCTCTGTTTTCCTTCCATTGTGCAGAGACATACAGATTAGGCTAATTAGCGTTTAAAAAATGCCCGCAGATGGTCCTCTGGACAAGGAAATGGCAACTCACTTCAGTATCCTTGCCAAGAAAATCCCGTAGATGACATCTAAGAAGGCCTGGCGTGCTATGATCCATGAAGTCATGAAGAGTCGGACACGACTGAACAACTAAACTAATTTCTCTTGAATAAAACCTTACAAAAAACATTTACAAAAAAAATTCAGTCCGGTAAGGGGAGTCTTATCCACAGTAAAACATTTAAATGAAACATTTTAAAGAAGGCCATACATCTGTGAATGATGAAACCGGCTGAGGTAGCTCAAAGCCATTCTCATGTCATTGTCATTGTCATGAACATTCAAGTGAGGGGAACATCTGATCCTTGGAAATCAACAGAAAACTTGTCATCCACTTGCAGAAGAGACACATCTGTCTGTGAGAACTGTACACACAATCAATCAACACAATTTGCACATATACTGTAGGAACTATGTTAGAAGATATTGCCACATCCCCCATGCAGTCCTGAACTCGCTACAAGCATTTCCACATGGATGGCTCCTTAAAGGAGTTCCTGGGAGGCCAGCGGTTTAGACGCGAAGAGGGAAACCAGTCATGGTTCTGGCGTACTGAGAAAGCTTTATCAAAGCACTAGTGAAATGCTGGGGTACGTGCATTAGTGTAGGAGTGGGTTATACTGTACAGTATAGAGAGATAAAGGAAGTTTTTACTCTCATAACGTGTTCTGTTATTCTGCACAATCAAAAGTCTGGTTTGACTTGAACACTGTGTGTACAAAGGAATCCTTAAGATCTCTCATAAAACCCTACAAAAGATAACATTTATTTTTAAACAACACATAAAATACATAAGGAAGGAGGAAGATAAATATTGCAGGTGATGTGGCAAGAGCAATGTAAAGTATACATATTGTTCATTGTATACAATAGGTTGAGGATGCAGTGCATGTAGTGGAAAAACAGATATTTGTAGTTTGTATTTCAAGTGTGCATTGGGGTAATATTGCACTTGATTAAGTATGTTTGCATTGCGTTTATGGTTCAAGATGACGTATAGGTGGAAAGTGATGAGACTAAGATAATGTGGATGTGGAAGCTGGAGGAGTTCACGGTCATCACAACAAGCTTGGACCTTAAGAGACACATTGGTGGGTTGTCATGGCAATGCAGCCGATAGCATGTTTTCTCAGTTAATTCAGTACGCTGAATCATTTGCATCTATTGATTTCTTTCATTTGAATCTGTTCATAGCAGTATTTGTATGATGAATTTATTTCCCCAAAATATCATTATGCTTAACTTCCTCAAAGCCAGTTTGCTGCATATAAACTTGTGAAAGTATGGGAATTTCACTTGTATGTGCATAAAGGTCCATATTTTGCCAGCTGCAATTAATTCGCTCTGCTTGCTTCGGCCAACCCATCTCCTCCTCTTTCTCCTCCTCCTCCTCTTCCTCTTCCTTCAACAAACAGAATATTAACCAACGGTGGTGCAGCAACCAGTTGCTCTTTTCACCTGGAGGATGCTCAAGCATCTCTTCCCACACAAACCTACACATTTCTCTTTTTTCCCCAAGTCAGAATCAGGAACCAGAATCAGATGTTACAGAATTATTAGTCATTGTAGGAGGAGCAAGCTGATATAGCATGACTTTCTGAAACGTCTTTGACTTCTGCTGATTTCTCATCACTCAACGGTGCATCAATCAGTTTAAACACGGTAAGTAATTAAAAAAAATATATGTTTGCAATTAAAAAACTTAAAATATGCACTTAAACTGTTCTAATTGCAGTAGGGAAACTATTAATGCAATGAATCTTATTCAGTTGCTGTACCTTGTAGAAAAATATGTTAATATCATTTGTATGGAGAAGTGATAGATGGAAAAAATGAGGCAAGCCTTTTGAGTGTGATATATATCTATATCTATCTATCTATCTATCTATCTATCTATCTATCTATCTATATATTATTATTATTTTTTTTTATTTTTATTTATTATCATTCATTTCAGGTAAAGTCTTCTAAGTCTTCCCATCATGTGGTGATTGAAAGGTCACAGTGCCACTACTGGCGTCTAAAGTCGCTGCTAAGTGAAGAAAACTGAACATTTTTAAAATGTGTGTGAGAAAATCATTTTATGATAATAACTACTGAAATTATACTAGACATAATTATTTAAGTAGCACATTAAATCAGGGTATTAGAAATAATCATGGTTTACTTTTTTTTCACCATGCAGAAACAAATGTCTGGACCCAAAGTCAGGATGTGCAAGTCGTTCCTGCGCCGCAACACCTTTGTGCTCTTCACCGTGGCAGCAGTTGTAGTCGGTAAGCATGAACCATTAACATGCCAGCATTGAAAAAGAAGTTCAGCAATTTCTTAGTGAAGTTTATTTGCATTGATGAACCCTGAACCTTGTAATATTGCTCAGGAATCGTGTTGGGATTTGTTATGCGACCACACAACTTAACCTTGAGGGAAATAAAATATTTCTCCTTCCCTGGGGAGCTACTGATGAGGATGTTACAGATGCTTGTTCTTCCACTCATCGTGTCCAGTCTTGTTACAGGTACATGGATACAACATGTTTAAGCTGTTCTGGCCTTCTCTCTTAGCTCTTGTTACAGTAACAGATGTAAACTGACTTGATTCAGTTTGTAATTAGAAAAAGAGTTCTAGTCTGAACGCTTCCCATGTGTTATAAAGTTTATGCCATTTTGCCCCCTTTTTAGGGATTTCTTCCTTGGATAGTAGAGCTTCCGGAAAGATGGGAGCACGAGCTGTGGTTTACTACATGGTGACCACTTTCATCGCTGTGTTCATCGGTATTGTCATGGTGATCATCATAAAGCCTGGAAAAGGCAACAGAGACAGTCCAATGTCCTCTACTGGGAGTATTGAATCAGTGCAAGCTGCTGATGCCTTTCTGGATCTTATCAGGTGAAGAGATACACCCATATGTACAGAAGGGGATTGACGTCAGCATAATCAATTTATTTGAGTTTTGCCTTTAATCACTGAATTCTGACTTTATCTAAGGCAATATTTATATATAAAGGCAAATAATTATAATAATTTACTTTTTCACTCCTTGTACAGAAACATGTTTCCTCCTAATTTGGTTGAAGCCTGTTTCAAACAGGTATGGGATATATGATGCTTTAATTCATGATCACTAAGGAAAAGAAAAACATGTGCAGTTGAAATAAGTAAAACTGAACTTATTTGTACATTTCTTCTATTTTTTGTTGTTGTTGAGCAGTACAAAACTATTTACAGGAAAACAGTTTTCACCAAGGACATCACTATTTTAGTCAATGTGAGTCATGAGACCAATGCCACCAAGTTCATCCAGGTTGGAAATTACAGCACAGTCCTGAAGACCATACAGGAGACGGTGGAGGAGATGATTCCAGTCTCAGGCTCCTCTAATGGGGTGAATGCTCTCGGCCTGGTGGTGTTTTCTGTGTTCTTTGGCTTGGTGATCGGGAATATGAAACAGCAGGGCCAGCCGCTGAAGGAATTCTTCGACTGCCTCAATGATGCCATAATGCGCTTAGTAGCAATCATAATCTGGTACGTATTCTGGTTAAGTAGGAATAAATTAAATGTGACACGTTTCTTTTGCCATCCACTAAGTAATGAACAACTGATGTGTCCTATTCACACACTCTTAAGGTATGCACCAGTTGGGATCCTCTTTCTAATTGCTGGAAAGATCATGGAGATGAAAGATGTGGCACAAGTTGGAGGGCAGTTGGGCATGTACACCTTCTGTGTCATCATTGGTTTACTCATCCATGGTCTCTTCATTCTGCCCTTACTCTTCTTTCTGATTACTCGAAGAAACCCCTATACATTTATCGGTGGTCTAATCCAGGCTTTGGTTATGGCCTTAGGAACATCTTCCAGGTAATTAGGGCATTTATTCACAGAAGTTTAATTTCCCTTAATGCATCTATTATGTGAAAAACAGCAGACGAGAGGGCACCTAGACTATGGTTGAGAGGGCAGAGATACTGCACTCTCTGTAGCACCAGGTGGCACTATTGCAACAAGGATGAGAAGGACTGAGTCCATAGAGCCAGGAGTACTGTAATTGCAGTGACTGAGATGGAGGCTGGGACTAAGACAGAGGTTGGCACAGGTGTATAATTCAAGGCCTGGAACTAGCACAGACACAGGGCCAAGGCTGGGTTTGAGAGAGAAAGAGGCTATAGCAGAGGCAGAGACTCCAACATAGCAGAGACTCCAACAACTAAAGATTTGTGAGCTTGATTAATCATGAATGTAAAATGTGAGGTGTACTGAAAATGATGATTCAGTTTGAATCTTGGCACATAATGGGAGGTACCCAGGAAACAGGAGTCATCACAGACACAGGGGACATGTCACAGACTTGGGATTTGACCAGGAGACCATACAGTAAACGTGTAGTTATATAGGGCACCTTATTGTTCTAAAGATATCACAGCCATGCTGATAGTAAGTACAACTGTTGTACTCTATAACAGCACTCATTGAATATCTCTTGTCCAATCCAGTTACTTGGTTGAAACTAACTGTTTTATTACAACCCATAATACTATGATGTGTGTGAACGAAGCAAAGTGGTATAAAGAGCTCTAAGCAAATAATGACGTTTGCAATGCAGCACATACATAATCTGCTTTTTCTGCAGTTCAGCCACGCTTCCCATCACCTTCCGTTGCTTAGAAGAGAACAACCATGTGGACAAACGTGTAACACGGTTTGTTTTGCCTGTGGGAGCCACCATAAACATGGATGGGACAGCTCTGTATGAAGCAGTGGCTGCCATTTTCATAGCCCAAGTTAATGACATGGACCTGAACTTTGGACAAATCCTTACCATTAGGTAATAATAAATTATTCCTTATTAAGTCTTGTTGTTTCAAAGGTCGTTATGTTATAGTGCTACATCACCAATATACCAATTAGCCATAACATCAACACCACTGGCAGATAAACTGAACACTAATGAGCAACAGCAAGCTGCTGACAGGATCATGAGCACCCAAGGCTCACCCATGGCCATGGGGACCAAAGTCCAGAGCATCTGGTCCAATCCCACAAAAAAGCTACTGCAACACAAGTTGGCAAAAAAAATTTAAATTCTGAGCCACGATATAAAGGAATCAGAACATCCAACCCATCACAGCCTGGCAGGTTTGACCTGGCAGGCAAAGAGCCCAAAAGTGCTGACCCGACCTCCAAATTCCCTAGATTCAAGGATCTATGGGATCCGTCTGATTCACAGAGGCCACATCCAATAACCCCCAATGTCCTGCTACAAGATACCAGAGGACATCCCCAAAGGCACTTTGGAGCCATGCCCCGAGCAGATAGTGCTACCCATGTGGCACAAGAGGAACCCAAAACCTAGTTGGTTTAAATGTTAATGGTTTTAATGTTATGGCTTACTGGTGTGCTTCAAATAAAAAAAATATATTCCTAAACACTTCTTGAGAATTCCTTTCAATATCTTTCTTATTAAAATGTCATTTTCCAGTATCACAGCAACAGCTGCCAGCATTGGAGCAGCAGGTATTCCTCAGGCTGGTCTGGTAACCATGGTGATTGTATTGACATCTGTGGGACTGCCCACCGAGGACATAACACTCATCATTGCTGTGGATTGGTTCTTGTAAGTCTTGACTAAATGTCACATTCAAGCATGAGCTCCAGCAGAGAGTACTCTTGCAAAAGGTTATTGATACATAATGCAGGCAGATAATCTAAGAGAATAAGAAATGTTTTCAAGCCAGTACAGTGGCCAATGCACCAAATATAGCATTCATCTTTTTATGGATGCAAAATCTCAAATCAAATTTCGAAATGCCTTGGAAGCAAGTTATGTGTTATGTTTTATTGAGAAGATCTGTCTGTGTGTTCGTGTTTAGGGATCGTCTCAGAACCGCTGCCAATGTCCTGGGAGACTCCTTGGGAGCTGGTATTGTGGAACACCTGTCGCGAAAGGAACTGCAGAACCAGGACACAGATATTGGCAACTCTGAGACTGAGGAAAACAAAAAGTCTTATCAACTGATCTGCCAGGAGGATGACTGCCTGGGACACCAAAACAGTGAAAGTGCAATGTAAAAAATGATAATAGAGACAGGCTGCTTCGAAGAACATCTGAAAACATGTTAAGGGACATCATGTTAGTATGTTCAAAAATCAATAGGTATACCACAAACGTGAGCATCCAGTAAATGTTCACCCTTACAGAAGTAATATTACATACCATAATTCTACACAATCCTTGGGTCGATAATTTCTAGCCATTATTTTCAACACAAAGATCCTTCAACATAATGTAAAAAATGTTTGTAGTAGTAATATATGGCAACATGCTAAAGAACCTTTTCTAGTATTTAACCTTTGGAGGTTGTCTCTTGGCTCTTATTCATTTTACAAAAATGTTTCCACTTTAATGTAGGCTTAATTATATGTAGTATGTAGCACATTAAATATTATGATTTTAATATTCCAGGGTAATCTTTTACATGGCTATCCAAGCTTTCAATGCTAAATGTACACTACCGCTCAAACGTTTTGGATCATTTGCAAATGTCTTTGTTTAGTGATTTCTTTTCTACATTCTACAACAATACTGGGGATAAAAAAAAAATAAAAAATGAAATAACACACATGTAATTATGTAATTATGTAACAGCAACAGTCAATTGTTATTTTAAGGCATAGAGGTCAGCCTTTCTGGAACAGTTCTTGCAAAACAGTATTGTCAAGTACATTTGGAAAAAACATCAAGCACCATGATGAAACTGGCTCTCATGAAGACCTGCCCAGGAAAGCAAGATCAAAACTGACCTCGGCTGCAGAGGAGATGTCATTTAGAGTTACCAGCCTCAAAAATCAACAGCCGTTATGAAGACTTTACAGATCATGAGCAGATACATCTTACCATTAAGTGTCTAAAGGAGATTATTGCATATTTTGGACGCCTTCAGCATTGCTTTACAGTGTAGAAAAAATTTTAAATCAGGAACGACCATGGAGTTAGAAAGTAGTCCCAGTTCTGAGCAGTAATGAACATGATACGTATGTAGTGCCTCCTGAAAATACCGAACTCCTGTAGACTGGCAATAATCAAGGTTGAACAGCGTAAACATGTACATACTGTATGTATAAATTAAGAGTTTGGTTGTAAAACATGCTAAATTATTTTTTTCAGGCTGTTGATAATAAAATGTTGAAAATCATGACATATCATTCAGGAGCCCTCGTGGTGTAGTGGTTAGCAATGTTGCCTGGCCCCTTGACGGTCGAGGGTGCAATTCCCACCTCGGGTCAGTGTGTGGAGTTTGCGTGTTTTCCTCGTGCTTGGTTGGTTTCCTCCAGGTACTTTGCTTTCCTCCCACAGTCTAAAGACATTCAGATTAGGCTAACTGGCAAAAAGCCCATAGTTTGTGTGTGTGCAATCCGTGTAATGGATTGGCACGCTGTCCAGGGTGTACTCCGCCTCGTACCCTGTCTCTCCTGTACACAGGATAAAGTGGTATAGAAGATGAATGAATGAATGAAGACATATTATTCTTTAAAAAACTTTGAACATACACATTCTTGGGTGAAATGTGACGGCAAATGACTGGATTGCATGGCAAAATGCTTTAGAAGCAGATGCATTGCTTCGTTGTGTCATGTGATCTACAGTATGAAGAAAAACTATAAGTAGGGACAAACAGCGCCTGCCGTGAGTAAACTAAATATGCTCCTTGGTTTTTTGGAGAATATTGAAGCCAAGGCAAAGAATGCTTACAGCCTGTTACTGCCATTGCAGTTTCCCCAGCACTCATGGACTTCCATGTAAAGGCACTATCATTAACTACCAATGTGAAATTGAAACTGGTAGAGGAGGATGTATTGAAAACTGAACTTTTTGTATTGGTTTTAATGTTTCTTATTATCCTCAACATTCTGTGTAATTAAAGTGATGAGAGAACTTTTTTTTTCTTGTTTTAATTCACGATAGGAGGTGGAGTTATAGCATTTTGCAAAACACAATCAATTTCACAAAATTGACATCATATTTTGGCATTTGTGCTTTTTAATAACATTGTGAACCAAATAACATTCTCTATCAGTTTGTGATTTATTTATTTTGTAATATGCCTTTATTTTGTAATATGCCTTTTCCCCAAAGTGGAAAAAAATGGATTTATCTTGCAGTCAAATAATTAAAACATGCTTGCACAAACAAAACGGAGAGTGACGCAATAGGGAACGAAACATTACACATGGGTGATAGTTATCATTATCTTTTTGGAAATCAAAGTGTACAAACAATTAATGAAATTTTAACTGGAATCTGGAGCCTCATTTATATTGGATATATGTGTAAATTGAACGTATAAACATTTCAAGCCATGTGGGATTTATCAAAACGAACAGTTGCTTAAGTGCTTTCCTGTGCGTCACAATGCTACAATTAAAAACAGGTATTTCTCAACCATGGTATAGGACTGTACACGTTGGTAAACATCACATCCTCTTGGCTCAAACTAACCACTTCCCCTACAGTGAAGTTCAGTATGCAGATATGAAACAGGACTTGTTGTAAACACTTTTTTTCTTAACAGCAATAGTTTGGATGCCTTCATGTGGCAGGTCATGACCTAAATATAATTTTTTTAATATAATATACACTCTTGGGGTATACATTATATAAGCAAATAGATTTTTTATGTTGTTTACACCTGAAGCATTTTGCTTAGATGGTGCCTTCAGTGTTGGAGGTTCAAATTGCATCTCTGGTCTGTGTGGGTGGAGTTTGCATGCTGTCTCCCAGACTTGGTGGGTTTCCTCTGGATAGTCTGTTTTTCTCCCACAATTCAAAGACATACATTGTAGGCATTGTAGCGTGTGAATGTTTTTTGCATTTGCCCTGCAATAGGTTGGCACCCATCCAGAGTGTTCCATGCCTTGTGCCATGAGTTCCCTGGTATAGGCTCCAGGCAGCTCATGACTCCACACAGAATAAGCGGTATGAAAAAAGAGGTGGTGAGTGAGTGAGATTTGGCTTATACACTAGGTTAAACACCAATTACAGTACCCTTCTATTTCTTTGTATAGCTAAATTGAAAAAGAGATAATAAGCACTTTTCTTGGCTTGGAATGGCACACCCAGTGCAGCCGAAGCAATGGGTGAAGTGATATGAGAGCAGGTGCACAAACATTTCAAATAATTGGTCCATCAACACAAGCATTTTGCTCATGAGGACTGCCAGAAACACCCATTTACAAACCAATACCTCTGGTTGGGCGGTCTACTACACACATCGTGTCTATTCAGCGGGCTTTGAAGTGTTACTTAATGCCTTGGTATATTGGCCACCTCAGCCATCTTATTAATTAATGAGGTAACATACGATCTATTACACCCCAGTATCATGCATCACACAGTTTCCATGTTTCTTACTTTAAACCTGCAGTCCATTAAAGGAACATCACACTGTCAAATGCCACCACACGTGGTCTCCTTCACTCATCACCACAGTAAGGTCTGTAGATGTCCGAGCTCGGCACGGGATACCTAAAGTACCTCACTGACTTAAATTACCGTGTGAATGTTCAGTATATCTTGGACCCAGCATTCTTCAGATATACCTATGGGCCTCACAACTAATTCACTTGATCTGACATGGGAAAAAGCCAAACGGAGCTCCTATAATCATTGTTTAACTTCCAAAAAAATTTAATAAAAATAAATAGAATTGTCACAATCACCTGGATTGGCCCCTTCTATACACAAGTAATTTACAGTATACTTGTCATAGAACACTGTAAAACCTCAATACCTTCACTGTCCACCAGGGGGTTTCAGTGTTCTGAACTGAAGTTTCCTGTGTTCTAGTTAGTTTCTATAACAATTCCACACATGCACCTGTTTACTCCTGTTTACTAGAAAGTGCCTTTATGTATTTGTTTCAGTAATCATTGCAAAGTCTTTTCATTTGTCATAGTTTATGTCATAATATACTCAGCAAAAAAAGAAACGCCCCTTTTTCAGGACTGTGTATTTCAACAATAATGTTGTAAAAATCCAAA